>JAYKKT010000077.1:10910000-11520000 GCA_036023115.1 Brasenia schreberi
GGTCATGAGTTCGATACTCGGGGTGTGCATCTGGCTTCTGCCTCCTCACTGTTAAAAGAAGGATGTAAGACCAGAGACTTGTATGAAGTTTGAAATGCACAAGAATTTTAATTATTAATTCAAGATCATATAATATAATTAAAATGAATGCTAATTAAGCAATTTAAAAGTATGTTCCTAACTAAACAAGCTGTTATTAAATTACAAAATTTCCCAAAACGTATCTTATAATAAATTTTTATTGTCAAACTCAATAATGCCCTTCAACGTCCTTTACTGACTTAAACTCTGAAACCTACTTGTAAAAGCCAGGCAAAAGGAAGGGATATTTTCAAGAATAAATAAAAGGAAGAGATGAATTTAAAAATGGTTACGGATTAAAAGAAACTCAAAAAATGAAAATGAAAATATAAGAAAAAGGTTGGTAGGTAAAGTAATGAATGATGGCACATGCCTTGTTCGTTGCATGGACCCCCTTCGCATTTGGTGAGTTGGGTCTATTGTTTGCTTTCCCTGGTTAATTTCGCGTGATTCTCACTGAACGCCATGCATTTTATTACGTGAGGAGAGGGCCGAAAAGCTTCGTCGTTGATGCATTCATAGTATGGAGGTGGTGATAGATACTCCAATTTGCTTTCTTTCTATTCATAAATGAAGGAAATGGGCCACGGGTTATTCGAACTATTGACACATAAATGCCTGTGGGAAAGATCTTTATATGGTTGGTAAATGCTGACGGACTTAATTTGATATTTGACTTGGATCTTTACTTCTTCAACTTCTTATCATAACTTCATTGTGAGTAGGTTCGCATGACAAAGGTGTGTGTAATATACATACATATACATATGTATATGTATGCATTTGTATATGTATATATATCTTCCAAATTATCAATATCTTTTCCTTGCAGCGAACAAGATCTGATGCATCCTCATGCTTTTCTTTTAAAGAGAAGTCAGGTGACCCTAATTGTACATTAAGTATTACCGTTAAAAGTATGATGATGCACCAGGACTCCGCTGGCACCTGCTAAGTAATGTTCTTGGTGGTCTCAATACCAACGTTATCAGTAATATGGTAAAATTTTAGTACTCAATATGTTTCATGCAAGAAGAAGAATCGATGTTACATATAACCAGTTTTAACACTCTTCGGACTTCAATTTTTCTTACGACAAAACCAAGAGCTAAGGTTCTTCTTGTTAATAAAAAAAAGGACCTCGTTGCCTAAGTAGAAATGATGATATAGCACCTAAGTCACGTAAGCTCATGTTAGAATATTAAATAATATACATAATATTAGTATAAGATTAATATTAAGCAATAAGTATTAGTTAATATTAATTAATATTTATATATTGAGTAGTAGGTCGATGTGCCAATTGATTAGGCTTATGTGTTACATCGATATGTCCACATAGGCAATATGGGTGAAAAAAAAACATTGTTACGCAAGAGCTACCTTTCTATTAACTGCGAAACCTCAGCTTAAGTTTTATTAGAAGAGAAGTTGAGGTTTGTCAAAAATGTCAAAACAAAAATAATAGGATACTTTTATGAAAATTTTCCAAAATTTAATCCGTGCATTTTAAGAAAATGTTCTAGACGATTCATGCATTTGTGCTCTAAGGTATTAACATTTAGTTTTCCAAACAAATATGGAAAACAATAAGTTTCACAGCTTAGGAAATTGCATTAGCACATATAAAACACATTCGCACGTGTATACGTGTCCGTGTGCGTGTTTTTAGCTTTATAAATGTGTGTTTGTGTGTGTGTCGTCAATGTGATAGGAGGCATGTAAGTTTATAGTGTGAAAGGAGGGAGGTTTGGGATCATGTGGGATGAAATGATACACTAAAATTAAAAGGTAAATACCATAAGATAATAAGAGCAAAGATGCTCTATGATCTCTGAGCTTTTGGCATTTAACCACCAAATGAGAAGGCGTGAATGGAAGATGAAATAGAAAGAACCCAGAGCGCACACATGATGAACAACTTAAGAAGAGTTGGAAAGGAGCAAAACAATGAATTATTTTTGGAGCCAAATATTGACATGACACACCAATGGAGCACAAGCATCACGTAAGGGATTTGATTTGGAAGTACGTGTGCATGTGTGTGTAAATGTGACAAGAAAACTCAAATATTAAGGATTGTCCGTGCCCTCTCTTTGTCCTCCTCTAAACGTTGGCAGATATGCTCAGTCCTGTCAGTCCGATCATGTATATCTGTGTGAGAGAGAGAATAGAACAGGCCAAAACAAAAACATATATATATATATATATATATATATATATATATATATATATATATATATATATATATATATGATGTGTGTGTTTTAGCTGGTGATATATGCCAACAAACATATGGAGCTGCAGCTTTTGGCATGAGCTCGTGCATTGTATGTTACCATGATTTCTCATAGAAAGCCAACATCCTATACCGAGCCCAATCCAGGTCAAAGAGTGGTCACCTGATTCGGCCCTTATCATGGCTGGACCATGGAGTCTGGCCGTGGGCACCCACTAGTGACTTATTGAGCCAAACTGGGTTAGTCCATTCATATTTGTTCTATAAAGTTTTATGGACTGTACAAATCGATATACACAGATTATTATGTAGTATGTAGCTTATATCTTATTTGGCCATGGAACCGGCTATGAATATAGCTTATTCCTTTTAGAAATATTTTATATCTAAAGTTTTTATATTTTTATACATGTTTGCATACACATATATATATAAAATATATAGAGAATGTAAATCATTCATATATAAACTCCATTCAAACCAATTTCAACGATCAAATCAATGGTCATGAGTAATTGTAATTAAAAAAGAGTATAGAAGTATATACACTTTTTTAATGGTATTTGATTGTCATTTATGGTTGAAATTGATTTGGTTAGAGTTTGTATAAGAGTGATTTGTATCACATACCTTCTCTCTTTTTATGTGAAAAAGCGACCAAATAAAACTTGTATGAAGAAGTGTGAAAAACTAGATGATAAAAAAAAGGTCATGAAACTGTTGCAAGGAAACAATAAATAAAGACACATGATCGAGCTCTATAGAAACAAAAAATCTATATAACCGATTCCATTCAATATGAGAAAAAGCTTAGAGTATATATATATAACATATATATATATGATTTGAAATCCAAATCCATGCCAATGTCCAGTACAACATTGGTGTGCTAGGCCAGTTGAGAAGGAACTTTGATATCGCGTGCATGCTTGATCAAAGGCAGTATCTTTATCTTCTTCATTGATTCAGTTGCCTTCTCTAAAAACGAGCAGGAAAAGGAGACAACCAACACACCATCATCATCTGAAATTAAATATGGAAATAAATGCTTGCTTGGATGAATAATAACTCATCCATCACCTTCACTACTTTTGCCTGAATACAAGCCACGAGCAAAAGCTAAGCATAGTCCAGTTGTTCCTACTGTCGGAAAGTTTTAAAGTTTGGGAAATCATATTTTTACCTTTAGTTGGACCATACTCTCTCTCTCTCTCTCTCTCTCTCTCTCTCACACACACACACACACACACACACACACACATATATATATAAAAGAAAGAAAAGGTACTTTCAGAATATATACTTTCAAAGTACCATGGCTCGGTCACCCTTGATGAACGATTGGTGTTTGAGTACAAAATAGGTGTGCATCACCCGTATTATCTTGCTTTTTGCCTAAATATCCCAACAAATAGTTATGAATTTAATTTTGTCTAGAGATTTCAACAATTGATTTTAATGATTTAATAGTTGAAATCTTTAAATAGCTTTTAGCATGGATGAGTGTGCATAGACTATGATCTATATGTGTTATATGTGTGTGTGAGTGTTTATGTGAAATATCACAATATTGAATATGTTTTTCAATAATTGACCTTTGTTTGGATAATATAGTTTTAAGTACCTATGACTCAAACTAGAAAGATAAACATATGTATATAGAGCTAGTGTTAAATGCATAAAATCCTTTGGTACATAAAAAATACTTAAACATTTTCACCATTGATATTTGAGATTAATGGTAGAGATTTTAAGTACTTTGTATTTAATATACTTGATGATAAAGTACAAACAATACTTTAATTCAATTTTTCATTGTTGATCTCAAGAATTGAACAATAAAAATGTTGAAGCATTTTCTTTGTATCTTAGGACATCATGCATTTAGCACTATTTCTCTCTCTAAATATATATATAATATATAGGAAAACTGGATTATGCCCATCTCTTACATGCTCACCCATTGATTTTTGGTGATATAAGTTTAATTTAAATATATGAAAGGCAATACTCTTAAACTCGTGCCCTAAAAGCTCGTCCGTCGTATACGGCCCCTTTATTTGGCCTTCACATAAGCTGTATATGCAAGGGAATACATATGATATTTTTAATGATTAGAAAGAACAGGAATACACCAGGCAAGTTTTCTATTATTAAATAATAAAAGATGGGGCTATATATGTCGGATCGCGTGAACAGCGTGTGCACCAAGAAGATGGTGTCTCCCAATTAAACCTGTTTTTTTTTGGGTACGTAAATCGGAACCACCAGTTCCAAACATTCAGCTCTTGTTCCACCAAAACTTGAAACAGGAATGATGGTCTCTCAGTTGAATCTATTCTTTTTTCGGGTACGTAAATCGGAACCACCAGTTCCAAACATTCAGCTCTTGTTCCACCAAAACTTGAAACAGGAAACAAAATGGGTTCTGGTGTCCGTTTCAAATCGGGTCCAGTTTTGGTTTGGTTCTAGTTTTATTTGAGAAAATAAGGTAGGATTTTGAAAACCAGACCACACTTAGAACCAGTGGTTTAGACCACCAGTTCCAATTTGGTTCTCCAATAGTGAACCATGTGTTCGTGGTTCCTACCGATTCCGTGGGTGGATCGGGCTTGTTCAACCCACCGGGCCATCTTGAAACCAGACAGGTCTAGACCCAGTATGATAGTTGAATAAGGTAGAAAATTTTACGATCATTCAAAGCAAGGCTTTTTTCCCACTCCGGAGTAAAAGAATGACTTTAAATTTTTTTTCTTCCTCAATGACAATATTTGATTAGAGTTAAGAACCATTTTTTAAAAACAAGGAGTCTTTTTAGTTTTAAAATTGATTTTGAAAAACATAACTCATTTTTCTGTTTTTTTCTTTACATCAACAAAATAATGACACAGATATTATTAATGGCATCAGATGGTATGTCGCCCATGTCTTCATGCTTCAAAGTGGACTCCCTCTCTCTTAGTAATATCGCTAAATTGCTTGTTTTAGAAAGATATCTGGGTTGGGTCTAAAGTCTAGGTCCGGTTACCACTTGAGAAAAACATAGACCGAATCATCTAAGAAATCCAAATTTTACCCACATATTTATTTATTCACAGTAAGCGGATCTCAGATATTGAGTTGGATATGTCTTTGGTGATATTTCTTATTTTTATTTTTCATAAACAATATTTGGGTCCACTAATATGTGGACCAGTGTAAAACTTTTTCACCAAACATTTAGAAAATTAAAAGTTGAACATTATCCACCTCTGACACAATTTTCTCATGCATACCCTTTACTTTTGAATGAAAGTATTTTTTATAATTTTTGAAACACTATTTTTTTAAATGATAATCATGCTTCTAAAAATAAAAGGTGAATGAGTATGCATTCTTAGAGCTAGAGTTAATATGTATAGATATTATATACATATAATACATCTTGATATATTTTTTTTACTTTTAAGATATGAGTATCATTTAAAAAGTTATAAAACTATTTTAAAAATATAAAAAATAATTTTTTTATACTCATACCTTTAAAAGGGAAAAATGTGCATGTGAAATACCTCCTCTATATTTTCTCTCTCTCCCTCTCTCTCTCTCTATATATATATATATATATACTCTCTCTCTCTCTCTCTCTATATATATATATATATATAACTCTCTCTCTCTCTCTCTCTATATATATATATATATATATATATATATATATATATATATATATAGAGAGAGAGAGAGAGAGAGAGAGAGAGAGAGAGAGATTGCTGTTGTTATTGTCCGTGGGGTGAAATAATTGCAGCATCATGCATCGCTCGAGGAGAAGGGTTTGGTAGAGACAAAAGCAGAAAAAGGAATTCTTTGAAGGGCAGGTTACAGGGAAGGATGATACTTTTAGAAAGCAACTTTTTCACAAACGCTTTCGCTCAGGCTGAAGAATATTGGCAGGACCTGTTACTTTTTCTTCGTGCTCATCTTTATTTATCAGTAGACACGGAGAGAATTTACATCATGGCGTGCACGCAAGCATGCAAGGCCAAGCTCCTTAATTTCCGTGTCGAATGATGAGAGATCCTTCAATCTAACACGACAGTCCAATTACTCACAGACCTGATAACACATACCTCCACAGGTTTCCCAACTGTGGAACGGTGTCGTCCAATAATTATTCCTCTCGATTATCCATAAGAAGAATATTATCTTAATAGAATAGCAGTCGTGTTCTAAATAAGCAAGCGAATGGTCGAGTATATATGTCATTGGTTTCTCTCTCTATAATATATATAATAAGTCAAATGTTCTTTCATTTTATATGCTTGAGTATATATATATATATATATATATATATATATATATATATATATATATATATATATATTGTATATTAATATTCAAGGCTATGATCTTGCTCAAAGAAACTTCCTGTAGTCAGTAGCAGACCCACTTTAGGATAAGGTGAAGCATATGTCTTGTATGAAAATTGAAAGTTTGCTAGGTCTCTCTCTCTCTCTCTCTCTCTCTCTCTCTCTCTCTCTCTATATATATATATATATATATATATATATATATATATATATATATATATATATATATATATAGGAAAGTACACGTGTTTTACAAACTTGAAATAAAAGTGTATTTCACCCAAAATATGACTCGCCCTAAAAAAAATTCTTGAGTCCGCTACGGCCACTAGTCGATGCAATTCAACATGAATGTCAGCCCACTTCCACTAGTCGATGCAATTCGATTCAGTGTTCAAACCAGCTTAAATGTATTTCATATTTTTGTTAGCCCAATTTTTATTTATAATAATAACCTGGTTTCTCATTATAGATATGGTTTCACTTGCATGAATATAATCTTAAACCTTAGTTTCTACCACTGATATATGTTGCTTATGTCAATGGTTGACTGCCGAATACAATCCTAAATATTATATTCTAAGATTTGAAGAAGATTTGATCGTTGAACATCGATCCATCATTGAGTTCGTGGTAAGAAACCTAGAACTGGACGCCAGCAAGTAAACCAACTGCAATCCCACTACGCCAAATCAATGGCAGTATGCTACTAAAGTCATCAGTTCCTACACCAAAGTCCACAATGGGCTCGGTCGAGACTCCTTTAAAGTCAAGTCAGCTCAAGCCAGGCAACATCTCACCGTTTGCCTCTTAACATAAAATCAAAAAGTAGGGTTTGTGCGCAACTCGAGCTATCCAACAAGGTAAACTTTTCAAGTTTTAGTACCACATTCCTAGTGGAGTTTAATCGACTGCCATGGCTTTTGCAAGCGGGGCCAGGGGCCTGGTTGAATCCGGAAGACCTAATTATGCAGTATTATGGTTAGAGCCATGGAGAGTCAAAACAAGTTAGGCCAACTTGGCCCACTGTGTCTGGAGAGGTTGTCTGTAATATTGCCTCTTTGTACATCGACTTAGATGTGCTCCTTCTAAATTGGCGTGACCCAATTTGTATTTTGTACCCATGCCTTTCTTTCACAATAATACAACGGGAGGGCGTCTTAGGTGCATAATCTTATATTAATTTTTTTATTATTTGATTTTTAAGATTGATAATGGAGATTTAAATCACTTTAAATTACGTATAAAAGTATAATGTATATTCGATTCAAATCTTTATCGTTGATCTTAAAAATGAAATGGCAGAGATGTTGATGTAAGATTAAACATCAAGAAGCATTATACATTTTATGACTCCCTCAATATAACGGTACTTTGATATATTAGTATAAAGTATAATGATATTTTAAATTTAGCTCTCTACGAGTGATCATATCAATCAAAGAGTGAAAATGTTTATATATATATATATATATATATATATGAGATGCTAAAGTCCAATAAGTTCTTGTATCTGATTACACGGCTTCCGCTATATATTTTTTTGTGAACACTTTTAGCTGCAACAGGAGGATCAAGAGGTTGATGGCCCACCTTGATTGGAAAATTGAACCAAAATCCAAGCACAGCCCAAAGCTAGATATTCCTAATATTGGATATGGATTTAATATCCGACCCTTTTGACATCGTCCTCCCGTTTCCAGTAAAAAACGTAGGCTGTTTTGGAGACACCTCTACTACTGAATCGACAGAGAGAGAGAGGGGTAAATACCAAACACTTTGCATCATTAATCTTTGTCGATGTCTGATTGTTCCTGGAGAAAAATAAGAGAGCTTTGCGTCAGGTTGATGAATGGCGTGGGAAAGCACTCACTATTCCTTTTTTATTATTACTGGTCACCGAAAAGAACAAAGAGAAACGGTCACTAGCTCTCTCTCTCATTCTTCTTCTTTTCTGGACGTGTTTATTTCGTTACAAGACGAGTATGAACGAAGAATTACGCGGAGAGATGGGGAGCAGCCGTCCCCTTTTTAGGTTGAAGTCGTGTTCATTCACACGAAATTACAGGCAAAGAAAAATCAACAATTGAAGCAGATAAAGGCAGACCCACTTCGTAGCGGGGGACGTTACGTTGCTTTTTGGAGAGGAAGAAAAGGTGGTGTTTGGAAAGACGGAGAGCAACTCAGAATCTGCCGGGCTTCCTTTTCTCCCTTGATCATGAATCTCTTCTTGCACTATTTCAAGCATACAACTATGTTTAAGCAAAAATCGGTGTTAGCCTTCATCTTCTTTCATCTGTTTCGTTAGAAAATTCAGTCTTAGAGGATACTCCTCAAAGGCGAGCTAGCCAACCATGCGAGCGGGCTTCAACACGATCATGCAGACGCTTACGCCGGACGTAGTGAGCGTTTTGAACCATTCGATCGCGGATGCTGGTCGCCGAGGCCACAGCCAAACAACCCCTCTTCACGTTGCTGCCACTCTTCTATCTTGGCCCACCGGCTTTCTTCGGCAGGCCTGCATCCGGTCACACCCCAATTCCTCACACCCTCTGCAATGCCGCGCTCTCGAGCTTTGCTTCACGGTTGCCCTCGAGCGGCTCCCCACTTCCGGATCGGCTTTATCGACGCCGGTTCTCGCAGAACCACCGATCTCTAACGCGCTCATGGCTGCTCTAAAGCGCGCTCAGGCGCACCAGCGCCGAGGATGCCCCGAGCAACAGCAGCAGCCGTTGCTTGCCGTTAAGGTTGAACTGGAGCAGTTGGTGATCTCCATTCTTGATGATCCTAGTGTTAGCAGGGTAATGAAGGAGGCCGGCTTTTCTAGCACCGCTGTCAAGGCAACCATAGAGCACACCATCTCCGATTCGAGTTCCAATTTGCACCGAGCCGGCCATCCTACGGTTACAGCTCTTTCGGCGATTCCATCTCGCAATTCATATATGAATCCCCGGTTGCAGATTACTGCAACCACAGGCGGCGGTTGGAGGGTGGTGGAGTTGAAGAAGGTGGTAGAGATTCTACAGAGGGAGAAGAAAAGGAACCCGGTGCTCGTCGGCGATCACGAGCCGGTGGTCGTGGTAGAGGAGCTTCTGAGAAAGCTTGAAAAGAAGGAATTTGGTGAAGGATTTAGCGGAGTGCAGGTTGTGTCCGTGGAGAAGGAACTGGCTGCTATGTGTGAGGAAAGGAGCGGGAGAATCGATTTGAAGATCAAAGAGTTGGGGTTGCTGATCGAGAGCAAGGTGAGTAGTGGGGGTGGGGTGATCCTGAACCTCGGCGATCTCCGGTGGTTGATCGACCAGGGCGGCAGGACGGGGTTCGGAGTTTCAGAGTCGGGGCTGACGCAGGCGGTTGTTTCGGAGATGGGGAAGCTGTTGGAGAGCAGTGATTTGGGAGGGAAGGTGTGGTTGATGGGGACTGCTACTTGTGAGACTTACCTCAGGTGCCAGGTTTATCACCCATCAATGGAGAGTGATTGGGATCTGCAAGCAGTGCCTATTGCTGCGAGGTTTCCTCTTCCTGGGATGTTCTCCAGGTGAGCACTCTCTCTCTCTCTCTCTCTCTCTCTCTCTCTCTCTCTCTCTCTCTCTCTCTCTCTCTCTCACACACACACACACACACACACACACACACACACACACACACATACACACACACACACAAAACACACACACACATACTAGTGAATGAATCAAGATCAAGAATCTTAGCCCTTTGTGGCTGTCTAGGTTGAGTTTTATGTCATGAGTTGTTTCCTGTTTATTCTATTTTCTTCCAGTATCTGTCCTAAGATTCTAGCAGGAAGCTTAACATGTCTTTCTGAACTTGTTGGACTTTCAAGTTCCCATGTTTGTAATGTCTGGTTGGTCTTAGCTCCTTTGCTTCTCGTACACTCGACTTCCTACTGTTTGAAGTGCTCTAATCATCGTATATTGTGATATATTGCTTGACCTTGTACCTTGGTTTTGTGCTTGATTTCACTGTGTGCATCTTCTTCATGCTTTTATGACCTTGTGAAGACCTTTCCTCAAGTTTCTTATCACTCATTTGATGTTTCCATGGAAAATGTACAGAATTGGAGGAAATGGTACCCGATCCATGGGTTCCCTTTTCCCTCAAAAACCTTTCCAGGAAAACCCTCTCACATACGGAAAGTTGGCTGAAAATGGTGATCCGGCTTCCTCTCTGAGGATTACCTGTTGCCCATCATGCATGGAGAATTATGAGAAGGAATTAGCCCAATATGTAGCAGATGAGCTTGACATATCATTATCAGATACCAGACCTGATGACGAACAACAGCAACGGTTACCACAGTGGTTGCAGCAAGTGAAATCCCCCGGAAACAGGGTGGCCGATCAGACTCTGGTAATGAGAGTTAAAAACTCGCTACTTCCAGAAATTTGAAGCTTTCTTTTATGATCATCACGCCCATGATCTTGTTCTTGTGTTTTCTGATGTAGCCTAAGGATGACCAGGAACAAGTTCGCAAAGAGAAAACAGAGGAGCTGCAGAGGAAATGGAGTGAGACATGCAGTCGTCTGCACGCCGGGTTCCATCCACTCAACAGGCTATCTAAACTAACTTCTCTTACTTTCACCCCTTTGCTCAATTCCCAGTTTTCGGGCAATGGCAGTCTTAATGGCCATGATCCCCATTCGGCCTGGAGACAGCAATGGCAGCCCAAATCGCAGCTAACCAGAAACACAAATCTGCAACCTGGTGCCACTAACACCAGCGTCAATTTGTCAATGGAACCCCCGAGATCATTGTCAGGAAGTCCAGTGCGAACCGACCTAGTGCTCGGCCGTCCGAATTTATCCCCGATGAAAAACACAGTCATGGAGGTGCACGCTGACAGGACCAAGGATTTAACCAGCTGGACGCGTGCACAGCCGATGTCCGGAGCTCAATTCGACCTAAAAAGTTCGTGTGGACTCGATGAGGAATCCTTCAAGAAGCTCTTCAAGGGACTTGCACAGGAGGTCAATTGGCAGACCGACGCTGCAACCATGGTGGCCACAGCAGTCACCAAGTGCCGCTCCCATGAAGGAAAACAAATAACTACTCGGTTGAAAGGTGATACATGGCTTCTGTTCCTTGGGGCGGACAGGGTCGGAAAGAAGAAAATGGCTATGGGGTTAGCTGAATTGGTGTTTGGGAACCGTCCAACAAGGATCAATCTGGGTCAGTCGGGCCACCCGCATGACGAGGAAGATGACGAATGCAGTGCGAGGTTACGTGGAAGAACACTGCTGGATCGTATTGCCGATGCCGTCCGCCGGAACCCATTCTCTGTTGTGGTGCTTGAGGACGTCGATCATACCGATAATGTGATCCATAGCAGCTTGATCCAAGCGATGGAGACAGGGAGGTTACCTGATTCGCACGGCCGGGAGGTTTCACTCGGCAACGTGTTCCTCATCCTGACCGCGGAATGGCTGCCGGAAAGTTTTATGGGCAAGTCATCTGAAGCAATTCGTATCAATGAGACGAAGTTGGCAGCTGCGGCTGCTTCTTTCCGGCCAATGCAATTAAGAATCAGCAGCAGAACAAATAATATGTCTCTTGTGACCAACAAGCGCCGGCCGGCCTGGCTCGAAGAAGGGGAAGTCCGATCAGCTGCACTGCCGAAGCCAAGACTCGCGATCGACCTGAACCTATCTGCGGATAATGACGATGTCAGCGATGCTTCCCATGGATCCCAGAACTCGAGCGACCTTACCATAGAAACGACACTCCGGCCACGACCAGCTGCCATGAAAGACTTTGCAGACCAAGTTGATGAGGCAATCATCTTCAAGCCAGTCGACTTCGATTCCATGCTGAAGAAGATATCAAGCTCACTGAGAGCGAAATTCTCTAGCCAAGTCGGGAACTTGGCATTCGAGGTGGAGGAGGAGGTGCTGGAGCAGTTACTGGGTGCAGTGTGGTTCGGGCAGGGATCAGGTGGGCTCGACGAAGTGGACGAATGGGCGGATCGGGTGCTCGTCCCAGTTTTCAGAGAATTGGATGGTAGTTCTCCCATGGACGGAAACACGATGATTGCTCGGTTGGTGGTTTCCGACGAGGATGCCGTCGCTCACCGGCCGGCTTCCGGAAACTTTCTTCCGAGCAAGATTCCTGTTAGATATTTGACGGGAGCTTGAAGGAGACGGTGTTAAATCGTGCTTTGGGTATTTATTGAAGTTATTTGTCAGACGGTGCAGAAGGATTCGTATTGGTGAATATGACCTTTCTGAGTCATATTATGACGATTTGTAGTGACACGTAGACGATATAGTTGAGATATGACAAATTGGTAAGCAATGCCAACGGAAAATGACGTGGGTGTCCTCGTTTAAAATCTGCGTTGGAGGACTGTCATAAAGTTTTATTTACGGGAAACGTTTTTGTTGTTAGAAGTGTAATCGTAAATATGAAGAAAAGCAGGGTAGATAAGTTTACTTTAGAATATTATCTTGTATAAATTGAATTTATTGTTTCGACATCCTTTGGCATTTTTGCATTATCACAATATACATACTTCCTCATAGGGGTTCATTATTTGTTTATAAACAACAACAACAACAACTACGCCTTATATTACTAGACGGGGTCGGCTATATAGATTCTTTGTTTCCACATATCCCTATCGTGTGCAATGTTAGCGGATAACTCACAATAAGCTAGATCATTTTTTATTGTTTCTTTCCAACGCTTTTGTGGTCGTCCTCTAGCTCTTTTAATACTTTTTAAATATAATTTTTCTAACCTTCTTACGGATTCTCCTTTTGATCTTCTTCATTATTTGTTTATAAAATAAGGAAAAATTTACACGCAGAGCATTAGCTTAATGGCACAACCCTCTAGCACCGATGCCCCTAGTGAGGAGTTCGCCCAAGTCATCCCTCCTGAAACAGGTTCCAAGTCCTTACATGATGCTGGGAACTTTCACCTGTTCGTAATCATCAAACCACCAAATTGCAGCCCAGCGATCCAACTTGACTTACCAGGTGTATAAATTAGGTTGATCAAGGAAAACTGGATTCCCAAATGTATTTGTGATGATTCATTGCTCATCAGCAAGAAACACAAAGTATCAAAGGAAGCTCTTGTGACAAGGTACGAGAAACTACATACTCAAAACTTATGATGAGGTTGAAGAAAGACTCAAAACTAAAAGAAAACAATGAAATATGAATTTGTAAAGCCAATATAAACAATATCAAGCACAATGGCAGCCAATAATCCATGCAGCTAGTGCCACATTGTGTGGGAGGAGGCTTGGTTTCAGATTTTGGTGTTTTCCCCTCTATGAGTGAGCCACACGGTTTAATTGTCAAAGTTTGATTTCAAGCATTAAGGCTGCAAATCGATCACTTTCAGAAAACAGCAACTAAGGAGTCACGTATGAACAATTTTTTTTTCTAATACTAATGTTAGAATGCCAAAACACCAACACTAGATGCTGCCTCTGCTGGAGTTATCAGGCTCAGTTACAAGTAATTGTAGCATGAGCTATGGTCTAAAAATCAACATTCCTGTATTACAATATGAATAAATAAACAGTACACATTATAAACATGACCACAGAGACAATGGGACGGTATCACTTTGGGCAAGTGATTCGTCTTCATGTAAAGAGATGATCAATATCTGTCCAAGATCCTCAACACAGATGAGTACGTGCCAAAGGCTGCAGCCATGATGCCTAATCCAATGATAGTGATACTCAGTGTGGCCTGATTGTCAACAAACAATAACAAGAAAAGTCAATAGAACGACTAGATAGAACCATGGGTAGTTTCAGACAAATGCGTGTATGTTTGTGTGCGTTCATGTGTGTGCATGCACATATATGCATGAGTTTGTGTTTAATATTATGCATATTGCAGAAAACCTCAGTAGTTGTAACTTTCTTCCTCGTGATCTTCAAGAAACAAAGTGGGGGCAAAACAACTGCCTGCGAGAAAGAAAGATTACAAGATGAAGAACAGAGTAGCCGCTCAGTTACAACAATAATGAGATAGCAAGAAAAATGATTAGCTTTCTAGCAGACAGCAAAAAGTTAGATTTACGATGGCAGATTCATGATCATTTCCACAAGTATACTGAGGAGAGAGCCGATTAAAGCCATCATTAGACCTGAAACACAGAGAGAGTTATTTGCTTAGATAGATGATGAATAACTAGAACTGGTTAGAGCTGATTCACAATGGAGAAATGCACTAGATAGAAATCCTTAATCCACATCAGCACAAGGTTAATAGCCTGACAGTTGGGAAACTGAGTCGTCCAAACATACAATCTTGACTGAGGATAACATGCTTGAAATTTTTTTTCATCCCCATAAAAGAGAACTGCATGCCATTCACCAGCAATTGTAAGATGCAAGCTCTTTGTTTATGCATATATTTCTCATATTATTACCATTTGTCTTACCTAACTGGATTATTTGGCAACATGAGAGAAGATAAAATGAGAGAGATGTGCTTAAGGTGATTTGGACATTTGAAAGGTGGCCACATAAAGCTTCATGAAGGTGGTCTCAGAAGTTGGACGGTGAATACTTTAAACAATGAGAGAGGAGTCTAAAATATTGGAAAAAAACAACGAAACATGATCTAGCCTTCTTAGAGTTAAATGCTAGTGCGGCACAAGATCAAGCTCAATGGTAACTTGGTATCCACATAGCCGACCCCATTTAGTGTGGGAAACATCTTGGCTTTGACTTTAGATGCTGCGAATTCTAAACTTGTAGGAAGAGATATACTAAAGTTCAGTTTGCATAGTTTTCATAGTATATTCATGCAAAATTGATCATACTCTTAGATGCTACGGTTCATGCCATGCCAGCCAATTTATAAAACCACCAACTTCTAAGACGTAATCTGCTTCACTATTATTTAAATTAACATTTTATTGTTGTACTTCACTTTGCTGAAGTACTCAAAGCACAAATAAAGGCAGAAGGAATGCAACACAAACAGTTGAAACAACCAATTCTGTCCTTATCAGAATCGAGTAAAAAAACTCATTTCGAGCACCCACTGGCAGAAGCTCCTCAAAACTCCTGGACAAGGGATTAAGAAGTAATGCATATCTATATTTGGTGTCAAGGAAAGATTTAGGGACAAAAGCTATCTTTGATATTTAATATCAGCACCACATAGGAAAAAAAAAAGAATTTGCTTTCATCTTCACTGGCTATAACCTTCTGTTGGGGCAAAAGGATATTTGGTGAAAGGATTGCCACTCAATGATTAACTTTCAAGAGAGCTAGAACATATTAAAAAAAAGGTGCTTACTGTTGTCCAGAGTGAAACTTTTGAAGCAAAAGCTTGCTTTGGCAAATTCAAGGTTATCTGAGATAGCGTTCTCTCACCAAACATGAGATATACTGTCGCTGCAACAGCACCATATATTGCGGAGCAGATAAAGAAAGTGTAGCGCAGGGAGCCATATCAAAAATATTTGTTGAAGACACTGCCAGTAAATTATTGTGCCAAGATAACAGCATTTGCATACCAAATGACCAATGCTTTATTGAACCTTGTTTTATCAGCCATTTATTGGTAGATATTTGGGTTAACTGAGTGCCCTGAATAGCAAAATCCATGCACTCCAATTGCAAATGGGATTCCACTCCACTTAATAAATGAGCTAGTCTGATGAAATCCAATATCATCATTTGCACCAAGAACAAACACTGAAATGGATATTAAGATGGTTGCTAGAACACCTCCAGCTGTATGATGCACATAAAAGAACCAAAAGAAGAGTAAATTGTAAAGCAAAGGCTAGTAAACTTATTTAATCAGAAAGGAGAAGATTGTGAAATATTGACAGTATATAGCACCTGAAAGATAAGATACAACTCTAAGATCTCTTGACCAAACAGTTGGAAGGACAATGAGACCAGTTAAAATGCCGAAAAAGTGAACAGAGTCGGTATGAATCCCCATCCAATCAAGTGATGTACCAGGGAATAACCTTGTCAGACTATCACCTTCCAAAATTATAAACTCTACACAATATGACTGCAAGTGTAATCAAAATTAGTTAACACGCATTTGTGCAATTTTGCCGAGAAAAATGCACTAACACAAGAGGCAACTAAATGAGCATCATCATCGTTAGCCTACTTACATACAGCTCCATATACAAAATAATCTGCATGAAGAAAGAAACAGCATTGGAACAAAAGAAAATATGAACAATTTTCTAAGGTTCTCAACAAAATCTACTACATAACTACCAATAAATTTTGGATAAATTAAATTACTCATAGATACAAAGAGACGCCCGTATGCTCCATAAGCAGCTTCCCCAATGTCTGGATAGCTTAAAAGACCATCCCTACTTTCCAAACAGCGTCTCCTGAGGATTCCAGTATAGCAGCAGACAACTGCAAAAAAGACTAAGACAAACAAGCTTGTCCATCCAGCTTCCCTTATGGTAAAGGGCGTTGAAAGGAGTCCAACACCAGCCATCACATTAACACCTGTTCAGCGAAACAGTGCAAAAAAGAGTACCATGAACAATAAGCATAAACCTTTTCGCAATTGCAAAGTAAAATCTGACGAAATTGGTCGCCAACTACATGGTGTCAGACGTGATAAAGCTATCATGTAAGTTCGGGCGAAAGAAAAATGTCTAGTATAAAGAAATGTCTAGTATAAATAATATTTCAATAGCATGTGAATACCGAATTAGTGTAATCTACCATTGAAAATTGTCTGGCTGAAGGTACATTCGTGAATACCATGCCCCTCTCCAGAAAACTGCAGTGTTTGGCGTTGTGGCTCCTGGAACACACAAAATCTACTTGGTAGCTTCCCTGAGTCTTGCTTGATAATGCTTTCAGATAACAAAGGCAATTTAGATTTCAAGTCATTCCCACCCGGTGCGTTTTGATGGAAACTAGAATATCCACAACTAGAAACTAATGGCCAGTTTCTAACTTTGGTCACGTACGCTGGATTGAAGACTAAGGTAGAGAGATACAAAATAAACGATTAAGCTGACTATATCCACATCAATTCACGAAAGGAACGAATGCCCAGACCGAATGTAATCATCTTGAATTATCCATAAGCTAATCATCACGCTTGTGGCAGCAAATAAGGAAATCGTTTTCCCTCAAATTTCATCTCCACTAAAAGGCTAAAGATGCTGTTTTCAGAAATCAGAGGAACTATATCAGGAATATGAAAATTGAAAACGAAGAAGAGTTTAGAAAAAGCACCGGTAACTCTGCGGCCATTGGCTGGACGATAAGACGGAAGAAGGCTTGGATTGGCTTCCTTCTTCTCCCAGTCATCGTCGTCGTCGGTCGTTTCCTCCATCTCAACGTCGTTCTCCGGCACGGAACTCAGCTCGCTGCAATCATCTGCTCCTTCCTCTTCATCCATGCTATTCACAAACACCCCACCGTCGTTGGCGTCCCCCATCCTAGATTCCGCCCACGAGAAAGAGCAAACAGACTCGAGTTTTAAAGTCAGTAATCGGATTCCAAATCCGAAATACCCAGGAATTATGCAGGAGTTTGAGAGAATTCCCTCTGATAATTCCCGAAAAAACTGCTTCACAAATGGACAGGCCGAAAGCGCGCGCGCGCGCGAGAGAGAGAGAGAGAGAGAGAGAGAGAGAGAAGGATGAAGCCATTGTCCTCCTCTGGCGCGGCAAATGGCGTTCTATAGAAGAGGACCGTTGCCCACGTACCACAAATGCCTCGACATTCATATTAGCTAACAAATCCAGGCATCTATATAGGCACAACAACGGGCATCTCTCTCTCTCTCTCTCTTTTAACCGAGCACACTAAAATTCTTCAGACCTATCTTCTTAATTTTTAAACCAGGTGTATCCCACAAGGGGGCAATCTGGGTTGTTATCTCCTTCACTGTTGCCAACAGATAGATCCTTAATTGCTCGATCTTATGTCATATTAGCATTTAACTAAAGAAATATAATGTCATGTTCCACTGTTTTCTTCCAATACTTCTAAAATCTTTGTTAAACTCATCTGAGTGTTCACCATCTAATTTCTCACTTGTTGCATTTTATGGTTGTCTTTCATTTAATTCATGTTTTTTGGCGCAACACCATCTTCATTTATAATAGCTTCATTTCAGATGTGAGTTTTCTTTTTTATGACCATGCATCCATTCCAATGTCTTCAGCTCGACCAGTTTCAGTAATCATGATTGACTGCCCAATACTCGGTTTTGTAAAACGTTAGTCGTTGCTTATTATTTTTTATTTAGAAGAAAAATCACGCATCAACATCGGCACCAGCTCTGTCGCTCTTTGACAAGAAAGAATAACCAAAGATCAAACGGCACCAAACTAGTCGCATATTCACAGTGAATTCTTTGAAGTTTAAATAGAGTGAAGATGCTACTGTCAAAGCTGCTGTCTTTTACCAGTTTCAGTAAGAGAAGTCGTGTAGAAATTTGGCATAACTATCAGACGTTCAGACTCCCTATGTGTAAACAAAAGAAGAAAGATGAAGGAAATGCCCACTCCAATTATTCGATGCTGCTGAAATCCTCTTCTTTTAGAGAATTATTAGATACAACTTTAAGGAGCATGACACATGGAAATAGCTAAACCTGACTATCGAATAGGCAGCAAATGTTTCTCGAGTTTTATGTCTTTGATTGCTTATATCTAAACTTCTCTCTTAAGGCTTCATACTGGATTTCCAATCATGGCTGCACATAGATAAAACTGGAAATCTAGCCCCCTGTTTGTTGAATAAATGGATTTGTATGATGTAAGAATTGAATATGACACATGATTGCGCCTGTCTACTGCTTAGTCCTCTTTATATATATGTATATATAAAAGCAATCATTTGTTATAATTCAATTCTCACATCATATACATCCCCTTGAGAACTGATTTAGTATTTTGTGGATGTGCCCCTCACACATTTCCTTAGAAAATTGAATAATGTACCATATGAATCTGCTGTATACATAATATGACATGTGATATATCTAAATATGGACGTCTTCAATGAGTGGGTGTTCAAGATAGCACATCCATTCAAGAAAATGGCCGATTTATGGGCTATATTCAATCTCTACTGTGCAATTCACTTAATGCAGATGTGCATGTGCACTGTCTTCATAATTTTAGAAAGTATGCTAAGAATAGTCAGGGTCCAGAGGAGGGGGCAACTGTGCATTCTAAGATTCTGTCGAGCATTCGGTGGGGATGGGCATGGCAACTCTATTGATTATACAGTTTTCTTCACGGAACTATTGATCTAATTCCTCGTTGGAATGTTCAGAATTGCATCTTCACCTTGGAAATTGTTTCATCCACTTTTTCCTGAAGATTCGTCAATACATAATTGAGCTTGTTTCCACTGTTATGCTTCCTTTGTGCATGCACAGATCCTAACTAATACCAACTAAGCACAGGGATCAAGTGCTGCTTTAATGTATTTAGCAGAAATCAGTCATAGTATGATGAAAATGTGTGTCAGAAATAAAAGAATTATTCGGATCAACTTGTTTAGTTGAACATGGTGGTTGTGGCGGAGGATGAATTTGTCAAGAGTGATGATGACGACAGATGATGTGCTTGGGTACAAAATACAGATATTCTCAATAAAGGGAGCAGTGGCCTGCCATGCTCTCATTAGGCGGCTAGCTCCTTTCTCCCTCCCTCTTCTGTCATTGTTGGGTGAAACAAAGCACTGGTAAGGGAATAAATCAGCTGGTAAAAGGAGACATTTTACAGATTGTATCATAGCTTTTCGTTATACCCCACTTTTGCTCACCCCTATTTTATGGAATCCAACTAACCAAAACGACATAAACAACAAATCACATTTTAATATATTAGAAACAAGCTTTATTTTTTATATAATATAGAGAGAGAGAGAAAAAGAGAGAGAATATGATAAATGCACACACCGTGCTCAAAAGATTTCAACTATTCAAACTCATAAAACAATAGTTGAAATTCAACTTTAAAAACTCAAAAAGTATCTACTTTTTACAAGTGTATTAAATTTGCTTTAAAGATATCAAATGTTGATGTTAAAGATGGGAGATTTTAACATGAATGAGTGTGCATACTCTCTCTTTATATATATATATAACATCTTATATGCTAGCACAATTAGGTATTAGTATATCCATACAAATCACAATTATACTGTGTGTTGTCTTTGGTGAGGTGGGAGCTCATATAGTTAGTCGACGGTAAGGTGAAAGCTCAATAAGTAATCTATGGTTTACAAACAGTTTGTATTGAAAAAAATGTAACTACAGCACAGTAGCAATAGCTCACCTGGCTAGGGAGGTCGACTCATAAGATGAAGGCCATCAGTTCGATACGACGATACCTGCAGGCATGCATCTGCCTTCAGCCTCCACATTGCACCAAAGCAAAGAAAGAAGAAAACTACTGTTGGTGTACTCTAGAATCTTTTGGCATTTAACGTTAGTAAGAGTGTTCAGACTCGCAACTATCATTTTCATATATGGTAAACCGCAACGACTTATTTCATTAATGAGGCTATCACTTTTGATTTCATGACATCCTTCAAACTTTGCTTTCATCGTCATGAATTTATTTTAGGATAATTTATTATTTTCCATCTTTAGTAAAACTTGCTTTGCTCAATCGACTTGCTCCTAAAGAGAAGCAGCTAGTAGGACGAAAGTTGCGCATGGAGTCGCTGCTAAAGAAGAACTATCGAGCGGGACTTCTTTCGGGTGAGACCAGACGTCTTAAAGAAAAACAATCAAACTAATTCAATAATGGGCTAACCAATTTGAGATTAGGTATTAATGTATCAAACAAGATCATCTTCTTCAATTGTACATAATATTACAATTGAGGAACGCCCCCTTATTTTCCTAAACTTTTATTCGTTCAGTAAACAAGTTAAAACAAAAATGACCCTTTATTTACCTTACAATAATTAGAGGTATGGTTTAGGTAAAATCTAAACGTAATGTTATTCAACGAGGTTTGACGAGCCAACTTTAACCGAACATACACGTTCATCTTACGTGGATTAACTGAACATATGAACGAGCAACCTGGTTCGTTTACCAGCTCCTCCCTCCACTGTGAACACAAAAAGAAAGAGAGAAAAGATAAAAAAAATCATTTACTTTGTAGTAACATCAATGCCTGATGAGTTGCTAAGAGGCAGCTGGCTGCAGTTTGTATTTGCGGAAAAGGGGATGTTGATCGTGCCGAATTCTACGACCCGTCTTTCTTGGGATTTCCGGAGTGACCACAGTATGGACGACACGACACATAGCCGACGACGACTTCGATCTTACTCCACTTTAATTTTCCTTTCCTGTCCCTATTGATCGTCTATTTTACTTCGCCAACTTGCATTTGGTCCGTGGTCTTTTTCTCCGCCCAGGAGCCAAAACCCAGATCCAGTCTTTTTTCCTTTTCACCTTTCTCTGTTTTCCCCATCTTTTCTTTCATATTTCCCCCCGATTTCCATCTTCACGCAAAGCGAAGCCTCCCCATTTTACTGCCTTGCACTCTTGCCTTCTTGTTATCACTTTGTGAGGTTAAGGTGTGCCTCTCTCTCTCTCTCTGGTGAGCGTCTGTTGATATTGGAAAGATAGGTTTGTTGTTAAAGCATTGAGGTGAACGTGCCTCCTTTTTTGCTTTCCTTTCTCAATTGGCTAGTTTAGAGATTTGAGTCTGTTTTTTATAATTATCATGTTGGTACTTGTGCTTTTTGTAGAAAAGATGCAAACTTGATCTTGGTTTGGTGGTTCTCTGTTTTGATGCGATGGTTTTTTCGTTTGGGTCTAGAGTTTCGGTTGTGTATGTTTCTCTCTCTCTATTTTGAGGGTTTCGGTTGTCTTTGAGTTTTTATAATATGGATTAATTTTTCTGATAGGGTTGTCTTCTCCTGGAAGATGTGATTGAACGTAAGAAAGGTGAGTATAATGGTCTAATTTTGCAGCGCTCAGCATTTTCTTACTAAGTGTCTTACCGGTTGTCTGTTGGATCTGATATGTCTGCACATTTGGTTATGGTTCGTGATGATTATCGTCGTGGGAGAGTTATGCAATTGATTTTGACTTGTTCTTGTGTTGGACATGCTAAGCATGATACTTGGATGTGATTGTTGTAACCTGAAACGGCTTGGTGTAACATGTGTCTGCTGATTATTTGAGTAATTTGGGATTCATTGGAATTTTAAAGGTGGCAGTTTCTCACTTGCTGAACTCATCTGTGATTGTTGTGACCCGAATGCCTTCATAACCCTACATGTCATCTGCTTAAGCATTCCATTTACTAAGATGCCTGGGTGAAGCAGGATATGACACATGTTCTGCATAACTTTTATAAAATCAAATTCGACCATGATGAATAAAGTTCAGGTACTTTTGTGCTTCATGTATACTTTCTGTTTAGGGTATAAAAGGAAAGTGATGAGTTGAATTCATCACCAATATCTCTTTGCTGACATCATTGGATGTCAGAACCCTTTCCCCAACGGATATACAAATGCATGGTTTTTTAATGATACAAAATTATGCATTGACATGCTTTTATGCCTAATGTGTGAATCACATAAATCTTTGGATACCAAGAACTGCTACTGAGTATCACCTTGAAAGTGGAAATTTGTCAGCCAATCTGTAGGACTCAATGATTCATTAACCAAGGAGATACAGTCAAAGAGTGGGGATCTTTTTTCCCTCCATGTGGTCTGGGATTCCAAGGTATGCAATTAAATGCTAAAAGCAGAATTAGATGAACTACCGTTGCCTTGGGAAGTATTGGAGGTGCAAGCTATGGTGTCAACTGAAGAAATTATACTGACAAGTCTCGTACTCCTGAAGTTTCTTCTCTGAATTGGCCAAAATGTCCTGGAAATAGTATCAACCTTCTCCCAAGTGCGTGCATATTCCAATGACAGTGGAGGGGCTGCTACCTGGAACCACCGGTGTTATGATCCATCACTCCTATGACCAAAACAAATGTGCATTCTACTCAATCCATCTGATCAAACTCATTCTTCAAAGTTCTAGTTATAATAGTCATGGCATGCTAACCTTGTACTCCATTTAGGAAAAGTCTTAACAGTCTTGTACTCTTGTTTTCTTGAATATGCTTGAGAATGGCCTCCTTAGCTTCCCTTGCTATGTTAAGATACTTGAGGCCACCAATGTGTCCTCTTTCAACCAATTTGAGAATTGCATACTTGGGTAACTAAAAGGACCCACATCTTCTCCTTGTTTTGTGATTTGAAAACCTTTTAGATGCATCATGCTTGAACTTGCCTTCACTAGGAAACTCTGTTTTCCTCATTA
This sequence comes from Brasenia schreberi, assembly GCA_036023115.1. Taxonomy (NCBI): domain Eukaryota; kingdom Viridiplantae; phylum Streptophyta; class Magnoliopsida; order Nymphaeales; family Cabombaceae; genus Brasenia; species Brasenia schreberi. Next base: position 10,933,979 of record JAYKKT010000077.1, read on the forward strand.
ACATGCAAATTTTGTCACTTTATTTCCATTTGGTTATGGTTAATTTTTCAAAGTGATGAAAAAATTGATGGAGGTGTTACTCATAGAATTAATGTTGGTTGGTTAAAATGGAGAGGGGCATCAGGTATTCCATGTGAAAAGAAGATACCATTAAAGTTAAAAGATAAATATTATAGAGCATCGATTACGCATGTTATGTTTTATGGTTATGAGTGTTGGGTAGTTAATCATCAACATGTGCAAAAGATGTCCGTAGCATAAATGAAGATGTTGAGATGGATGAGTGGTCACACAAGAAAAGAGTGTATACATAATGAGGTTATTAGAAATCAATTGGAAGTAGCACCAATAGAGGATAAAATGAGGGAAAAGCGTTTAAGATGGTTTGGACATGTAGAAAGACGACCAAAGGACACTCCCGTAAGCAGATGTGAAAAATAAGATCGTGAAAATGTTAAAAGAGGAAGAAGATAACCACAAAAGTGTTGGAAAGAAACTATAAAGAATTATCTAGTTTATATTGAGTTAACCGCTAGCATGGTACATGATAGGGCTATGTGAAAACAAAGAATCTATGTAGCCGACCCCACCTAGTATGAGAAAAGGCTTAGTGGTATCCAGTCAATCACTGTTTGCAGCACTTATTACCAAATCTCGAAATGGCCCCCACATGGTAACAAAACCAAGCTGTGGGTTTGTTGCAACCCCAGTTTCCCAAGAACTGCACAATAACGCTAGCAACGGTGAGATGCTTTAGAAAATATGCATTTCAAATATGATACAAAATCAAGTTGAGTCACATCTTAACATCTCCAAAAGGATTCTTGGATGCATTCGTACCCGATAACAAATCAGAGTTGGGCCTAGGAATTGATGTAGCTCATCCAACCTAGTGTGTGTGAATGGGCTTGGTCCTGGTTTTGCTTTTGCTTTCGGTATTCAGAACATCGTCATCTTGAGTTACTATCAGCCTGCTTCTTGGGGCAGCAGCCCTTTCCCATTCATCTCTGCAAGTCAGTATTGAAGTGCAAAAGCTATCTAGAAAGAAATAGTTGATAAGTTGTGATAGAATCAGGAAGAGATAGACTGCATGACGAGAAACTCTGGTGCAGTTGGTATGTTGAGTTACTAGAATTAGCACAAAAAGGATTCCAAAATATATGACATGGTAGTTACCCTTGTCAGGTAAAACATAAAAGCATCTCCAACATTTCCAGCATGTAGATACCCTTCACCTGAAGCCTAGGAGCAAAGATGAAGTGCTTGACCGGAATTTTCGTTTTTGTTTCTACTTGTTCCCAATCGTTCTTTAGTCATGCTCCCGGTAACATCTTTGTTGTTTATCCTGAACTTCATTTCTTAGATTGATATTTTTATGTACTATTTTCTATCCCTCCTTTGAATCTGTAACTTTATAAGGTATGCCATACTGTCTATTCTATTCTTTGTTGTAGTGCTATTATATGCTGAGTACTTTTCCCTTCCCATCCCAGCAGGTTTCACTCCCAAGGATTGGTAATTATCGACTGAGAACCATGGATTATGTTTCCGAAGTTAGTCCTTTCATGAGGTATTTTGTGAAGCTTAATTCCTTTGCCAAAAAGCAAATGTTCAATGAATGTGATGGGAAAATGCTATTTTGAACTCTTCGGACTTCCTGTTATCTGTCTCAGGATTGACTTTTTTGCTTTTTTAGTAGAAGTACATGTTTACACTGTCAATTGGCTGTCCAGGAAATGTGTGATCGAATAATTTGTTTGAGAAAGAAGGAATTGCAATACGCAGACAATTATGCCAGCTTGTCAGTGTAGTAACACTAATACAACAACAACAACAACTAAGCCTTTTCCCATACTAGATGGGGTCGGCTACATGGATTCTTTTTTTTTAGAATCCATGGTAAGTCCGACAAAGTTTTATTTTAGCTGTTGGAAGACTATCACAACCCTCCTCCTTTATCCGGGCCTGAGACCGGCCATGCAAGGGTGATCCCTTACACGGGTGGAGTTCGTGTAGTAACACTAATATGGTGTTTAAAATATATGAGTTACAAAAGCCCAGAGCCTTTTACTATTTTAAAATTAAATGCAGCATCTGTGGCAAACAGGAATTCCTAAGACCAAATTTTTAGATGATTGAGGGAATTTTTGTTTCCCATGGAAGAGTCATTTGCTATTGACTGAAGATACTATAGGATTAACCAAAATTTAAGTATAGAGTAAAGAGAAAACTTTAGGAGACGGTCCTTTCCCTTTATTTTTGGTGCACTAGGAAAACTATTACAGGTGTTTGTTGCAAGCCTGCAATTGCTAAATGGTTCATGCCCCAAACCAGGTTGTCATGGCTTGCAAGCCATGTGATGTTCTTTGCTAAATCCATGTTTTGTAGCTGTTCTTGTATTGGTTGCAAGGTATCATTTAAGTCTGGTATGCACTGTTTCAATTTATGATAGAATGTTGTTTGGGTTATGATTGGATAGACTTTGAGTTAAATATATGATCATACAAGCCAATGGTTGAATCGATTAATTTAATTTTTACAACCTTTCACTAGCTGATTATTTTTGAACCCTTTTCCGCCTGTTTCAAAGGAGCTGGCTATTTCCTTTGTTTCTACTTTTCTCATATCATGTGCTGATTTCATCTGCTGTCTGATTATTAGTTTGGCTGCTGCCTTGTCTTATGGAATTGCTTCAATGGCTATGGTGTTCATCAACAAGGCAGTGCTCATGCAGTATACGCATTCCATGACACTTCTTACTTTTCAGGTATTAATTCGTAGTCAACTGATTCTTATAAATTCTACAGTTTTCTGAACATGTAAGGTCGTTTGGAATTGTTTTCAGCAACTGGCAACAACCTTGCTGATACATTTTGGTCGAGTTTTTGGATTTACCAAATCCAAAGGTTTAAACCTGAGGACTGCAAAGAAGCTGCTTCCACTTTCTTTGTTTTACAATGCAAATGTGGCATTTGCTTTAGCAAGTTTGAAAGGTGTCAATATTCCGATGTACATAGCCCTGAAAAGACTTACACCTCTGGCTGTATTGGTTGCTGGGTTTTTCACTGGAAAAGGACGTCCACCTATCCAGGTATGAAATTTGTTTACTTTCTCCTTTTCTGTCAATAGAGAAGACACATTGAACCTTATATAATCATTGAAGTAATCTTAATAATATCTGTCAATTGAAACTAGAATCTCTTTCCTGTTTTAATTCATTCAGAGGAAAGCAGTTGGAAAGGTAAGCCTACTCCTTTTTCTGTATCCACCATGAATTGTGCAATATGTTCTTGTAATCTGTGGATTCTGTATGTTTTGTCATTACCTTATGCATTTGTATGTTTGGAAATTTTGATTTGTGACCAACAATTTAGCTGATAGCAAAAATTTGTGAACCAAATAAAAATAAGATGGAGGGAAAAGTATATTCAGACTATAATTCATAATAAGGTGCACAGTGATGATCAATAAAACAGCTTATCAATGTCCAAGTAGTTTTCTGATGTATTCTACTGGATCTTTGTAGCTTGCAGTTGTCATCTATCTGGGTAAGGACACATCTCCGTCTGATTCAGGCATCACAGAATCTGCTTTTACAATATGCACTGAATACAAGCATCATAGAGTTTTAGCATTTGTAAATAACACACAATGAGTTTGTTAAAACAAACATTTTTATTGGATTAAGCTAATGTAAACAAGATATTTTGAGTTGCTCACTCAGTTCTGATTGTTTTCGGTTAGTACTGATCTTGATCTTTAGTTTTTGCATTTTACAAATCACGTAGTGAAACTTATGCCTTGCTTCTAGTGGGTTCTGATCATCTTGCGAGTTTTTATTTACGTTCAGTAGCATTCACAGTGTTGCTTATCTGGTTTACTTTTGATCTGAATCTTGTCAGTTATTTATTGGTTTCCTTTTCTGCTTTGCTTTATTCTGCGTTGGCTTGCTCATTTCCCATTGGTTTCTATTTGACTTCTCGTATTGTTCTTGTCTTTGGTTTTTGTTTTTCTTCCATAGTAATACACTACTCCCCTCCCTGCTGTCATTTTTAGAAAGGCTTGCTTCCAAAATCACTTCGTCGTTCCTGATCTCTTTTGCAACTTAACTTGAATGTTAAGTTTTTCCAGTGTGCCTTCATTCCCTATTTGTTTGTTTCCTCTTTGCAGTAGCGTGTATAAATTCTTGCATGATTGCATTAGTTCATTGGTTCCTGTTTTCCCATAAGTCCTATCAATCTTGTTAGGACTTAGGAGAGTTCATACCAATGTTTTTGAAAGTGCCTAACTTTGTCGTGAAGTTTTGGTTTTCGTGCTAGGTTTCTCTTTCAGTGCTCTTAACTGGTGTTGGAGTAATCATTGCAGCACTAGGAGATTTTTCATTCGACTTGTTTGGGTATACCATGGCGCTTTCCTCCGTCTTTTTCCAGGTTAGTTTAAATGATGGGTATATTGTGGGAAAATGCTTGGTTTGGTTTTGGTTAGTTGAAGTTATGGGTATGGTTTGTTGCTGTCTCAGGCACTTCACCTAGAACTTATTCTGGATAGTTCCTAGCTGCATCACAAGTTTTTGGATCCTGTATAAACGTTACTAACGTTTTGACCAATGTACCAGACCATGTATCTTCTCTTGGTGGAAAGGTCAGGTGCTGAGGATGGACTATCGTCAATTGAACTAATGTTCTACAACGGAATTTTGTCGCTTCCTTTTCTGATTTTCCTTATTATAGCTACAGGCGAATTCCCTCATTCTTTGGCAGTTTTGTATGAAAAGGTCAGTCAATTTTCTCTTAAAGAAAGTTCATCGTCTGCTATCAGCAAGCTCTCCACTAGTCTTTCCTATTTTAAAGAGAGCACTGCAGATAGGCGGAGAAAATTTGTGCTTTTCTCTTAGTTCGTAGCTTATTATGACATAAAGGTAATAGTCTGGATTCTGAACTAAAACTGAGGCCATTTTGAAAGAACTTAGTGTGAACACTCAATAGGATGGAGATGGATCTCCATTTTTCTTCTTCATTTGTAAGAATTTCTCCAAGAACTTGAGTTGAACGAATCTCTTAGTACATACATGGAATTTAAGGAAGTAAAAGAGCTGAGGTTATTAGATTTGTTCGCTGATGAACACTGATTCCCTTTTGTCTGTCATTGCTTTCAGGTTGATTCTTTTTATTTCTCAATAATCCTTGTTCTGTCGTTATTCATGGGCATCGTCCTCAATTTTACCATGTTCTTGTGTACGATAGTCAATTCTGCTCTCACCACTACCATTGTTGGAGTCCTGAAGGGAGTTGGTTCCACGGTTAGTATCTATCTCTGGTTTTAATCTTTTCTTTTTCTTCTTTTGGCAAGTTGGGGTCGGGTAGATGCTAGCAAGATGCACATCCTGGTTATCAAACACGACATCCCTCAAATTTAGGGCATCTTTGAATCGCCTGAACGTCAGCAGAAGTACCACCCACTGATGTGTCAATTAGCGTAGAGCCCGCCTCCAAGAGGAGACTTATTGTGTTCCAAATTTGTTTCAAGTGCATTAGCCCCGCCCATATGGGACCGTGGCACAGTATCGGGCTGCCGTTTTGTACATCTAAACATGCACTAAAATCTTGATTGTCTGATTTGCTTCGCTCTAACAGTGATCTTACCTCCTACAGACGCTCGGTTTTGTGATTTTGGGTGGTGTCAGCGTGCATGCTCTGAATGTCACTGGATTGGTTATTAACACAGCCGGTGGCATATGGTATTCTTATGCCAAGTACCAACAGAAGAAGAGCAGACCCAGAAAGACCAGTTCAGATGTTGAGTCCAACCATAGGTAATGCAATTATTTTTTTGTCCAAAGGCAAAACAGCGTTATCTGTTATTTGATGTTACAATGATAAGCCAAACGTCAAAATCCTTGCACGGTTGCATTAACTTAAGAATGCCTGAAAATGCAATGAATAAGCAAACGGACTCTTTTATTTCCTGAAATGTTTGATCTTCATTGGGGTCATCTTTTATGAGTGATAAATTTGTTAGAGTTTCCACATACATTATATGAGAACGACCAAACCTTCTATAAGCAAACGGCGACCTTTTCTTTTCCCATTTCTGAAAAAAATCAATTGGTTGGAAACAGTAGCCTGTTCCAAGTCACGAGCTCGTACTTCAAAATTATCAACCTTATTAAGGACATGTATGATAAATAACTTGCATGAGGGTTACCTAAACTTGTTGATGTTAGTGTTTATTTTTTATATCAATGTTAGCATTTATTACATCAAGAGTCGATACTAAGTTTATATATCTCTTTAGTTTTGTTGCTGACAATAAGTAATGAAATACTTCCAAATTGTGTTGGTGAATGAGATGAAAGTAGTCAATGGAAAACTTGAATTCTATAAACAAACCCTACAACCAAAGAGTGCTCCAACTTAATGAAGATAGCATATATAAATTGCAAGTTTAATACTTTGGCCAACACAAATGATACAAAAATTAAAATTGGTACCTATTATATATCCAATAAGATGATATTTGATATCATGTGTCAACTGTTAAACAAGATGAAATCAATAGAGATAGTCATTCATAGAATTAATGTAGGTTAGCTAAAATGGAAAGGTGAAACAAGTATTCTGCACGATTAAGCCAGTCACATTGAAAAGTCAAGATCATAAAGTTGTAAACGACCAAAAATACACACAACCACCAATAGCTGACCTGGTCAGAGGGTGGACTCGCAAGATGAAGGCCATGTGCGATACCTTAGGGCGTGTATTTGGCTTCGCCTCCACATTGTAAAGAAAAATTAAAAAAGGACCATCGATATTTATGAAGTGATAAGCAGTTAACTATTTAGATGTAAGAAAGATGTAAATATCAGGAACAAATGTCGATATTAATGTGCGGCCGTACAACAAAATATCACCACAACAGGAAAATTAGATTTAAAGTTCACATAGCGCTAATAGAAGGTAGGATCAAAGAGACGAATTGCAGGTACTCGGTCATTTGGAAAGATGGAATAGCACTCTCTACGTTTATTTATTTATGTGAAGACAATGGTTAGCACAAGTCCTGTTAGTTCCAAATTCAGTTGAAATTTCAGGCAGTTGTTAGAAGTTGCCGAAGCTTCGAAGTCACTTGAAAAGATGAGGAAATCCGTTGATCTTCTCTTTTGTTTTTACAAATAAGTTCGGTTACTTTCATAATCTGCAATGGGCTGGCTTACCCGGCCATGTCGCTGGCACAAAGGCCTTCAAATCGAAGAAGATCGTGAGTTCAATACTTGGGTCCTGCTAGCCATTTGCTCAAATTAAGGTTGGCAATCAAACGATGAGCAGAATGAACTCAGCCAGGTTGCTTCTAAATTTGAGTAATTGAGAGAGACGAGCACTGTACAACCCTTGAAAGGTTCTTGATAAGTTCACATATATACACTACACCTAATTAATCAGCTAGCTGCAAAAGAACCCGCTTTTTAGATTTTCTGCTGCCGAATGCAGAACCCATTCCAAAAGCTCAGACTTGGATCGTGGGGATCGCCGGAATAATTCCTATCAACAGATACTTGTTTTTTTGACTTCCACCTTTTCAAAGCGTACACCATACATCCATTTGGCTTAGAAATCGTGCTTTTATCCATTTTTGTGCATGCATTAATCAATCCTTTTTTAATCTCTCAATGGCCAACTCACTGGTTAAGGCCAAGAGTGTCTATGTACACTTTTGAATTGCTATTTCCGTCTTTTTTTTCATTCATAAGCAAGGTATTTCAGGTCCTTTATAGAGATGACAGAGCATATAAAGTTGTATTAGATCGTATGCCATCCGTCTATGAACAAAAAAATGTAACAAGATCCATCTTCGATGGAACTCTGTTGATGAATTCTTGGGTAAGATTTGCAGGAACATGCGCAAATGGGCTTTAAAAAGGGTCAAATTTCTGAGCCATGCACTGCACTTGGCTGGAAACCGAATTGATAGACACTGGTAAAATACGTTTATAAACTTCAAGCTTCATCTGGGCATGCACATGACTGAGGAATATAATGTGGCTTCTTGGATTAATTCAAGTTTTACTACATACATATGTGTGCAATATATTTATATATATATATAATATTCGTTGGATACATCGCTAATGGGTGAAGGTATTCTTTTACGAAGTGAAGGCCTGACAACTTGGAGAGAAGGCAAGGACAAGGGTTCAGTGTGGAATATCACAAGTCTTATGATGTGCCATTTATTTCGTTCCTTCCCCTTGGCAATGGGCTGTGGGGCCTGCAAAAGAAGCAGCTTGTTACCTTCCCTCACGCTTCTTGTGAGTTCGCATTTTCTTTCTTCGGTAGTACATGTACCCACAAGAGGGAGAGAAGGACAAAAAGGGTCCTACCTTTTTACCTTGAGAGGGAAATGATTATATATATATATATATGAGTGATTCAATACTCTACTCATAACCGATCATTTCCTGTTTTTAAAGCATAAATATAATAATATTATTCTTAATGTTTTTTAAAATACTTTTATTTTTTTTAATTATACTTGTATCACCAAAAAAGTAAAGATGAACATGAATAAACATCTTAGAAATAGGGAGGATTCACTTTCTCATGTGACAAATACAAACCCTTTGGTTGTTAATTTTCCAAAAGAATAAATGCAGTGTGGGAGAGGGAGAGGCTACTGGGAGAAAGAGAGAGTGGTTGTATTTGACTTCCTCCGATCTCACTTTCCTCTCTCTCTCTCTCTCTCTCTCTCTCTCGCTTGAGTAAAGAGAGGGAGACAAAGAGTGGCCGTGAGAGGGGTTTTATGCTTCCCGAGGGATTTTTGGCGAGATTGTTAGTGTGTTGAAGACCGCAAGGTGGAGCAATCCATATTGTATAAGCTCTTGTTTCAATTAAATTGAAGTATCTACCTTTGATGAAAATGAAAGGAAAATGCGAAAACAAAGAGCAGGGAATGAAATATGTGATAAAGAGGGTAAATCAAAACAAAAAAAACAATATTCGTTATAGATCTGCCCTAATTAATAAGAGTTTGTATAAGCTCTTTTTTGTGTGTATATATATATATATATTGTTTGTGGGTTCATAAGTGTGTGTGTGTGTGCACGTACGTGTATGTGCGTGTGTGAATGTGCAGAAAGAGGGAGTGATGCATGTTTTTCCTTATCAATAGATTGGGTTTTGGCAGACCGCTACCGGTTATAAAAGCTATCTACAAAAGATCGCTTCAGGGAAGATCCGGCCTTCTGAGAGAGAAATACATGGGGTCAAAGCCTAACGTACTTACCCACTCATGCACACTCTGGGAATCGAACTCACCACCTGCAATATCTGAGTCAGAGCGTCCTGCCAGATGAGCTAGCGCTCTGCATGCACAACTACGTGTTTATTGACTTGATTGCTTTCCTATAAAGGTTAACAATTTATTGTATAAAAAACAGTAGAGTCGAAGAATATCATCAAGATGGTCAATAAAACAAGAAAGTTAAATCAATTCATCGTAGATCTGCTCACAACCAATTCTAAGAGCATATATATATATCGCTGTGCAGAGAGAGAGAGAGAGAGCATGGAGCATGTGGTTGAAGGATTCTCAGCTTGAGTCACAGCAAGCAGCAGCAAAAGTTGGTTTTTGGAACTTCTTTTCGAATACCTTTTTCACTGAGTTGATATCATCATACCAAGACAATACAAAATGGATATACAGAAGCAATACTTGCAGCAGAAACACAAAGTAAGTACTATAAAAGAGAGTGCATTAATTGTATTTGTTTATGTTGGGGAAGTAGAAGGGATACATGAGCGAAACGTGAAGCAGAAGCAAAAAAAAAAAATCTGAGCTTTTACTCTAATTAAGCGATTATAGTAATGGTAAAGCGCTTCTACTTTCAGGAAACGACAATCTTAATAAGGATAAAACAATATGAAAAATCAACGAGGGTGAGGGCACTCAATTCTGATTAAGTGACTAATCTTTCTGTTGTCGAATTATATATATAGTAGTGCATGTGCATATTCATTCATACTTAAATCTACTTAAAATATTAATTGTTCGATATAACAGTTTATATCTTTAAAGTATAAAGCAAAATTGTACCGGTCTATTAAATTCACTTAGCTTTTGTTTTCTTAATTTAAAGCTTAACCATTGATCTCACAAATTGAACGGTTGAGATCTTTACGGATGTTTCTACAAATGGGTGTACAAATGTATGGAGAGAGCATAGTTCATACACACACTTATACCCAAATCTTCTTAAAAGATTTCAATCATTCGATCGTTGAGATCTTTAAAACAAAAGGTAAAATAATATTACATACATTAAGCATCTAGGTAAAATAATACTACATACATTAATGCATTTTATAAAAGGTACAAAAGCATTGATCTCATGGATCTCATGGTTGAAATCTTTAAATGTGTGATGTGTGCATTTATCATGTTCTTTATACATATAATCTTACACTATGTATATTAAATACAAAGTAATTCATATCTTCACGGTTGACCTCAAGAATCAATACAAAATTAAGTACAAAAAGTAAGTTCATGCTTTCTTCATTCATAAACATAAACATTCTCTCTCTTGCTCACCTACTTTGTGTGCGTTTTACACAAATACTCTCAATCAAATGGTGCATACATTTACATATTGTATATGTCACTCGATCTCCAGACATTTTTCGCTCAATATTTTGGTATGAGGGCAATGGTGCTTACTTATTACTATTTATTTATTGATTGAAAACTTGAAAAAAGAATTAATAGGTTGAGGCCAATAGGGTGGTGGCACTTGCTTGTCATGGATCATTAATGACGCAACGCTGGCTCACATGGTGTGCTGCGAAGAACGCCTCTCGCGACCTTGTAAGCTTCAGCACATGGTCCCAGGGAGGGATGATCCAGTGACCTCACGCACTCAGGCTCAATATTAAATTACGTAAATGTCCTTCGGCAACCCATGGGACTCACCGAAACTACTCAATGTTCCAGCTTCTTTTGGAAGCCCATACTTGTCAATTTGTCCTTGACCTCCCTTGTCTCCAAACAAGTGGACAACCACATGAGTGAGACGTGCATAACCACGTGTAGCATTATATAATATTATACATATGGACTGAAGATTAAAAGTTGGACAATGAAAATTATTTTTACGTAAACTCTGTTTAAACCAATCTTGTCATTCACCAATAGTTGAATTTGAAAAAAATAATATAGAGCATCTTATATATATATATATACACACACTTTTTACTTACCTGTTTCAATGGCTTAAGCATCTCAATAGTTGAGATTGTACTCATAGAGTTTGTATATGAATAATTTACATCTTCAATATATATATATATATAGAGAGAGAGAGTTCACATAATGATCTCCTTGCTCAAGAGTATGAACATATTGGGCCCTTAATCTATTTTACATGGCTGATGGCAAGCTACTGCAATGGATTTTGCCTTAAATGTTGTGATTTTGCCTTAAATCAATGAATGGCTTATAGATTTTGGTTAATTAATAAAAAATAAAAAATATAAGCATCTGATAATCGAGTATCGTTCATCTTAAAGACCAACGGCATCCATGCCAACCCATTTGGAGATATTATAATATAAGGTACCATTAATGATCTTATAATCTTAGCCATTGATTATGGAGGAAGTACCACTGAACAATTGGATGGTGACTGAAACCGGCTCTTTCCACTATGTAGCTAAAAAATGCTCGCTGTCTATTAAATAGCAGCCTCATGCATATAGCGTGATCGAGAGGGTTGTCGGTGGATCGGATCCTGGATCATCATACCCCAACCCGTTCCCACCACCACCACCCACTCCAAAAAAAAAATATCATGAACTGCCAAAAGGGATTATTGATGACGATTAAACCTTCTTCTTCGGTGAAGTATACCACCGGTATCCAGAAGCCGATTCCGACTAATCCGGTTCAAGCAAGCAATAGTGGATCTACATTGAGCGGAGGTGGGGCGGACCCACCCCAAAATTTGAATATCATCTTGAAGTCTATAGCCGATGGTGAGACCCATAGGCTATAATACATAGTTCACCCCACCCTAAACCATTCAAGTAGCTATTCATCTGACCCTAAAAAAGTTTCTAGATATGCCACTGTCTCCAAGTATGATTTTTCTCTATACACAAGATTCGAACTAGAGACCTTCCTTAAGGGAGAACAAAGGCCGAACCACTTGAACCAACCAAGCAGGCAAGATAATCATACACCAATTATGCTACTAAATTTATAAGCCACCGCTCTGGTTTGTCCTTGTTATGCTTTCTTTCTTTCTATAAGTAAACCCTAATGGCAAACCAATGCTGTCTCTTGCTCTTGCAATTAATTTGTCATTGCTTGTTAATAATATATTTGATATTTTCAAGTCCATAACAACTCGTTTAATTAACTTTCGCCACAATCCTTCATCTCAATCCTTGAACTTGATTAATTTCGAGATCAAAACCAAAGCCATATCCTATACTAAGTGCAGTCAATCACATGGATTCTTGGTCACCATTGAGCTCTATCTCGAGTGGTGCGAGCATTTTACTCTTGAAAACAAAGATCATGCTTTATTGTTTCCTTCCAACACTTTCAAGATTTTCTCATAGTTCTTCAAATGCCGATTTAATCGTGTCTCTATCAATTAATCTCATTATTACTACCATAATTTCTTGTATCATAACCTTGTAATTGATCAAGTAGTTTATCCTTATGCGATAACCTTTTGCACATGCAGTGGCAGATTTAAAAATTCTTTTAGGGTGAAGTGAATATCACCTCAATGGTTTAGGGTAGGACGAACCATGTATTATAGCCCACGGATCCAACCTTGGGCTATAGGCTTCAAGATGACTTCTGAAATTCTGGGTGGCTCGGACGCCTTATCTCAGCTCAATGTAGATCCGCCACTATGCACATGTTGATGTATGACTATGCCAATACAAAATATTCATCCTAATCGCTACATATATACATGTTTTTGTACTAAATATGAAATATTTAAGAATACAACAACTACAACTAAGCCTTTTCTCTACATGAATTCTTTGTTTTCAGAGAGCCCTATCATGTGTCATGATAATAAGCTATATCATTCTTTATTGTTTCTTTTAACACTTTTGTGGTCGTCTTCTACCTGGTTGAATACTTTCAAAATCTAGTTTTTCGTACTTTCTTAAAGGTTCTTCTTTTGAATATTTAAGAACAAAGAAGAAAATTTTATTTGGATTTTTACTGATATTTAAAGTTCTATATTTATGGAGGGGCACTGGTGCAGTTAGGATCGAAGTTCAAATTACTGATCTTTTATTTAAGGATCTTTTATGGTACAATGGCAAGATGCAGGCGACGGGTATTGAACTCATGACTTTGAACATGTGAGAAGACGCCCTAACCAGGCAGCTATTGCTTTTCATGCGGACATTTATTTAATGTTGATAGAAAGTAAGAGGCCATTGAACAATATGAAAGCGGTGACGAGGGAAAGCGTGATGTTTATTTAATTATATTAAAAAAATAGCAAAGAAAGGATGAGATTTAAAGAGTGAAAAATAAAGAGGATAGACGCCATAACTTTAGGCTTTACAGTACCCCTTGTTTCTAAAGTTAGATCCAACTTGCCAAGTTCAACTCACCAACTTTCGAAGGCTATGCTATGGATATTATTTTAATAAATTCATTATGCTATGGATATTATTTTAATAAATTCATTTATCTGTTTTTTTTACAATGGGGAGGCCGAAGCCAGACTCGTCCCTGGATCCCGAACTCATGACCTTCAATAGCCAGGTGAGTTACTACTCTTTGAGCTAATACATTATTTTCTAATTAATAAACTTTATATTAAACTATATAGCTACATCCTTTTTGAAAAACATATAGCTTGTCTGTCATTGATTTGGAAAGTCACCAACTAAGCTAAGAACATAGAAAATCAGCAGCGGATCCACATTGTGGGCTAGCTGGAGAGGCCACCCCACTCGAAATTCGGAAAATTTGCATTTTTGTGTTGAAATTTCAGAAAAAAGTTGAAAATTTTTAAAACCCGCCCCACCCGAATCTCAATTCTGCCTCACCCGAAACAAGTTTATGGATCCGCCACTGTAGAAAACATACTTTTTTTTATTGGAGTATTCCTTCTTTTGCTCCTCAATTTACAATGAACAAGCATAGTTTTCCAGCTTTTGTTTCCATACACAGGTAGGTTTACATTGTCACATATTCATTCACCATAGACAGCACCACTTCTGTTCATAAATATAGTACCCAATATGAACATGGCTATGCTTTTATTCTTGCCTTTAGGATAAGACATGAACATGCTATGTGTATTTTGGGTGTTTGGCTGGTTTATTTTTATGGAGAAAGATGAGTTTAACATGTTCTATTAAAAGCAGCGCGTTCTTGACCCTGTCGACGAGCACAAATGCCGAACCCGTTCATGGTCCTATGGATCAAAGTCATTTGAATGGGGTTGGTCCTGTGGAATTGAGTTTGGATAAAAGAGCTCTTTTTACTATTTATTGATAGCTTATCTTAATTATTATGTCAACTGTAAAATGATAAGGGCAGTTAGCTCAATGGCAGAGTACTTTAGCACTGTTGCTGCTGGTGGGGAGTTCCATTTCCAAAAGATGCATGTGTGAGCCTAAGTGTTAGGCTTCGGCCTCCTATACATGGAATCTTGGACAAAATCATGCTTTTGTATTGTGTTATTTTAGCATTTAACTCTCAAACAAGCAAGAACATGTGTTAACATTTGCTTCCTGTAATTTTTAATGGTCTTTCTCTACCCAGAAGACCTAGAAAATCTGATCGGGAGGAAGCCCAATTGGGTGGATTTGAGGAGAGGCAATCCATATAATTTAAAAATATATATATATATTGCTGATATTACTCTTTTCTTTTTTTGATTGAGGTGAGGCAGCTGCGGACTCTTCCAAATGGTGATTCAAGATTTATAATTAGTTTTGCTTTTTTATATATGCAATCATTATTTTAAGGAGTGTCTTTGTTATTTATTTAATAATCTCATTATGAATACGTTCTTTCTTGAAGTTGTTGTATACTTATTTTAATATTTTTAGTTTTAGTCATTCAATTTTTTATACATGTTGACAAATATTGACTCACTAATACTCAACACCATAGAGTGGTAGTTGGTCTTACAATTACTTGATACTATTTTTCAGTATGAATCTTAATCTTCTTGCCACCGACCCTAAGCATTTTTTTACCACCTCATTTTAACCAATTTTAGTCAATATATTCTTATCAATTAATAAAACAATAAACTCTATTTAAATGATGTTTGGACTTCACAACGAGCCATACTCAGCTGGCTAGGGATCGACTCACAAGTTAAAGGTCAAGAGTTCGATACCGCGCGATGCATCTGGCTTCCGCCTTTCGATTGTTAAAAAAATAAGGTCAAAGATTAGAGTTGTCACATCGACGACCTATATGATGACACGTTGCAGTGGGACCTAGAAAACAGGTTATGAGGTGGGCTGAGGGTTGTTGTCGCCACGTCACCATGAGCAATTGCATGTGAACGTGGTCTTGAGAAAAGGCCGAAGGCAACGAATAATTGAGAGGTCGATGTCGGTGCGCTGAGAGAGTGAGAGACTGTCGGCGATGATTTTGACGCGATTAATCGGGTAAAGATCGGCCGTCCTAATGGTTGAAAAGAAAACCAATGAGACACGGTGAAAGGTTAATTATTTTTATTTCCTTTTGTATTCATGTGGCCATACTTTAAAAAAAGATAATAATATTTTTTAAAATTTTTCATGGTTCATTTACATACAAGTCATTTGTGACAAAAAAAATTCACAATAACTGTGAATCAACAAAACAATGAACTAGGCGTTAACTACTTGATTTTCGTCGAGAAGGAATGCATGTGGGTGTTGAGATAGGATGCGGTTGAGCTCTGGAAGTTCTGTGCATTTTGAAGGCGGCGTTCGAATTCCAAGCCACACGGTATATAAAGTTTAGTATATGTCAACAGTATTATATGTTAACATGTTTGATGATTTCTACCATCTAATTTAAAAGATAGTTAGTTGAAATTTAGATTTCAAAAACAAAACAATATATTTATACTTTTTCAAATATATTAATTAAAAAATATTTACTTTTTAATTCAAATTTCAACTATCCATTTTTAAATTGAACCATTAAAATTTGGTTTTGATATGCTAATAAATAAATATTATAGACACATACATATATATATATATATATATATATATATATATATACATAAATATGTGTGTGTACTTATTTATTTATTAAATGTTGAGAAAGTTTTAGTGGGTGATAACTTCTTGCCTTGCCGTGCGTTACACCGTACATGCTCATAGGTCTTCCAAGATGGGTCATGTCCTATAAATTTACAACTTGACCTTCATATCAAAGAGGATCTTAACCATTGGTTAACCCAAATTATGATGAAGGGAATATTCCCCAACATGCCGAGGAATTGCCGCTGAATATGCTCGCCTTCCACATTCAACTGAACTGGATGAGCGAGAGAAGACGAAGCTTGAAAAAAAAATTACTAAAGTGTGTTTCTTTCTCGCTTTAGATCTCGATATATATATAAAAGAAAATCAACATGCTCAAGAAATCTAATTTAACATGGATTTTGAACAAAAATAACTTTAGGAAATTTATATTATCCCTAAGAAAAAGAAACACTTAATATATAAAACATTTCCAAAATAAGATTTGTTCAAGTTTGAGAACACTTTTAAAGGGATCTGGTGATTCTTTTTCTATTTTCTTCATATAAATGATGAAGGATGCAAAACTAGATGAATTATCAAGGTTTATCTTGTGGCAAGCTGGCCTTGTGTGTACCTATGGTATAAATCTTCTTTTTCAAAGTTCAACAAAGAAAACAAGTTTAAGAAGCAAGCTCATGTTCAGGTATTTTAGTGTATGTCACAATCCAAGTAGACCGATTTGGTGCATTGGCCGGATATTAAATTTTCCATAAAGAGAAATTAGGAGATGAGAATTACTCACTTTCAACTAAGTTTATTGTTGTAATTCAATTTTAAAAAGGATAAATTAATTTTTATACTATAGCTTCATTTATCGTGGTTTCGTGTTTGATTCGTGAATAAAGTTTATGCTTGAGTTTTGTATGAAGTGGGTTAGCAACATGAGAAATAAAGAAGCGCTTTAGTTTTCTTGCGAAATTGTTAGGATGGTTCACCTCTTCTTGGTGTCAAAGTTTTTATTCAAATCATGCTTGTAAAATATAAGTTTCCTACTAATGATGAATTACGTTTTATTTATAACAAAACTTGAAACTACAAGCACTAATAATAAAGGTTTAGTTTCCATGAAACCTTCTATGACAATAAAGGTCCAGTTCCGTCGAAAACACTCTTACAAGACCATGGTTAGACATGAACCGGGATCACCAAATTGAAACCATTTGTTCTGGTTCGTTCCGAATCAGGTTCATTCTGAATCATGTAATGTAACCGAAAGAGTTTCATCCGGTTCGACTTAAGTTCATATCGTTGGTTTGGCTTATGGTTCTGATTTGAAGAAAAAAATAAGATACAAAAATAAATAAATTTAGAAAATGAGACGGGAACCTGCTATTTGAACCACCCGTTCCGGTTCGGATTCCGATTCCAAGCCAACCATGTCTATAGACGGTGAGCATGGATGCTTGTATGCTGACTGTTGAAATATATCACCAATAATGGTAACTCCTTTATAAATTTAATATTGCTTAATTAACCATGAAAATATGCATCGTTTCCTTTTCCTTTATTTTGTTTTATTTGCACACTTCACTGCTGCTTGTAGCTGGCCCAGTCTGTAGCGTATTTAGAGAGAGAGCGCAGAGATGCCATTGGGGCTCTAATCTGCTGAAATCAGAGGTCAGTCGGGATCCGCATTGCTCTTTCTCTGTCTCTCTCTAGCATTCAGATATTATACGAAACTTGTGCTTTAGTGCTAAGTGGGTTTTCGTTTCAGGATCGGTAATTACTCTTTTTGGTCACTTTTGTCAGTTTTAGGCTTTGGTGGTGATGCTTCTTTTTGCCCAATTTTACGCCATGGTAATGTAGTGAAAGGATTTGTATGGAGGCCGACCACGGACACATGGTTTTTGAGCTTCATTGATAGCATCGTCTTGTTGTTTCTCTTTCCACATCTCCTTTGAGAGCCCCCATTGCAGACAGAAACCCATTGTCTCCCTCCTTTGTTCTTGCCACCGATGTACTTGATATTGTGCGCAATAAAAGATCTTTGTGGGTTTTCATGGCGGGTGTAATGAGTTAAATTCCCTGCTTGTAGGCTTTTCTTGTTCTTCCCTTTCTCTTTCCCTCTTTGTGGGGTTTTGGAGTCTTCTGTTTTTGCTTGTGGATAGGAAAGAGAAAGAGAGCAATGGCACCAAGGTTTGATTTTTCAGAGTGGTGGTCTAAGGACACAAGGAAGGGAACTCCTGTTGTAGTAACAATGGAGAACCCCAACTTCTCCGTTCTGGAATTGGACGGCCCCGAGGCTGGATTCCTGACTGTGGAAAAGGACCGAGGGAAGAATGCTAAGCAGTTTACATGGGTGCTTCTTCTCAAGGCTCACCTTGCTTCTGGATCAAATTTAAGAAGATTAAGCCCAGGATTGAAGGGGATCCCCTCAAGTCTGATGATTTGGAAGGATCCAACTATGGATATCCTATGGTACTCGTTCAAATTCCTATGTGTAATGAGAAAGAGGTAACAATCTCCTCTTATTCCTCTGTACTTAGCACTTACTGCTTCTTCTTTTCTTTGAAAAAACTGTCTTAATTGTCGGTGCGGTTAATTCATAACCAATCGATCATCAAGTGGCTCCTTTGAACATATTATGATGATAATTCGCCTCTTCCACCCTGTCTTAATTTTTCTTCTGTTGGTTTTAGCTTAAAATATGCTATATTAAATTATGTTGTCACGCTCTCATTACCTAGCTCAAAGGAAGCAATTAGAGTAGTACTTGGCTACATGATGCCACAGGGACTACTGTTTTGCTTTTATGGATTATTAGTCTTCCCATTAATGATCATGATGATGACTTTGGCATTAACTGTAGGTATATGAACAATCTATTTCCGCAGTCTGCCAACTTGATTGGCCAAAAGATCGCTTGCTCATTCAAGTTCTGGATGACTCGGATGATGAGGGCATACAGTGGTTAATCAAGGGAGAAGTCACTAAGTGGAGCCAGAGAGGTGTCAATATCATCTACCGTCATAGGATGTTTAGAACTGGTTACAAAGCGGGCAATCTCAAGTCTGCAATGAACTGTGATTATGTGAAGGATTATGAGTTTGTTGCAATTTTTGATGCTGATTTCCAACCAAATCGAGATTTCCTCAAGCTGACTTTATCTTTCTCAATGATGTCAAGGTGACTTTTTTTTGTTTTTTGTCTCAGTCCAAGCTAATGCGCTTAGTTACTTTACATTTCTATGTGCCTGCAGCCGACAACATAATTTTAGTATATATTGACTTGGAAAGTAGGTTGAACTAAATTGGCTGAAGTAATTACCTGTAGTAATTGAAAGACATGTGAAAAACTGTTAATACGTTCAATTTAAATTGCAGTTAGTCTAAAGAACACTCTTTTCAGGTGCTTTGTGAGCTTCCTGAATCTTATAAACTTATAGGAAACAACAACATCGATGGCATTCTGGTCCTATGCTGCTCTTTCGTTTGTGCCTTCCAGCCATCATAACCTCTAAGGTAAGACTTGTGTATTTTCTGTGTATATTGTATGTTGCACTATTTTTGGAGGAAACCACAATTTAAACATGTTCTGATGTCATAATGTTGCAGATTGCATTCAGGAAGAAAGCAAACCTAATATTTCTATTCTTTCTGCTTAGAAAGCTAATCCTCCATTCTATTCTTTCCTTTCCTTTCATTGTTCCGTATCTTCTCTTTGAAAACACCATGTCTGTGACCAAGTTCAATGCGATGGTTTCGGGGTTATTCCAGTTGGGGAGTTCTTACGAATGGGTGGTCACCAAAAAGGCGGGCAGATCTTCTGAGCCCGACTTACTGGCAGCAGAGGAGAGAGAATCGAAGGCTTTGAACCAGCAGCTTACTCGTGGATCTTCGGAAAGTGAGCTTTCGGAGCTGAACAAGCTCAAGGAAAGTAAAGCAGTACGTCCTAAAAGGAAGATCAACAAAATTTACACAAAAGAGCTAAGTCTAGCATTTCTCCTCCTCACTGCGGCAGCCCGCAGTTTGCTGTCAGCTCAGGGCATCCATTTCTACTTCCTGCTGTTCCAAGGGGTTTCCTTCCTCCTTGTGGGCCTTGACCTGATTGGTGAGCAAATGAGCTGATGCAAGAGAAACTGGATTCATCTGCGGAATGTGTCATTTCTTCTCACGGACGTTCCATTATGCAGAAATTGCTCATAGACAGGAAATTATCTGTCACAGGGTTCGGTTCTTCACAATTATTGAAGATCAGTGAGAAGAAAATTTTCAATTTCATTCAGAAATAAAAACTTCTTGGTGTAGCAAAGTGAGTAGTATTGCAAGTATCCACGTAAGATTTCTGTCTCTTTCCATGTTTTAGTTCTGTGGACGGCCCCAGCCTTTTTACGGACTCTTTGTCAGTTATTATATAGGGATTCATCTCTCAGTATTAGAGGTAGGGTTAGTCTGGTTTTATTCAGATTCATGCCCCCATAATGTATCTAAACAGCTCATGCGAAGAAGAGGAAAAAGAAGGGAAAAGATAATGTGGAAGAAACTTAAGATTGTGTAAGTTAGATCTGTTGCTACAATCCCGGAAATACCGAGATGTAAACATTTATCTGTAAATTTCAATTAATTGAGTTGATTTTTAAGTAATTTATCTGATGTACTGAGGTTCTTGGTATTCTTATCTTTTCTCATATGAGGTGCTGAGTTATTACTAATTTCCTATTCCTTTGTTTTCTGTGTATCATATGATAGTAGTGGCAGTGTCCTCAGCAGACTGACAAAGATAAGGGCAAAAGCAGAGTATAATCAATAACCTTCCATCATGGTTAAATAATGGAATCTTGTGGAGATCGCTTTTATACTAAAGGGCCCACCTGGAAGAGATTTTTTATTTCCATTATTTGTGGCTGTTTATATTAGAATATTTATATATACAAGCATCCTATGCTTGTAGGGCTGTTTCACAACCCTTCACAGCTTAGCTTCTGGTATGCACTTCTAAATGTCTTCCGTGCCCCCTTATTTGCACTAAAGCTGCTGAGTTGCGGGGAATCTGAATCATGCCAGATTTACCAGTTGCGAATTCTCCGGATCCAGCTCTGAATCAGTTGGACCGAGGTCAAGTACAAGGGGTCAATCCCAAATGATGAACTGCTCATGGGATTTCCATTTCCAGAAAACTAACTTTACCTAGGTAACCCCATTGATCAGATCAGAGTTGTTGTTCTCTGCGAGTACCTTGACCCGTGTAAGTGAGATATAAGGGTCTGGCCACCTTTATCGAATGAATGAATGAATGAATCTCTCTCTGAAATAGATTCTTGACTTGTCGTTCCATGCAAGTTAGCATGGTCATGAGACTGGTTGGTTCAGTTTCTGTAGTCAGTTTGATCAAATCCTCTCACTAGTTACAGTGTATGATTTTGTCGCACAAACTGCACGTATATGAAATATGACGAATATACTGACGAGTATGTCGTCTTCACATTCTTCATCAGCAGGGTGATCTCGTAGTTTTGTGTCTGAAGATGCACCGTTGCCGCCTTGTTTCTGATCGTGATAGATGATGACAACACCTTGGTGCAAATGGATTAACTTCAGCTGCTGAAAAGCAAGCATTTAGTAGTTTTTTGCTTTCCTAGATGTGAGTGTGAAACCTCTTTTATTCTGGTGCTCAGATCGATCTTAAACGTGCTTGAAACAACTACGAAATAGCAGTAATAGTCTGTACTCATTTGCATTGGCAGCCTCTACTCGTGCCGTAGCTTGTGTAAGCTAAATTTGCCTCGTCTCTAGCCTTCCACTTTCCTCCTCAGCTTCTTGTGGATCAATTTCACTGTTGATACGTTGATAAAGAGTTACTCTCTGGATTCTCAATGAATCCAGAATTAATCTGATGTCATGATCGAACAGAATTTTGGGGTATACATCAGATCTCCCCCGGAGTTTGGGTAAACAACCTGGTTTGAAGGAAGTGTAAGCCATACTAACTCGCTCTGCGTTATTTGCATCTTTGGATCAGGCCTTGATAGATGCATTGAATTACCCATGTGGCTGTAGGTACATTGTTCAAATCGTGTTACTTATTGCCAAACATGTTTTCGACATAGTAAACAGTGCAACTCGAGCTTGGTTTTTTCCACTCTGCTCATCACAAGCTCAAGAACCGTTCGGTTGCCATACAAAAGAGTCAAGCTTGACCTTTTTCGACGGACTTTTGATTTACAGAGGATGCACCCAAAAGCTGAAAAGAAAATGCAAAGAGATCAATGAATCATGCATTTGTGCAGATAATACCTGCTCTAAGTGCTCCTCGTGACAAATTGATAAAGGTATCGTTTCTTGAACTCAAGTTTTTAACTTTCTCAACTTTAAAACTAAGATGCTTGCAATCTTGCTTCTGCAGTTTTCTTTTTTATGGGAATGGAGAGCAAGTTGCTAAGAAGGGTATCCCACATGCTTATGTTCAAGTGGGTTCATCTCCTGCTCCACAAAATCGCACGTCCTTTTACCCCGTCGTTTTTGTTTAATATACTAAGTTGTTTTATCTATCTAAAAAGCCGTGCCAAATAATGAGAATCCCGTTTAAGGGCTTTTTTTTCTGAAAAATCAAGTTTATGAGTGAAGTGCATTCCGTAGAAGAAGGGTGCAAATGAGCTATTCAATAAGGACTAAGAAATTTCAATTTTTGTTTATCATTTCTACCAGTGAATTTTATAACTAAGGATAAGCCCCTTTCATAAACAAACACCTCATGCGCGCGCATACACACACACACAGAGAGAGAGAGAGAGAGAGAGAGAGAGAGAGAGAGAGAGAGAGAGAGAGAGAGAGAGAGAGAGATGAACCATGCACTGTTTGAACTCGCAAAATTTTCTTCACGAGAATCTAGTTAGCCTTGTACATAAACTGGATTCAGTTGAACTGACAAATTTTGATGGAATCCTTCTGCAACTCAATACTGACAAAATTCCTTCCATCAGCAATGTCAGGATAAGGAAACAACAAAGTTCAGCTGATCCTGTCCCGGTTGTCTTTGTATGCTACCTTGTAGACCACTCACGCTTGATAAATGGATATCAGATATTTTTGACGTATTAACGACTGAGGAAATTTTGCAGTGAAAATGACTTTCATTGGCATGATAATACTCTCTTCCAAAGCGGGAAAGCCGGTCCAAATGCATCAACTTGTTTTCCCAGATGGGTTGGGAGACAGTTATCTCCATCTTGGCCGGTGAAGCTCTAGGAAGCAGCAAGGAACCGTCAAACAAAGGAATCCATATGCACCGACCCCCCCACGAATGCGTGCCTGGGGACTAGACTTTCCTTTTCATGTTTCTGCAAAACAAACAATCAATGACGAGTAGCGTAAGAGAGCCGTAGCAGTACTTAGAATCCATGATAAAACCATGAATGCAACAGAAGATATAATTGGTCATTTCATTATTCCAGAGATCATAGGATAGGACCAATTCTAACGAGACCACGAATGATACAATGTCTGCAATCTAGATGTAGATTACATTGTATAACTCTAGACCATGTTTAGTTGACCATCATAAATCATGAAATGCTCTAATTCGCGAAGCAACACTTGTTCTGCCAAGAATCATTCACATGGATATAGTGTCAGGCCATGATCAACATGGCCGTCATCATAGAATTAGATGGGCATCATAGTCCTGGATTGCGATGAATGGGTTGGTATGGAAAATAGGAAGCACCCAACAAACTCTATGACATTTGAATGCGCATTGCTTCTATGTGCCTGACAATGTATGTGTAGGTGCCTGTGTGTATATCTCCTTCACGTTTCAGTGCCTCGAGAAGAAACCTTCGTGTTTCAATTAATTATGAAGGAAACCAAGCATTTTGCTCTCAAATGGGGAGGGAATATACCATTAGGAAGGTTGATTGCATCAGTGAGTATACTATCAGGAACTAAAATCCTAAAAACAGCATAATGATGCTTCGGGCTCTTTTCTCCCTGTAATCGATGAACGCTCCCGAGTGCACCAAAGCTTAAATTTTGAAAGGCAAAGAGTGCGTTTGATCCTCTGATGGAGAAGTGCCATTGCACACCTTAGACATGAATTAAAAGCACATATTAGAAAATCAACAGCACAGGCAATGAGAAAGCTACCGGAAGGCAAGTAACATGCATCGGACAAGGTTCCCATACAAGGTAGGCATCATAACCAGTGCAGAGATATGGCCTCAGTGTCCCAATGGTTTCTGATGAAAGACAACCATTAGCTTGTTATGAAGCTTCTCTACTTCCTAAAGTGATGTGGCTGTCGTCCTGAAATAGGCATAAAAGGATATCAAGTCTTTCAGTGTGCAGACTTACGACATTCGGAAATAAACGATGGGTTCTCAGCATTTGACTGAAGATACTAATCAAAAGACAGAGACAATTTTCTCATACAGTGGACACTTTCCAATTAAATGGAACCAATTTTGATATACATTCTGCATAACAGGAGATGAGAATCTCACATTTGAGTACTACCATTTTTGCCTTTTTGCAATTATCAGAAAGGTCAAGATCCTAGTGATCAGTCTTTCCACCTGGAGAAGATGTCTGTCTCTTGCAGCAGCAAGTTCAACGGCAGATAATGCTGCATGTATTAAAGGATGCCATGAAGAACTAAAATAAAATTTCTCAGATTCTGTACTGCAGGACAGTTGCTGAATCCATCCCCATGGGTTTAGACAAGAAACAGCGAGAAAAGATAGTGACTCATTGCTTAATTCACTGCCTAATGGCTTCATCTTACTACCATCCAATGCATCGTCAGGATCAGCAAATCGGTGTTGATTAGCGTGCTCGACAGTATGTTTACTGTAGGAAGTGTCCGGAGTTTGATCACATGCGCTGGCAATAACCTGTTCCACCAGAGGATCCACAATGACTTTAGCATTGACAACGGAACAAAGAAATCATGAGAACTGTCTGCCCCTCACAATGAGAAGCTTCATTCCGTCAGTGTTTTCACGTTCATTCCTCACACAACTCACATGCTCATGTATCAACAACCGGGAGAAAATGCTCAGACATGAGGAACCAAGATCCTTATGGAGCAGGAAGTGGAAGGCACCGGGAATCATACAATAGATGCTCGTCTAAAAGGAAATCCCAAGTCCCGTGACAGCGAATATATGTTTAGCACCTCTGAGAATCGTGATTCCTTGTATATATATATATATATATATATATATATATATATATATATATATATATATATATAGAGAGAGAGAGAGAGAGAGAGAGAGAGAGAGAGAGAGAGAGAGAGAGAGAGAGAGAGAGAGAGAGAGAGAGAGAGAGAGAGAGAGAGAGAGAGAGAGAGAGAGAATTGTGGTTCCCTCGGTTGAGAGAGATGCCTCGTGCTTGTGTCTAATCAAAGTAACAAGAAAAGTGAATCGTGTAAAACTAATCTGTTTTCACATGGGAGACAAGATGATACAACACAAGACAATCCGAAACATGAAACCAACGGCAATTTCAGATTTAACATAAGTCAATAGGAACACAACCCGAAAAGCACCTTGTTAGGGACGTAAAAATGGGGTGATTTCCTGTTGACCTATTTGGCGTGAACATGAAAATGATGGGACATGAAGATGACCATATTGTGCTCTTACCATGTACTGTTGTAAAACGTGAGTTAGGTTTGTCTGCAGCTTCATTAGATAGTTATTTTTCTTCATAGATGCTCATTCAGCCGAACGTGAGTTAGCTCATTAAACCTAAAACACAGAAATTTTCACATCCCATTGCAAGCTGAAACTCTTGACTCAAAAACAAGCCTCTTAGCATAATGTTAATGGAAAGTAAACCTCCACCTACCCAACACAACGTACACGGATGTAACTGGCTTAGCTTTCTCTGAAGGTTGGACTCAGCCACCTGTGGTTCTAATTGAGCTAGTTGCGACTTAGCTTGTTGGAGAGCCCATTAGAGGACCAAGACGACTTTTTCATCAATGATTAATGAACCATGGTGGTCTTCTATTAGTGGAAGCACAGTTCATTGCTGCGGCACAATAACCCCTGAGGCCAACTGGTGATTTCTGTACTAATATTCATTTGCTTACGTTCAAAGATTGCAAAACTGCGGAATATTTCTAATATTGAGCTATCTTTGGGAAGGAAGATGGACCTTTCGATGGCGAATCGGCTGATAACAGATACCTTGCACCGATCCACTGTAATTGCGAAGGACCATGAAACACAAGATCCACTCTGGTGGGTATCAAACTGCTATGGTTGGTTTTCTCTGGCAAGAACTCTTATAGTTTAATCAATTCGCTACGAAAGGATAAAGTAGTGAAACGCGTTGTGAAAATGAACATTGTCATTGATGGATGAAGAAGTAGAGACCAAGAGGAGCCATGATCTATCAACAACCACACAGATGACACCCATATTTAGCATTGTCTTGAATGGTTGCTTTCTCCTGAAATGATCAGGGAGCTCTGAACAAGAAGAAAAGACGCTGAACTTATATAAACTTACATGCATACACCCGAAAAGGGAAACCCATTATAAACATTGATCAGACACTCTCATATTATACCAAATAACATGGTATATTAATGCTAACAACGATCCAGGTATTATATTCGCCCACTTATCGGTGCATATCGCATCCTGTGAATAATACGTTGTCATCATATACAATCATACTATACAATTGACTTATATTTCTTTTATTTTTATTTATAGATGTAAATTTTTATTAAATTAACTCTACTCGACAATAAACAACTAGTGGCTGGACTTACAAGTTAGGTCGTGAGTTCGAAAACCGGGGCGTGCATCTGGCTTCCGTCTTACTTACCTTTTTACAGTCCGGGGTTGGTTCGGGTGGGTGAAAACCCGCCCCATTATCATGACTGTTTCAATGAGTGGTTAGTTAATTATTCATAAGATAACCTAAGGCATCATTTTGAAGATCCATTCTGTTTTTTTTTCCACGGGTATAAGCTCTCTAACTTTCATGACCACGTCAGGCGGCTCCTCACCCAAAATCTAAAAAAAAATCTAGAGTGAGCTAAATTTGAAAGGACGATGAACTGCATCACATGAATTTTACCCTTTATGTTATTGCCTCGTTCTATATATATTTGAATTTTACATTACTCACTTGTACTCGATAATTGCTTTTTGGAACATCAATCTATTGACAATATCCTTCATACTATATAGTGAATATGGATCCTACGCGCTCACTCATAGTTTATCATTACTTTTCAGAAGCATGGAGCCACTTGTATATTTATATTTCACACAAGCCCGACATTTTACTACTGAAATGAAAGACAAAGACGAAGATGATTATTATGATCGAGTTTTATTATATATATATATGTGTGTGTGTGTGTGTGTGCGGGGGACACTTTTATATTTGTATTACACAAGCTCGACATTTTACTACTGAAATGAAAGACAAAGATGAAGATAATTATTTGCATGAAGGTGTACATCATCTGTAGGAACCGTCATTGCACTTACATGACACAAAAGCAAACTAAAAGGCACATGCACAACCATTATGCGACATGTAGACACAGTATAACACGATCGAGCATGCACATACAAACACATGCACATTCCGACAGACGAGAGAGAGAAAGAGAGAGCTAGTTAGTTTTCATGGACTGAAGCCTGGGCTCTTTCGGGAGAAACTTCCCCTTGTAGTAACGAACCATGTAATCGGCAGAGACGAAGGTCGGAAAATCAAGCTCGGAGTTTCCATGAAGGAGAGAAGGCGCGGGCGAGATTACCGCCGAAGGTGCAGGGTTGTAGAAGGAAGCCACAGACCTCCTGTTACCATCTTTAGTTGCCACAATACGGTGCCATGCACTAAGGAACCTGCCATTACTCAGAACCTCAAGTTGGTCACCAATGTCAATGACAATGGCACCGGGAATGGGCTTAATTTCTACCCACTGTTCACCTTTGAAGACTTGGAGTCCACCCACTTGGTCATCTTGAAACAGCAAGATGATTCCACCAGCATCACTATGAGCCCTCAGCCCATCAATAAGGTCTGGCCGCGGACACGGCGGATAGTGGCTCACCTTGTTTTTTTAGTAATACAAGAGATCATATTAAAAAAGGCAGCAAAAGATACACCAAATGTGAGGGCTAATGAGAATTTAATGATCATTATCAACCGAACTAAACATTGATAATGTAATCAAATCTTGCATACATCTTATATCACAGAAAAACATTGCCCTAAGCAACACACACAAATAGCAGTTAACACTTATCCAGCACTCAATGGCTTTCGCTACAGGGATTCTTTGTTCGCCGTATTGTCCTGGATTAATTCCTACTGCAAGTGTGGGGTGTGGACGAAGAGATTGAACGAGGGTACAACAGTATGAAAAAAAATCTTACTTCCGGGATTCAAGACCCCCAGGAGACGTAGAATTTTTTTTTTGTGGTGAGGCAAATTCATAATGGGGGTAGCGGTAAACAACTGTAAGTTGCAAATCTAAAACTCACAATTATTTATGTTCATATATTTGTCTATTGGCTTATCGATTACAAGTTGCAAAGATCTTGACAATTAGCAAGCCTCTTGTCTACAAAGAGAGCTACCTTTTCTGCAATGTTCTGTTAGGAACATAAGATGGCTCACCTTAGTAGAGAAGAAGGGCTTATCTTCACTGCCCTTGAACCTGTTATTCAGGTAGCCCTTCTCTAAGCCAAGGTTTTCATCCATTATTTCCAGTATGACCACTGCCAGATCCTTCAACTTGTTTGAGAATTCCACCATTGTTTTCCTGCGTATAAGGAAAAGCATATACCCTTTGTAGCATAGTGGTGTTCATATAAGCTATTTTTTAGCTGAGTCGAGAAGTTGTTGTGGGAATCTTACTTGAAGTTTTCTGGAATGGATGGCCATTCATCACTGTCTTCCTTGTAGTAAAGCATGAAGACATCCTCCCAGTCTAGATTTTCTATCTTTTGTGGGGTTTTAGTTCCAGACATCATTTTCTCCAGTTCCTTAACGGGTTCAGAGTTCTTGAAGATTTCCTCTCTACAGGATTTATAATTGTTAATACAGACGTCTTTTACTCCATCTAGAAGGGCTTCTGGAATTCCATGGTTAAGCATCTGCACAAATAGATTGACAAACACCCTGTAAAACCAATAGAGGTATATATGTGAATGCAGTTCAGTTGCATAATAAATCGATAAAGTACATTAAATTGAACTAAGCATGTTGGGAGTTGGATTAATTGCTTCATTTCAAAGAACATAGAAGGCACACTAAACTAAAAAAAATCAGTAGTAGTACTAGTGTACTGGTAGTGGTGCAAAGAACCCACCGTCTCCTGACTAAGGGCGGACTCAATAGAACCTTGAGGCTGGTAGGTCACAAGTTTGATACCCGAGGTATGTCAATCCCCAGCTTCCCAATCAAAGACAAAAAAAAAAGTTTTCGTAGTACTACGAACATACCAATTCGAGAAAGAGCGGGGAATAACTAGGGAAATTTTATAATAAAAAATCACATAAAATAAAGCGATTGGAGAAGGAAAGATAAAAGACACAGACACCAAAATAGGCATAAAAAGAAGCATGTACCTTTCATCACAACAAAAACATGGGTGAGAATGTATTAAAGTTATACTTATCAGTTCCTCAAAAGATATTGAATAAGAGCTAGAAGATGGCAAGAAAAGTAGAATGACAGGTAGATTACAATTATTTCATGCCATTTTCGTTCAAACAAGAGGTGCAGGGAGAGGGTTAGTTCAACTGGCCAATGCTCTCATGCCCTTGCTGCTCGTGGGATTTCGATTCCCATGGGGTGCATGTGTGTGTGTGTGTGTTCAGCTTCGGCTTTCTTTGTAACCTAAAAACAAAGGGGACGAGGAATTTCTCTGAATACTGAAGTGTTGGGACAACGCAGGTGCGTATGCTAGTCCTTGGATAAAATTGCTCAAAAGAAAAGTATCACCTGAAAGAAACCCCAGTCTCGGCAAGCGTCGTCAATTTGAGCTATGGTTTTCGCTCTATCCTCACCATGAATCTTCGCAAAATCTATGACAGGAAGTTCCAAGGTTGCCATCATAACTAAGCACAAGAGGTAGTAGTAGGCCGGGAATGGTTTTCTCAGAGACTCTGTGAGCAAGAGGTCACCCATCAAGCCTTTAAATGGAGAAGTGGCGCCAACCTTGATAACCAATGTTATTTTTTTAATACTGGTGCACATGGTTTGCACGTTAATTCATCTGTTGACTTGTATGCGCAGGCGGACAAGTTAGGTTACATAAGCAAGTCCTTGTCTCACACAAAAGCATGTTAACTGCTTGATTTGCATCTCTCTCTCTCACACACACACGCACACGCACAGAGACTGCAAACTCTTTTGAAGTCTTGACCATAAATATACAACCGGGCTATTAGCCCTGATGCACGTTGGAGTTCACTGCTGATGTCTACCGATTTCATGTGGTCTAGTTGAGTGGTTTTGGATTGGCAGATACGTCTGTATGCTTTCAAGGCATTGGTGTTGTCACCAAGTATGTATATTTTTCACAGTATACGAGCAGACAAGTATCCTACTTGAGCTATGCATTTTGGTCTCTGCTCATAATTAGGAGTCAGTTGACTTGCATCATGAACTGAGTTTTGATGGTACGCTTAAGTTTTCTTCCGCGCTTGCACCAAATGGAGCAAGTAGATTGGCTCGTGTATGGTGCAAAACGAAGTTACTTGCAGACATCTTACTTATGACATGCATGACTCCAAACTGTAGATCCAAAGTGGGATCTAGAAATAAAACCAAAAGGTTTCGAAATCATATAATATATATATATATATATATATATATATATATATATAGAGAGAGAGAGAGAGAGAGAGAGAGAGAGAGATATGAACTACAGCTGAGTATTCTAGAGTCGTGAGTGTAAAGATTTACTCTCGCAATACACCCAGATATATATACTGTTAATAATGTCAACGTATAAAAAAATTTGCAATAATTTTTCGAGCAACTTATATAGAAAACAGTTTGTATATTTCGAAGTTTTATCTTTGTCCAATAATTTTTGGGAACTTCTAGTTCTGCTTGATATTTCAAATATTTTCTAATAAAACTCCAAGGAGAATGAAATTTTGAAACCTCCCAAGAATTCAAGTCTACTGTCATTTGAATGTTTGTCATGAACACGAGTTGGTCTTTTGTGTTCTTATTTGTATCTCCACTCATCGCCAAAACTCGGGCCATTCTGCCCAGCGTAGGTCTCTGGGATCAACAGTCCTAGCTCTGGCAATCTCCATGTTTCATTTTCATATATAACGAGCAATAGAAGTGAATTGAGTTAGCTTTTTGAGGCTTAAACCCTTGTTCATGCTGTAGGCTCAGGGCTTAATCTCATCTAATTAAAATGGACCCAGTTATTTATTTGGACTTACGTCTAAATCAAAAGCTCAATTTATGTATCCAAAAATCAGATGGGAAGTATGTGGGATCCTCCGTATATTGAGGTTGGTCCCTATTACACCTTTTCAACCTTCTAGAACTTTTTTTTACTTTAATTTTCTGGTCACTTAGAGGTGCCCTTTATCGATACTTGGGGTATTTTCATACCAATAGAAATCCAACAAGAGACATTTGCTTGTTCTACAATCCATCGGGATTTTCCTATTTGATATTAGCCGTCCAGTGCCTAGGAGGATCCAAATTCAGCGTTGCAGAGGCTGAGTGCGTTAATCCACTTGCAGACCATCAAAAGCATCAGTTTCATGTTGGTTTAACGCGCTTCAAAACCCAAGAGGACCCTTTTTAACAGCTCCAAAATCAAAGATAGAGTGTATGCAACTTTAACGGCAGAAATCAGAAAGCAATTAGAAATGTAGCAAGTTTCAGCTTTCCGAATTCTGTTCACTTCACTTGTAACTAGTCGCAGCAAAGAGCAGATTCGAGCCAAGATATGATTTGCCAAATCCAATACTCTCTTTGACAGGTTCATGTCTTGGATTCATGCATCACCATAGGAAGTCGTTTGCAGAGGATTTTGGTCATTATGATTCTGCTAATCAGGACGAGAAGGCCAGGGCCATATCGAGGTGCGGAGAACAAGAAAGTTACAGAATCAAGGGTATGATGTTGCAATGGCGAACAAAGGACTGCCACTTCACAAGAAGAAGCTCTTCCACCAAGAGAGCAGCATGATGGGTTCTTCGGAGCACTAAAAATTTGATTGAGAAGCTACAGGATCGAGGAAAGATTTGCGTTTTCACGCTGAGATGGGCAAAATAGTTGTACTTTTTTTTGGGGTCAAAACCGCCAGTATCTGGAAGCCCACAAGGACCCCGACCAATCCGGCTCATGCAGGTCGGCCCACTGTGGGATAAAGCTTTCAATGCACTGGTTTTCCTACTAAAATATCGCTACTTCAAGACTGAACGGCATCCTCTCAATAATATTGATCTAATAACCAAGATCATATTGTTGAATTCTCTAATAAGTTGGTCATCTGTTCGTAGTCTGCAACTGAAAAGAAAAAGAAAGTTCTTTTCTAAAACAAATATATGATTTGGAAACATGCATGATCCGGATGCAATAACCGCCGAATTTGTGCAAATCTTTTATAATAAAAGTTTCTAATAGATTCTACGAACTTTAAAAATTAAGCATGTTTGAGGGAGAGTAGCACTGAGACAGTTGACTTCTAAGAAGTCAGTTTACAGTTTACCCGCCTTCGTTTTTTCTAAAAGCTGGCATAATATGCTGGATAGGTGGTCGACTCTCCGGCAAGAGGTTAGGAGTTTGATACCCAAGTGTGTACCTCTGGTATGGGTGCCTTAACGCACAGAAAAGGTGAACTGAGTGTATAAAAACACTCAACCCCTCAGAGTGGACTGCATGTGGTATCATGCCCTCCCTTTGGAGTGATCAAATATGGAATTCAGGTTATGATAGCAAGTTCAGGTCATTCTTGGGGCAAATGGTGAAGTGCCTGGAAGCGATAATTTCATACAAAAAGCATAAGGTTTAATTCTTTAGCATTTGTCTTTTGGCTGCTCTCTCTGCTCTTAGTTATGGCACCACATTAATATTTATATCTTTTCTCTTATGAAGTGAACCCGTATGGGATATGTGTATGTGTATCTATGTAGATTGCATTCTTACAGTTAGACAAGTAACAGTATGCCTAAACGCTCATTTTTTCCCAATCATTGTATGAATAAACAATCTTGATGGCGGATACATGCATGATTTTTCAGACAAGATGTCTTATCAGAACAGATTAAAGCAAAGATTCGCTTTCTCTCTCACCCTCGGGTTTGGTTTGTGAGTCGCAGAGGGTAGTGAGATAGGTTAAATGATTTTGTTTCAGAATATCAATTTGGTTACCCGTCACCCCCTTTCTTCACCCATTTGATTCCCCTATTTCGTGATGGCAGGCAATTCATTCTTTCTAGATTTGCATCCTTTTTTGGAGATTAGGGTTACTTTTCATTTTCCTTTACTCAAACATCAATTTCTTCCATTTTCTTCTGAAATCGAAAATCTGGAAGAGTCAGTCTCAGATGCCCCGACACGATCAGGTTGGGTTAGTGTTGTAGAAAGTTGCCCAATAAAAAGAAATATATTGTTCGGGTCATTCTGTCTTCTTTTTTGTTAGAAGAGGACGCCCAAGACTAACATACACGCTCGCACATGCACTCTCTGAGAGTGAACTTCCACCAAGAACAATGGCACTAGAATACACTCTGAGTACAGTGATTCTGTCTTTTACGTGAATCCAAGGTGACACGAACCGGCGGGGACATGATTTGTGACCCTTACCACTGCCGTTAATTTCAATTTAGTAACAAGACCAAAACTACACGGTGATTAATTTGACATAGATTTGCTGACAGGGGAGAGCTTTTCCACCGTATGGCATTTGAGCTGTATCTCTGACACGACACAAGATGGATAGACATTTTGCTTGTTTTATTGAATACATTAGAATGACACGACACGGTGACAAAGCGTGACCAGATGGTATAGATCAAGAGAATGATAGCTATGTGCTCGGGAACAGCTGGTCACGATATAAATTGCCTTGTGCAAATTAACCAATAAAAAAGTCTAGGGCATCTCCTCCGTTCTAAATAGAGTTTGCATGTGTTGAGCACGTCGGTAAGAATGACAACCAAGCTGAAAATGCCGGCCTGCAGTGGTCCACCACCTCCGCCACCACTCCGTGTATGCATCTTCGTCACCATTGAGGCTACCAATCAAAAGCACCGAAATACCATCCATTACCACTGGACCATGGAACACAATCAAGTATGGTTTTGCCACCACTGCTGCCACCATCAACCTCTCTTCTCGCTAAGTGCCACCTAAAACACCAGACGTACGATGTGACCATAGACCTCTTTAAGCTCGAGAGTGATGTAACCATAGACCTCTTTAAGCTCGAGAGTGATGTAACCATAGACCTCTATAATCTAATTTATAAGCATTTCATATTTCAGTATATGGAATGAAATAAGCTCTTGAGGAACTCACCGAGTCAACGATCATGCCAAACAAGCTTTGTCCCAATCACTGATCAACGTAACCAATTACCATGACTTAGTCTCTCTTTTGACATCTTCAACTCTCTCTCTCTCTCTCTCTCTCTCTCTCTCTCTCTCTCTATATATATATATATATATATATATATATATATATAAAGAGGGAGAAATGAGTACACGTACACATTAATTCATGCTCAGTCAAAAAACAACTTGTATGGAACTCATTTATCGGGCCTGAAAAATACCAACATATTTTTTTATTTTTCATATTTCAGTTTTAATCATTGATTTTGAAAATCAAACGGTTGAGATTTAAAAACATATTTAAGGATAATTTGATGTGTATTGACTAATATATAGAGGGATAGGCGACATTTAGTTAGCATCGAGTAGCCTAGCAGCTCACTCTGTACCGGGCACTTTGTTTAAGTACTAGTCAAATGGTTCAAGTCCAAATCTCTCCTTCACCCATCCCAGTACACATTCTTTGTTACCATAATATATATCTTAACTATTTTTCTTCATTTCAGTCAAATTCATTGTAGTAACTCCCATTTAAATCTTAATCTTTTTAGGTTCTTCATTGTAAACATTATATGAAAACGTATAAATGATTTATGATTGATATACAAAGTTTTAGAATGAATATACAAAGACCCGATTCGTACTCACAACATATCGGTATCGGGATCCGTACCGGAAACTTCCATGGCGTCAACGAACCTTTCTTCTCATGGTTTAATCTTTTTTAGTAGATTTCTTTTTAGGGAGAATTGAATGTGCTCACTGTTCACATAAATAAACAATCTGACCAAAGGGAGGAGACAAAGTCGTACCGCGTTCGACTGCATGTGTCAACGATGTATGTATGAGAAGATCCGACGGCTCAGAGCCTTTTAGACCCATTCATGTGACAATCATTTTCGCCATTAACGGATCTGAACTAAGCAGAAGCTACTCTATAAGTGCAACTCCGCACTCCTTCCCCATGCCCATACAGAGTCAGAAACCATGGAGTGGAAGTTGATATCTGTTGTAGCAATCTTTGGTTTCTCACCCCTCTTGCTCATCGTGCTCGGCGCAAACCTAGCTATGTCGCGCTTGGCTCAAGAATTGACAACCCAACTCAGCCAGCATGCCAATTCTGCAGGGTCCGATGTCAAGCATGCCAACAGCTACCGATATGTACTTTCTTTTGTAGGCATGGAAGCCCTTTACGTCTATGCTTTGTACGCGACGTCTTTGTTCTTAGTGTCTGCAATTGCATACTCTATCATCGTCCCCTACTCGCAGCGTCCGCTCGCACTCCGACGCATATTCAGAAAAGCTTTAGCTGAATGCAGATGGCCTTGCACAGAATGGTTCTATTTCATCTCCATCACTGTGGCCTATGTGCTTCTCTTTCTTTTCCTCATTGGTGCCATGGCGAAGGCTCTATTCTATGGAGCTGGTGCATGGGCTGCTCACAGTATTGTGATTGTTGTCCTCATGCTTGGCTTCTTGATTCGCAAACTCGGTCTGTCTATGCTGCGTTGGACAATGCAGCTGATTGAAAAAAGATATTATGGTGAGGGTAATGAACAAGAGGAAGATGAACATGAGGACGAGCAAGAAGGGAATTTCTTTGGTTTTCCAAATATATGTGCAGCTGCTCTACTCCATCGTTTGGAAAAGAAGATTCTAGAGAAGATTTTCAAAATGTGTCATGAGATTGTATCATGGTTATTCAATTTCGATCTGAGACAAAGAATCCACAAGCCGGAGACGAAGGCCACTGTCGGAGTTATTGCCATGTTTTCGTTTTGTATCGGAAAGCTCGGTTATGACATATGCGGCCCATTGTGCGGTGCTGAAATTGTAAACCAGTGGAAGATCTTATGAATTTGATAGAAGTTGGTTTGCATAATGGTTTAGTTTTGAATAAGATGGGCGAACATGTCACCCTGATACATGTTATATGTTGTTCTCATGCTTTGATGTTAAACTCATGATTCACTCTAGGATATAAATGAATAAGCTGGTGAAAGAGTTTCATTTATGTAATGATTTCAAGAAGAAGCTGCTTGTATTAAACCTTGAAATTTCTTAGTTTTTTACATGAGAAAGAATTCGAGATTGGGTTCACGGACCTTTTAAAAATTGTGTTTTGTATAATCGCAAATATGTTTCTAATAGAGACATCCGTGCAAAAATCACTTTTTTATTCAAATGAATGTTTCCCAAAATAGCCACCAATTATATATACATATATATATATATATATATATATATATATATATATATATATATATATATATATATATATATATATATATATACATACATATACTATCTGTATGTATGCCTTAGAATTCTTGAATTTTACAATTCTAAACTAAGTGCTTAGCGTCACCATTTGACATATAATTAAAGTTTTGGTCTAAAATGCAACCATCCACGGAATTTTATAATTGTTATTCAGCAATAATTATCACTTTTAGCATTGCACAAAGAGAAATAGCATGGCTAGGGAGTCGAGTCATAAGCTAAAGGTCATGAGTTCAAGTTGAAAGGCTAGGAGAAGACAAGAAAGTTCTGATTGGTATTGGCTGTAACTGATCTCATTAGCTCTTAAATCATCGTGCTGATTGTTATCTTTCGGTTGTTTTTTGGCAGTATATTGCGCAACAGATATTCCTTTGAAAGTTCTCCCACGATTGGCAAGATTTTCTTCTGGTAGTGATGGAAATAGCACTAAGATCAGGCATGATAACTCTTTGGCTTGAATCGCTTGATAGAGATACAAAGTAGGGTATATCTGGTCGTTGAAAATGTTCAAGTTGAGTTGAACCGTATTAGGCCCCCTCGTCTGTTGCCAACCCCAGAAATAAGGGGTACTGCGGCAATGGCATGT
This sequence comes from Brasenia schreberi, assembly GCA_036023115.1. NCBI lineage: Eukaryota > Viridiplantae > Streptophyta > Magnoliopsida > Nymphaeales > Cabombaceae > Brasenia > Brasenia schreberi. The sequence goes on from JAYKKT010000077.1 coordinate 10,971,663, forward strand.
AAAAACGGAATCATGGAGATCTTACAGGATCCAGACGTGAACAAGATTGGTGTCTGGGTTATGGGCGGTGTGGGCAAGAATTGCATAGTTCGGCACATATACAATCATTTGCAAAACGCAATAAAAAAACTCTTCAACCACTTCATATTTGTGGAAGTCCGATATGAATCCCAATTGAGGAATGTGATGAATGAGATCAAAAAGCAAGTGTTCTTACGAAATGTAGCATATTAAGGGAACGAGTTAACAGCTGCAGCTTTGTAGTACGAGAGGCTGCAAGGGCTTGAGTTTCTTTTAATCCTTGATGACCTCTGGAGAAGCATAAATCTTCAAGAACTAGGGGTTCCTGAACCCAACCTATGTCGAGTATACAGTCTTCCGATGTTCCTATTTCTTCAAATAAGTGCAGCAACATAGCATCACCGATTCTGTGTTATGTGATGTGTAATGAACACCACCATAAGATCGGTTGTTCTTGATGTTGTAATGAGGACAGTCACCAACAAGCAGCAACTCAAGACTTGAATCTGTTCGTCAAATCTTCAAAAAATTACTCCAGAAGTTTGTATTCAGTGAAATCTGCAACGATTCTTTCCGAAGTAAAGGATTGTGAAGAATATGCGCAAGAACTCCAGGGCGTGACGAAGCACTTTTCTTTAGGCTGATTTCGTCACCACTGGAAACAGAGAACCAAGTGCAAGCGAATGTTGGCGAAATTCCGTGGGATACAATGGAGCCACAGCTGATTGGCCTTTTCTTTAGGCTGATTTCGTCACCACTGGAAACAGAGAACCAAGTACAAGCGGATGTTGGCGAAATTCCTTGGGAATACAATGGAGCCACAGCCGATTGGCCTTGCACGAAGACAATCGACTTCCGACAAAACCGTGATGCTCTCAGAATGGGTGTATGCGTGCTCAATAGAACAAACAGAGAGTTAAAAGAATCTTTCAGAAAACGATACAGGAAGGAAGATGTCGAAACACAAGAGGGAGAGGTTTTGACGATGAGCCGAGATTGATCTCTCGTTGTTTTCTTTGCTGTCTAAACACCTCCTTTACAGCCTCTGGTTTACTCAACTGATGTGGTTGTTCAACATCTAGTTCACGTCAACTGAGTATTGTGCCTCTTATAAGAACTGTCGTGGTTCTTTACGCCACCCAAGGAGACGTTGAAGTCTCTTAGTAAACTGTTGAAAGACCAACTGAACAGTTGGGATCATTCACAGCTATTTCACTTTACTTAGTAAGTCATGTGTTTCACTAATCCAAAATACAATGGTAGACAAGATTTCAATCATGTATTCCATATGAACTAGTGTGCATTATTTACGCATAAAATCTCGACACCATTGATTATCATATTTAATGTGACACATTTAATGTGGCCTTATGTCTTATATCCTTTTCATGAGTGCTTTAAGAGTCAAGCCCTTAACTCTAAGAAGTGGCCCCACTTCACACTCATATAGGTTGACTCTATTAGAAGTGCCCCCATAATAAGCACTTCAACAAATGTATAAATATGCTATAGGTCCTATTAAGAGCAAAGCTCAACCTTCCTTTTTATTTCTTATGGGACCAAGAACTTTTGCCTTAGAATGATCATAATTTAGTAAGTACTTGCAATCACTTAATGACGTACTTTTACTCATTGAACTAAAGACTTGATGTAACTCAAGTGTGAGTCCATTAGTGATCATTTAAGATATAGACTTGAGTCACATCCCTATCGATGCTTTCCACATCAAATCCCTTGTTAATCCTTTCATCAAAGGATATGCAAGATTTTGTTTTGTTCTTATATAAATAACAAAAATCACTCCATTTGTAATCAAATCTTTCACATAGCTATGTCTTATTCTAATGTGTCTAAAATTTCCATTATACACTTGGCTATATGCCTTTACAAGTGTTGATTGGCATCACAATGCAGTGATTGGTGACAATTAGTTTTGGTCATATTGGGATACTTCATGAAGCAAGTTTCTAAGCCATTCAACTACCTCGTATGCCACAACTAGAGCTATAAATTCTGCAACTATAATGGAGTTGGCAATGTATGTTTGTTCCTTAGATCCGTAAGAAATAGCACCCCACTAAAAGTGAAGACCCAATCGCTTGTTAAGTATAGTTTTTTGTATAACTTACCCAATTGCATCTAAATATCCTTCTAAAACTGAAGGACTTCCATTATAGATTAAACAATAATTAATTGTTCTTTTAGGTATTTTAATACCCTTCGGACACCATGCAGTGGTCCTTACTTAGATTGCTTGTATGCTCATTGGGTTTTCTAATAGCATAAGCAATATTTGGTCATGTACACGTCATAACATACATCAAACATCCAATTATTTTTGTATAAACTTATCTTGTGCAACTAACAACCACTATTTGGTACTAATTTCATGTTTGAGTCTAAAGGTGTAGCAACAGGATGATAATCAAATTGATCAAATTTCTTAATACCTTTTCTATGTAATGATATTGTGATAGTCCTAGACTACTACCATCTCTAGTTATCCTTATCCCTCTAATCACATCTTTTACTCCATATCTTTCATATCAAAATTACTAGACAAGAATCTTTTAGTGTTTTCTACTTCATCTAAATTAGTTCCAAAGATAAGCATATCATCCACATATAAACAAATCATGACTCTTTTCTATTATGAAATTTACTATACATATACTTGTTAGATTCATTTATTTTATATCCATTAGCAAGAACAACCTCATCAAATTTTTATGCCATTGCTTACGGGTTTGCTTAAGTCCATACAAGGACTTAACTAGTTTACAAACTTTATTTTCTTGACCAGGAACAACAAACCCTTTAGGTTGCTTCATATACACCTCCTTGTCTAACTCACCATTTAGGAATGTTGTTTTAACATCCATTTGATGAATAACAAATTTATAGATGGAAGTAAAAGCTAAAGCACTCTAATTATAGCAATTCTTGCTATAGGTGCATATGTATCAAATATCTCTTTGGAATTCAATTGAGCTTTTGAACTCCAAGAGGTAAGGTCTACTAAAAACTCCAAGTATTACATTGTTGTATTATTGAGTCAATTTCGTATCTTGTATGGCTTCCTTCTAGAAATGCTACATCTTAAGACTTCATTACCTTTTCAAATGTTTCTCGATCACTTTTTGCATTATAGCATAATGGTGCATGACAAATGGGAGTTTCTTGTCCTTTCAACTAGAACATGAAGAAATCGTCCATATGCTTTATCTTTCTAATTTTTTACTTATTCTCGTACGTAACTTTCTAATATATTTTATTCGATACATTATTCTTCGATCATGTTCATTTCTATTAAAATGAACTTTGTCTTTGGATCTGAACTGAGTTAAATCTATCTTCTTTAAAAATAACCTCTCTTGACTACAAGTTAGTGATTACAATGCTACCACCTAATTCATTGTGTCCTTATCTTTGTGATTCTGACAGGCAACAAGTTAATACAACACATTCCGGATACGTTCTTTGAGCACATGCAAAAGATCCGTGATCTGAATCTATGTCGCACAGAAAGTCCATATGCCTGCGTCCCTTCTCGATCTTTTAAATCTTCAGTATGTCAGCTTAGATTATTGTTGGCCGTTGAAGTCAATAGAAGGTGTGGGAAGACTGAAGAACCTTGAGCTTCTCTTCCTGTACGGTTCCACTATAGAATGTTTGCCATCAGGCATATCTGAATTGTCAAATTCGAGGGGACAATATCCACACCGTGGAGGTCCTGGTCATGCGGGGGTCTCGGAGTACACGCCGAAGAAGGAAAGCATTCAAGAACTTCGGCGCTTGCCGCATCTAAGCCAATTGATACTCACAGTGGCAGGAGAGAAAGATTTCGAATACATAAAATCTGCTACCACTAAAAGCTGGAGTGATGTCGAAATATTAAGATGCAATATCCAAGAAAGTAAAGGATCATGTGAACGTGTTGGTAACTCGGCTAAATATATCAGTTGTGGATGCACGCTGTGCAACAAAACACCAGGTACCAGGAATCGTACGTTTCTAAAAGAGAATGGTTTTAGGAATATCACTACCTGCTTTGAGCTCCAAGAAGTCCTAAGCTTTTCAAGAATAAAACGTCAAAAGGTTTCATATTGAATGTAAAAACTTTGGCCAACGAAAAGCACAAGAATTCAACCACTGCACCCTTAGGGGTCCAAGTTGTTCTGATGGGAATGGAAGACATTGACCCTTCTCATAAAAACTGCAACTTATAATAAAACAAAGCAAGTTCAATATAAATAGAACGCATTCCTGCAACCCATGAAACCTTCCCTTCTTTTAGGAGAGGAATAGGGCATTTGCTAATTCCACCTGGTGAAACAAGAGGACTGCCCCTGCATGGAGGGTGGTATGCCCGAAATATGCAACACAATCTCTTGAAGATTATTACTGCAATATTTGCACTGGTTTCGGCAATTCTGAAGTGAGGATCTCTCACTTCCACAATCAGTAGCTGTTTTTAAATCTTCAATTCATTGCAACAAAAGAACCCCATCTTTCTTTGGAAGCAGAGAATATCTACGAAATTCAAGTTGCTCAAGAATCGATCAAAAGGATGAGTCTGCGAACAAGAAATTCCCTAGGTAAATGTGGTTTGTTGAGACTGATCCAATCCATCTCCAAATTTCCTGACTGCATGCTTGCTTTCATCTCATCATGGAAGGCTGAAACAATTGAATTCATCGAAGTTCCAAGCACATAAGACATGGCATAAGCCTTTTCGTGAATAGTGATCACCACCCTTTCTTGCTTCTTTCAGCTCGTCATCTATGGCTGAAACAATTGTGTCGATGGAACTTCTAAGCACATCGACCATGGCATAAACATTACTATTAGAACATGAATAAAAGTTACGACAAGAATGGCCAAGCAATCAAGATTATGAACAAAATTAGTTTTTGCTTGTCTAAACAAGAAGGAAGAAATAGATACTGGGCATTTCATAAACAATAAAAGCTACATAAGAATCGGCCTAACAGTTTTATGAACATTAATAAGAAGGAATAGGATCGATAACTCCAAACCTGGAAAGGATTCTTTTTCTTAATGGTGAAAAAAGATCAACTGTAGTACAAGCATGGACCAAAGGGGAGGGTAAAATTATATCAATGAAAACGAACGCCAGCTGTTAACCTCAATACACTCGGGAAGATGCAAATGAAGGGTGCACCCGATGCTGATCATGGTGGGATCGACCAGCTTTTTTTTTCCTTTGATGGCAAGAGAGGGTTAGGCATACCCCTACCAGATGCCCACTCGGTTATTGAACTCCTGACCTCTTCTCAAGAGCCCACCCCCTAGACAGTGAGATACACCTGCCAATAAACTTAATTCTTTTCAATGTACCTTTGCGATTTGTAAATCTACCAAAATCAGTTGTGTTTCAAATTAATATCCGCGATTTTGCAAATGGGAAGTCATTCTTTTTCTGATAATCTGTGATCAAATCAGCTCCCCATGTGACCAGCTGCAATTTTTTTTAATTTCTACTCGAAGAAGAAAAAAAAAGAGAATCAGATTGTCTCAATTTTAAGATAAGGATTTAGGAATACATAAAAATGAAAAAACAAGGCCTGTTTTACCAGAAAAGCTGGGCCCCGAGATGTAGAATCGTTGAGGCCCACTAAGAAACAAAAGGGTAGCTAAATCACATGGACACTTCTACTTGGGGTGCCTCGCCTATCCGACACCCTGACACTTTTAACTTTGTATTATCAGACACAAAATTAACTGTTGTTAAATACTTTGAAATAAAAGTTCTAACCTGAAAATGGTTTAGTGTTACATCGCCGAGATAATGCACAGAATGTTGATCGGTTATTGTTTTACCTTCTTTTTATTAAAACGGGAGCCGAAGCGTAACACACACATGCACGCCCAAGGAATCAAACTGGCCATCAGCAATGTGGACGACAGAGATACCAGCCAGATGGGCTAACACTCTGCGTATGATTGTTACTTTTCAAGTGCATAATAACTTTCCAAAACTGAATTTTGTTAGTATCATGAGATATTAATAATTATATAAAACGATATATAATTTATACTTAATATGTGAAAACGTGATATACAGTTTTTATGGTAAGACCGTGACATGCCTGTCGTTGACAAGGAAAACAAAATTCCTACTAGTCTGCTTCCTAAATTTACGTTCAGAAGTCGCCAAAAGTGGGAGAAATTCAGATTGAGAAATCATGGACTTCTAAAGAGCGCCATATTTACAATCTGTTCTGCACAAGTGCAGTTCTGTACTCTATTGTGAAACCCTTGAACTGAAACCCCTCAATCCAATGACATGCTGGGCATTGGAAACTTGATGGGATTCAAGTTATGTTTGAAAGCATCTGCATTTTGGAAGAATCTAAACCACATAAGGACGCCCAATATAATTCTATTCTGGGTTTATCCATATAGGTCTTGGCTTCTCCTCTTTGCCTGGTTAATTCCGATCTCTGCCACTCCACTGAGTAGCTAGCTGGCGGATACCACCAAGCGTCTGTTTCACATTTAGAAGCGTGAATCACGATTTATTCTCCTTTCTGTTTCTGCTTCGTATCAACTGACTTTATATCACGGATGTACGTTGCACCAGTTCTGCTGATGTATTGCTTGATGAAACTAAAACTTTGCCTTAAACAATAAATACAGGATATAGACAAGTATTGGTCGAATTAGATTTAGATGGGCAAAACTTACTACACTTGTTAATCAGATAAAAGATCCGATCCGTAAACAAACCCACTTTAAATAGATTAAATTTTAGCTAATCCGCAAGTAAGCACAATCAATGTGCAATTGCTAACCCTTCTTAAGCCATATCATCCGTGTCAAAGCCACATACACATAATTTAGTACACTGTCATGAGTAACTAGAATTGATAAAGAAAACTTATTACCGACCTGCATATTGACAACACGAGAACATGTAATTTCTGTGGACTTTACAATTTTACATGGGATCACAAAAAACTGAAGCACAATACAGTGCTTCATGATGCCTCGCTAACAACATAGTAATCTTTCACCAATAAAATCTCCTCGCAGAACTTTCTGGGAACCTGCTCCAAGATCTTCCCTTCTTGCCACGCCTGGCCCACCATAACTCCCGGTCCAGCATGCCGGACATATACAACTACTTGATCATTCAATGGCCAAGGGTGTTTCGCTGCAAAGAGGAGAAGGCGGAAAACAATAAATACTACAACAATAACTAATCCTTTTCTCATACTAGATGGGGTTTACAATATGGATTCTTTATTTCTATAAAATTCGATCATATGTCATGCTAACAGTGTTTATTGTTTCTTTTCAATACTTTTATAGTCTTCCTCTTTTTCTTCTAACATTTTCACAATCTAAATTCTAGTATCTCCTTACCGAAGCATCCTTTGGCTATCATTCTACTTGTCCAAACCATCTTAAATGATGTCAATAAATATTACATAAAAATCAAAAGAATTTGCCAGTTTCGGCTCAACATGATACAGGACCATGCATATGAAATTTAATAACCACGTTGATGATGCATTAATGCTGAAAACATCACAGTTGAGACCTTACGCTGGCCATCGGCTACCTCACGCCAATGTTGTAAAACTCGTATCGTACGATATGATACGAGTTTATCGTATATCATAGGTCAGCATGATATGGTATACGATACCGTATCGTGCTCTACAATTTATCAGGTCGTATCATGCTATATCACATGATATGGTATGATACGAGTCTTGACTCGCATGATATAAAACCCGAGAAACTCGGGTTTTTTCTACTGTTTTGCTTGCTCCCAAACCTTCGTTACCCCCTACCTTTCTCTCAAATAGTTTTCATATCATTCATTTACTCAATTTCGCAAAGGAATCATACATTTTTTTGTATCAAACCATTGAAAATTCATAGGGTTTTTCTCAAATATGTGACTTACTCTCTCTTTTTAATCCCTACTCCTTTGTAATCCGATTTTTCACTTGAAAAAATTGAGGCTTTCATAGATTCCAAGATTTCTCACTTTTGTAAAACCTTGCCCTTATTGTGGTTTATCTTTGCACGACTCAATGGTGTAAGAATCAGGTGATCCAACATGGAAGTATTGTACCCCGAGTGTATGAAGACAATAGGCTTGTCAATAAGTCTATGTTATGTAACGAGGTGAAGTATGGAGGTATTTTCTACATAAAATATCTTGCAGGAACTAAAAAGGATTGCAGGAACTAAAAATGATAAAAGTGCTCGTCATCGAATGCTTGAAAGTGTGGAGTATGAAATTTAACAAATTCTAAAGCTCACAAAGAAAAAAAAGAAATTACGATAAAGAGAAATAGAGCACAAATAGGTTATTGGGATATGTCTCACGATGGTTCTCGAGAAGAAATTCATGCTAAAGCTAGAGAGGAAAAGACAATTGAAGAGGGCAGGAGAAAACGAGATAAAGGAAAGAGGTTAGGTTTTGGTGATAGTAGCAACATGGTTGGTTCTTGTTCCACTGCAAGAGCCTTTGTCCCCTTGATGGATGTAAGGACTGGTAGAGGAGATACTAAAGGTGGTGGAATAAAATCATTGTTTCCTCAATGTACTACTTCTAGAGCTCAACCAGGTATTAGATCGGTTATAGCTTCCAGGGAGGTAATTGAGAAAGTAGATTTGAATGCTACTGTAAGATTTGGTTATAAGGTCCCTACTTATCATGTTTTGAAGAGTAAATTATAAAAATGAATTGATATTATTTATAAACGAAGTCTTGAATTTAGGGAGTGATGAAAGGTTTCCGGTTGTTCCATTATGAGTGATGGTTGGATAGATGGGCATCATAGATCATTAGTTAACTTTTTGATTTACTGTCCAAAAGAGAGGTTATTTTTAAAATCCTATGACTTATTTTTAAAATCCTATGACTTATCCTATATTATAAAATTGTTGATAACTTACTCTCTATTTTTGAAGATGTTGGTGTTCAAAATATTGTTCAATTTATTACTGATAATGCTTCAAACTTTATAGCAGCTAGTAAGATGCTAGATGCGAACTATCCATCCTTAGTATGGACTCCATGTGTTGCACGTTGCATAGACTTTGCTTGAAGATTTAAGTACACTGGATGATATTAAGGAAAAAATTGATGCGTGCAAAAATGTCACAAAGTTTATTTATAATCACTTTGCGTATTGCATTCGATGAGAATCCACATTGGTGGAAGGGTGTTGATTAAGCCTTCGTTGACAAAATTTGCTACAAATGTTATTATTGTTCAAAGTCTTGTCGTAAAAAAAATGCATTGAAAAATATGTTTGCATCTGATGAATGAGGCTATGTAAGTTGGTCGAGAAAGGGATAGGGGATTACTATAGTAGATGTTATTTTTAATGCTAACTTGTAGGAGAAATACTGTACTTTTTTTTAGGATGACTACCTTTAGTGAAAGTAATAAGAATGATAAACAATGAAGATAGGTATGTTATGCATTATATATATATATATATATATATATATATATATATATATATATATATATATATATATATATATATATATATATATGGATAAGGGTAAATTGGAAATGCAAGCAAACCTTGACCGCAAGTGGTTACTTCTAAGGAAGATTTGGAAGATAATTTATGCACATTGGAATCGGCAAATGCATCATGATTTGCATGTTGATGCATATTTTCGTAATCCCTCTATTAGATTTTCTTGTAACTTTATAGAGGATGATGAAGTTAAGAAATGGACATTGAATGCAATTGACCTTGTACAAGATTCATCTATGCAACATTCATTTGGCGTTATGTAAGTATATAGATAGCATTAGAGATTTTGGAAGGTTAATTGCAATACAACTCCGCACTGAGATGCGACCAGGTATGATTTGGTTTTTTGATAAATTATTATTACTTCTTTATTCTTATGACTTGTGTTGCTTCTTAAGACTTAATCATTTCATTTATTATTTTTATTTTAGATAAATGGTGGGCACGAATTGGTGTAGATGCACCGAATTTGTCATGGTTTGCTCAACGCATATTAAACCAAACATGTAGTTCGAAGAAACATATTAGAGCATACTCGAAACGAAGTAGGCATTATCATAAATAAAGATTTAAATGATAGTGTAGTAGACATCCAACGATATGGTGACCGAATCATGACATTGAAATTAGTGTTAGGAGCAAAGGTTTTGAATATAGTTTGTGCTTACGCATCCCAAGTAGGACTAGAAGATTGTATAAAGCCAGACGTTGAAATTAGTGTTAGGAGCAAAGGTTTTGAATATAGTTTGTATTTACACACCCCAAGTAGGACTAGAAGATAGTATAAAGACAGACTGTTGAAATTAGTTAGATAAGGTGATTCAAAAGATTCCACAAAAAGGGAGATGATTTGTTTAGTAGGAGACTTAAATAGACATGTCGGTAAAGAGGCATTAGGATATCAAGGTATTCATGAAAACTTTGGTTTTGGGGATATAAATGAGGAAGGTAGGGAGATTTTAAATTTTGCTATGGCATTTGATCTCTTTATAGTCAATACAATCTTCAAAAAAATGAGATTTACATTTAATTACTTATAAGAGTGGCTTATCACAAACACTAATTGATTATTTTATTAGTAGAAAAAAAGATAGAGCATGTTGTAAAGATTGCAAGATAATTCCAGGAGAAAGCTTAACCACCCAACATCGACTTTTAGTTATGGATTTACAAATTAAAAAATGCACAAATAAGAAAAGAGTGCATCGAGATATTCGGACTAAATGGTGGAACCTCAAAAGCGAGAAAGAAGATGTATTTAAACAGAAAGTCCTTCAAGGAGATGTTTGGAATTATGTTAGTGCACCTTGTGATATGTGGAATAATATGGCTATACATATTAGGAAAGTGGCGAAAGATGTGTTAGGTGTATCTAAGGGAGGTGTACCCGCACAAAAAGAAGCTTGGTGGTGGAGTGAAGTAGTGCAAAATAAAATCAAGGCAAAGAGAGCATGTTATAAATTACATTATGCTAAGAAAACTAGTGAAACTTTAGAAGCTTATAAGAAAGCAAAGAAAGAAGCTAAAATTTGGAAGGATTTATATAAAAAAAAAACTCAACTCAAAAGAGGGTGAAAGAGATATTTTTAGGATAGCTAGGGCTAGAGATAAGAAAACTAAAGATCTTAATTATGTTAGATGCATCAAGGACGAGGATGAAAAAATTTTAGTGGCAAATGATGATATAAGAAATAGATGGAAAAACTATTTTTATAAGTTTTTAATGAAAATAAAGATGTTAGTATTGTTGGAAAACGTGGTTGCGCAGCGGAGATTGAAAATCACAAACATAAAAAAACATTGAAGAGGAAATGTGGAGATCGGAGGAGGGGACAGACCTCCAATGGAGGCCGCCCCCCCTCTCTCTCTCTCTTTCTTAATCACAAACACTCTTAATCCTAATACAACCTATCATCCCTTATATAATGAGCTTTAAAACGTAAAATAACCAAAATACCCTCAATACTCCGGACAATTACAATAATACCTAAAACATCAAATTTACTGATACTGACTCTAAACTCATATTCTTCAACAAGTATTAGCTTAGGAGAGTTAGCCAAATCAGAAAAGTATATAAACCACAATTTCTACGAATGTATTAAAAAAGAGGCTCTTAAACATATGAAGGGTGGTAAATTAGTAGGACCAGACAATATTCCTATAAAAGTTTGGAAAATATTAGGAGAAATAGGAATCATTTGGCTCACAAGACTATTTAATGAAATATGGAAAAACCAAAAGATGCTCGAGGAATGGAGAGCGAGTACACTTATACCCATATATAAGAACAAGGGAGACATTCAGAATTGTACGAATTATCGAGGTATCAAATTAATGAGCCATACTGTGAAATTGTGGGAAAGAATTATCGAATGTAGGTTAAGACAGGTATCATGTACAATAGAGAACCAATTTTGATTCATGTCAGACACATCTACTGTTGAAGCGATTCACCTTTTAAGACGTCTTATGGAACATTTTAGAGCAAAAAAGAAAGACCTTCACATGATATTTATTGATCTAGAAAAAGCTTATGATAGGGTACCGAGGGAGACTCGGAGAACTTTGGAAAAAAGAGGTATCTCATTGACATGCATTAACCTTATAAGAGACATGTATGATGGTGCAAAAACATGTGTGAGGACTCATGAAGGAATGACAGACTTCTTTGAAGTTAATATTGGATTACATCAAGGATCAACTTTAAGTCCATACTTATTTATAATGGTGATTGATGAGAACAAAACATATTCAAGATGAAGTACCTTGGTGTATGTTATTTGCAGATGACATTGTGTTAGTGGAGGAGTCTAAGAAAAAAGTTAATAGAAAATTAGAACTATGGAGAGAAACATTAGAAAGCAAAGGCCTCGGCACACATTGCATCCCCCAAAAGAAAGTTTTAAATACCTAGGGTCAATTTTTCAGAGTGATAGAAGAATTGGTGGAGATGTTACGCATAGAATTAATGATGGTTAGTTAAAATTGAGAGGAGCATCAGGTATTCTTTGTGATAAGAAGATACCATTAAAGTTAAAAGGTAAATATTATAGATCAACAATTAGGCTTGCCATGTTTTATGGTTCTGAGTGTTGGGCAGTTAATCATCAACATGTACAAAAGATGTTTGTGACAGAAATGAAGATGTTGAGATGGATGAGTGGTCATACAAGAAAAGACCGTATACATAATGAGGTTATTAGAAACAAATTAGAAGTGACACTAATAGAGGATAAAATGAGAGAATATCGTTTAAGATGGTTTGGACATATAGAAAGAAGATCAAAAGAACATGTAAGAAGGTATGAAAAACTAAATTTGGAAAGTATTAAAAGAGGTAGAGGACGACCACAAAAGTATTGGAAAGAAACAATAAAGAATGATCTAGCTTATTGTGAGTTAAGTGCTAACATGGCACACGATAGGGATATGTGGAAACAAAGAATCCATGTAGCCGACCCTGTCTAGTATGGGAAAAGGCTTAGTTGTTGTTGTAATTCAATTTTGATATGTTGTATCGTATATGATATGGCACTGTTATTGTGTATCAATGCCCTATACGATACAGGCACCGATACGCTAATTACAACCTTACCTCACGCAACCCTCCTCTTTTATATTAGCTTGGGGCCGACCATGGAAGGGTGATTATTACCCGAAAGAAAGATAAAGCATAAAACTCTCTATTGTGACCATTGCACTACAACACCCCAAAATATTGAATTCTAAAATTATAAGGGACCTAACCGCAAAATAGATTATCCATTTCTATCATAAGAGGTAAGCCAACCTTTTATCTCAAAATAGCATTTACGGACTCCTGCTCGGAGAAGTTGGATAGCAAAAATCACACACTATAACAACAACTAAGCCTTTTTTCATGCTAGATGGGTCGGCCACATGCATTCTTTGTTTTCTTGTAGAATCCATGGCAAGTCTGACAAAGTTTTACTATAGCTGTCGGAAGCCTAACGCAATCCTCCTCCTTTATCCAGGCTTGGAACCGGCCAGTGATCCCTTACACGGGCGGAGTTCTCTTAGAAAAGTCACAAGAATTTCATGATGGGGCAAACAAAAGGATCAGCATAACAGGTGCATTCAGTAAAGTCAGTCGTTGAGAAACAGTTGAAGATAAAAGCCCTCTAAGAAGGCATCTGCATTGACATAGGTGACAAACTGTGTATACTGTATAGAATTGCAACCTTTTTGGGGGTCAGCAAGATGGATCAGGCGAAACTTGTAGTAGATACACACCCAGATACCAATTCATGACCTACTATTAGAGAAGGTTGAGAGAACAGGTAACAGACAAGTCAGATATTGGCTGAATAAGGGTTTACCTAACACCGGGCCCAGTTTGAACAGTGGCTTGGTTTCTAGATCAGAACGTGATTGAACTTCACATTGATGTATATGGATGAGATATTAACCTCCAAGGTACTCGGAAAAGACCTGTTGTTTATCAGATGACATGGACAAAAGAGGCTGGTTTAGCTGAACCCAAACCGCACTTAACAAAATCTGCCTACCCGGTTCCGACACATCAGATCCACATCCAAGTAGACCCTCCCATGCTTTCTCCAGACCCAAGAGTTGAAGTTCAAATAAAACCGACAAGTTTCTTCCAGATTATCGAAGAATAAAATGGACAAGCTCTAAGTTTGAATAGAAACTCTTTGTTTTATATCTTACAAAATATTGGCTATGGAAATTGGAAACATAAGATTGAAAGAGCCTAGCCGCAACAACACCAATGGAGCAGAACATTCTCGTATATCTAAACAAAATTTACATACAATGGCACGTGGTAAAAAGGAGCACATTATACGGATAAGTAGAACTTAGAGCCTCTCAAAGTGAACTTGCAGCAAAAGTTTCAGTGAGTGAACGATACAAATGAAAGTACGAAAGTCTTTTAAGTTCACCGCACTATACATTACAAGGCATCAAAGTATTTGCATGCAGGTACCTCTCAAGCACTGGAAGATGAATCAAAAAGTTACGCAAGATGGCCCAGTGGAAGGAAGAAAAGAACAAACTATAGCAACCTGAATCTGGACTGTGAAAGATCTTGCAGAAATGCACGACTGCTTCTAAGGCATTTAAATGTATTAGACTGATGATAACATACCTGGGGCTGGGAAACCTTCTGGAATGAGATGTGCATCTAATAGTCCCTCTTCAAATTCATAAGCTAAATCACAAGGCTGTTCAGTTGGCATTATCTCCTTCACATTGCTCACTCTAAAGTAGCATGGGCACCATGAGTTCATTATCTTTTGTAAAATAGGTCCACCTAGATAAATCAGTTTGTTCAAAGAAATCAAGAGAGAAGTGAGCCATTTAACAACCTTGGAATTAATAAGCCTACAAAGTTAACAGAACAACCAAATACTGCACGTTATTAAAAAATTTAATTGCTTAATTAACAAAGCAAACAGTATCAGCAAAGGAAAGCTGACTCATGAAGATAACTTGAAATTGTCAGCAGAGAACCACCAAAAGCAATTGGGAGGTTTCCCATATTAGCAATAAGAGTGCCCATAACAAGTCGCGACTTACCAGGGAACATCCGCCCACAGGTACTCCCATCCTTGGCATGAAATAGGACCTATTGCACAACAATTTCCCAATGCATTTTAAAATATTTTAAGTAGCAAGGAGCAGAATAGCACAAGTCAAAAATCAACGTGTAAGAAAGGATGAGAAAACATGTCATATTTGTACAGCTTGGAACCTCAAAAGTATCTCACCTTATTGAAATTCTTCATCCAAGCAAGAGATATAGGAACTACCAGGAGACAGAGACAGCAATAAGTACATATTCAATAATAAAACATCAGTTTCACGTGTGTTGCTTAAGTTGAAACATCAAAATCTTCTTTGACATAACAAGGTCCGGACCATCTATATTGACTCTTATATAGTTGAATCAGAAAGTAGGAGACAATCAGAATACTTCAGATTCCTAAAATTAAAGGAGTACACGCCTGCACAAAAATATCTAGTCAAGGCAGGCAGCAACAGTCCAATATGTTCACCAGTCCTCAGCATTGAGTTGTAGTATGTGTTTGACATATATGGAGATCATTAATTTTGCACAGGAAAGAGACTCCGTCCTACACATCAACAATGAATTTTGCATACCAGAGCTTTTGACTCTGAAAAAGTAAAGGACATTGTTGTTAGGTAAACCTCCACATGGTAGCTGATACTGGTGGTTTGCATAGGGTTCTTCAATAGTCGGTCACTTTTTTCCAATGTAAAAGGTTCATGGGGCAGTACACATTGGCCTCTAAACGCTTGAAGATATGGTTTCATGTTCTACAAAGACTATGGTTTATTAGGAGAAGAGTTGTCCACAAATAACAGAAATATAGCATTGAATCAAAAAAGTGGAGGTGTGTTTAGCTGGGAAATAGGTGACTGACTCTGCCCCATGGCCCATTTAGTTCATTGCTGCTTTGAAAATTTGGTCAAAAGAGTAACATATTATTGACAGATGGTGGGAACCACCTCACAACACCATTCGGTTCCAATGTGCCACAAGGGAGCATGCTGAGGGCACCAAAGTTGCATTCAGTGTTAGGACCAGAAAAAACAGTATTTTGTGGTTGGTATAACATTGATTGAAGAGTGTATCATGTTCTGTAATTGCAAGTCATATAGATTGATTTATCAGTAGAGATAGGCTGAAAGTTGAGAGACCTAGTAAGAACCCAAGAGCATCCATAAACAGGAGGATAGATAAAGAAATTACAGACACCTGATTAATAGGCTGTAGAGGGTCGATGAATACCATGTCAAGATTATGGGGATGTACTCCAGACTATAAGCATGTGGAATGATAATATAATCTGGGAATCCCACCTTACTGGCAGCTTGAGCAGTTGAGCCTTTGACATGCTGCATGTGTAAGTCTTTCACAGAAGATTATAGTGAAGTACCTTATGCTTTTTTACTCAACAAACTTCATTAACTATAAGAAGAAACCCACTTTTTAATGAATGAAAGACACAGAGAAGTGTATTCTTATGCCATACATTTCAAGTTTGACAGTGTCATCGAAATCAAAGTGCATGCTCTCTTATGCTATGATGACACAGATTTAACCATTTTAAGGCTCTATTTGGAAACAAAGAAGTACATGAACAGTGGATCTAGCCATAAATTGTTGTGTTGAGGAGAATCTTATTCGTGAGGACAGATTTGGAGAAATGGTGGACAGTTTTTGCAATGCAAAATAACTTACAAACACCTTCTGATTGATAAACAAAACTAGGATCCTAAACATAGCATACGATCTCGAGGAGGACTAGAACAGCCTTCTCAGGTTCTTACAATACTATAGAAACCCACAAGTGGCAAAGCAAACTGTGTAATTACCAAGATGTATGGGAATAGATTTTGATGGTTGACATATCAAAATTTCAGAAGATTTGAGAACAATGAGAAATAATAAATATGTCTAAAGAATCACTTGATAGGGATCCGTTTGGGGAGCGGGGTGTGGGGGATGCAAATAAAACTGAGTTTCATTGACATAGAAACCAAGACTCTTGAAGGAATGATGTAGAGAATCAGGATTCGTCAACAGAAAAACTGGATTCTTGTGGCATGGAACCAGGATCCCAATTCAGGAATCTCAATTCCCATGGGAAGGTGTTTCCCAACACTTCTGCTTCTCAATTCCTAGAAGATGCGCCTCATAAGCATTTCTGGAACTTATGATCCGACTCTAACTGTAACCAAAACAATAAATGAAGCAATAGGGCACATAATCATGTTATCTCTGAACTTACATAGAGCAAATCAAGGGATCATGCTAGCATGGGGACAGATTTAAAAAAAAATCTCTCTCGGTTATTTTATATCCTTTTTGATGACTAAAATCATCAACTCTTTGTGAACATTATTAACAACCATACAATCCTAAATTCTTCCACCAAAATGACCAGGATGAAGGACAAAATTCAGATCTATGATAAGCGGACCTTTATCTGTCTGGCAATTCCAAAATTCCAATGTAGCCATTCCTCCTCCTAAGGATAGGATATCTGAAGCACTTCGTTTCAACAATTTCGGGTCCCCATAGCGTGTTCCAGCCACTGCCCACATCCTTGAGACATGCCTGCCACAGTAACAATGTGTAGTAATTAGAGGCCGGAAGTGCAACGAACTGGATCCTCAAACACCCAGTACAAAATCCCATACCAAATACAGCACAAAAAAGGGGGGAATCAATTAAAATAAAAGGAAACATGAGCCAACTTTTCCATCAGAATGGTCCATCAGTGTAAGCACCAATGTTTGTCTACCACTGTCTACAACAAGTTCAACTAAGGAACAAAACTTTCGTAAGAAGGATAATTTTGAAAGATCAAATAAAAAGAGCAACAGAGTACCTTGGCTTCAGCAGTCTAAGTAATCGATGTCTTCTGTCCTCTGGAATATCACTGATTTTTTTCCTATTTGACCAATGCAAGCTTTAATAGTATGCAGAACATCGCCAGTAAAGAGAAAACAACAACATCGAAATGCAAAAGAAAGATTTGCATTTAACTTGCCATAGGTATGTCGCTGGGTTGTACGAAGCCGGGTCAAGCGGAATCAACTCTTTCGGCGGATCTAGAAACGTAGCGACATCAAGCTCGTCGATATACATCTTCTTCCCCGTCGGCGACAGCTCATAAGGTTTCTCGTCCCACGGCGAGACCTCCGCGCCGTTGCTGTAAGAATTCCTACAGAATCTCAGTTTCGGAACACGAAACGCGTAGGGACGTTTCAGTCGAACCCTAGCGCGACCTGCAAGAATGCCACTTCGCTTAGTTTTCGAATTTGAGGAACATGATTTCACGTTTCCGGAAACCGATTTTCTCTGGCCGGTAGAGGCCTTGCCTGAGCGAAATTGTAGCTGCTTGCTACAGGAAAAGCTGGAGAAAATCTCCGACGAAGAGTTGAACGGATTTGTATGACAAGACGTTGAGCAGGCAGAAACACGCATGCTGGAGGGTTCTAGGGTTTCCCGGCGGGAACTACCCTTTGTTTTCGTCGTTGTGAGAGGGTGGCAAAGAGATTACATCATTACGGGTATTTTCTATTTGCTTGTGACTGTGCAAGCCGTTGTGGATCCAAATCCAGATCCAAACCTACTCCAGCACTAAAACCCAAACCTAATCAAATATTGTATGTATATACAAACATACTTATATATATATATATATATATATATATATATATATATATATAGAGAGAGAGAGAGAGAGAGACTCGATTATACTCAATGGAGTATGATATTCAATGAGTATACAGTGTAAAAAAATAAATGCAAGTTTTAATCGACTATTATATAAAAAAATTTAATTAATATAATGTGATCACATATATCATTTTCTTTTTTCTAAACCTTATGTGGGTCTTGATCAACCTCCTTCCAGATAAAACTCTTTGAGTGCAGGTTTTTTCCATTCACAAGACTCGAACCACATAACTTGCTTAAGGGAAACAAGTGTTAAACCACTAATCCCCCTCCCCCAGTTACTTGGGGGTGACTCAGGACCCCTATACCTTGGACAGGTCGGGTTGGAATAGTTTCTCCGTGACCCTAAAATGAGGCCGGCTACACATATTCTTATTTCTATTTTTATATTTTTATCAAATAAAATCTTCTTGTTAAATATAAAAACTTCATTCTATTTTTTTATTTTATTTGTTGCATAACTATGAGAAAGTTACAGTTTCAGTCACACTCATGTCGTAAGATCTTTATTCGAACTTGTGGGATTGATCGTGCTGGAAGTCAGTTTCATTCAATCCATTTACAGGAAATAATTTAACATGCTTAACACTGTAAATGTGAACCATTGAATTATATTTTCGAGTCAACTACTACGTTTTTATTGTTGAAAAAATAGCCGAGTTGCTGGTTTAATTCTTATTATGAGTAAAACGATAGGTTTCAATCGAGAACCAAACCAACGGTTTCTTTTTTCTTTTACTTTTTTTTGCGAAAGTTTGATTTTTTTTCTATTTTTTTCGGTTCCAAGTCGTTTAGAATTCAAACCGGAACCGAAGCACAAAATAAAAGTAATTATTACGTATTTTAATGAAAATTTTCTCATTTAATGAGCTGAGAACACACTCAGCTCGACTCATTTAGAGAAGCATGTCTGTGAAAATGATAGCAACTAATATATATATAGAGAGAGAGAGAAAGAGAAGAGTTTATTTAAGGAACCCACAAAAATAAAAAATTATAAGAAATCCATTATTTCATTATTAAATTGGTATGATCAATGATAAAAATTTGAATTAAAAGTTATTGTTCTTTATTTTATCGCCTTAATTATTCATTTTAAAGATTGGTTTTGATGAGTTTCTTATAGTTCTCTATTTTTCTAGGTTCTTTAAATGTATACTCTCTCTCTCCCTCTCTCTCTCTCTCTCTCTCTCTCTCTCTCTCTCTCTCTCTCTCTATATATATATATATATATATATATATATATATATATATATATATACAAAATTGTTACCAGTTCAACCACACTTCAACCGGACAATTTCTCTTAGCATTATCTTACCCGGTTCATTGACTAGTCCGGTTTCACAAAGAGTGACTTGAGGCTTCAACCTTTCTCATTATGGTAAGAGGTAGAAACAATAAATCTTTATATATTTTTAGGTAAGTTAGAATTTATTTTGGTTGTTATTAAAGGTACATCTTAAATTATTAAACGTATATTTTTATTCTTATTTTACTCTTTTTTTCATGTACTGGTGCTTTTCTGCCTCTAAGTGTATGAACTTGATCAACTGATTGCATCTGAATGAGATCGATCAATTGAATACTTAGAATGGTCTAAGAGATTAGTGTTATAATGAAAATTAATATGGTGACTTCCAATTAGTAAAAATCGTATTTATTAATCAATAAATTTAAGTAAAATAAGTTTCAGCTTTAGTAAACAAGCACATGCTTGTTTCTTCGCTAGTCTGACTTTGATGAACGAGCTCTTGTTCGGTTGGCCCATGTTGCGGTTCATCGTGACTTGTACTCGACTTAGGAAAGAAGCAAATATGCATAAGCCCTGGTTCAATGCTAATGATACCGAGTCTTAGCTTGCTCATGGCCAGTTGGTCTATGGTGTGGGTCGCGACTTGTTCTCGACTTAGCTCACAGGAGCAAACATGCATGAGCACTGGTTCATGTTAACAATATCAGGCAGAATCTGTTTTTCAGCATGCTTGCGTCTAGATTCACCACAAACACGAGGAAGGGGCCTCAGAAGCTCATGAGTGTAACTTTGCCAAGTTTAGCTGAAGAGATGCCTAAGCTAAAGAAGCCTTCTGAACCAGATTTTTCTAGAGGGCCGGAGGATGAAGAGTGATTAACGTGCTGCTACGATTTTTGACATTGTCAGATGGATCCATCAACCAAGCACCAGCCTGAATAAGTTCCTCAGGCGAGTAACTTGAGCTTTTGTAGCCTGTAATTTGTGTGTGTATCCAATGCATATACACATGCTCCATGTACACCAGACATAACTATACTTGCTAGTTCTATTTATTATTATAATTTTTCTCTCTTTTTTTTTATCACAGACATTAAGCACCCATCCTTGAATTCAATAAAATAAGTTTAAAGGTCAGGCCAATCTTTCAGTGTTTTAAGTGTTATAATACAGCAGATTTGTCTTTTCAAGGCCTTCCGAATTGATTGTGATCGATTAAACATCCTTAAAATCACTTGCTCTTATTAAGATAAGGGGACTCTTCAAGTTGAAGCCGCGAGTTCCAGCAAAGATAAGTCGACAGACACACGAACTCTTGATTTATGTTGATTTTCATTGAAATTCTATAGAAGCAAAGCGGAAAGACAATCAATATTTAGGAGAGAGAGAGGTATCCATTAGTGGGTTCAGTTGTGCTCCTTAAGATTTGAAGGAGATGCTTACCTGTGCTAGTAACTACCATTTTTCCTTTTACTCTTTGTCCCCGGAGACTTTTATGGAGTCTCAATCACAGAGTGATGTTGCTGTGGCAGCCTCCGATACGGTACTTCAGTTTCAAGATGAAGATATTCGAGAAGGTCTTCAACAGTTCTATGGAAGTCTAGTTGGTAGATTATTGTCCGACAAAGAAGAGTGTTACCAGACTTCAAGTTCAGACATCTTTTTAAGAGATTGGTGGTTATATATGTTTCATAATCTTCATGGATCTCAAGAATGCAGGATACGTTGGCTTTCTATGCTCTTTAATAGAGGGTTTGGTGTGCCAGGAATGACAAAGCCTAAACCATAAATCTGGCAACCTCAATGAAGTTAGGTCATTGGAATCGACATTGACGATTAAATTTCAAATGCGCAACTTGCCATTATCGTTGATCATTTGATTACATTTGCATTGCTATTAATATTTCACGTATATTTCTTGGAATTCCCCATATGTCCTGATTTTGCTTGCTCTCAAGAGGTTCTTGTACATTTCATTATGTTAACATAATGAAAGTTTTTATGTTTGCTGAAAAAATGTTGTATCAACCAAGGATGACTCTGCGGTTTCTGGTTTTATTCTCAGGTGGTCATCTTGAAAGGATGAACGATGAGGATCGTTCCCTGCTGGTCAGCATGCACTAATCCACATTCCAGACACGAAGGTCTGCTACTATTATAGTTGATTCAAGGTCAGTTTCGACTCGTGAGTTATGAAGATCACGATTTTGGCCTTCGAGTACTTAACATCTTGCAACAAGAAGATATCACCATGATACTTATTTTTTTGTGAACCATGATAATTAATTTTTTACATATAAATTTGGCAAAACACACTCCCGCGGCCAGTTTCAGGTAAACTGGAACCGCTGGTTCCGGTAACCCTAGAACCTGAAACTGTAACTTAGTCAGTTCAATTCTAGAACTGACTTCATCTTTTATATTAATGACAACTACAACAACAACAACAACAACTAAGCCTTTTCCCATACTAGACGGGGTCGGCTACATGGATTCTTTGTTTCCACAGATCTCTATCGTGTGCCATGTTAGCAGTTAACTCCCAATAAGCTAGATCATTCTTTATTGTTTCTTTCCAACACTTTTGTGGTCGTCCTCTACCTCTTTTAATACTTTCCAAATTTAGGTTTTCTAACCTTCTTACAGGTTCTTCTTTTGATCTTCTTTCTATATGTCCAAACCATCTTAAACGATGTTCTCTCATTTTATCCTCTATTGGTGCCACTCCTAATTTGTTTCTAATAATCTCATTATGTATACGGTCTTTTCTTGTATGACCACTCATCCATCTCAACATCTTCATTTCTGTCATAGACATCTTTTGTACATGTTGATGATTAACTGCCCAACACTCAGAACCATAAAACATGGCAGGCCTAACTGCTGCTCTATAATATTTACCTTTTAATTTTAATGGTATCTTCTTGTCACAAAGAATACCTGATGCTCCTCTCCATTTTAACCAACCAGCATTAATTCTATGTGTAACATCTCCATCAATTCTTCCATCACTTTGAAAAATTGACCCTAGGTATTTAAAACTTTCCTTTTGGGGAATGCAATGTGTGCCAATTTTAATTTCTATGTCCTCTGAAGTAGCCAAATGATCAAACTTACATTCCATATATTCTGTCTTTGTTCTACTAAGTCAGAGGCCTTTGTTTTCTAATGTTTCTCTCCATAGTTCCAATTTTCTATTAACTTTTTCCTTAGACTCCTCCACTATTACAATGTCATCTGCAAATAACATACACCAAGGTACTTCATGTTGAATATGTTTTGTTAACTCATCCATCACCATTATAAATAAGTATGGACTTAAAGTTGATCCTTGATGTAACCCAATATTAACTTCAAAGAAGTCTGTCGTTCCTTCATGAGTCCTCACACATGTTTTTGCACCATCATACATGTCTCTTATAAGGTTAATATATGTCAATGGGATACCTCTTTTTTCCAAAGTTTTCCAAAGAACCTCCCTCGGTACCCTATCATAAGCTTTTTCTAGATCAATAAATATCATGTGAAGGTCTTTCTTTTTTGCTCTAAAATGTTCCATAAGACGTCTCAAAAGGTGAATCGCTTCAATAGTAGATCTACCAGGCATAAATCCAAATTGGTTCTCTGTTGTACTTGATACTTGTCTTAACCTACGTTCAATAATTCTTTCCCATAATTTCATAGTATGACTCATTAACTTGATACCTCGATAATTCGCACAATTTTGAATGTCTCCCTTGTTTTTATATATGGGTATAAGTGTACTGGCTCTCCATTCCTCAGGCATCTTTTGGTTTTTCCATATTTCATTAAATAGTCTTGTGAGCCAAGTGATTCCTATTTCTCCTAGTATTTTCCAAACTTCTATAGGAATATTATCTGGTCCTACCGATTTACCACTCTTCATATGTTTAAGAGCCTCTTTGACTTCATTCTTTTGAATACGTCGGTAGAAATTGTGGTTTATATACTTTTCTGACATATTAATGGCAACTATTCTTTATTTTTAAAATTTCGAGCTCACCCGAGATTGGTTTTGCTTACATTTTCAGAATTGTCGGTTATAGAACAATTACAGTTCTGCTTCCAAGGCCGAGTTCTAGATCCGATTTAAAATTAATAAATATTTTATTTTAAATTTTTATTAAAAATTGATTGGCACTAATTATGACATAAAGTTGAAGACAAGAAATGACAAGCTTTTAAAAGATATTTTTTCTATTATTTTGACAACACCATTGAATATTCTTTGGTTTTACAATTACTAAAATTAAATGCGTTCTTTTATCATATAGGGTGCGATTTTGGGTAATGATTGATATCTCTACCGGATAGAGCACTCAATAGAAATGGTGGTCCTCGGCCATCAAAAGTTTATATGATGATTCTCCATGGAAGGCCCATCTCAAGCCAAATGATGGCAGAAAAATTTGAGAGTGGGATCAGGAGATGAAGAAAACTTAAACAGTTTAGAAGGGAGGGGAGACTGAATCTGAAGTTTCATGTCGTCGGTTTCGGTTCTTAGACCCTCCCAACTGTTATCGAATTGGAGAGTCCTCGGTTCCCGTTATGATTTTGATCAGTTTTTGACCCGATTTGGTTCGGATTCAAGCAGCCGGAACGATTAGAAGCCAGCCACACCTATACACACTAAAGAAAAAATAGTGCAAGGCAAAATCTATAACCGCTATGCAGCGTTCCTGCCTCAACGGTTTTCGAAGAGTTTCTGACGTATGCCGGCATGTTCTAGAACCATCCAACATCTGCTACAACCCTAAATTTCTCTCCTACCGATGCCAAATTTCACGGGCAGGTGTTCACCGGAAAAAGGAATCACGGGGAGGCCGTTTAAGGAAAAAAAGGAGCGAAAGGAACTCGTGAGAAGAGGCTGGCTCCGTAGTAAGTGTGACCTTCGCAGATATGGCAACGGAATTAACGTGGTTCGTATTCATAACCATTGGATAAGATCAAGGATAGAATCTCTAGCGAAACTTATCTTATATAAGTCGGCCACCAACCCTTCCCTGATTTTATATCCTGGACTCTCTTCCTTGGCATAACATACAGCAACAAACCGAAGCCAGCCACCTCCCCTCTCTCTCTCTCTACATCTGCTGATAAACCCCTGCCCCCCCCCGCCCCCTCTCTCTCTCTCTGTGAGAGCTGATACATCTTGTATAATCAGGAAAGCAACAGCATTTGGTATTATTTGGAGGGTGGAGATACATACTCTCTTAGAAGTGATTGGATCAATCCTTTTATACTTTTGACGCCGGTGAGTGAAGACTCCACTATTGTTTATATCTATTTGTACTCAACTTAGAAACTCTCTGTCTGTCTCTGTCGCAGTTCAATGTCTTTCTGCTAATAATTTGTGATGATAGCTTAGAAAGTAATATATACACGACTCTTGTCTTTGTCAATACGTCTTGTGTTGGGCTCATGATGCTGGCTGTGGATGGTAGCCGTTTGAGTTGTTGTTAGCCCAAGGTGAACGCCACCAAGGGCCATATCAAAAGGTGGTCTCAACCTTCATGATGTTGGCTGTGGATGGTAGCCATTAGAGTCGTTGTTAGCCCAAGGTGAACGCCACCGAGGGGCCATATCAAATGGTGATCTCAACCTACATCACTGAGATAAGACCTCGCCTACGATGTCGGTTTGTTGGTTGGTATTCTCTTTAAAAAATCAACCCAACCTTGTTAGTTTGGCCCTTGACAAATAAGCCCCTCCCTTATCGCTATAGGCGAAAAGAACCTTACCTTTTTATTAGCTGTGGATAGAACGACTGTTTAGTTAAAAGTGATTAAAGAATTGCATATATATACATGTATGTACGTACGGAGATACATTTGTATCACATTCAAAGTATTATGGTTATGAGAATTCTAGATACATGCACGCACACATATATGTATGTATGTGTGCATGCACGCACTTACGCGTGTATGTTGTGTCATAAAGTACTGTGTTTTTTCGAGAACTTTAATCAATGTACTATCCAACTCAAAGGAAAAAGGAGATTCCTTGGTCAATAGTCTTTGATTTGTCGAAAACTAGCATTCATTAGTCCCCTTAATGGCATTCATCAAGTTCAATGAACGTCTCTCTCTCTCTCTCTCTCTCTCGGGCGCGCGCGCGCGTCTATCAGTCGAATTATCAACTTAGACTGCCAATCTTTCTTTTGCATTTACATGGTGCCTATTTCACAGCCCGTTTAGAGGTAAAATGAGCACTACTGTCAGATTGATACTTGTCCTGGGTCTTATCCACGCTTTGCTCTTGGGTACTGGAGTTCAAGCATCACACCTTACATTTGAAGAATTCAAATATGTGGAATCCAACTATACTCAACCTCAACACTGCAGAACCGCTTATCACTTTCAGCCGCCAAGTCACTGGATCAATGGTTTATCTCAACTGACTCCTCTCATTTGGATCTGGTGTATTTTTATCTTTTGCCACCTATAATTTGTTTCTAACTCTCTCTTTTACATTTTGATGTTTGTGAATGGCTTCCATGAACACCCAGATCCCAATGGTAAGCTTCCTTTTCTCTGGTGTTACTATTCAAATAAAAGTAAGCTCTACATTATATAGACTAATCTCTGTGTGTGTGTCAAGTTCAGGCCCCATGTACTACAAGGGAGTCTACCATCTATTTTATCAGTACAATCCATATGGTGCTGTGTGGGGCAATATTATCTGGGCTCATTCCGTATCAACAGACTTGATCAATTGGCTGCCAGTCGAACCAGCAATTTTTCCCTCTGGGACATTTGACATCAATGGCTGCTGGTCTGGATCTGCTACCATCCTTCCAGGAGGCAACCCAGCCATATTATACACTGGAATAAACACAGCAAACCAGCAAGTTCAAAACATTGCAGTGCCCAAGAACCCACTTGACCCTTTCCTTAGGGAGTGGGTCAAGCCTTCTTACAATCCTCTAATGGCCCCTACTGCTCACAACAAGATCAATTCTAGCTCTTTTAGGGACCCTACTACAGCATGGAGGGGCCGAGATGGAATATGGAGAGTCCTTGTTGGTAGCAAAAGAGGTCACAGAGGAATTGCTCTTCTTTACAGAAGTAGGGATTTTATTCACTGGGTCAAGGCTAAACACCCTCTTCATTCCTCAAAAAGAACTGGAATGTGGGAGTGCCCTGACTTTTACCCTGTTTCGCTAAGAGGGACTCAGGGAATGGATACCTCTGTTGATGGTAAGCATGTAAAGCATGTACTGAAGGCAAGCTTGGATGACAAGAAGTATGAATATTATACAGTAGGGACATATTTTCACAAAAAAGATAGGTATGTACCTGATAATACTTCTGCTGATAATGCGAGTGGGCTTCGCTATGATTACGGGAAGTTCTATGCCTCAAAGACATTTTTTGATAGCACCAAGAACAGAAGGATCCTTTGGGGGTGGATGAATGAATCAGATAGTTTGCAAAGTGATCTGCAAAAAGGCTGGGCTGGTATTCAAGTGAGTTCCTTGCAATAACTTTAATTATGGTTCTAAATTACCACACTGGCTCATATTATGTCTTCCTTGCCATTGAAGTTTGCTGATTTTACACAGACATTCACACTGTATATCTTTGAGTATTGCTTTTATTTGGAGTTCTTGGTTTGTAATTTCAGTCAATTCCCCGGAGTATTTGGCTTGATCCAAGTGGGAGGCAGCTAGTTCAGTGGCCAGTGCAAGAAGTTGAATCTCTCCGGAGAGACCAATACCACTTTGAAGATAAGCAAATCAAGAGCGGTTCTGTTGTTGAAGTTCCAAGAATAAAAGCTTCGCAGGTAAAAGCTTCATTGTTTCTGCTAATAACAAAACCTAGACTGGACTTTCTCATACTATCTGTTGAGATTCTGACATAATCATTTATCGAATAGCAGTGTAAAAGGATTCAGGTAATCCGTCGGCAAATTTGACATAAAATTAATTAAATACTTTATGAATGTACAGAAGGAAACCTCCAAGCCTTTCTCACAGTAAGTGTGGTGGGCTATGTGCGACCTATCTATATTAGTGACACAAGTTTTAGTCTGTTTCTTCAGGCAGATGTAGAAGTTAGTTTCGAGTTGCAAGGCTTAGAGGATGCAGAGGTTTTGGACCCAAGTCTGGTGGACCCGCAACAGATATGTAGCAGCAAGGATGCCTCGGTGAAAGGTGGGGTTGGACCTTTCGGCTTGCTGGCCTTAGCCTCAAAAAACTTGGAAGAGCAGACTGCTGTCTTCTTCCGGGTGTTCAAGGGCCAAGGCAACACCAAACATACTGTGGTGATGTGCAGCGACCAAAGCAGGTAAGCACATAAATGGACCCTTTTCTCCCGTCATGCTTTATTTGCAGATAGTGTTAGATTTAGGGTTAGGTGAATAGCCCACGGTCTTTTTATGAGATTTGCATGATAGGCAGCCATATTGTGAGTGACGTATCATATGGAACCATTAAAATGTGAGCTGTACCTTTTTATTGATTTCTTTTCTATGAAGACAAGGTATTGTGGCTTACAAAATAGCACATGGATTAACTGTGGTCTATGTCGCCCATGGATATAACCGTTGTCTATACCTTTACTTTTATTTCTCAAAATTTGTATACAACAGATGCCTCTTCTCGCCTTAACATAGACCCGCCACTGTCTGCACATGCACAGTCCAATATTTTTCAACTAAAATGTATTAATAATGCAGGTCAACACTTGCGACGGATGTTGACAAAACTACATATGGTGGCTTTTTAGATGTTGATCTAACCGACCGCAAGCTCTCTTTGCGTTCTTTGGTATGTCTTCTTTTTCAATCATTTGATTCAATTGCATCCTAGCTTAATTTGGAGTTCTAAGCTTGGTTTCCTGCATTAGTTCTTAAAGATTTTATATTGACACCCATGTGTATGCTGCTGTGAGAAAGGTCATGGATGTATGCATATATAATCTTCAAAAGGTTTTCACTAAGAATTGTAGCCCACGGTTTTAGTCATGGGCCATAATAAAACGATACGGTACAACTCTGGGCTACACTGCTTAGCCCACGGTACAATCCACCATTGCTAACCTCCACGCATGCATTTGCAACACTTCAAGCATAAGCTGCCCAAACCTGGGGTCGTGGAGATTTCTTGAACTGCTGATAATTTTGGTGGCTTTTACAATTTATGGACGATTCACCTTTCAATATGCTAAGTGTCAACAACTCTTATTTCTTACACTTCTTCCTAGTTGCTCTGTAGATTGGAGCTAAAGCAAGTTCCAACCTTAAGTGGGGATCTTGCTTTTTGGTGGACGTCGTCATAATCCCCTACTAATGCGTCCCTAGAACCTCATCTGCCTTTAGTAAATCGAACCTCCTTTAATCGGTGGTTGTCCATAGATGCGTAGGGAAAAACGAACAAATGATCTGTTCTGGTGAATCACAAAACACTTCTTCTTGAAGGGTTATTGTAATGCTTATATATAGATATTTTACATGAATTTATTTCTGGTAGATCGATCACTCTATAGTGGAGAGCTTCGGTGCGGGCGGCAAGACCTGCATTACTGCTAGAGTTTATCCTGTGAAGGCTGTAGGAGATGATGCCCGTGTCTTTGTATTCAACAATGGATCTACTGCAGTTAATATCTCCAGATTGAGTGCATGGACGATGTCAAAGGCTTCCATCAATTGATCAAGAAGAGGGAACCCGAGCGAGAGCTTTTTGTTTTTTCAGTTTTTAAAAAAATTAAACCCGAGCGAGAGCTTTTTGTTTTTTCAGTTTTTAAAACAATCAAAAAATTTCTAGAAATCCATGCCCAATAGAGAACACGAGTATGTTAGTTTGTCAATGGTCTCTTTTCTCCATAAGGTGGAGGATTGATTTAAATGTTTTCTTTTCTTGATGAGCAAGGGGAGGGAGGAGTACCCTTGGGTTCAATCATAAAATGATCTTTTGGCATACGATAACAATGTTGTCAGTAATAAACGGTTGTGTAAGAGAAGCTTTGTTATCTGAATATTTTTCTAGTGGTGGAAGAGGGCAGCCAAAACTTTCATTCAGAAAATGCTGCTTTTCTTTATCAGCTAAGCATCAATCTTCATCATCAACAATACTTCTCCAAATGCCGACTGTGTATGTGTGTGTGGGCGCGTGCCCACGAAATGGCATTTCGATCAGTTTTGCTGCCCTTTTACCATTAGAAGTGTTTTTGACTTGTTCAGAAAAAATGCTTGAAATGATCCCTTGCGTATTCGCCTAATCTGGTTCTAAAATAACAAATAAGTCACTTTCTGTCTTCACCAGTAGCTACCGGAACATATATATGCACACGTATTATATATATGTGTATATGAGAGAGAGAGAGAGGAAGCACCTACCTTGCATCGGATCTAGAATTTTTCTTGAGTGAAGGCGACCTCCAATCAGGTAAAATTCAGGTAAGGCGATCTATATAAGTTGAATGATAAGTTCTGACTGCTTTTATAGATTTTTGGATTCCAGTCAGGCGGACGCTTACCTTGCCAATGAAAAGGTTGGTCCGCCACTGCACCTACCACTCACTTGGAATAACCTAATGTAAAACTTTCGAGAACGAGGCCCTCACCTCATGGTTTGCGTTGAATGCCAGCTTAATCAGAAGATACTGCACATGCCAGTCAACCTCCACATCCACTATTTTTTGTTACACTGGGAGGCTGAAGACTAACACACATGAATGCACGCACCCATGAAATCGAACTCGCCACCTGCGGGTGGGCGTCAGAGAGCTGAACTGCGTTATCTGCAATCCCTTTCACTGAAAACTACGAAAGGAGTTCTTTCGAAAGCTTGCCAACGACAATAGTGTTGGATTTAATGTTAATTAAGTTGAGTGAATTAAACTAATGTGTATTAATAAAATTTATTTCATGTTTAGTATTTCTAAATATTATGTGAAAGTCCACTTGTGCATGTGACGACCAAGACAATGACAATGTCCTTTTATATAGTTAGTAGATATGTGCGTACTGTTTCTTCTGAAGGTTTCCTTCGAGCGTAGGCCTCAGGGAGAATGTTCTTATGCCACCAGCAACGTGACTAAATCCCAAGTACGGTTGCATATATATATATAGAAGAGAGGGGGGGGGGGAGGGGAATTGGTACACCGTCCATGAGTTCTCCATCAACACAAGACAATTCGATCAAAAGATTCAAATTAAAAAAAATAAAATACAAATATACGTGTTGTTTTTTTAAATTTTAAAATATCACTTTTAATGTTTAAAAAATAAAGAGGGTGCACTGGTGTAGCACTTAGTAAGATGCACTAAATTTAAATTATTTGTGAAAATGAGATCATGCTCATCAATTACTTTCCAATGACATAATGCTTATTAATTACTTTCGAGTGACATAAGTATAATTTTAAATTCTTTAAAGGTTTTTGAAAATGTAGGAAAGACAATCTATGAATGAGTAAAAGTGAACAAAATCCAATTGCTCTCTCCCTCTATAACATAATAAAACAAACGCTTCTCAGACTATTAGACCAGAGGATCTACACTAAACTATCACAAGCTTAACACATTCTTGGTGCATGACATGAGAGAAGTACCAATATCAAATTTGCGGTGTACAAGAGGCAAGCCAATATCCTGTCTTCTGTTTCAAGTCTCGGTGCGTCCAACACGAGACAGCACCCTATTAAAAGTTGATGTCTTACATAGATAGATGGAAAAATTATGGCAGTAGTTAAAATCACGATCTTGGAACGTAAAATCTTACGAGTTTAGATTCTAAAAGGATGCTGACAAGTTGAGTCCTGATAAAATCGATGATAGCGAAGAAACTCCACCTGTTTGATGTTGATAACGTTAAAACTGCAGTAGAATCTTACGAATTCACGTTCGGGAAAAATCGGACGAGTTTATCCTTTCACAGATTGTATCCAGAGAGTGACTCTAACTACCTTGAACGGCGTTATCATATGCATGTATCCCCTTCTCTAAAGCAAGCTGGGCAAGCAGAATAATTACCCGAGGCGCAAACTGTGTGTGTCAAACTCGAGACGTTCAACTTAAAGGATCTCGAATGTGCCATGCTTCCATTGTCTGCTAAAATGATCTCGAATAACTTAACTAAACAGCAGAATCTTTAACTCCTGCTTATATTTGTGATTGCGCAACGAACCTCACAAATTTGGTCTGTGAATCTATAAGAGTAACATTCTGTGCACCTAACTTTGCATAATTGTTTGATGAGAGAAAGAGGATCATTTAGTGCACCCAACTTTGCATAACTGTAGAGAGAGAGAGAGAGACTGCAGCAAGCACATGATCCCTTACAACGTCATTAATCACAATAGCTGCGCTGACCAATTGCCTATGGAATTCAGCTTCTTACTGTAAGGCTACCACCCCATTAAGAAAGCATCAATAGAGGTAGGCAGGACTAAAAAGAAGAGGAAAAGGTAAAGGCAAGGATTCAACAACATTTCCTGCCTGCCGAAGCATTTAATAAGACATCAAGAGCGCATGTGAATCCCACATTGACCTGATCATGTCTTCCTGCTGCCACTCTTTCAGGTCTCCGTCCAGTTTTAGCCCTTCAGGATGATCACATAATGATTCAAAATGGTTTCGGTGGTATCAGGATGCCCATGACTGCTTTTCTATACCAAAATTCAGATCCCAATATTATTGGTTTCCTTCTTTTACAAGATCAACCTAAGCAGCTGCAGACCAGAATCAGAGCATTAATTGGCATCCTTATCAAACAAAAACCAAAACAAAGCATCACTGAAACCCACACTGAGTGGGGTTGGCTACACGAGCTGTTGCTCGTAGTGAGGTATTACTTTTGTGGTATTAAATGCTTGCATGACAAAAGATAAAGAACAATAGCGGCTAGAATCATGTAGCCAACCCATTGAATGTGGAGTAAGGCATGGTTTTGGTTTTAGATTGATATGAATTTCAATTAATGGCTCTCATGTAGGACTGGATCTGATTATTTTGATCATGCAACAGGAAAGAAATCAATTTTACGGGGATCCAGATTTTTGTGTGGAGTTCTATATTTGAGTCACGATAAAAAATCAGAATCTGGTGCATAAATACACTTATTTACCTGTAAATGATATCTAATCTTTTATTCAGTTCGGTACTCAACATCGATATCTTTTCACCCGATCATTAATCAGACTAGGGATGATCCACTGAATTACAACTCTGTAGCTTGGATCCAGCCCGAGTATGACTTGGGACATCCCTTGAGTAGTCCCATACTTCTCTTACTGTTGTTGACCTATCCATTTCACTTGTTTTCTATTTTTTTACAGTAAAACTTGCTTGTATTAGCTAAGTTTCAATAGTTGCTTTTGCATTAAAAGACTGTCTATTATGAAGATTTGTAGGAGGACATCATGTGTCAATGCAGTTGGGAGGTCACATACACATCATCAAGCCTTATATGTCAATATTAATGGCTCGTCCCATGCAATATTGATGGAGGACCACAACCATTTTACAAGATACACGAAGAGAGAGAGAGAGAGAGAGAGAGAGAGAGAGAGAGAGAGAGAGAGAGAGAGAGAGAGAGAGAGAGAGATTAACAAGCAAATGGTGATGCATCATGCATCTGAGTAGTTGGGATCACAATTAATATTGATATGGACTACCATTAAGAAGAACGTTGATGGCCGATGAAAAAGAGAACCTCTGAACAGAACACTGTAAACAGCTAAAGTCCCGCATGGATGATACCCAAAAAGCTTGGTCCGAACTGAGCTTTATAACGAAGAGCATGTCAGGATACGAAACCTCACCAATTCGATCTGCTTGGAGCACATGTTAATCTGATTCATCAGATCCTTGCTCTCGCAGAGAGTTGGTTTCACCACGGTTTAAGACTACACGCACTGCAATACGAGTGAAGAACAAAGCCATCTAAGCACAACCATAAAAAACAAAACAGGTTATCTGGTTTTAGGACTCCTTCTTATCTTCTTTAAGTGCAAAGGAGAAGGAGTGGGTGAGAGATCACACCCACCGCACTGCCCCAACTACACCTCTCGTGAGCTGAACCAATTCAAAAGGCTTTAATAAAAGGAATAAAACCTCTTTTCTTATTATTTTTAACAACGGATGAAGACCTCAGAAATAATTCCATACAACTCTGACATTTATGATGCAATAAAAGCAAACTTGGTCAAAGAACAAAAGGACTGTAGGATTCAAATTTTGAAAAGAAAGAAACAGGGGAAAAGCTTTCCGAAGAAAATCTCTATTGACAAACAAAGGATCGTGATTGTACAAAAAATAAGAAATCTGTATTGGGTATCTGCCAAAAATCAAATTGTGCATGCTATTTCATTAATGAGAATGATATTCAGACTGGGGCTAATGGTGCTGAATGCATCACTCTGTTCTGTCTCCCCACAATCCAATTGAGTGTCTTCCTCGCAAATGATGGTGTTTTGTTGCTTAGGGAATCCAAACTATGTCTACCACAGTTCAATTGATCTGTACCACATTCACTTACAGGCAAAGGAGAGCCATCACCCTGATTCGTGCAACCCTCAATCTCAATGATCTCAGGCACATTGTCGTCATGGGGCTTCATCTCATCCACTCTTCGCATAGGAAGCCGAAACGAATATGCCTTTCGTGACGAATCTTCAGAGGAAGATGGTTTATCTTTCTTGGATCTAAGCCAAATTTTTGACACCGAAAAGCTCTCCCTTTTAGCCTCCTGAATCACTGCTGAGCAGCCTGGCTGGTTCTGATCTGTGACTTTAAATCCTTCCCTTCTTGAATGAGAAGTCTTTAAGAGATCACACATGGAATTTGTAGACCTATGACCTGGATTTAGAGGCAAGGTTGCCTTTCTCGTAGGCGGTTTCTTCTTCATTGAAATAATTGGAACTTTTAAAAGAGATGCTTCATCTAAGACATACTCAAAAGAACCCATTGAGTAGCATCTCCTAGAGTCCACATTGCTAATGCTACTGCTACTCTCTCCCCCAACTCTAACGCTCCCAATTCTGACGCTGCCATCACTACCACCTAGACCAGTCGTCTTCAACTTCCCGAGCTTCACGGGGACGACTTTCGGCTCCTCCTTCACTGGAACATCGGTCAGCAGCT
Source organism: Brasenia schreberi (assembly GCA_036023115.1). Classification (NCBI taxonomy): domain Eukaryota; kingdom Viridiplantae; phylum Streptophyta; class Magnoliopsida; order Nymphaeales; family Cabombaceae; genus Brasenia; species Brasenia schreberi. The sequence continues at coordinate 11,006,851 of JAYKKT010000077.1, forward strand.
TCTGAGAATTCTCAGACATGAATCCATCTTCCAAATTTATATGCGTAGCTGAGAAAGAATCCCTAAAATCCCTGTCAGTGATTTCGCGGGAGCTTTCACTGCCGGACTCGAGAACGAAGACGACCGGAGAGCAATTACTGGATGGAAAATCAGGGAGGAGGCTCCCTCTACACAGAGGGCACGTTGAGTGTGATAACAACCATGTATCGATACACTCTAAATGGAAAGCATGGCTGCACTTTGGGAGCAATCTAAGCTTGTCTTCGGGTTCAAATTCACAGAGGCAGACGGCGCAATCAAATGGGTTTTTAGCACCAATGATAGATTTGAAGAGGAAAACAGGGAGCGTGTCAATATAGGATTGATCTACGCCTGCATCGTGCAGATGAAAGAGATGTTGCAGCTGCCCTTGAAGGACAGTTACATTATCTAAATCATCGGGATCCCTCCTTGGGGGCCTAATGAGCAATCTAACAAGAAGGTGAAGCAAGCCAGAGATGAAAAACATCACAGCCAGAATTATTATGATCAACAATATGCTAGGACTAATCTTGTTCTCAAAACTCTGGTCATACGGAGGAGGAGAGGAAGGGGGAGGGCCAAGAAGATACTGAACAAGTGAGGGACTGTTAAAGCTCTCATTTTTTTTAATTCCATTGAGAACCCACCTCATCTTCTCTTCTGAAAATCAAGCATCTACCGTGAAATGGCAAAAACTCTTAAAAATAAGGAAACCTCTCACCTTGGATCTCAGTAAACCTTCACCAAGAACAGAGAGAAAACCCCTCTTCAGAGACGAAGAGAAGACCACCCTTTGTTGATATCAAACGAAAAGGCCTCGATGATTTCTCGACATATTAGAGAAGAAAAGGAAATCTAAAGGTCAATGGTGGTAAAATAGGAATCTCCCTTGGGCACACAAGCAAATAAATTACATAATGCAAAAGAAATTATAGAAATATATGAAAGGAAATCATAAATGAAGGCCAACGATGATTCTATGAGGAAAGCTGTGGATTGCGGTGGCTTTAATGATCATTTAATTAGCTGCAAATGGATCTAAGCGTTTATCTTTAAACAAAGATTAGAGTGCCTTGTTATTAGTATTAGTTACTGTGCTCACCAGTAAAGAAAATTAATATAATAAACTTGTCTCCTTGTTCAGGAAATCCTGCTTTGTTGTGTCATATTTTGAATGATTATTATTTTCTATATGCATAAGAACCTTCTATGTTCTGTCAGAGGAAATACGTACCACAAAGAAAACAAAGAATAGAAGAGGATCAAAGCCTTGAGAGGATACAAGTGAACAATTTTCTGCTATCGAGAGAGAGAGAGAGAATGTGTATAGTGGCAGACAATGTGGTGTCAGAGAGAATGGAGCCCACTTTGGTCCGCCAAATAAGGAGTCCTGCAGACCAGTTTTAAGGGTGTGCACATGTGTGTGCAAAATATAATTAAAAAATTCTTTAAATTGGGGAAATTTTGGAAAAGTGATAATTGCAAACTTAAGATGATTAAAATGATCTTATGGCAGAAGGTGTCCCAAAGCCAAAAAGATACATAGGACACTAAGTTGGATAACTTTGGAACACTGAACAATGCTCGATCAAGAAGTAAAGTGTATTCCTTCTCCCGTTGGCTCTCTCAAACTCAGGGGCAGAGATGTCAATTCACAGTGCACCGACGTGGCATGATGTCCGGCAACGCCAACACTTGTAGTCGGTTTTGACAACCAAATAAGATCCAAATAACAGGCAGATTTGATGTTTGATTTCGAACCCAAATTTAAATCCAACCTCGAATTTCATACTTTCCGTATTCTATAGTTGCATAACAAACATATGCAAATCTAGTTTCATCATGTAATCCCGATCTGATTGCACTTTTGACAAAAGAAAAATTGTAAATCCTTAGTATCGGAATTTGTGATGAACCTTTAATATTATCATTTGGTCGAATTCAGTTCTTTTTTACTGGAAATTAACTTGATTCAGCCACTTTATCGGTTTTTTGTTAGCAAGATATTTGATTTTAGAAGCCAATTATGCCAACGTTACTTCAACTTAGTTGAACCTCAATATATCGAACATCATCAATTTTACGTATATATATATATATATATGTGTGTGTGTGTGTGTGTGTCTGTCTGTTTAAAATGTTAAAAGGAATAGCTAAAATACTATTTATCTCAATAGCAATGACTTATATTGCCTTTTTTATTACATGATCTGTTGAGTTCACTATATATGTGAGCAGAAGATTTTTGCATTTTATGCATGATCCTTCACATAATCAATTCTGACGATTATCTTACAATGAGAGAGAGAGATGATAATTCTGCCAAATGGCCTTTTCATAAAAAAGATGTGGGCGTCGACCGTCCTTGCATGAAATATTCCAATGTAACAAAATAATTACCACTTCTATTTCCCAAAATTGAGAAAAAAAATAGAAACTTATAAGAAAAGGTTGGAAATAAAGCAAAAATCTTAAATTTAAAGGAGTGTTTAAAATGATCACATAATTTCCCCTTTTTTAATTGAAAAGAAAGGTCCTTTCATGCAAGTCACGGTCAAGGAAGGACAATGAGAGTAAGATAACAGGTAAGATGCCCACATTGAAAATCCAAGATTTCTCGAAAGGTACGACTTGTCTTTACCCGTTTATCCGTGTGCTTACAAGTCAAACTCTAGCATAGCCTTTTGTGTTATTCACCGTGTTATCCGGAGTTTTGACTTTAACACGCACACACATATATATATATATATATATATATATATATATATATATATATATATATATATATATATAACAGTGTGCTCAGGGATGTTTAAAAGGGTCGGATTCAAGTTGGGTAGAGATTGGATGATCGGATAATTGGATTGTCAGATCCGGAGTCACATTCAGGTATCAAGCACCAAATTATATATATATAAAATTTTATTTCACATACATCCTCCCTCCTCTTCTAAGATCCGTTCTTATCATGATTATTGACCCGATTTGATTTGGGGGTTAGGTAACTTAATGCAACTGAGGCGCCTTTGACAATGTATACTCATGTCAACTTTTTTTATGTCAGTGTCACTTAAAAAGTTATAAAAATATTTAAAAATACATTAAAACACCTTTTTTTTCTCACTCATCTCAAAATAAAAGGTGTGAGCGTGACTATGGGTTTAGTGTGTTAGAAGTGGGCAACATTCAATTATATATATATATATACAATCAACCTAAGTCGTTGACGTCCCTAATTAGAGCCACTAATTAATCAAATTATGTGCATTACGTTCTTTAATTAACATACATGCGTGTTGTTCACCTCTTTGTGGACATCCGTTTGGCTTAAAAAACAAGTCTTTAGTTAGGATGTTCATATCTGGTATCATGGGTGCAGGTAGACATGGCCATTTGGAATCAGTCCGGCAATTTGAACTGAAACCAAATCGGCCGTTGAACCGCTGGTAATCAGAACCAATCAAACCTGTCCCAGAACTATAACCGGAACCGGGGACCTCCCGGTTTGATTACGTTCCCCGATTTTTGAAGATCGGCCTATCGACGGTTCCAAACTACCTTTAATAAAGGTTATAAAACATCAATTATTATAAGTTGAGTGGTGGCTCAACAGTACAAGGTTCCCTATCATTGAGCTAGATGGGGAGTTTGAGTCCTAAAGGGATAAATGAATCCTTTGTTTTAAAAAATATTTTAAACCGGTTTCGACACGGTTCCAAAACCGGAACAGCTCCTAAAGCGGTTTGTTTCCGATTTACTCGGAATTGGACATGTCTAGGTACATGAACATGGCTATATAAATGTTATTTATATATTAATGGATTATCTTTCTAAGTTAATCCATATTAAAATGTTCACAAGTTAATCCACCAACAAGGAAATAATCAGACAACACTCAAAGAGTTTCAGCAACTTAACCCTTTAAATAGATATTGCAGAGGGTGTCAAGAGTCGAAGTATCGGATGGGTTGCGGGACTCTTCGTGTGACATAGATTTCAAGTATTTAATCAGCAGCAGCTTCAGGACAATCAAATGCCCCTTTAAGTAGCTTAGTTATTGTGAGAGTTCTGCTCAAGAAATAAAATATCAGCAATGACACTATTCTTTACAACTGCGTTCTGTATGTAACTAATATTCTCCTTGTAATTGATTCCACATTGAATTCTACGGCTACTGACTGAAGATGCCCCTTCCAAATGCACTTCCTCAAGAGTAAATCTGCATAAATGGACCAAAAAATTACGAACATTAATTTGTTAATCAAACATGTGATAGCAAAAATCTCATCTTTTCGACGTCGAAATAGATCATCTTCTATCGTTTGAGTTGGAAAAAGCTTCTTGTAGGTGAAATGAACTGTAGATCATGCATGATAAATAGAATACGAGCATTAATTTGTTAATCAAACAACCATCTCATTTTTTCAAAGCATGAGGTGGTTGTTGACTACCAACTTCGTAATCTATTGAAACTTTTCGCGGCCATCATTGTACTGCCGGAGTACACTATCATGACGTGGCTGTTGATTATCAACGGCTTCAGTGTCAGTTCCCACCGTCCGACCCATCCGATTGGATCGCCTGAGCTCTTCGACTGAAGACATCTAACAGAACCTTTTTTTCTTTACTACAGAGCAGCAGGGTAAAGAAAGTGGCGGAAATTAAGATGGTTTGTTCAGAATTCTTCACGAGTTTTCTGTTTTGCAGAAGTTCATTTTTGTTTAACCAAACTTGTTCAAGTTTTTTCATTCAGTTTCTTATTTTGTTGGGATTGTTCTTTTAGAAAATTCTCATTTAAGTAACATGATGAGTATTTAAGATTAATCCATTTTAGTTGAGATTTTCCTAAGGCAATGTTAATCTATCTTCTTCTAAACCATCAACTCCTTATAAAGATGAATAGTGTAGATCGAAAACCGGAGTTTGAATAAATGGGATCATGTTATTTCTTATCTTTTCTCGATACTCCGAAGTTAGCATGGTGTGGTGGATAGTTTGACGAAGAATCAACGCTTTCCATCAATCAAGAGGGTCGGTCACCTTGAAAATGAGTCTGAGTACATATTATCATGATACAACTCGATGCTGAAAACATTTCTTAATTTTTTTTTGTTCTACGAGTAAAAGAACAGTTTATTAACGTAAAAATATTCATTATTAATTAATTGAGAGCAAAGTGGATGTTAACCCCCCTGTACAACTCGGTGCACCTAACACATGCACTCGGCTGGCTGAGTTTCCTTGCAATGGGCTCTAGGGCACGCGCATGTGCGTACACACACATATCCTTGAAAATCTAGTATATTTTTTTAAAGGTAAAGTCTAATATGATTCCCATGTCATGTACTAGCTATATCATTCAAAATCTCAACCTCTTATCATCTATACGAGGAGATGGATGGTTGAGTTAAAAAAATGAAAGAACAAAAGTATGCATGTATTTTTACGTGTATTCGATTCACATGACTATGTTTTTTTTTAATTTGAATTCAATCATTTGTCTTAACTCCGCCCATGTAAGCATTGTCGGTTCCAAGCCCGGATAAAGGAGAAGGGTTGTGTTAGGCTTATGACAGTCAGCATAAAACTTTGTCGTACCTAATTATGAGCATTGCTTTGGGGCGTCCCCACCTAGCGAGATGCTATAGAGCCCGAATGCAGTGATAAGTAAGCAGGGGTCACTACATTTTCACCCGAATGTAGTGAATCAATTGCAGAGAGAGTTCCCACATCATGGACGGCTTTGGGTAAAGAAGTTAGTCTCGCAATATTGTTGCCCGAATGTAGTGAATAATTTACAGAGAGGGTCTCCGCATTTTCAATATAAACGGATGCGGGGGGTAAGGAAGTTAGTCATAGATAATAAGATTCATATTAGTTCTTGGAATATCGGAACATTATCCAGTAAGCTAATAGAGGTGGTAGATACTATGATTTGGAGAAAGATTCATATTTTATGTTTAAAAGAGACAAAGTGGGTTGGAGAAAAAGCATAGGAAATAGATGATACAAGTTTTAAATTATGGTACTTAGGTAAGGAAAAGTCTCGAAACGGAGTTGGTATTATCATAAATAAAGATTTAAAGGATAGTGTAGTAGACATACAATGATATGGTGACCAAATCATGATGTTGAAATTAGTGTTAGGAGCTGAGGTTTTGAATATAGTTTATGCTTACGCACCCCAAGTAGACCTAGAAGGTAGTATAAAGACAACGTTTTGGGAAGAGTTAGATAAGGTAATTCAAAGAAATCCACAAAGGGAGATGATTTGTTTAGGAGGAGACTTAAATGGGTATGTCAGTAAAGAGGCATTAGGATATAAGGTATTCATAGAAACTTTGGTTTTGGGGATATAAATGATGAAGGTAGGGATATTTTAAATTTTGCTATGGCATTTGATCTCTTTATAGTCAATACAACAACAACAACAACTAACCCTTTTCCCATACTAGATGGGGTCGGCTACATGGATTCTTTGTTTCCACAAATCCCTATCATGTGCCGTGTTAGCAATTAACTCACAATAAGCTAGATCATTCTTTATTGTTTCTTTCCAACACTTTTGTGATCGTCCTCTACCTCTTTTAATACTTTCCAAATTTAGTTTTTCATACCTTCTTACAGGTTCTTCTTTTGATCTTCTTTCTATATGTCCAAACCATCTTAAACAATATTCTCTCATAGTATGGCTCATTAACTTGATACCTCGATAATTCGCAAAATTTTGAATGTCTTCCTTGTTCTTATATATGGGTATAAGTGTACTTACTCTCCATTCCTCGGGCATCTTTTGGTTTTTCTATATTTCATTAAATAGTCTTGTGGGCCAAGTGATTCCTATTTCTCCCAGTATTTTCCAAACTTCTATAGGAATATTATTTGGTCCTACCCATTTACCACCCTTCATATGTTTAAGAGCCTCTTTGACTTCATTCTTTTCAATACGTCTGTAGAAATTATGGTTTATATACTTTTCTTATTTGGCTAACTCTCCTAAGCTAATACTAACATCTTTATTTTCATTAAAAAGATTATAAAAATAGTTTTTCCATCTATTTCTTATATCATCATTTGCCACTAGAATTTTTTCATCCTCATCGTTGATGCATGTAACATAATTAAGATCTTTAGTTTTCTTATCTCTAGCCCTAGCTATCCTAAAAATATCTCTCTCACCCTCCTTTGAGTTGAGTTTTTTATATAAATCCTCCCAAATTTTAGCTTTTGCTTCACTAACGGCCTTTTTCACTTCTTTCTTTGCTTTCTTATAAGCCTCTAAACTTTCATTAGTTTTCTTAGCATAATGTAATTTGTAACATGCCCTCTTTGCCTTAATTTTATTTTGTACTACTTCACTCCACCACCAAGCTTCTTTTTGTGCCGGTATACCTCCCTTAGATACCCTTAACACATCTTTCGCAACTTTCCTGATATGTATAGTCATATTGTTCCACATATCACAGGGTGTACCAACATAATTCCAAACATCTCCTTGAAGGACTTTCTGTTTAAATATATCTTCTTTCTCGCTTTTGAGGTTCCACCATTTAGTCCGAATAGCTCGATGCACTCTTTTCTTCTTTGTCCATTTTTTTATTTGTAAATCCATAATTAAAAGTCGATGTTGGGTGGTTAAGCTTTCTCCTGGAATTACCTTACAATCTTTACAACACACTCTATCTTTTTTTCTACAAATAAAGTAATCAATTTGTGTTTGTGACAAGCCACTCTTATAAGTAATTAAATGTTCATCTCATTTTTTGAAGATTGAATTGACTATAAAGAGATCAAATGCCATAGCAAAATTTAAAATCTCCATACCTTCCTCGTTTATATCCCCAAAACCAAAGTTTCCATGAATACCTTGGTATCTTAATGCCTCTTTACCGACATGTTCATTTAAGTTTCCTACTAAATAAATCATCTCCCTTTTTGTGGAATCTTTTGAATCACCTTATCTAACTCTTCCCAAAAAGTTGTCTTTATACTATCTTCTAGTCCTACTTAGGGTGCATAAGCACAAATTATATTTAAAACCTCTTTTCCTAACACTAATTTCAACATCATGATTCGGTCACCATATCGTTGTATGTCTACTACACTATCGTTTAAATCTTTATTTATAATAATACCAACTCCGTTTCGAGCCTTTTCTTTACCTGAGTATCATAATTTAAAACATGTATCCTCTATCTCCTTTGCTTTTTCTCCAACCCATTTTGTCTCTTGTAAACATAGAATATGAATATTTCTTTGAATCATAGTATCTACCACCTTCATTAGCTTATCGGATAATGTTTCGATATTCCAAGAACCAATACGAATCTTATTATCTGGGACTAACTTCCTTACCCCCCGCATCCGTCCATAATCAAAATACGGTGACTTTTTCTGCAAATTATTCACTACATTCGGGCGGCAATATAGCAGGACTAACTTCTTTACCTACACCCGTCCATGATGTGGGAACCCTCTCTGCAATTGATTCCATTCGGGCGAAAATGTAGTGGCTCTTGCTTACTTATTACTATATTCGGGCTCTGTAGTACGTCGCTAGGTGGGGACGCCCCAAAGCAATGCTCATAATTTTTGTAATCCATGTTATAAAATCTGACAAAGTTTTATACTGGCTATCGGAAGCGTAACACAACCCTCCTCCATTATCCGGGTTTAAAACCAACAATGCAAGGGTGATCCCTTACATGGGTGGAGTTTCTTTATAGTCAATACAATCTTTAAAAAATGAGATAAACATTTAATTACTTATAAGAGTAGCCTATTACAAACATAAATTGATTACTTTATTTGTAGAAAAAAAGATAGAGCGTGCTTTAAAGATTGCAAGGTAATTCCAAGAGAAAGTTTAACTACCCAACATCGATTTTTAGTTATGGATTTACAAATAAAAAATAGATAAAAAAGAAAAGAGTGCATTGAGCTATTGAGACTAAATGGTGGAACCTCAAAAGCGAGAAAGAGAATATATTTAAACAGAAAGTTCTTCAAGGAGATGCTTGGAATTATGTTAGTACACCCTATGATATGTGGAACAATATGGCTATATATATCAGGAAAGTTGCGAAAGATGTGTTAGGTGTATCTAAGGGAGGTGTACCGGCATAAAAAGAAGCTTGGTGGTAGAGTGAAGTAGTGCAAAATAAAATCAAAGCAAAGAGGCATGTTATAAATTACATTATGCTAAGAAAACTAGTGAAACTTTAGAGGCTTATAAGAAAGCAAAGAAAGAAGCGAAAAAGGCCGTTAGTGAAGCAAAAGCTAAAATTTGAGAGGATTTATATAAAAAACTCAACTCAAAAGAGGGTGAGAGAGATATTTTTAGGATAGCTAAGGCTAGAGATAAGAAAACTAAAAATCTTAATTATGTTAGATGCATCAATGATGAGGATGAAAAAATTCTAGTGGCAAATGATGATATAAGAAATAGATGAAAAAACTATTTTTATAATCCTTTTAATGAAAATAAAGATGTTAGTATTAGCTTAGGAGAGTTAGTCAAATCACAAAAGTATATAAACCACAATTTCTACCAACGTATTAGCTTAATATTAGTTGTTAAACATATGAAGGGTGTAAATCGGTAGGACCATACAATATTCCTATAGAAGTTTGGAAAATACTATGAGAGATAGGAATCACTTGGCTCACAAGACTATTTAATGAAATATGGAGAAACCAAAAGATGCCCGAGGAATGGAGAGCGAGTACACTTATACCCATATATAAGAACAAGGAAGACATTCAAAATTGTGTGAATTATTGAGGTATCAAGTTAATGAGCCATACTATGAAATTGTGAGAAAGAATTATCAAACGTAGGTTAAGATAAGTATCAAGTAACTCAAATAACCAATTTGGATTCATGTCAGGTAGATCTACTGTTGAAGCGATTAACCTTTTAAGACGTCTTATGGAACATTTTAGAGCAAAAAAGAAAGTCATTCACATGATATTTATTGACCTAGAAAAAGCTTATGATAGAGTATCAAGGGAGGTTTTTTGGAGAACTTTGGAAAAAAGAGGTATCCCATTGACATACATTAACCTTATAAGAGACATGTACGATGGTGCAAAAACATGTGTGAGGACTCATGAAGGAATGACATACTTCTTTGAAGTTAATGTTGGGTTACATCAAGGATCAACTTTAAGTCCATACTTATTTATAATGGTGATTGATGAGTTAACAAAACATATTTAAGATGAACTACCTTGGTGTATGTTATTTGGAGATGACATTGTGTTAGTGGAGGAGTCTAAGGAAAAAATTAATAGAAAATTGGAACTATGGTGAGAAACATTAGAAAGCAAAGGCCTCTACTTAGTAGAACAAAGACATTATATATAGAATGTAAGTTTGATCATTTGGTTACTTAAGGTGACATATAAATTAAAATTGGCACACATTGCATCACATAAAAAAAAAAAATTAAATACCTAGGGTCAATTTTTCAGAGTGATGGAAGATTTGATGAAAATGTTATGCATAGAATTAATGCTAGTTGGTTAAAATGGAGAGGAGCATTAGGTATTCTTTGTGATAAGAAGATATCATTAAAGTTAAAAGGTAAATATTATAGAGCAGCAATTAGACTTGCCATGTTTTATGCTTATGAGTGTTGGGCAGTTAACCATCAGCATGAACAAAAGATGTCTGTGATAGAAATGAAGATGTTGAGATGAATGAGTTGTCATACAAGAAAAGACCATATACATAATGAGGTTATTAGAAACAAATTAAGAGTGGCACCAATAGAGGATAAAATGAGAGAACATCGTTTAAGATGGTTTGGACATATAGAAAGAAGATAAGAAGAAGAACAAGTAAGAATGTACGAAAAACTAAATTTGGAAAGTATTAAAAGAGGTAGAGAATGACCACAAAAGTATTGGAAAGAAACAATAAAGAATGATCTAGCTTATTGTGAGTTAACTGCTAACATAGAACATGATAGAGCTCTCTGGAAACAAAGAATCCATGTATTCGACCCCGTCTTGTATGAGAAAAGGCTTAGTTGTTGGTTTGAATTCCATCATTTCTCTTCAGACTTTCCAAGATGAGCAAACATATTAGGCACACCTTTTCACATGCACACACATATACATGTTGTACAACTAAATTAAGAATGATTTATATGTAATAGTTTCCAATTCAACATAAACACATAAGAAGATTAATGATTAAGTCAAAAATACCATGCACACATAAATAACAACAAAATAAAAACTGAAAAATTAAGCTAAATGTGTAAAAGAAATTACTCACAATAGGTTACGGGGCAGTTCAAAGCTGGTTCCTGGGACATCCAGCACCATCTATGTGTCTCGGAACCAATAGAATGCTAAATTCACACCTGATCTAAATTAAATCTGATCCAAACCCAAAGATTAAGCCCAATAATTATGTCTGAAATCTCGAAGTGAAAACTAGTTAAAACAAAATATCAACAGTACCAGCCTGAAACTGGATGTCAGCTGAACCTGATCTTACATCCAAATCTTACCTGAAACCAATTATGAACCAAAAACAAATACCTCATCTTTATTCAGTTCATAAACCGAATCGTGTAGCTTTATTAGAGCTAGAATGCTTCAAAGCAAACCCTGGAGCGGTCAGTATATACATCAAATATTATTGTGGACTCTCCTCTGGATCATGCAAGATGGCACTTCAATCAAGACTAATGGAGACACAATTGCAAGCATGCAAATCACATTTCTCTCTAATGCATGGATCATTCATTATTAAAAATCTTCAGTACATAAATCTTCTTTTTCGGTGCAATGGGAAGGTCAAGCCACATGCACCGCCCGGTCATCAAACCCATGACCATCATCTTGTGAGACTACCCCTAGCCAGGTGTAGTGGTGGACCTACTTTAGGGTGAGATGGAGAATGTGTCGTCACACCTGAAATCGGGAATCTTGCTTATCTGTCATTGTATATAAGAAAATATAAGTGCTTTGTGAACCTGAAATACAAATGCGCCTTACCCAAAATATATATATAACCCGATGTTTTTGTTTTTTTGTTTTTACAATGGGGAGGCCAAAGTAGATGCACGTGATGGGTATCGACCACATCACATCCAAACTTATGAGCCAACCCCCTATCCATGTGAACTTTGCTACCGTCTTTGAAAGTAAAAAATAGTTTCACTTAAAAATGAAACCTCTTAACATCACAAGTTTGTTCATTTAAGCAAGATATTAACTTTTCTGATAGAAGTTTATTTTAAAGAACAAACTCTTGATTCCATGAAGGTTCAATCATCAATGTTATATAACCTCCAATGTGAGACCACACCTACTATGCTCTGCTCTGCTCTAAGTTATCTTTGGACACTTCAACTTCCCCTCGTGTCGTGTCTCCTACTTATCGTGTCATTCCGCTACCACGTACCCGCTGCCAATTTCAGCCACCTGGGTGTGACTGGTGGTACGTCGATGTTAGATGGCGTTCCAAATTATCCGAGCAGAACATAAATCTTACATGATTCGCTTCATTTGACTCATATAAGTTGGTTTATAAAGTTATATATATATGTTTGGATTCACTCATGTTCGATCATGGTTTTCATGTTATTCTTGTGGATGTTAGCATTTACCCATTAATACTTTTGAACTTGAGAGTAACACAAACAACTTCTTGAGCTCGGGGTGGTCTTGGCATCAAGTGTGTTTAAGACGTTTAGCTCGTTTAGGCCTAGGACTGCCAATTTCAGACATAGCTTGAGAGCCAACATAAGTACAACAGGGAAGCTCGTGTCGGCGTCCACTCACTGCTTTTTACACGAACACGAAATGGCACAACATAGACCAAAAAATTGCCTCTAACAAATGTCTGTCTTTGTATCGATCTAAAGTAACACGAAAAAATTCGAGAGCTTTGCGACCCCAACACGAAGTGGCACAACTTGAATCTGACGAAGGGCAGGTAATCGCCACCCTTACAAGACTAGGATCCACATCCAGATCCATATAAGAATGTACATTTGGTCAGCACATATATAATACATACATACACAGACACACATATAAGAATGCTTATTTGTTTGAGAAATTGATGCTTCCTACTGTCACAAATTGATCGGTAACTCAATGGTAGGGTGCTTCCTACTGTTGCAGTTGGTGGAGAGTTCGACTATTAGAGAGTGCATTTTCCTTTGTTTTAAAAAATATATTATATATATATATATATATATATATATATATATATATATAATTACTCAAGTACGACTCAGTCTAGCTGAGTAGCACAACATAATTTCTGATTTGGAAAACCTAACCGCACTTTGCGCAAATTATATATATATATATATATATATATATATATATAAATCGTAATCAGCATAAATCCAACCACACCCTGTGTAGGTTTTATTTTTTGTATGTTACTGCTGAGGGATTTCAGGCCTTACAAGCTGGAAACTGGAAGCCTGGCTTACTAGGTGCCTTCAAACATGATTAAGTGGAAGACTCACCCGCATAATCCGTTGCCAAATTAAACCTACATGAAGCCGAGCCGACCACCTTTCTTAAATCAAGGTGCCACTCTTGATCCCACGAGAAAAAGAAAAAGGAGAAAAGAGAAAATAAGCGAAGACAAAAGCAAAATACAAGCATATGACCCTGAAAGATTCGAGTTTAGACCCAAAAACAATGGAACCTTCTTTGCTTTTCCTTTTGTCAAATGGAGAAGCCAGCCATTCAGTGACCCATCGATTTTCTTGGTTATTTTTCAACCATAACCGGCAAAGCAATTTAAAAGAAAAAATTCGAAAGTCTGCAACTACCAGTGTCAGTTTCATGAAAGGTGAAGCTGTAACAGAACCGAGTGATCCACAGTTCCGATCTGGTTTCTTCGGTTCCTAACCCGATTCAGACAGCCGAGCCGATTCTGGATCGGCTAGACATGTGGTTGGCATGCATGGGACAGACCACTGCCGGCTTGGTTCATTCCATATTAAGCTGAAAAATGTTATATACATACATATGTATATTTCATTAGCAAATGAACTCCATGCTCATTTAAGTTAAGAAATACATTTAAAGAAATCTTTGTTGTAAAATAGGAATTTGGAAGCCCATATAACAAATAGAATTGGATTAGGAAGTTTTTCTTTTCTAACATATGTATTATAAGTACCCAATTACAGAGCAAGCCGAGCAGTGACAAGTCTGACCTACTCACAGCTTGATGCATTTGCCTTCACCGATGAACCCTAACTCGTCTCATTAGGTTCTTGAGTCTTGCAGAAACATGGTAACAAGCTTGTATTTAGAGGCCACAGGCAGAATATATCAGCAGCATTAGGCACAGACAATCTGGATGGAAAGCTTATGTAAAATATTATTAAACAAGTCAAGTTGGTTAAGCTGCCAATGAACTATCCAACGGAAATCTGACAGGTTTCGTCAATCACGATGCTCATGAATCTTTTCTGCTTCTTGTTCATAAGCCACAAGTTTCACATCCACCTCGCTCACCAGCAATATTAAACTATGGGGCAGGAAGCTGGCAGTCTGGAAAACCGTATATTGTGGTGCCCACCATCTTCTTTATCATATTAACGCAGTGAAAGCAAAAGCTGGCAGAAAATATATTTCAGTTGTGTGTGTGTGCGCGCGTGTATGTGTGTGGTTAGTCTGGAAAATCGTATATTGTTGTCAAAACATTCGCTTTCGTTGCAAAACCACAAAACGGGCCTCTAACAAGAGCTGAATCTTTTTTAGTGTAATAAAAGTTCAAATTAGTGTGGTAGAAAAGGAAAGTGAAAAGCAATGCACGAGATCTAGAGAGAGAGAGGATCAGGTTTGCCCAAAAACGGGCTACCGGTTGGTTGACTCTCTTGTTACCAATGATGAAGACGCACAGGGCCTTTAATTGCTGGCCTGGTTGTTTTGGGGGGTTTGTAGTAAATGCATCTGCCTTGACGCCGCTGCACTTTTATCATCATCAAGGCTATCTCGATCTTGCTTTTACCTTTCCCAAGGTTGCGTCTTATTCTTTAGTTCTTGAATTCATCCTCCTTTTTCCCCACCCTGGGAACAGAGAAAAATTTGACTCCTTGCCTTTTGAAGAGAGAGGCTTCTTGAGTTCATAATTTTCCCCTGTAAGGATGAAATTCTTCTGAGTGCTTTTGGGGAGTTGGGTCATGGGGATTTTGATGAACGGTGGAAGTTTGTGATATTGCTTTTGGTGCATGGGGAGCGCATCGAGGAGTTGGGTGGTCAGAAATCCTTCTGGTTTCTGTTTTTAGCAAATGAGTATCATGGATTTTGATAGTTTATAGCGTCGAAGATGGCATTCTAATGGTTTTTTGATTTGTGGGGTGAAAGAAAATCTTTGTTTCTTTCACCCATTTGTTGGTTTTCTATTGAGTCCGTGTTGCGAATCAAAGGAATGGGATGAATCATGAAGCTTCTGGGCATGATGGGCAATTCCTTTGGGTGCTCAGGGTCAGGGGAGCGTCTGGTTTCTGCGGCGAGAGATGGAGATTTGCAAGAAGCCAAGGCTTTACTAGAATGCAATCCGCGACTCGCCAGATATTCGACGTTTGGAGTTCGTAATTCTCCTCTGCATTATTCTGCTGCGCAAGGGCACCATGAGGTATGTTGACGTACTATCAATTTGGTGAAGCTATATCTTTTCCCGACCTCCTCAGTTGATATATTGTATTCTTTACTCTCTATAGATTGTTTCGCTTTTGCTGGAGTCTGGAGTGGAGATTAATCTCAGAAATTATCGTGGGCAGGTCACGTCTTCTGCTTCTTATGTTGAATATTTGTAGGTTGATTTTGTTTTTTCTTGACATGTGAAAAAAGATATATTGCAAGCACCAAGAGATGCAACTGAAGAGGTTACAAACTCTATGAGCTCCGAAACATTTCCTACATATGAACCCTGTACCAAAAGACAAAAGATTGAACATATTCCGGAAGAGGATGCTCAAAAGGCTAGCAGGTTGATTGTGCTAAGAAGAAAAAGAATGTGGTTATATCAATTTCTTGATCTTATTCTTCAAAAATTAGGCATCGAACAGCAAGCTTATTCTGGTTTCTTGAGAAATCAACAAGAAGGATCAGGGATATCTAAGAAGCACAGACAACTCACTTTTTGCTTTATTTCTTTGGTTGTTGTCTTTTGCCTGCTTTAGATGCGACTAATATTTTGAAGGGGATGATTTATTGTTAGATACCAAATCAAACTCCATGCCCTGATATGAAAATTCATGAGTTGCTTTTTTGTTGAACAGACTGCATTGATGCAGGCTTGTCACTACGGTCACTGGGAAGTTGTTCTGATTCTCATCCTTTTTGAGGCCAATGTAAGTTTTCCAGCTTTTCCTGAATTTGATGTTTGAAAACTGCTATCTAGCTCAGGACAATGGTGAGATTTCCTTTTCATCATTTTGGGTCTCCGTGCGCAGATCCATAAAGCTGATTATCTCAATGGTGGCACTGCCCTTCATTTCGCTGCACTGAATGGCCATTCACGTTGCGTCAGGCTCCTTCTTGCGGACTATATTCCCAGTGTAGGTGGAATTTGGGACCTGATTAAGGCAAAATCAAGAAAGAAAGCATCAGCAGTTGAATTTGATGAGTAGTATGCTGGAATTCTGCTTACATAATTAGTTTGATTTTTTGGCTTACCAGTGTATGTGGATCAATAAAGTTCACATAATGACTGATTTTTCCTATTTTTCATACTTCATCAGTGAACTCTCCAGAATCATCAATAAGGCAGCAGATGGTGGTATAACTGCACTCCATATGGCGGCATTAAATGGACATGTTGAGTGTGTGCAGTTGCTTTTGGATCTTGGAGCTTCTGTTAATGCAGTAACGGTGGAAGATGGGACAACAATTGACCTCATTGGTAATTCTTCACTTGCTGAAGTGCATCCTGGATTTTTCTGCCTCTTCCTTAACCTCCTTCATACCAATTCAGTTCTCTTGGGGCATCATGTGAATGCGCTGGCGTGTTGACTGACCAAACTTTCACATCTGATAGCTCACTGTGGTAGCATGGCATGATCTGTTTAATCGGACATGGCTTTGAGAAGCTTTGCGTTTACAGTAATTGCTTTTCTCTGATTTTTGAATCTTACAAAAGCCTTCATACAGGTCAGAGTTGATGAGCCAGCAATTAATTCCTACAAACTCCAAGATGAAATTCTATCCATACAGTTAGACCTTCAAAAAAGGACCTATTGTTGGACTCATTGTATTTGTGGTTTGTTGATTTTATACATATATAGGTAGGTAGGTAGGTAAAGAGAGAGAGGGATCTTGGAGTTTATACAATAACAAGCAATTCTAGCTAAATCACCGTCAATGATCCCAACCATCCAATCAAGTAGATGAATGATTTAGATTAAAAGGCAACAAGTGCACTTGTATTATTTATAGGTTGTACTTGATTTAAAAAGCATCTTTTTGCTTTTTAATTCCAATCATCAATCTCTTTGATAACAGTTGATATCATTTAGGATGATTTAGCATGAATTGCTTGTGTGCATAAGCTAAAGATTTGTAATATATATATATATATATACAACAACAACTAAGCCTTTTCCCATACTAGACGGGGTTATATATATATATATATATATATATATATATATATATATATATATATATATATATATATATATAGAGAGAGAGAGAGAGAGAGAGAGAGAGAGAGAGCATCTCCATTACTTGGAGGGGTTGACTACATGCAACCTTGGTCGCTTGTGCTCGACCTTGTGTTATATTAGCTACGATGTGCAACTAATCTTAAAAACTCCTCATGTTGCCAAAAGGTTGAGTCTGCAAACCTTCTCCATTACTTGGAGGGGTTGACTACATGCAATCTTGGTCGCTTGTGCTCGACCTTGTGTTATATTAGCTACGACGTGCAACTAATCTTAAAAAAATTCCTTATGGTGTCTCCTCATGTTTCCAAAAGGTTGAGGTTGTTTATGCCTTCATGCTGTGATCTGCACCTCTTGTTTCTGCTCTTTGCATTCTGAGTTTTGAAGTGATCGTTGACAACTACAGTTATAAGTTTCTGTCTTCCTTTCTGCTGGTTCTAATCATGCTTATTTTTAGGATGCTAGACTAATCCCTTAGGCAGAAGTGCTGAAATATGCAGTTGAAACTGTTCAATTTGATTTGGTTCTTCTTCTTGACATACTGAACAGTTTGTGTTCCCTTTTCTGTTACACTACTGTTGGTTCATTTGGTGAGTTGTCGAATCACATCAGGGCTTTCATGGACAAGAAATCTACGTCTCTAGCCTCACATATAGTTGTGGCCATACTTGACATATCATATGTTTTTCATACCAATTTTCTTTGGAAGTGGAGCTCACTCAACTAGATATGAGTCAGTGGTCAACGAATTTGAAATCAAGATTAAAAGATATTGGTTTAAGTAATATGCTTCTCAAACTGTAATTGACACAACTATGAACTAGTAAATTGGCACTGTTAGTAGCATCATTCTGATGAATACGTACCTTACACCTTTCTTTTCTTTATGATTTACCCTTTGAAGATCAAAGTCTCAAATACTCGGACCATCCTAGATAGGCCCGCTTGCTCAAGAAAATATAGTTCTTAAATTATCTGCCTCTGAGAAGTGAATATAATATTGGAGGACCAAAATATGTGCTGGAGAATCATGTTTCATCCATGCCAGGTCAAGCATGCGTTCCTTAGCCTTCTCTGGCTGATAGAAATTAATTTTAAACTTCCGGTTCATAATCTCAAGTACCAAGAACTTTTTTTTCTTTAAAAATTGTAACCCTTTCTTCTTGTCTACTGCCTGACAAGCATGTAAAGTAGATATTATATTACCAAAATATATGCTATAAAATCATGTTTCTTCCATATTACGTTATTGATTAGTTCCTTAACCTTCGCTGGCTGTCATTGGATTTTAAACATGGTGTGGATCATGATCTGAACTCTTCTTGAGTTCAAGTATACTTTGCCAATTCTTGTTTAGCATGCATCTACTATCACTCTTTAAATTTTGACTTTGTCTTTTTTTTTTCTCCTTTTGAATCATATTGCTTTTGTGTCCTTGAATCCTGTTTGTCATTTACATTTTTATTTCTAAGTAATTTCAGAGGGAAATTTCAAAGGCACACATAAAGAATTGGAAATTGTAAAATAATGTTAAGGACATACCTGAAGACCTGACCATATTCAAATACACACCTAACTTTTGGAAATTGTTCAGTTTCACCTAGTCTTTTCATGGTTAAAGTCCATTAATCTTTGAATCATCTGCCATAACATGTATTGCAGCATAACTACTTTTGTTCTATGAAAAGCTTATTCAACAATACACCTTTAATGTCGGAGACTGACTTTGAGGGTAAGTATGCAAAGTTAATCAACTAACCTAACATGCTAAATGCTAACTTTGGTTTAGTAGTGAAAGGTTAATGTTGACCAGAAGTGCAAAAGGTCAGTTGTGAGTCTAACTATTTCTAAATGTTAGATGCATTTCTCATTTTGCCAATTCTTGAGGCGCAAAACTTCAGGTGGCGTTGATTACTCTCCATTTTCTAGGTGCTTTAAAAATTTTCTTTACTTTGTTGCTTATGTCAGGTGCTGGAAGCACAGCCCTACACTATGCTGCATGTGGAGGAAGTGCACAGTGCTGTCAGGTCGTTTAACATTCTTTTGGTTAAAAATATTGCAGTCTTGCAAATTTATTGTTTGGTATCTTTAATTACTTTATGCATGTGATTCTCATCACAGATGTTGATTTCTAGAGGTGCAAGCCTGACTGCAGAAAATGCAAATGGGTATGTACTTAATTTGCAATTACTCAATGACAGTTAGTTTTGGAGTTATACTAAATCATGCTCTGCTTACACCGAGTTAAATTGTTTAAGATTCAGACTAACAGTTTTAGGCATAACATTTAGTTTTGATTAGTCTAAATGTAACAACTATTCTTATCCTTCTCATTGTGTTTTATGTTTCACAGCTGGAACCCCTTGCTTGTTGCACGTTTGTGGCATAGGAATTGGCTTGAAGAAGTCCTAAACAAGCAGCCAGAATACCCACCTTGTTCTAATCCATCGCCATATTTATCACTTCCCCTTAAGAGCATTATAAGGATTGCAAGGTGCTTTGCAGTTCTTGTCTTTTTCTTGAATATCTGGTTTTTCTTGAGTAATTCATATCTATAATTATATAATGAAGCTCCTTGTCTACCTTGTGTTGTGATCTCTTGCAAAGTTTTCCATTTAATTTTAGTATTGTCCATAGGATTGAGGTTATTGTTTGTGTATCAATTGATCCTGCATCTCCAGTCAGAGTTTTGAGTTTCTGATCCTCTCTTTGCCATTATTTGGGTATTATTCTTGAAAGACATTGAAAACTGTCTACTCCTAGTATGGGTTTCATCATTAGATACACCATTGTATAATACTATTATTTGTTTATTTCCCCATTCTTTCTCTTACCTGCAATTTATAACATGGACCTCCGTGTAGCATATACATTTTCCTGACCAAGACCAACTTTCCATTCGCATGGCACAGAAAGGCTGGATAAGGAAATATTGTAATGTTTATCATCCATACAGTGGTTTATGCTCTTTCTCAAATTAGGAGCTGTTCTCAACTTTCTGAAGACATGAATTGGGCAAAGTCTCCGATGGATCACCAAAAGCAAGTTGATGCATCAGAATATTGAATACTTCTGTATGCATACACACATCTATACAAACATATGCATGTATACGTATGTGTGTGTTTGTGTGGGTGACATTTGTTAGGTGTATAAGCTGTGGTTAAGCACATGGGATGGCAGCTACATGAACTATTTTGTTTCATCAGATTGTTATGTCTGGCCTAACAAAAGATTCTTAAAAGATAGGTATTTGAACAACATTTGAAGCGTTTTAATAAGTAGTGCTAATACCATTAGCTCACGAGATATTAAGCTGAAAATATCATCACAATCTGGCATTCTAAATTCAGTGTCTTCACTGCCTTGCTGATTCTCTCACCCTGGGCAGCTTTCCATCTTTTGGATCCTCCTTTCCTTTTTGTTTCAAGAATGAACATGTTCCACTTGGTAGTTACTGTCAGGGATTTAAATATGTCAATTTTATAATCCATGCAACAACAGTTACTTTGGAACAAAGAAACAATCTATGCAATTCACAACACCATGCTACCTATTGGTTCTGGCATGTTCCTTACGGTTTAAAACCAGTTTCTGAAATTACATTCATCTGAATCATTATAATTGGAAAATCTTTGATTATGGTAAGCTTTCCATTTTGTCTTGTGTTTGTTTATGCATGTAATCTATGACTTGTTAATCTGGCACAATGGTGAACACTATTCTGCCATACATTTTCAGCTGCATCAAAGTCAAACTTTTCAAACATTCATCCTGCTTTATCTGCTTTGTTATTTGGCATTTGACAATGCTTTCTTTCTTTTAGGGAATGTGGATGGAGGAATCGTGGTCAGTTATCCACAACTCTTGATCCTTGTTCTGTTTGTTTAGAAAGGAAATGTTTGGTCGCTGCGGAAGGTACATAATGTCTGCACAGTTTTTATCACTCAAATACTTAATTGTTGGGAAAAGTAATTTTGACCTTTACGTGGACTGGTTATTCTGCTCCAAAGACAGTCATTTCTTCTCATAGATTCCTCTCGTTTTTGGTACGAATCTTTTTCGTAAAGAATGCCTCATCTCAATGAGGGTCAACAGAAATACAGGATAATTACGATCAGTCAATAGATGGGTCTAGGGTTCACTTTGGAGTCTCTTCTATCCAGGAGAGAAGTCACCTAAAGTCTTTTATCACGAAAAATAGTACAAGAAGCTCTGGGTCTAGGGTTCACTTTGGAGTCTCTTCTATCCAGGAGAGAAGTCACCTAAAGTCTTTTATCACGAAAAATAGTACAAGAAGCTCTTGCTTATTATATGCTTGGACGAATCGCCTCATCAATTAATGCTATTACAGCACAAGGGAAGGATAAAGACTATAGGTCTTAAATGCTTTATCAAAATAAGTTGTTCATTTTAGACTTTCTAAGTCTCTGCCCGTCTCCTTTGGTCTTAAATTCCATCTCTCTATCTTTTTCATTCCATCCACATGAATAATCTTTTCTGTTTCCCTTTCACATTTATTTGTTAGATCTGCATGTGTAATTCATCTGCATCATTTGCCATAGTATTTTTTCCTCTTATAAGCAAAAATCAGGTCCTTGACTAAAAGATACTAATTAGATGCCTAATTGGTAAATGCTAGGAAATATAAGATATCGAGTTATGATAGAGGCATAGTGTACAGTGGTGGGCTCACAAATTTAGCAATGATTTGGCCAACTTTAGCACGATTTATTCAGAGTTTATTGTCCATTGCTAATGGCATAAGGCAAGCATTCCTTAATATGTAACAAGCAAACGGCAGTAGTTCTGTTCCTGTCTGCAGATTCATCATAGTAATAGCTTGCAATTGGAAACAATCCTCCTCCTTATTCATTAGATAGCTGTAACTTCTACTTGTACGACTGCAGGCTGCAGGCATGAACTGTGCGCCCAATGTGCATTGTATTTGTGTTGTACAAACAGCACATCAACATTATCTGGACCCCCAGGGTCAATCCCGTGCCCTTTCTGCCGGCATCCAATAGTCTCATTCATCAAGCTACCAGGTACCAGCCCAGTTAAGGATGTTTGTAGACCAAGCTTGTCGCTTGCTTTCTGCACAACATTTTCTGGTGAACCAACCAAGCTTGGATCACTGCCAAAATCATACAAACTGGACTTCAAGAGTTGCACCAGAATTTCACCATTTGCATCATCATCCTGTTCATTCAGCTCCTGGAGGTTCGGATCGATGAAATTGAACACCGGCTTTTGCATGGGTGGATCAGAGACATGCCCATCATTAGTGTCTTCAAGTGACAGACGAATTCAGAACCAAATAGGTTTTCAGAGGCCCGTGAGGAGGTCTACTTCCCACATTGATAATAGGTCTGCTAATTGGTTCAGGTTGAATCAATATAATGCCACAGGTAGTGGTTGAAGATTGTTCACATGCTACTATTTCTTTGCACGTTTCTGATATAAGGATTTGATTCTTCCAATCATGTTTTCAGTACTGTAAATATATGTACTCTTCATGATTCAAGAAAAATCACTTTAAAGTAATCATGTTTACAATCAAGATGGCTTTCTAGTCCATTTTTCATTTTCCCTTGTGTGGATCCAAGCGGCTCAATTTAGATCCGTTGGATTTTGTTTTTGTTGTACAGTAGCTAAATTCAATTTCAAAGGTACTTATTATAAGGCAGTTGTAAGTCTATCAGTGTTACCATGCTGCCGAGCTTTGGGCAATCAACCATCAAACGTTCAACATGCCAGGGAATATGCATAGCAGCAGAAATTGAAGACGCTGAAGTGGATGTGTGGCCTCTCCAGGTCCTTTTGGATTGTTTGAGAGAGTGTGTGACACAAATAAAAGATAAAATGAAACAAAAAAGAGTGAAGTGGATCTGCATTTGGAGATCTCTGTCTAGACACTCCGGCACTTGACAGCCATACTGCTACTGTTGTTGGACTTTAACACTATCTATTTTTTACTAGGACACTTTAGAATATTGATCACTTACTACTTTATTAGTGATTAACTTGCGAAAACATCTTCCACTTTTGGGTTTGTTATCATTTACATATATTGAATTATTCTTATGTAGCCATGTCCCTGAACCTATGATTTTTACAAAATGTTCCTCACCTGCACCCCCCCTCCCGTGTCCGGGCCCATTTCAGATACTTGGGGAGATTCAGCCACATGAAACTCTGTGATAAGATGTGAGGAATTGGACAATAAATACTTTGGAGGAAGGCCTTCTAATGTATTAGAAGACAACAATAAAACATCATCGTGCTTTTTCATAGTTGATGCTCGCTATAACTGAATAGCAACTAAGAATCCATGCAGTGGACCCGCTTAGTGTGCGAACATCAATAAAATTCGACCTCCCAAGGATCAAGCGTAGTGATTGTGATGTATTTGTCAAGTAAGCTTAGAACCTTTGCTGAAAGCTAGAGAGCTTCGAACCATTAGTTGATCTTGGAAGGTATGGAGGATTTTTTGATAATCAGCTTTCCTTGTGTTATTGGGAAGCTTGGTTTAACCTGATCTGATCAGATGCACAACTCGGGCATTGAACTCATTGCATCCCTTACACTTGGTCAATGTTCTTAGGGTTCTATGCTTGCTTCCTAGTGCAACCACACATGATCAAAATTGAAAAGGTTGTCTGAATCCAGGGAAGGTACTCATAGAAGGGGATTAAAAGAAGAATGCACTCTTTTCAAGGATAAGAAGGGCTCAACTTCTATAAAATATGCTCTTGCTTTTTAGAGTTAAATCCTAATATGACACAAGATCAAGCTTTGGCAACTTAGGGATTGAAATCCAAATCCATTTTGCTGGATTTGGTAAGAAACTTGGATCTGATTAAAGAATTGGAAAATTCATTACCATGAAGCTCAACTTGGATAATTCAAGGGTGCAACTATTTTCTTTTTGAAATCCACCAAGCAAAGGAATTGAAATTGAATTAGGATCGTTGTTCTATTTGGATTTGATGTGATGGAAAATAATTCCAACTCGTATTACGCTAATGCACTTCAGTGCTTGTATACCAGGGAAGAGTGCTATTTGTAGTGATTTTTCAGTATGTACAGAGAGTAAGCAGGTTTTAGTGGGTCTACTTGAAGATTATTTCCAAAATTAGTACCTCATGTTGGAATCTGCCAAATCCGTACCTCGGTTAATCTTATATATATATATATATATATGTGTGTGTGTGTGTGTGTGTGTCTCCAATATATGTGTGTGTATATATAGACATATATATTGAAGACACACACACCACACCTAAATCTCCAATTCTCAGAAAATTACAAACTGCATCACACTTAACTTTAATTTTATGAGGCTTGAAATGTGTGACTTTCTCAATTATCAATTTTTAGAACGTATAAAATTGCTCATATAATCCATATTCAAATTATTAAAAAATAGATTCTAGTTTATAGTTCTATTATAAAGTGTTACAAAATAATTTAAAAACTAATTGTTTACTGTCACATTTAATGGATCGGTTGAACCAATTTTTCTCGAATGAAAGTTATAAACGTTCCTGAAAGGAATGAATCTGGAAATTATGAAAAAGGTTTGGGCGGATGTGAAAAAACCCTCGTTCTTCACTGGCACGGACCTCTTCTTGTTGGCATGTCTACCTTCAGAAGTAGCCGGTTCTGCCGGAATGAACCAGAACCAGGCCGGTTCTCATTCCAGTTTGGAACCACCAGTTCTAGTTTTGATTCTAGTCTGAGTTTCAAACCATCTAAAATTGGAAAATATATTTACAACATTTAAATTAAAAAATTGACTGAACAGGCAGTCTGAACCGCCAGTGCTGGTTCCTATTCCACATAACCAGAACCAAAGTTGGGATCCATGGTTCCAGTTTGGCTGGTTCTGGTTTCTGTTTGTTCCTGACCTGGTTTGATTCCTATTATAGCTTCTGCTGATCCGGTTCCGAACTGGCCATGTCTATTTATCTCTTCCTAGGGTGACAAACGGGTCAGAGTCTGCTGGCTCACTTTCATTTTCTGTTGAAGTTAATTTTCAAGATCTGGCCAGAACTATAAGAGTCGGGTTTAGGTGCGGGTCCAGGCCCTAAACCTTTTTTGGGTTGCTTTTGAGACAACACCTGGGTTCCTAACCAACCTCGACACAGACCCAATTTTGAAGTCAGTTGGAGTTGGGCCTGAAATTGCCGACACTGCTCCTCTTTTTTTTCTTTCACTCATTGAGTTGATGGTGTCAGATGTGGCTGAGACGCGATCACGACCTTTATGATTGCCCAAGATGTATCTAGACAAATTGATAGAAGCCATCCTCCTTGTTTTTATCCTCTTCATTTACGTTCTAAAAGTATTTTAAGGCATATATATATATATATATATATATATATATATATATATATATATATATATATATATATATATATATATATATACTCTTTTGCATAAACAGACATCACTGTAATACCAAAGTAGAGAAGCCAAAAGGATCCGATCGGCGTTCACTTCCATCAAAGATTCAAACAGCCGGCCTCGGTAGCACATATAGATAACGTATTGTTCTCAAAGAAAATTATTTGTTGATATGAAAGGCCACAACTCAAACACGCAGCTAGAAATTGTGCACATGCCCACATGCTTGTACACATATTATATATAGAGAGAGAAGAGTCGGTGGTTCATGTTCAATCTCATCCATCCTTAAATCTATTCACACATCTTTATAGTGGGATGGATGTGGTCAATTGTAAAAATTTAAATTTAAAAAGTGAATTGTATAATTGTACTTTCAATAATGTAATTTATTTTTTTATTTCAAATCTCTATTGTTGAGTGAATAATATATATATATATATATATATATATATATATATATATATATGCATGCATATATGGATCCCTATACACATTTCATAATATTTACTCATAGATTTTCCTTTATTTTTGAGGAACATTTTTATCATGGATGGATGTGACCAATTGTAGAGATTTCAATTTAAAAAATGAATTATATTATTGTATTGTACTTACTATACTTTACATTTAATGTACAACAATGAAATTTATTTTTTATTTTCATATCTCCACCCGTACCTATCTAATGGTAGAAATACATTATATATATATATATAAATCAGATGAAATAATAGTGACGAAGGCATTTATCTCTTAATGTATTTAATGGACTCATTAAACGACCTGAATCTTGTATCGATGTTAACGGGTACCTCGATATGGATGGTTAATGCGATCACACGGATGGTGCATATGATAGAGTCTTGTGAGAGGGTGTTTAGAAATTCTCACTTCCTCGTATAAATACATATATGAATCCCTATACACATTTGATAGTATTTATTCACGGATTTTCATTTATTTTTCGAGGGCCCACATATCCTTTCCCTGCAGTGCTCTCAACTTGGTTGGCTTTTTATATGCATTATTGATTTTTTTATCACGTACGAACTCGATATCATCCTTGTGTGACGTGGATTCTGACAACGGAAGAAATGACCACAACTTATCATGTGCACGTATGAATGTTCCTTCCCTACTTTTCTTCTCCACCATGCTTTCTTTATACGCACTTTAATGTCTTGTCATATGCAGAAGAATCAGTCCCCACCATGCTCTGTGAATGCAGTTTCTGACAAAAAATGGAAGACACCTTGTGATGCAGTAGAAACGACGATATCGCTTAACGCCCAATATCATTTGGCCAACTCTCCTAAAGCCCAAAACTAACGTTCATCGGTCACTCGCCGAAAATGTCCTACTCCGGTGACTAACAATGTAAATTGTCTTACTATATTAGTTCTTCCTAATTAAGGCTATCAACTTTCACTGACGTGGCATTGCAGGTACCGCCATTAAAGAGGAGCTCAGCTCACTCCCGTGTGCAGCAGCGGATGTCTATATAACTTTTCAAAAATGTTTCAGACCGCTTGTTTTTGGATTTGTTTGAGGCAGAAATTCACACTGTCCAATTGATTTTTCGGATCTTTCAGGTCGTCGTAGGCCGATTAATATCTATAATTATAATATAAGTAAACCTCTTTCTTCTTCACCCTCCGATCTTGAAAACAACCTGCAAATTTTAGGCTCCCTTGATACAGGATCCTAAACAAGTGAAAAATAGGCATTTTCCTTTGTGAACCAGCGGGGTTTTGATGTAGATAGAGTTGATGATAGGGCTGTTAAATGAGCAGCACAGAGAAAACAGAAGTTGTTCATGGCGGACGGTCATTAGCTTGTTCGTACCAAGCAGAATAGGTACCAAACCGCGACTAAGATGAGCTTCTTGTTAAAGTTAAAATTTTCAGTAAAACCGAATTTGCCTATAGCTCAGATCATGTCTATACAAACGGCGGTTAGAGGTGTTGTGGAAATCAAGTTGAAGTCCAAGTTCTCGTTCTTATTTTAATTTTAGTCATGTTTGAGTTTAAAGTTTAAGTTTAAGTTTAAGTTTGTGTCTTGTATTGTAGTTAGGTTCAATCGATTGTAATTTGGATCCTGATTCATTGGGAATTGAGTTAGGTTAGTCACTAATTAGAGGTAATTCAGTCTTTTGAATTAGATTAGTAGTATAAAAACAAGCTTTGTAATTAGGTTTTATGTGTGAGAAAAATGTGAGAGGCAGAGGGCTGCAGCCAACGGCACCGACCTGCACCTTCTTCATGTTCTTGATGTTTTGATTGTTTTGCTAAATAAAATGCTAATTTATTTAGTATAAACTCTACATGGTATCAGAACCTATCACGACTATTTCTCGCCAAGAAAAGTCACGAGTGGGTGGCAACGTAAAGGTATTGCAGCAGGGATGATTTCAGGTGACAGAATTTCAGTTTTTCTCTCTTCAATATTGGATTACTATGTAGGTGAGACAACAATAACAGAATAACCAAGAGATTGTCTATGATATAGTCTCCTTGATTTGACGTCATACATTAGATTGTGCGTTACAACAAAAAGATGAAGCATGAGTTTTATTTCATTTGTGTGGATAAATTGCAGTTGGTCAGTCTTGAAGATCATTGTGACAACATAGTTTTTTAGACTTTGAAATCATATCGTATACAAGGGTACACTTGTGTGTCTGAACCGAGATCCCTATCATTCTTTTGATTTGTATGTTTGATCTCCAACGGTATAAAATACTAGCATTTATGTTTGTAATTCAAAAAATTGACATCAAGAGACTCTCGTTTCTCACATAAATGCGTTTTTCACATAAATGAAAAGAACAACGATTGTTGATGGAAATGACCACAGTTCTTCAAACAAAGGAGAATTATTTCAAATAACAAATCTGAAGTTAGATGGCAAGAATTATCTCCTATAGGCTTGTTCTATCGAACTGACAATTATGGCTAGGGGGCGTTGGGATTACTTAACTAGTAATATACCTCAACCCCCAGTTAAAGATCCCCTTTATTCTCGATAGCGTAGAGAGAATGCACTAGTGAGTGCATGGTTGATTCAATCCATGACACCTTCTATTAGTAGTACATTCATGTTCTTAGAAACTGCTAGAGATATCTGACTGGCAGTACAGGAAGCCTATGCTCAATGAAAGAACATTGCTAAGAAATATAATCTCATAGAAAAGATTAGAAAATGTAGGCAGGGAGGAAGATCAGTCAGTGAGTACTATACAGAACTCAGAGGCTTATAGAAAGAATTACAACTCTATTCTAAGATAAAATATCAGAGTTGCACACAAGATCGTAATGAAGAGTTTTAAGAACAAAAGTATTTGATCTCTTATGGGTATTTCTTGAGAGTATGAGGCAATTAAGAATAATATTCTTAGCAGAGAGGAGCTTCCATCCTTGAGTACAGTATACTCTCTCCTTCTTCGAGAAGAAGATAAAAAATATTTAGAAAAAGAAACCAAAATCAGTATATCGAAAACTTCTGCATTTGTAGGAAAAAATATGTCTACTCCTTTATTCTCTCGAGAAAGAGGAGGTTATGGACGTGGCAGAGGTAAATCTGGACTTACTTCTAAAGATAAGGATAAATTAACCTGTTCTCATTATAGAAAATCATGCCATACTAAGGAAAAATGCTAAAAATTAGTTGAAAAACCTACTCGTTTTCAAAACCGATCCAATAAAGCTTATTTCAACAGTGATCAGAATGAAAAATAAAAGACTGATGACAGTACGACCTCATTAACAGATATTAAGAAAGAAATTGAGCTCCTTAAAGCTCGTTTAACTGATTCACACTCTCCATCTACATCCTCCCACATTGATTCACAAGCAGTTGTGGCATATCCATTTTCATTCTTGACTCAGGGTAATATAAGTACTTTTCATTCAAGGATATGGATTATTGATTATGGGATCACATATCACATGATCAGTCGAAAAGATTTCTTTGATAAGTATGAGTTGACTCAAACAAATATTAACATTAGACTGGCAGATGACTCTCATACTCTAATAGTTGGAAAATGGAGTATTGCTACATCATTTGACACTTTAAAATATGTTTTACATGTTTCAAATATATCAATCAATTTATTATTTATCTTTGCTATGACTCATGATGTAAAATATCGTATAATGTTTGATTCTACTTGTTTCTTTTAGGAAATAAGAACGAGGAGGATCTTTGGTGAGGTTAGTGTGATATGATGCCTGTATTTCTACGAGGATTATAAAGGAGCAGCATTAAAATTAACTGTCATCACTGAAAAATAGAAGGAGGACATATCTTGCTGGCACCAGAGATTGGAACATTTACCATTATCTAAACTAAGAATGTTACTACCTGAATTTAAGGATTGTAATAATTTAAATTTGAACTGTGAAACTTGTGAGAAAACAAAACACCATCGTATTTTTTTTCCTTTAAGTGAAGACATATCTTTCATTGCATTTGAGATTGTTCATTCAGATATTTGGGGTTCTTGTTCTTCTGTACATAGATATAAGTACTTTGTCCCATTCATTGATGATTGCACTAGATCCACGATAATATATCTCATAAAGACTAAAGATGAAGTAAAGAACATTCTTCCGATATACTATCAGTTTGTGCATACTCAATTTCAGCGAACTATAAGAGTTTTTTATAGTGATAATAGGGTGAGTTTATATCTCAATCTCTTAACTCATATTTTCTAGAACATAGAATTTTGCACCAAACCTCATGTGCTTACTCTTCTCAACAAAATGGTGTCACTGAAATAAAAAATTGATATATTATATAAGTCACAAGAACTCTTTTAATTGGTTGTAATGCCCCTAAATGTTATTAGGGTGAAACAGTTTTCACTGCAGTTTTTCTTATAAATCGTATGCCAAGCAGGATCCTCAGTGGGAATACACCATTTCATTCATTCTGTCATTCCTAGAAACAATTTCATCTTCTTCCAAGAGTGTTTGGATGTATATGTTTTATTTATATTCATCTTGACTTAAGGGATGAATTAGATGCAATATCGATTAAATATATTTTTCTGAGATACTCCTCCACCCAGAAGGGGTACAAGTGTTATTATCCTATAAAAAAAAAACTATATGTTACAATGGATGTTACTTTTCATGAAAATACTCTATTTTATAATATACAAGAAGTTGATCCATCAGATATGCAGTCTTCACATGTAATAACACTTCCTCCAGTTGAAGTTCAACGTGTACATGAAGAAGAAGGGGAGGAGACGATACTTTCTCAAGAGAAGAAAATGCAGGTATATATTATAGGTGAAAGAAAGG
This sequence comes from Brasenia schreberi, assembly GCA_036023115.1. Taxonomy (NCBI): domain Eukaryota; kingdom Viridiplantae; phylum Streptophyta; class Magnoliopsida; order Nymphaeales; family Cabombaceae; genus Brasenia; species Brasenia schreberi. The sequence goes on from JAYKKT010000077.1 coordinate 11,038,265, forward strand.
CCTTGCTCCCACATTTGTCAACTACCCTAGATCATAATCCTCACCTAGAATCAGTTTCACCTCCTACTAAGGTAACCTCCCAGCATTCAGATAGTGAATTAGATGATTTACCTATTGTAATTACAAAAGGAAAAAGTAAAATGGTAAAATATTCTTTGGAAAAGATGGTATCATATTCTAATTATCTTAGAGAATATCAATTATTTGTAATGAATGCAGATTCTACTCATATTTCAAGCACATTTGAAGAGGCAAAACAACATACAGAATGAAAAGTAGCAATGAAAGAGAAAATAACAGCCCTTGTAAGAAACAAGACTTGAGAACTGATGGATCTACCTTTAGAAAGAAAGATAGTGGGATGTAAGTGAGTATTCTTAGTAAAGTATAAGGCTGATAATAATATAGAAAGATATAAATCAAGACTAGTAGCTAAAGGTTATAGCCAGCCATACGGCATAGATTACACAAAAGCATTTACTCTAGTGGTAAAGATGAACACTATCATAATTATTCTAAGTTTGACAGTTAGACGTTAAGAATGCTTTTCTTCAGGGAGAATCTTGTGGAAGACATTTATATGGACTTACCACTTGGGTATACTCATGAACAAAAAGAGAACAAGGTATGTAAGTTAAAGAAATCAATTTATAATTTGAAACAATCCTCACGGACATGGTTTGAAAAATTTAGTGATGGTGTCATAAAGTTGGGTTTTAAGTAATGTGTCAGTGATGATATACTGTTTATCAAACAAGATCTGAAAATTATTATGTTATTGGTATATGTGAATGTTATTATCATTACAGGTGATGATATTGAAGGCATAATCGACCTAAAGAAAAGACTAAATATAGTATTTGACTTGAAGGATTTGGGGAGATTATGTTACTTCCTGTGAATAGAAGTGATCCATAAAGATAATTGTTTATTCTTAAGTCAAAGGAAATATAACTTATTGAAAGAAACAAAAATAAAGGATTGTCGAATATGCTCAATTCCTATGAAAATATCTAAGGAAGATAGTTATAAGTCAGCAAAACTATATGTGAATGTTAGTAAATAAATACCAGAGATTAGTGAGAAAATTTATATATGTCACTACATGACCTGACATCATTTTTATAGTTGGATATGTAAGTAGGTGGATGCACAGTCCATCTAAACATCATATGAGCACCGTATTTTATATTATCAGGTATTTGAAATCCTTAATAACTTATGACTTGCTATATACTCCACACCCAACACTCGATATAAGGATCTACTTAGATGCAAATTGGGCAGGCTTAAAAACTGATAGAAAGTCAACATCAGGTTATGTAGTATGTTTGGGAGGCAACATCATATCCTGAAAAAGTAAGAAACTATCTGTGGGAGGCAAAATACCGTGCTATTGCTCTAAGCATGTGTGAAGATCAATGGATTATATCACTTATAGAAGAAATTGGATTTAAAGAGAATACTCCAATTACTTTCTTTACTAACAGTAGAGCAACCCTTCAAATAGCTCAGAATCCTGTCTTTCATTAAAGAGTCAAACACATTGAAATTGACTGTCACTTTATTAGAGAAAAGATTTCGCAAGGTATCTTCAACCTGATTTATGTGTGCTCAAAAGATCAATTAGCAGATATCTTCACTATACCAATTTCAATCAATGACTTTTAGAAAGCACTTACACAGTTGAGGATTATAACTCTTGAAGAGTCAACTTGAGGGGCCGTATTGTGGAAATCAAGTTGAAGTCCAAGTTCTCGTTCTTATTTTAATTTTAGTCATGTTTGAATTTAAAGTTTAAGTTTGTGTCTTGTATTGTAGTTAGGTTCAGTCGATTGTAATTTGGATCCTAATGGATCAGATTCTAATCCATTAGAAATTGAGTTAGGTTAGTCATTAATTAGGGGTAATTCAGTCTTTTGAATTAGATTAGTAGTATAAAAACCGACTTTGTAATTAGGTTTTATGTATCAGAAAAACATGAGAGACTGGGCGGCAGACCTGCACCTTCTTCATGTTCTTGATGTTTTGATTGTTTTGCTAAATAAAATGCTGATTTATTTAGCATAAACTCTACGAGAGGAAACCTCTCGTTGATTATGTTTAAGAACACTTGTCATCCTTATAACCTAGCATAACTAAGCTGAGAGAGAGAGAGTTGATGTGGTTTTCTCACATCGCTGTAGACCAAAGAAAGAGTTTCCATTTTTAGAGAGTTATTGTATCTGTGCGAAGACGCTTATCCCGATCTACAAATTTAACAAACTCCGTGAAAATAAAAACGAGCAGCACCATAACTCCATCGGCCTGGCCAAGGACTTCTTATGTACCACTAACAAATATGTTTTGAAGGCAAGTTGCATAAAGCAAATCATTCCGAATAAAGAAAGATTTTCTTGTCCACAAATCTGCACCGTTAATCCCTAAGAATGAATACAAGCCACAGGGCTCTTGATGTCTGTGGAGGGCCAGTTTCTGTTCAATTATTGGCACAATAATTAGATGACAGGAAACTAGAACGAAACGTCTCCACACATCAATCAGCACCAGAGAGAGAGAGAGAGGTGCATTCTATTAGCTGCTGCATTTTGCAGCGTAGAGCAAAATAGCAGACCGACTCCATTTTTCAAATTTCTATGCAAGGAGATCAGCTGTTAAGTCCAAAAGATTGGAATCAGTTGATTCTTTGTTCTTGGGAAAGCTCTTAATCTTTTAGTTCACTTGCTGATGATTTCATTCGTTTGCTCACCTTAGTGGCAACTCATTTCAACCAGCATAAACAATAGAAAAAGGTTATCAACGAGAGGATCCATTCCATCCTCATTTCTTATATTAAACGTATTTGGAAGCATATTTTAATTGTAATACCAAGTTACACCAGCCAAAGGGATCCAAATTAACTTATATATTGGCCTTTTCATTTCTTGAAGAGTCGGCTTTCGTAGCACATATAGATAAGTGTACTGTTCTCAACAGGGATGTTATTGCGGGTGTCTGTTTCGAAAAGAATGGATTTGAAGAGTGGAAACGGGAACAAGAAGAATAAGAAAATTGTTGACAGAGATAAGGTAGTAAGTTCTTGCCTCGCGAACCCGGTTTCAACCATTCCTTTAATTCCTCTAATTGATTCTTAGACTCATCTAAAAATAAAGCAAATTATAAAAAAAAGTATTACTTTTTTTTTTAATTCATGAACTTATCATTATTTTCTACGTTTCATCTATAATAATATGTTTCAATTTAAATGTATTTTACATCAATTATATTTTATTTCATATGTAAAATGAGCTTTAACATATGTTTTAGCATCTTTCTTGTCTTACGAGATCACATAAAAATATGTGGGAATATGGAGAAGGAGATGAAAGCCTTTTGGTCTCCATAATCCAGATGGGATGGGATGGGATGAGAACAAGACTCTGAAACAAAATGAGAGCGAGAACTTTGATCCCGACTCCACCCCACTGCATGAAGTTCTTAGTTCTGAAACAAAATTATTTATTGAAATGGAAGCCACAACTCAAACAAGTCATGAGAAGATTTGTCCATGGACATTGTTGGCCGTCGGGGTTCCTTCTCACGTTTTTGTGACGATCCCAACAGGAACTTTAGTGCAGTTTTCAGTTGTACAGCAGATAAAGCAGAAGTAGATCAGAAAAGATTAAGGTTTTCCAACTTTTACGGACTATCTCCATAACTGCCTCCAATAACCGCCTGGCCAAACTGCAAAAAATGACCATCTCGGCTTTACACACAACTTCTTAAACAAGTTAAAACTGCTTCTTCTTCTTCTTCTTTTTTAATCTACTCGCATTTTGAGCGAGGCGGCGGCCGCCTCAGCTCGCCCATGAATAGGTCTGTGTGATAATAATAGCGGGCCATAAGCAACCCCCAACTTTTAAGCGACCACCCATTCCTTGTTTTACAATTGTAAATATGATTTTAGCTCTATTTTCTCATCATTTGGAAAGTATACGCAATCTAAGCTAAAGATATGAAGCGACTGAAAAAAAAAGAGAATCTATATCTTATAATATTGATTGACGGAGGCCGATTTTGAACTATAAGCCTCTTTCTTCTTTACCCCCAGGATCTCGGAAATGATCTGCATATTTTAGTCTAAACAGGCGGTTTAGATGGAGTTGATGATAGGCTGTTAAATGAGCAGCACAAAGCGAACAGTAGCTGTTCATGGCTCCAGGGGCAGCTCAACATCTTGTGAAGGACCAGTTTCTGTTCGATTATTGGCACAATTAATTAGATTACAACGAACTAACTTTCATTCTTAGATATTGGGCGATTACTGTTGAACTTGTACGTCTCCACATCAGTGTGTGTGTGAGAGAGAGAGACCTGATAAGTTTGACAATTTTGAAGTTTGTGAAGGGTTACGACAATGAAGGCATCACTAAATGACTTGAATCAAATCCTAAGTTTTTGGTTCCAAGAGCTACCCTTTAAAACTCATTCTAAATTAGGAAAGCTTCACGTTACGGGCCTTTGAAGAGTGTAGATGAACAAAATGAAGCCACCCACAAAATATAATGAAAGGAAACGTGGGATTGAACAAGAGAATCATTTGAATAGTAAGTACATCGAATGCACCAACGCTCTATTCGATTGATTCACCCGAGATCGAGTGAAGGCGACCAATATTGAAACTCAACAAACAACACTTATGGTTCAACAATAGTTACTCACGTAGGCAAAAAAGCAGCACAAATTTATCTGTTCATTTATCACATAAACTATCTTTAGAGGAGTTAGAATGCTCCAGCTCCCAACCCTCATTCCCGATTGCCCCAGTATGAAGTTCGGTGAAGTTCGATGCTGTAAACATAAATACGTCACGAAACAATTTAGTGTTATCTTTTCTATCAAACAAATGCGGCACCGAAATGCTGTTGATGCATGGTGAAATGCCGCATTTTAACTTGTTCAATAATTTTGTTCTTACTACTTTTGGAACTTTTTTCAGATCGAATTTTGTTGGAGTCCATGATTTGTTTGTGGGGATGCACTTGGTTGTGTTCTTCCAGTTTGCTTCTTTTATCCTCATTTTGTTTTAGAATTCGTGCAGGAAAGTAGTCTGCTATGGGTCGGAACTCTTTGTTCCTTCATTTGCATGTTACCTAATTGGATGCCTTCCAAAGAGAGTTCTGTGAAGTTCCATGCCTTTAACATAAATACGTCATGCTATCTAGGTTTCTACAGATTTCTGTTGCTAATTTTCTTATTGTGTTGAGGGATTGAAAAATGTGATCTACGAGGTTCAAGGCTGCCACTTTGGCGGAGGACAGTGACTCCTTTCATTACGCTGACCCCCTTAGGGTTTATGATTGACATGTCTAATTACCCTTAAGATGAATGGCACTTAAAGCTATTGAAGTTTGTCACGTTTCTAAAAGACGTTTGAAACAAATGAAAGAAAATAAACTTTTAGTGTCAGAATAGTGTTAATGCCTAAAGCTGTAGATATAGATTGGTTGATAGCTTCTCCACGTGGCATGAATGGTAGAGAGCTATCTCCTCTCCCCCTTCACAGCACAATCACATTATAAATAGGACCTTCTGCAAGCCACTCGCCTCGCAGCAGTGAACTGAGTGCATAGCATTCTCTTATTGCTGTTCTCAGTTCAAGTACATGGCTAAGCTCGTAGTCCTCATCGCCACTTTTCTGGTAAGTCGGACCTAATTAACTGTTAGATATATAATTCTACCTTATGGATTGCTGAAAAGGAAGGTATATAATCTTTAATTATGTACGTTTGATTGTCTTTCCCAGCTTGTTCAAATATGTAAAGCAGATAACCCAGCTGACTACTGGAGCCGTGTATTGCCCAACACCCCCATGCCTGAGGCGCTCCGTGACTACTTGACTGCCGGTGAGTGTTAACGAGAAATAACTGAACGTACAAAAAGCAAGAAAGAAACAATAGCTGCTTGAACTGAACAAAGAAAGAAAAAGAAAAAGATTTTCTTCGTGTGTGTGTTTGGGATATATATATATATAAATAAATAAATATATATATATATATATATATATATATATATATATATATAGAGAGAGAGAGAGAGAGAGAGAGAGAGAGAACACTGTATTGAGAACATATTATATTATGTATAATTCTTTAAAGAATTCATTGAGCCAGAGAAAGTGCTTATATATAAGAATGCAGGTCTGGTGGATAACTACAAACCAGCGTCGTCGGTGCCCGGACAAAACCTACCAAAGTTCGTGGTCCCATCCCGCTGGTGGTATGTTTACGCAGCCACAGACGACGATGTAAAGCGCGACTCAAATGGTGCCCTGTTCTTCCTGGAGAAGAACCTCCATCCGGGATTCAAGATCAACCTCACCTTCGCCAAGACAGACGGAGCCACCTACTCGTTCCTCCCTCGTGAGGCGGCCGACGAACTCCCTTTCTCCTCCGCTCAGTTCGACGACATCCTCCGCCGCTTCTCTGTCCAGCCCGGCTCGTATTCCGCTGCTCTGGTGAAACGAACGCTGCAGGACTGCGAGAGTCCTGCCAACAAGGGCGAGCGGAGGGTGTGCGCCACCTCAGTCGAGTCCATGGTCGACTTCGCCGTCTCGGCGCTCGGCACCAACCGCCTGCGCGTCCTCATGACCTCCATGCATCGCCAGGAGGGTGGGGCGGACCGGAAGGTGTATACGGTTCTCGACGGCATCGAGAAGGCGACGTTGCGCCAGGATTCAGTGGTGTGCCACATCCGGTCATACCCGTACGCGGTGTTCTACTGCCACTCTGTCCCGGCGAGCCGGTCTTACGTCGTGCCGATGCTCTCCGATGCCGACGGCAACCGGGTGAGCGCAGCAGCCACCTGTCATTTGGACACGTCGACGTGGAACCCGAAACACTTGGGGCTGCAAGCGCTGCACGTACAGCGTGGCACCGTACCCGTCTGCCACTTCCTCCCACAGGATCACATCGTCTGGGTCCCTGTTAACTAGATCAGGCCCGACCCAATGCAACAACGAGTTGGATTTGGATCAAGTCATTCGGATCCAACCCGGTTCTGTCTGTATCACTAGCAATGCCAGTTGCAGGGTATAGGAGACACTGGTGATGTGCTTGCCTGTGAATAAGAACCTGCCGTGCAGTTTATTATGTGTAATAGTGGCTTTCTGCACCACCCTCTATGGCCGATGTGTGCACCACCCTCTATGGTCGATGATGCCTTCCTTAGGTTTGTAGTTAGTGTGTTTCCTTGACTTGTACTTCTATCTATGACTACTTGTATCAGTTGTTACCGTTTGCAATCTCTCTCTCTCTCTCTCTCTATATATATATATATATATATATGCCTCCATGAGTATCAAAATCATATCCTTTCCTGATCCAAATATGCGTCTTTCTTCAACTTTCAAGAGTTCTGTCTTAAGATGGTAAAATAATAGAAAATATATATAAAACATGTATGATGGTGCAAAAAAATATGTGAGGAGTGATGAAGGAATGACAAACTTCTTTGAAGTTAATATTGGGTCACATGAAGGATCAACTTTAAGTCCATACTTATTTATAATGGTGATTGATGAGTTAACAAAACATATTCAAGATGAAGTACCTTGGTGTATGTTATTTGCTGATGATATTGTGTTAGTGGAGGAGTCTAACAAAAAAATTAATAGAAAATTGGAACTATGGAGAGAAACATTAGAAAGCAAAGGCCTCCGACTTAGTAGAATAAAGACAGTATATATAGAATGTAAATTTGATCATTTGGTTACCTCAAAGGACATAGAAATTAAAATTGGCACACATTGCATCCCCCAAAAGAAAAGTTTTAAATACCTAGGATCACTTTTTCAGAGTGATGGAAGAATTGATGGAGATATTCCGCATAGAATTAATGTTGGTTGGTTAAAATGGAGAGGAGCATAAGGTATTCTTTATGATAAGAAAATACCATTAAGGTTAAAAGATAAATATTATAGAGCAGTAATTAGACCTGTCATGTTTTATGATTATGAGTGTTGGTTCAGTTAATCATCAACATGTACAAAAGATGTATATGACAAAAATAAAGATGTTGAGATGGATGAGTGGTTATATAAGAAATGACCATATACATAATGAGGTTATTAGAAACAAATTAGAAGTGACACCAATAGAGGATAAAATGAGATAATATCGTTTAAGATGGTTAAGACATGTAGAAAGAAGATCAAAAGAATAACCTATAAAAAAGTATGAAAAACTAGATTTTGAAAGTATTAGAAAAGGTAGAGAACGACAACAAAAGTGTTGGAAAGAAACAATAAAAAAAGATGTAGCTTATTATGAGTTAACTACTAACATGGCACATGATAGGGCTATGTGAAAACAAAGAATTCATGTAGCCAACCCCGTCTTGTATCAGAAAAGTCTTACTTGTTGTTGTTGTTGTTGTTGTTGATATATAAAAATGATATTAAAAATAAAAGAGACAGGTACAATACCTCTCTACGTGGATAACGATAATTTGAACTATCTTATGTCATATAGCTGTCGACTTGAAAAAAGTACAAACCATGTTCCGAACCCCATTTAACACATACAGCTCCTTAGCTCAAAGGTAGGAGTGAGAGTTTGTCTCTTTTTTTTTAAAAAAGTAAAATTGAAACGGTTCCAGAGCGATTCTGAAACAAGAACCGGAACCTATATCAGCCCCGAGGCGGATTGATTCCCGTTTCGAGGTAAATCGAAATCGAACGTGTATAGGCATGGTTCTATTAGTCTAAAAAGAATCATCAGGTGTACCCTCGAATCGCTCAAATTCTTCATGAAAATCCCTCATCTCGCCACATGATAAAAAGTTTCGTAATTGTTAAAAGTTCCTTTTGCATGGATTTTAGGTTTTGGTTAGGGTCTTGAGTCTGCACACTGGACCAGACTCGCATCATCAGAGCATCTTGTTTTCAACAATAAGAAAAACAAAAATTTGCCACTTGTGTGGAGATTTTGAGCTTGACATGAAACATAGCAAGTCCAAGTAGCTTCAATAGACATTAAATAGAGACTTGACAAGAAGGTATTAAAAATAAAAAGAACAATTTATTTTCAAAGGTCAAAGACAAAAGGAGCAGTTTAAGTAAAAAACCAATAAAGTATGATATTATTTTTCAGATTTAAATGCTAGTTGAATTGACACCTCATGGGATAATGGCTTGGTATATATAGAGAGAAAGAAAGAGAAAGAGATATATGCTCAATTAAATTCATGCTTAAATATACTTAAATATTCTCACGGTTCAATTGGTTTGAAATAAAAGGTGAACTTTATCGTTGTATATGAAATGATAGAACATAAAACATAATGGTAAAAGTGAACTTTACCGTTGTATATGAAATGATAGAACATAAAGTATAATGGTATATGATATAATATGCTTTTTATATTCAAACCTCAAATGTTTCGAAAGATTTAAGCATGAATGAATATTGAGCATCAACCACTATCTCATATAAAATTAGTAATATATACTCAATCTAATCCATTATATATATATATATATATATATATATATATATATATATATATATATATATATATATATATATATATAGAGAGAGAGAGAGAGAGAGAGAGAGAGAGAGATCTTAATGTGATGTAAGAATTGGTTTTTATTTTTGTTTGTATGTCATTGCATTTAAAACGTATCAGGAATATTTTCTCGTTAACAACTCTAGAGAAATGGCCCCAATGACTGAGAAGCCATTGCTACATATATGTTAAAAAGATCCCATCAATTTTCACAAAAGTGGATTCAATAAGTTTCTTTGATGTGCACTGGAGAGAGCATTCGGTTCGCCTTCCAAGTATGGTGTACACAACAAAGTTTTCTTCTTTTTTCGCAAACGATGCTTGCAACGGATCGAATTCAGTAGATGAGTGCTAAAATATCCTGATATGAATTCGATACAGCATTCCTTGGAGTGCAGGACGGATCATATGACCTGACAACCTTCCAGGCAGGTTTCAGTGTTGTAGAGGAAGCTAAACCTGCACACTGAATCGATCTCTGGTTGATCCCAGAGCAAGCACTCATCTTGTTCAGAGACGTTATTTAGTATTCTTGTTGTTGAGTACCCTGATGTTACACCATATATATCTCTCCCTCATACATGTCACCGGTATTGCAAGACATTTATAGTGCAAGCATGGTGGTATCAATTTGTGAGCAATAGCTCACTCGGCTAGGTTGTCGACTCAGAAGTTGAAGGTCATAAGTTCGATTCCCAGGCTGTGCATCTGGCTTCGACCTCTTCGTTATAAAAAAAAAAGAAAAACGAAAAACGAAAAGGAAGTTCATGGAGTGGACGACATTTGAGGTATCTGATATCGTTGTAATTGAACTCGTAGTTATTGTTAAAGACGTTGACCATAGCTTCGAAAAAAGTTTTCAACATATTTGGTGCAGAACAGATCCTTGAGTGGTTGAAAAACTTGTTCAGCAGAACCATTTTTGCAACACCACAAGTTTGTAAATGTTGTGGATTAGAAGTTTCTGCAGCAACTTTGGATATATGAGAGAGAGAGAGGGAGAGAGGATTGCTGCTAAATGGCAACTCTGTCTTGCTCTCCGCAGCCACTCTTCTTCTGCCCCCAACTCAATCAGCCTTTGTTCACCGACACCAATGTACTGGTTAACATCAACCACGCTGGAGCAGCAGTAGGCCGCCTGCACCGCACTCGCCATCATCTCCTTGCTGTCTCCTCCAGAAGCCCAAAAGACACTGAACTCGAAGACCAACAAGACGGCCATCGTGCCATCCAATCCTTAGCCATCGCCGAAGCCGTCTCCGACGACGAGTTGTGGGCCGCTGCCCGTCTGCGGGTCGACTCGTTCTACGCTCCTGATCGCTCCGTATATGCTTTCGAGGTGATCCACCTCTTCATATCTTGGATCAATTACTTTTTATAGATTGAAGTTCGCCTGGTTTGGTCCTTCTATATTATAGCATCATTGGTTTTGATAGGTTACTTGGGCACAAAAATCGATACTCTTGCACGCTCGTATTGTCAAAATATTATTATTTTTAGATTCTCGTGAATCTGAAAACCAGCCTTCTAGCTTTAAATCAAGCTGAACGCATTTTTGTATCTGTTTTGAACGGCATCTGAAGAAGATGAAATGATTTTCACTGTCAATTAGAAGTTCCGAAATGGTGCTTTTCCTTTCCAAATCCCCTTTATTCTTTTCCTTTTTCAACAGTAGTGATTTGGTTATGCTTTTATCGAATTTCTGGCCTCAGCCCTCACAAACTACAGAAGAAAAACTCAGGAGGAAAGTGAAGAAGCTAGATTTCATAATTCAAACTGCCAAAGGCGGGAGAAGGAATAAGGATAACACATTCTTAGTGACGCCCAAATCCTGACTATTGTTAGTTTTCCCTTCTAATGGTTACCGTTCCCCATTATTTTTAGGCTATGGATTAGCTTAGTGAGATCCTTCTGATGGATCTGTAATGTATAGGATTTTTTTACAGCTATGCATCGTTCATTTATTCATAGGGGAGAACCAACGTTGCCGACATCCACCTGCACATGGAGGATTATGTCTTTGAAGTAGTTCTCCTAGTCACTTTTTGAACGTGATTTTCTTCAGAGGAGATTGCCTTTTACAATATAAGTCAACCATGTTTACATTCTTTTTTCTAGTAAGGAAACCGAATATACCTAAATCATAGGTTACATTAACTAGTACAGAATCCCTTCTTTCTGTAGCTCCTTGAAGATTTTCCTTCTTGCATTCCCTTCTATTGACAATCTCTTACTTCCAATCTCCCAAGCTTGCATTTGAATTTCCGTCTTCCTCGATATAGATTTGTAAGATCATTGTGAGACATGCACTGCGGTAGGACCAAAATATCTCAATTTAATTCAATTCACTTGAAGTTTAGTTGCATACGTTAAGTCTTTAACTGAAGCAAGAAAATGGAGGAGAGATGATTTTGTTCTTTCAGTGTTATTATGTGATATCATATCAAGCGGCAAACACGAAATGGCATTAAGGGTTATCACAAAACAAGCTGTATTGGCCCTATGTCATACAAAATGGATTGTGTGCAAATATCATATTTTCACATCTGCTATCATATTGCGAATGTTTTATTCCTCTCATAAGAAACAACAAGTGCATTGAACCAATACTAACCACCATCACTCAACAAGAACCTTTTCGTAACATGTTCATTGTTCACTAAGGAACCTTATTTTGGTTTGGCAATTAATTTTTGCATGATGATGTTATTGACATTCTTTTCTTAGAAATTAGGAGTAGAACAAGATATTTGATTAAAAGTTTCTTGCTCTAAAAAAATAAAATATGATAATAAACAAGCGGAAAATATTCAAGAGAATATTTTTAACTACCATGCTTTTAGTTGCCTGATCATGCAATTTTAGTGATGTTCAATTTTTTCCCAATAGGATAAAAATGTGAACTTCATTTTGATATCTGGATCTTTAAGGGCCTAATGTACAAGTTTGCAAGTAGAGTTCTTTCTTACCGAAGGAAAAAGATCAAGAAAGAGGGTAGGTAACAAAGGATTTCAGTTTTTTTCGCTCACATCTGTGTTTATCCCACTGGCAAAGAAAAGGTCTACCTGGATGTCAACAAATTCTTCATCTGGCGGGAGATATTACAGAGACCATGTTAGATATTTTCAGATATATATGATTCTAACAATCTCGGGACATGCTCTTAATACTTTCCGATATTGATGCTGTTTATTTTTCTTCAAGTTCTGTTAGGATCATAGGAGATACTTGTCAGCGAGGGAATTTGATGCACTGAAAGAGCGCATATCACCGAAGAGGGCTGGATCTAACCGTGCTGCATGTATAAACGCTACACTTCCATTGTTAGAAATCGAAAAGAGGTGTCATGATTTGCGTTGCAAATGCAAGGTATGAACCAAAACAGTGTGAACCACTGGTTGGAGCATATCATCAGAAGATCCTCATTTACATTAATCATCCTTCTGTAACTCTATTGTTATGTCACATTACCAGATCCTGCTTTATATGCTTTCTCCATCTCAAAGTTTGATATCTTTCATTTTATATGTTTAAAGGATTTAATATACATAATCTAGCTTATTTTGGGTTTCCAAATTTGTTAAACTTGTCAACCACTTTATGTTTTCTCGTTTATTTTCTTTCTTGAGCACTTTTATCACACTTGCACAAGTAGAAACGTGAGCATTATTGTTGCATAACTTGCATGCTTGTTTACAAATTTGCTTATTCTTTAATCTCTTATTATCACACTCCACATTTAATCCGTTGCATGCTACATAATCATCAAGTGACCTCCTTGCTCGAGTCATATCTTTGAATTCTTTGTACTTTACATCTGGTCATTATATATGCAAGTTCCATCTTATCCATTCATGTTCACTCTCAATCTTGGGCTTGCAAATTCTGCAGTTAATGCTTGTAAAAGGAGACATTTAGAGGTTAGCTAGAGCAACACTGTATGCAAAGATGATTCATGAGAAAAGGTCAAAAGTTGTTAAACCTTGAGGCTGGTAATGAAACTTGATATTAGGAACATATGTTGATTTAGCCAATATTTTCTTTCTCATGGTCATTAAAAGGGTTGTCGTCCATATGCTCTGAAAGGTTGTTTGGAGGAGATACTGAGAACATGCATGCGTATTCTATCATCACCTGAGCTTGTTAGAACCTAAGAAAAATTCTAGTCTCTTGCTACTTATTTGTGGTGAGATAAAGATGTGGTGGATATTAGGATCTTATGTACATACACAATCTACCTTTACTGTCATATGACCAGGTCGACTGAAATTGACTAATGCTTCATGGACTAAGGTTCTGTTAAATCTTCTCTTATGGACATATAAATTTTCTGCTTCCTGTGGTTGCAACTAAAGACGCTTTTGGACCATATATATTTCACAGAACAAATATGTTATGAAAAGCCTAAAGTTTCCCTTCCTTCTATCATTTTGGAAGTAATATGGTATTTTTCTATTTCTGCTGAACAGGTTCACTAGGTACATTATATTGGATACTGGATAGTTTATTGATGCTTTGGAACTGTTCAAGAATCACAAATGCAATAGAAGTACAGTTCTTTTTGGTTTTGTACAACAGTGTACCATAACATTCTCCATTGTCTGATTTACCTGTTGATTGTTAATCTATAGTTCTCTAGAGCTGGAGAAGATCGAGTTGTTGTTGGGACTCTGGACCTTAACCAAACTATGGGAATAGCAGATCAATTAATGGGAAGACATCCAGAGGTATACGGTTTTGCTGTTGTGCACTGGAGTCACATTTCTTAGTGTTGGCAATTGTAAATGACAGGCCTGAAATATGCCTGAGATCACCTGTAATCAATTCAACTTCATATCTTGCAACCTTGTGATTGCCTTTCTCCAACAAGACACATGGGACTTGTTTTCATATAACTTGCATCTTTATTTGATGACATCTGCATCCACTCATAATTAAGCATTATGCAGCAACTTGTGCCTGCAAGACTTTTATTCAATTTTCTGCTTCATCCCTTCTTTCAGGGGACTTTGAGACAAAATTCTAATTTGTGTCCTTTTCTCTAGTAATAACTCTTAATTTACATAATGATATATTAGCATCCAACTCTTTGGTGGAGTATCGATTGTTATCACAGCCTACATCCTTTTGGTACTTTTGTTTGGCTATTATCAGTCTAAGCATAAAGAACGAGAAGGGAGTAGTTTATTATTTATCAAAGAGCACCTCAGTCTCCTTTGCAAGTTTCAGCTTAGAAACGAATTCCATCAGTATCAGCAATTTGTTAGCTGACAATTATACTCTTCTTTTTAGAGATAAAACGTACACCTTTTCGCAGGGTACTGGGGCTCATTCTACAAGAGCATATCTGTGCAATATATGTGTAGCCAAAGAGCTACACAGAAAGGGAATTGCTTATGCACTCATCCAGAAGTCCAAGAAAATTGCTCAAAGATGGGGTAAACCTCTGCAATACCTCTCCCAAAGGGACTTTGATGAATCATATTTGTCCAATATTTTTAGCACAATCATGTTCTTGGAAAGATAGATGCATACCCAGAGACACGTGCAAGTGCATACATGCTTCCACGCAAAGACAAAAAACTCTTAATGCTTAGTTTTCATTACTAGCACAATCTGATCATTTGCATGATTCACTCTGTGAACCTTTTTCAAGCATTGCCAGATCAAAAGCATGATTTTTGTTATAGTTTCTGGAGCTGAAACTTCTCTTTTTCTCTAGGTATTACTGATCTTTATGTCCATGTTGCTGTGGACAATGAGGCAGCAAAGAAGTTGTATTACAAGAGTGGTTTTGTTTATGAAAATGAAGAACCAGCATGGCGAGCAAGATTTCTTGGGCGGCCTCGGGAACTTCTTCTTTGGACTTGCCTCTCTTGATTCCCAAAGGAAAACGGCATGTTACCTTTGGACATTTAGCATAACAGTAAGAAGAAATCATCTCCGAGGAACTCAATATTCCTGTTCTACTGTTAACTCCACTTGTGTAGTTTACGGGTCAAGCCTTCACAGCTACTTCTGTGCACTAGGTTATTTGTTTTCTTCGTGAATGTGAGCAAAACCAAGTCATTGATTGATTTATCTGCGTTGTAATTTTTCTTTAAAATTTCCAATCTACTATTTCTGCCTGCTAATCCTTGGTTATCTATATTGGAACTCATTTACACTTGTTTGAACCTTCTGTGCCAAAAGGGAACGATTTCTCACTCCAATAGAACTCTGTGTGTGTATATACAAGTCCTAATTGCTTATCTTGGGGATTTTTGAGGTTTAAATTGTGCAATCTTTATGTTACCTGAAATTAGAGAGGGGAACAAGTCATGTATTGCTGGTTGCTACTCAAATATTTCAAAGAGCAATTTTCGAAATGCATTGTAACATGAATGCCCCTAGAATCACCTCACTTAAACCGTATGTTACAAGGGTATGGGGCAGGTGGGGGACATAGATGTGGATACGAGTGTGAGAGAGGGATATGGCAACCTAAAATATCATGATAAACACTATTTTATATAATTGATAACATCTCATCAAGCTAGTTTTCTTAGAGTTATTATTCACTAGTATTAATCAGTCGATATTTCATGAAATGTCCCTTGACATGATGCTGGACTATTACTAAAAGTTTTTTAGTTAATCATTTTTGGGTAATAAATGCCAAGGGACACAAGAGAGTTAAAAGGTTTCCTAGAGTTATTATTATTCACAAGTATTAATCAGTCACGATGAGATCAACTCTGATGGATGCCATCAGTAGGCATGACCTGAACGTTCAAGAACTGTTTCGGAACGACAGTAAAAAGTCCACCAGATCTTAATTGCCATCAAGATGCCTTCGTCCTCATCCTCTCACGTTTTGGATGTAGTGGGTTGAAAACGCAACTGGCTGCATATTTTATATCAGCATGCATGAGTCAAAGCATGCCTAGATAATCATTTCTCAAGCCGATTTTTACACACATGCATGCACACACACAGACATGCACAAGCACAACACCACTGCACGGTACTAACCATGCATATCTATGTATCATGGCCACCCTATGCGGTATATGCATCTCGCCATGCAAAGTGTGTGATAATTCGTTGTATCTGAACTTATGTGCTAAGGCGACCCCTTGGGTATCATTCTTTTAGCTACCACCAATGTCACTAACAAAGAAGCTTAAGCGGTGAATGAACGCCAAGTCTATTGACTTGTGGAGAGAGTGCAGGGGCAAAGTAATGATGCTGAGTGTAGACATGACTGGTTCCGGTTCTGGTTCTAAAACCGGTAAAAACATTTAAAATGTAAAAAATTTAAAGAATTCTGAACCAGCAGTTTGGGACTGCCTCTTCCTGTTTTGAGCCAGCTCTGATTTCGTAAGAAATGGAACCGGCATCGAACTGGCTGGCCCTCGGTTCTGGTTTTAACCAGTTTCTGACCTGGTTTGATTTTGGTCACAACCATCGACCCAGTTCCAAACTGGCCATGCCTAGCTGGGTGGCCTTCCTAATTGGGGGTCTATGGAGAACTGCTCAAACTACCATGCTGTAGTCGCTTTCCCCACAACTTAATTTTAAAATGTTTTTTTTATCTGTTAAAGAATACATATTGGCCGTAGAGTGTAGGCCTTGACCTAGCAAAGCAAATGACATGTGAATACTACGTAAGGCTAACAGTATTTATATAACTTAACACATAAGTTTTTAAAGCATAAATATTATATGAAATATAGTTCGAAGCAAATGGCTTTGGTGGAGGTGGAAACGACAGGCCATGCATGTATGCAACACCCTTTGCTGGCTTGATACAGAAGTTGGGATCCTCACCACCCCCAACATCTTAACTATTAATTAAGCATGCTATGGTCCTGTCATTAGACGGCATCTAACGCTAGGCTGTTAGAATGAACGAGCTAGCTTAGATCAACATAGTTGACTCTTCCAGATGCACACCAACAAAGGCACTCTTGGGGAGCGGGCCGGCCAAAGCGAGTACGAGTGTTGCTGGGAGATCCCAAAGGATCCCATCCATCTAGCCGTAGAACCCCAAAGTGACTCATAATCAAAGCACCTGTTGTTGGCCCAGTGACGGGTCTAAAAGTTTGTGTGGAGTTGGGCAAGAAGGTCATGGGACTTTTTAAGGTCTGGTGGACTATGTGTTGTATACATAGATTCAATTCAACCGTAGGATATGTTTTTTTTCAATCAAATTTTTAAATTTTGGGTGAAGCTATTGTCCTATCTTGACTCAATGAAGATTCAAACTTCTAAGTTTTGGGGCTGTCCTATCTTGACTCAATGTAGATCCGTAACTGGTTGGCTTAAGCACAAATAAATCCGAGAGTCTGGAGGCGCAACTACAAGGAGCGGACAGTTTAGAGAATGTGCATAGCTATAACTCAACAAATGATGCAGAAATGCATGCACAATCACAAACTATTTACAGAAAAAAGAGAAAAAGAAAGAGAGAACAAGGATTTACATTCAATAAGATAAGGAGTGGATTTGAAGAGTGAAAATGGAGTTGGTATGGCATAGCAGGTCCTCGTCTCACGAACCTAGTCTCGACCCTTTCTTCCATTGATTGTAGAAAATAAAACCTATCAAAAAATAAAAACAAACTATACAAAAAAAGTGACTTCTTTTTCATTTAGTGTACTCAACATCATTCCTCATATTTCATCCATAATAATACGTTCGAATTTATATGCATTTCATATGTAAAAGTGAGCTCTAAAGAATGTTTGAACATATCTCTTTTCCTCGATGAGTCCTTCATGGAGACATAGGAATGGAAATGAGATTGTTTTTGGTCCCCGTCGGAGGATGAAGACGATGTTCTGAAATAGGAATGGGATGGGGACTTTGATCCCTGGACCTGCCCCACCCCATGAACCTCCCGCACCCCCTAGAGATCCATGTTGAGCTCCAGGCATGAGATGATACACAAATCTGTTTATCTTCGTATCCATTTCGTGTCGCATAGTGAAGTTTTCAGATCGAATAACTTTTGTGACAATATGAATTCAAGCACATCAATGTCTCTCCATCCTAATTGTAAATCTACCCCTTAGTCACTTGGCTAATGACAACTAATTAGTTTTTCTACAAATTCCCAAAAACTATATGCATCCCTTTTCTAAACATCACGAGTTTCGTTCTCGCTAAGTTGCGTTCCAAACCGGCAAAAGGATGCTTGGGGAATCATGAATTGAGAGCTTTACTGGACACCCATAAGAGTGGAGCTAAAATTTTACAATGGGGACCGGAGGTCCGGAGCTGGTCTGGCTCCTTCATTTGATTTTAGAGTTTTGGGGCCGGGCCCCTTCTCTTGATCTACGATGGTTGGGCTCCGAACTCGTGCACATGACTGGATGAGGGTGAGCAGCTTGAATGGGTTTTGTATGCCAAGAGGAGCTGCTTATTGTTCTATTGATCTTGACTCACATTAGCTCTCTCCATATTTTTTGATGAGATTATAACAAATTGGATCAACTCATCTTTCGGCTAAGATAGTGAGAGGTCACCATATTTTCTTTTTGGTACAATGAGAAGGACGAAGACAGATGCAGGCTATGAGTGTCGAACTCATGACCAACAACTTGTGAATCGACACTGAGCTATTCCTCTTCGTGCAGACCACCATATTTGATCGATCAGCTAAGCACGTATTGTGCTTACTCGAGCTGGGCAAAGTTTTGCTCCGTAAGTTCCTTTTTCAACTTTTATAAATCAAAGTAATTTTCATCAGAATTCACTTTCATGTATTTTGGAGCTGTGAGAGCTACTGCCATTGACTTTGACAGACCAAGAATGAAATCGCAAGCCTGGTTCACGTGAATTCTCTCTCCCTCTCCCTCCCTCTCTCTCTCTCTCTCTCTCTATATATATATATATATATAATATTAGTGCGATACACAGTATGTAGAAGTTGACAAATATTCCACTGTGCAAATTGTTAATCATTTTAACCACAGAAATTAAGCCAGCTTTTAGACTTTTACACATTCATCCATAAAATTATTTTCAAAGGTAGTGCACAAGGCACGTTCTGCTCCCTGCACAGTCTCTCTCTCTCTCTCTCTCTCGTGTCTCTGTTGTCCTTGTTGTCTGGGAAGATCTTATTCTCAGTGATATGTCGTTTCAGCAGCTGATTCCATTTGTACCACTGCTCTTCGTCGCCTTAATTCCATCCACAAGCGCCACCACCTTCAATTTCACTTCATTCGCCCCCACCAGCCTCTCTGCAATCAAGTTTTCCGGCGACGCCTTTCTTTCCAGCGAGGGCGTCATCGAACTCACCCGCAACCGAGCTTATCGTGAGGAGGTCAGATCAAGCCATGGTCATGCCATCTATGCCAATCCGGTCACGCTTTACTATCTCGCATCTGCAACGGCACCCGTTGCAGACTTCACCACCCACTTCACCTTCGCCTTCAATGGGTTGAGCAACAGCTCCAACGCTAACAAGTTGGCATTCTATCTCGCTCCGACGAGCGGCGGGATCGGCTTACCATCGAACCAAACCGTAGCCATCGAGTTCGATCACATGGGATTCCGTGTCGATTCAAACTCCTCTGTGGCCACGAAAGGAAGGTCCTCTCAATGCTCTCCCGCCCACACCGGAAATGAACCGAACTGTCTCACTATGCCAAAGGGCTTCAATGGTGAATTGAAAGGCGAAGCAAAGGTGGGATACAACTCCACAAACCTGACCTTGTTCGCGACACTGATCTACCAGAATGAATTGGACCCCTTAACACTTTTCCTGCAGATAAACCTCACCAAAGTCCTGCCGGAGCATGTGACCGTCGGGTTTTCCGCATCCACCCATCAATCTAAGGTGATGCATACAATCTCAAAGTGGGAATTCAGATCTCATGTGCTCAACCCCGCACCTGCGCCGTCACCGGCCAGCACCGGAAATGTTGGATCTCTATCCACAAATACCAAACATAACAACAGGCGGATCGCAGCACTAGTGGCATGTTTGGTGGTGCTAATACTTATTGGCGCGGCCTCACTTTTCCTGATTATTATTCGTAAGATTCTGAAGTCGAAGGAGAAGAATGAAGAGGAGGAAGATCGAGATCCAGAGAATTACAGTGCACAAGATGATGCTTATAGTCATACAACAGTAGGCATGTCGATTGATTTTTCAACCGGTCCCAGGAGATATAGCTATGCCCAGCTCAGTGAGGCAACCGACAACTTTAGCCAGGAGGGTAAGCTCGGACAAGGTGGGTTCGGCTTGGTTTACCACGGCACCTTAGCGGACACCCTGGAGGAAGTCGCCGTGAAGCGATTTTCCAAAGGTTCGAGGCAGGGGAAGAAGGAATATGTTGCGGAGGTGACCGTGATCAGCCGGCTAAGCCACCGGAATCTAGTGCGTTTGATCGGATGGTGTCATGAGCAAGGTGAGCTCTTGTTAGTCTATGAGTATATGCCAAAAGGTAGCCTTGACTTGCACCTCTTTGGGCGCAGAGTCATGACCTGGGCTCAGCGCATGAGGGTCGCCCGGGGCTTGGCCTCGGCCGTGCTATACTTGCACGAGGAGTGTGAACAGTGCGTGCTCCACCGAGACATCAAGTCCAGCAACGTGATGATCGACTCGGAGTTCAATGCTCGGCTCGGCGACTTCGGCCTGGCACGGCTAGTTGACCACGGTCAAGACGGGCAGACGACCAAGGTGGCTGGGACCATGGGGTACCTCGCACCTGAGTGCGTGATCACGGGCAAGGCCAGCAAGGAGTGCGATGTGTACAGCTTCGGGATCGTGCTGCTGGAGTTGGCAACCGGGTTGAGGGCTAGTCGAACCGTGGGTGAGCTCGAGGAATGGTTGGTGGAGTGGGTTTGGAAGAAGTTCGGCGAAGGCGCACTTTTAGAGGGCGTCGACAAGCGGCTCGGTCTAGAGTATGAGAGAAATGAGGCCGAGTGCATGATGATGGTGGGCTTGTGGTGTTTGCACCCGGACCCAGATAGAAGGCCCACAATTCGAGATGCGATATTGGTGCTAAGTTTCCAAGCCGAACTTCCCCGGGTTCCGACGAAGATGCCGGTGCTGGCTTTCTATGAACCACCGCTCTGTGGACCTGAGGCTGGGCTCACAATGACCAGCTGCAGCCGGAGAACGATGATAAGGACGACGACAACGGCAGAATCGGCGACACCCCAGTCGTTGTTGGAGTCACACAAGGACCCACAACGAGAGGCTTGGTCTTACATTATATGATCCAGCATTGAGTATGTACACACAATGGGTTGGCCTCGCAAGACTTTCCTTGTTTAAATATTTGAGTGGACGAAGAAGGTCAACGGGGCGAGCAATGGTGGGCTGAACAAAAGGAAAAGAGGGAGATGCCATTCATACATGAGTACACGACACTTGACTTTGAAATTCTTGTGCTCGAGCATACACACATTCTGATCAAGTTACCTAACCATGAAGCGACACGAAAAAATGGCAAGAGATACGACACCTAGTTGAGGAGTCCTGGCCGAGATGTCCACCAAGTAAGATAAACGGTGCAAATTCTGTATCGTGTCTGAGTGACCTGTATACAGTGTCTCTTGTTTGGCTTCAAGAATGCGGTGGTGAGAGTGGAGATTATTCTTTCGTAGGAATTTCATGAGCAGTTCTATATTTTTGAGGAAAATGTTCAATTTTATATTCGGTGGTTTTCAACTATTGGCAATGGTTCCAACCGGTAGAAATAATGTTTTTGGCGGTTTTGACCGCTGGAAATGCTAATTTTTTAAACCGTCGGAGTTTGTACTAGTGACAAATCATATGACGCTAAAAAATGATGAAGATTAACTTAGGTAAACATTAGCTTTTGTAAACATAATGTTAAACCACTCAAAATATTCAAGATCAAACCTGTTTAAACAATTGGTATTCCTTAAGTTTTTGACAACTCCTTTGTGACCAATTAACTCATTCTATCACTCGGTTCTGATCTGCTTGAACCTTCCTGGTTTAGTTCTTTGGTATCAAAGACCCATTTCATGTAGGGATCGACGAAGAGCTTCACAATAAAGAGCAGCGTCGAATGGTTAGGATATGCCAGTGGCTCAAAATCATGTATTATAACAAACCATTCTTTTCCTCTGTTCTTTTTTAATGAGCAAAGAGATGCCTCGGCTCTTTTTTAAATGGCAGACATTGTGGGGAAGTAGAGAAAGAAAGAAAGATACCGTCTCTTTTTCTTTTCTGTAAAGTTCAGCACCGATATCCGAGATCCCAAAGGAAGATCACTAATCTGGTTTGAGCCGGCTCGACGGACTACGGTAGTGAAGCTCTCCCATGCCGGTTTTCTCCATTCACAAGATTCCAACTCGAAACCGTGCTTAAGGAAACCAAGTGTGGAGCCACTTGAACTAATCAAGGGTTGCTGAAACCTTGCGAATGGATGAGACTCGAGCAACATGACGGACTTAGAAATTTTTCTCGGGTGAGGTGCAGTTTAGGTAGAGGATCTACATTGAGGCAAGGTGGGGTGGCCTCTTCACAAAATTTACAGATGATAGATTGAATCCATGGCCACTATACATAGTTTGAGTACTTCAATAGTCCAATAGGCAGTTTGCCCCAACAAACAACAACAACTAAGCCTTTTTTCATACTAGACGGGGTCTGCTACATGATTCTTTATTTTTATAAAGCCCTATCATGTGTCATGTTAGACGTTAACTCACAATAAGCTAGATCATTCTTTATTGTTTCTTTCCAACACTTTTGCGGTTGTTCTCTATCTCCTTTAATACTTTCCAAATTTAGTTTTTCATACCTTCTTTAAGGTTCTTCTTTTGATCTTCTTTCTATATGTCCAAACCATCTTAAACGATATTATCTCATTTTATCCTCTATTGGTGTCACTCATAATTTGTTTTTAATAACCTCATTATATATACGGTCTTTCTTGTATGTCCACTAATCCATCTCAACATCTTCATTTCTATAAAGACATCTTTTGTACATGTTGATGATTAACTGCCCAACACTCAGAACCATAAAACATGGTAGGTCTAATTGCTGCTTTATAATATTTATCTTTTAACTTTAATGATATCTTCTTATCACAAAGAATATATGATGCTCCTCTCCATTTTAACCAACCAACATTAATTCTATACATAACATCTCCATCAATTCTTTCATCACTCTGCAAAATTAACCCTAGGTATTTAAAACTTTTCTTTTGGAGATGCAATGTGTGCTAATTTTAATTTCTATGCCCTCTGAAGTAACCAAATGATCAAACTTACATTCCATATATTCTGTCTTTGTTCTACTAAGTCGGAGGCCTTTGCTTTCTAATGTTTCTCTCCATAGTTCCAATTTTCTATTAATTTTTTCTTTAGACTCCTCCACTAACACAATGTCATCTACAAATAACATACACCAAGGTACTTCATCTTGAATATATTTTGTTAACTACAAAGAAGTCTGTCACTCCTTCATGTTTTTGCACCATCGTACATGTATCTTATAAGGTTAATGTATGTCAATCGGATACCTTTTTTTTCCAAGGTTCTCCAAAGAACCTCCCTCGGTATCTTATCGTAAGCTTTTTCTTGATCAATAAATATCATGTGAAGATCTTTCTTTTTTGCTCTAAAATGTTCCATAAGATGTCTCATAAATAGCTATCATAAAAATATCCCTTTCATTCTCTTTTTAGTTGAGTTTTTTATATAAATCTTTTAAAATTTTAGCTTTTGCTTCACCGATGACTTTTTTCGTTTCCTTCTTTGCTTTCTTATAAGCTTCTAAAGTTTCACTAGTTTTCTTAACATAATGTAATTTGTAACATGCCCTCTTTGCCTTGATTTTATTTTGCACTACCTAACTCCACCATCAAGCTTCTTTTTGTGCCAGTATACCTTCCTTAGATTCGCCTAACATATCTTTCACCACTTTCCTAATATGTATAGTCATATTGTTCCACATATTGCAAGGTGTACCAACATAATTCCAAACATCTCCTTGAAGGATTTTGAATTTAAATATATCTTTTTTCTCGCTTTTGAGGTTCCACCATTTAGTCCGAGTAGCTTGATGCACTCTTTTCTTCTTTGTCCATTTTTTTATTTGTAAATCCATAACTAAAAGTCGATGTTGGGTGGTTAAGCTTTATCCTAGAATTACCTTGCAATCTTTACAATACGGTCTATCTTTTTTTCTACAAATAAAGTAATCAATTTATGTTTATGATAAGTCACTCTTATAAGTAATTAAATGTTCATCTCATATTTTGAAGATTGTATTGACTATAAAGGCATCAAATGCCATAGCAAAATTTAAAATCTCCTTACCCTCATTTATATCCCCAAAACCAAAGTTTCCATGAATACCTTGATATCCTAATGTCTCTTTACCGACATGTCTATTTAAGTCTCCTCCTAAACAAATCAACTCCCTTTGTGGAATCCTTTGAATCACCTTATCTAACTCTTCCCAAAAAGCTGTCTTTATACTATCTTCTAGTCCTATTTGGGATGCGTAAGCACAAACTATATTCAAAACCTCTGCTCTTAACACTAATTTCAACATAATGATTCAGTCACCATATCATCATATGTCTATTACACTATCCTTTAAATCTTTATTTATGATAATACCATATCCGTTTCGAGTCTTTTCCTTACCCTAGTACCATAATTTAAAACATGTATCCTCTATTTTCTTTGCTTTTTTTCCAACCCACTTTGTCTCTTTTAAACATAGAATATGAATCTTTCTTTGAATCATAGTATATATCACCTCCATTAGCCTATCGGATAATGTTCTGATATTTCAAGAACCAATACGAATCTTATTATCTAGGACTAACTTCCTTACCCCCGCATCTGTCCATATTGAAAATGTGGAGACCCTCTTTGTAAATTATTCACTACATTCAAGTGAGAATATAGTGGGACTAACTTCTTTACTCACACTCATCCATGATGTGGGAACCCTCTCTGCAATTGATTCACTACATTTGGGCGAAAATGTAGTGGTTATTACTTACTTATCACTGCATTCGGGCTCTGCAGCGCATCGCTAGGTGGGGACGCCCCAAAGCAATGCTCATAATTTGTGTAATCCATGGTATAAAAATACGATAAAGTTTTATGTTGGTTGTTGAAAGTCTAACACAACCCTCCTCCTTTATCCGGGCTTGGGACGAGCAATGCAAGGGTGATACCTTACATGGGTAGAGTTCAGCAGTTTGCCCCAACCTACGAAAAGTTTTAGATCTGCCGCTGTGAAAGTCTAACACAACCCTCCTCCTTTATCCGGGCTTGGGACGAGCAATGCAAGGGTGATACCTTACATGGGCAGAGTTCAGCAGTTTGCCCCAACCTACGAAAAGTTTTAGATCTGCGCTGTGAAATTAAGGTGAGGAGATCCACATAGTTCTTCAATTCAATTTGATTGAATGGTAAAGACTTTTGAGGTTCTATCCCAGATCCCAGGCATTTTCGACTCGAGAGGTTTGTGTTTCTTGATAGTGTAGAAACTTACATTTTATAGAAGTGGTCATGGCCATGAGACTTCTATAGCGACCTGTCCCATGGTGGCCATGGCCGTGGTCCGGTGGACGATACTCATTCCGATTATTTTCTTTCTTGTTCGTCCTTTCTATTCGCTGCATAAAATTCTTTAGAGAGGGATTAAACTTAATCAGTTCCTTTGGTGACTGCAAGTTGTGTTTGTTGGATATGTGAGTTACTACTAACACCTATGTTCAAGAATAGGGATATCAATGTGTGGGATGTATTATACTTGATATCCTATATAGCTACTTGGATTTAGTAAGAATCAATTTAGTTGGATTTAGTAACTGAAACCAGCCCATACATTATTCACATTAGGATTTGAAATCTACTTATTTATTGGATGTTGATATCCCAAACATGATGCATTTTCTGTGTTTGGGTCTGGCCTTTCTTATCCATATCCATATCCAAATCCAGCTATGTATCGGTTTGATAACCTCTGATTAAGTATCCACTAATTTTGATATCAAAACTAAGATGTACGATTATCTTCACTAGTTATTGGCAGTTGGGACCTACGATGCTTGGTGATCTTTGACATTGTCATTCTTCTCTGGCAATGGTTTTCAATTTTTAGGGAACTTAAATAAAAAAATGGTGAAAGATAATTGAATTGTTAAAGTTCCACCAACAAAGTTCAAAAGCGAGGCCGTGGTTTTCAATCTCATGATCACCAGATTAACACCTAACCTTGTTTTCATTAGATTATAAAATAGGGGTGGCATTTTCAATCTCATGATCACCAGATTAACACCAACAAATTTGTCACGTCCCATCTATAACGGGACTAGGAACATGATTGACACTTGACCTAGAGAAATTTTAACATATTTTCAAAGAGTTATGGCGAAAAGATTGTTTAGATAGCTTTCAATAGGGAATGTGAGTTGGCTTCTCGAATGAATGTTAAGGTTGAGAGTGTTTTTTGGCATCTCAATAACTCACACTCCACAACTCAACAAGCACAAGAGAGCAATGACAATAACGGCCCAAATAGTTTGAAAGCATAAAGGTAAGATTTTTATTGATAGTAGAAATGAGTGTGGGTCCTTGGGTGCTAAGATGTTTAGTTTGAGACTATTCCATAACAGAGGGTTTACAATAGGTGGCCAATAACATGTTTACAGTTGGAGGATCACATATAGATCAAGTGTGGTAAAAAGAGAATTCTTTGAATGTTGTTTTGTAATTTTAAAATAATATTTGAGCCTCTTATTGATAGTTTCCCTTTTTTATATGAGAAACCAATTGGTATGTTCCGTCCGAGAAATTCGGTATCACTCAGTTGGCCTGGGGTTCGAGTGGATAGAGAAGCAAGAAGGCACGCAATCACGAGCATAATTTTCGCCAGGTGGTCGATGCATCGAGCAAGTTGAAACCAAGCACAAAACGGAATTTGCAAAAGCTAATACACGGTAATGTAGGCCTACCATTGCTGTCTAATCATATTTGTAAATATTGAGGCAACGTCTGTCATTTTTAATAAAATTTAATTCTCGAGAACGTAGCAACTTCAGTGCCTCTTGCTGTCGCTTCTCGTCTAAAAATCAAGAAGCGATTATTGAATTTATATCATTCACAACTCAATGTATAGAATTTTAAAGCCACCACTTTCAAATGAAACGTAAAAACGTTTATTTGCTTTGATTTGGAATACCTCTGAAAGCCTTTTCTTTGGTTTCTGCGGATTTCATGAACGTCGAAGCTTGGGCAAAGGAACTGAACTTTAAGCTTTATACGTTGTTTTGTGCGTAATATATAGAAAATTATGGTTTTCGATTTCATGAAGATCGGGACACAACAACTATTATTGGACTTTGTCATGAGAGCATCTAGCAATTGCTGCAGACATATAAGGCAATTGAATGCATTAAGATCGACCTGACTTCTAGACTGTAAGCCACATAGGACGAGCCAGCTTGCGTGAAAATCATATCCAATAATTGTTTTTTTGATACTAATGATAACATATATTAAGTTTAACACCTACCTACATTTCGACATAATGTAGCCAAGTTGCCATATTAAAACAGCTATTAGCAACACTTTAAGGACTTTAAGGACTATTAGAAAAGGAAAACAGTGTTTGAAAGAAAGGAAAGAAAAAGAAGGTTATTTTATGAGAAAATGAACTCGTGGGTAGATCCGGCCCCGCGGATTGGATCTCAACTGCTAGTGGAACCAAACTAGAACTGGAACTGAGACAGAGGTAGTTCAGAACTGCCGATTCAAGTAGTTTTCTGTTTTCCATTTTTAGGATCCCACCTTATTTTTCAAATAAAACTGGAACCAAGCCGAGATCGGACCTTGTTTGAGATCGAGACCTGGACTGGAACTAGACCAGCCTGGAGGGTGGTGGGTTTGGATATGGTTCGAGATTTTGGTGAACCGAAACTGCTGGTTTGAAACTGGTCGTCCTGGTTTACCCAGAAACAGAGAAGCCTAACTAGGTACTAAAGAGAAGAGAAGAGAAGAGAAGGGATGAAAGAAAAATACACAAAAGGGAAGGAAAATTAACTTCTACCTACATAAATCTGTAAGATGATGGTAATGGGGCTGGTTGGAATGGGTTTGTTCCCAACCCAAACCCGTCCCACATTCGAAAAATCTCTTTACCCCCTCCCTCTATTAAGAGCACGAGTTATTAAAAGTATTATTTTCTGAAATATGTAATTAGTATAATGTAAATTACATGCACTATGTACTTGATATTGAATTAATTAATTTAACATTAATTACTACTACTCGTTGCATGACCGTAGCCTAAAGATTAGGAAAATACACGATCTCACCTTTTTACCTTTTTATAAAGCTTCACCCCTTCATTTCTCCATTCTTTAAACATGTAAATAAAAGTCATACATGATTATCGTGAGCCGGACCTCGCATGAAAGACTCAACCTCCTCCCGTCCTCCATCCCCACCCCTCTATATGTTGGGCAAGTTCTCAGACTGAGATTATCCTAAACTTGAAGGCAACCCACCTTCCATGTAGACCCATCCCAACCCTACGCAGGGGCGTTCTCAATCCTGAGAACTTGCCGCATGTAGGAGCTCGATAGGTCAAGTTCTGGTGGGTTGGGTTGAGATTGCCATCTTTGGTAATACCCACAGGTCGAGCATGGCCAAGAGAACCTCAGTGATCCAATGGTTCCAATGAGAAGACTGTACAGAGGGTATTTACAAATTGCCGATTCGAAGCACATTTAAATTCCCTACAGCAGCTTAATGTGCACGATAAGGGACTTCTTATCAGTTCAATTCCCCAACTAATAATTCGGGAGGCCCTATATATTGTTGTTGTTGTGTGTATTTGTATTTGTATGTATGTATCTGTATTTGTCTCTCTCTTCATGTGGATATATGTCAAGATAGATGTGTCATTTCATCCAATTTAACCAAAGAAAAGTTACAGTTTACCGAATCAAATAAGCGAGGGACATATTTCGAAAAACATCTTTGACAGGAGCCTCGCTTTGAGATACGTGTAAAATGACATAGAAAATGGTTGCGACAATCCATATGAGGAATCAAATTTCAGGTGCCACGAAAGTTTATCTTTTTGGTGTATGATTTTACGCAAAGAGTTAGCTGATATCAAACGAGATAGAATAGAAATGACCACTAAGAATGAATTCATGTAGTGTGCCCAACTTTAGCGTTGAATAAGAGTTGGTTCTAGTTTTGGTTAGGTGTAAGATTGTCTCACACAAATCGGCTCCTGTAGGACCGAGGGCAGATCGATCACATGCACCCTCCCACTTGGGGTTCAGTTTGTCCCAAGCATGAATGGTGGTCCACTGAACGTTGAAGGCGCTATTTGTATACCATATTGGGTTCAGCTGACTCAATCAATGCCTTCTTTTTTCTTTTCATTTTACAATTTGGAGGTCGAAGCCAGTTGCAAGCCCTGCGTATCGAACTCATGACTTCTAACTTGTTGAGCTACTGCTCGTTGTGCAACTCAATTTGTTTTTCTTCTGCAGTTTACATCGGTGCATTCAATACATTCATTTCCCCTTCATCTCCTCTGGCTCACTCCTCCGCTAGGCATATCCCATTTGGCCTCTTGGAAACGGAAGCATCTTTGCCACCTACCAACCAAAGCCAAATCGGCGTCGATTTGTGGGCGATTCAGCTAGGCAATGAGCAGGAGGAAGCCAAAAGAAATTAAGAACTGAAGGTGATGTGTGGTCAAGAATGTGTGGACCAATATTTTTCGTGTCGTGAGATGCATGGTTTGGTTGATGTAATATGCACAAGTTTTCTGCTGAAAGTGGAAGTTTTCCACCGCCCACTTAGGTGTGACATGAGTGGATTTCCCCTGCGTTTAGGAGATTTTGTGCTGATGCACGTAAATATCACATCAAATGCAGAAAGGCTGCAGGCTTCCTGTGGGTGTCTGTGCTGCTGATGCATGTAGATATTACAAAGATGAGTGATTTTAAGCCCCCAAGGGGTGGTTCGCCACACTTAATTGTAGGACGTAGAGATGGTGGGCATAAGTTTTCTTAGAAGCTTAGATAAAAGTCAAATCACACCGAAATAGGGGTCTGAAATTTGTGTTTGGGTGACTGACTTTTATGATCGTAATAACTCAGGTCTTTCCTTTTTTAAGAAGACTTTCATATCTTTTATTACTTTTTTTATACACTTCCTCTCATTTCTTAGAAATCAAATGAATCCTTAGAAATTACATCTAATAAGCATTATTTTTTACAAGGCAACTCTATGCATATGCCCTAAAAATAAGTGTTCAAGTTTCGACCCTGAGTTATTCTAACCTCTCAAGAATTTGTTCAGACTCCGTTGATCAATCATTTTCAAACTGGCATTAATATTTTATAAGCGAACGTACCATGGAGAGTAGGGAGGCCCATGTTAAGAATTTGAAGCACTTAACTGTAGGACGATCGCAACAAAAACATCCCTCCATGCTGAAAGGGAGAAGTTCAAGTCCAAATTTTCTACTTCTACGATGAACAGCAAAACCAAGGCAGACTCTGTCATTCAGTAGCGCGCGTGGTGCAGCTAGAAACTGAATCACTACGTACACTGCATGGCAATGCACACATCGGCTTGGTTTTGTGGTCTCCCAATTGGTACCCAATTTAATACAAGTGGTACCAATAAACGTTGACATGACATTTAACCTTACCCATTTCTCTGTAAGTTTGCTGTGTGTATGTGTGTGAGAGAGAAAGAGTTTGCTGTGTGTGTAAGAGAGAGAGCTCCATCACAATTGTTGCTAGCAAGAGATTGAGTGTAATTGATAATTTCAACTGTTATCAAGAGACATTCTAACTAAATGGAGATCTTCGTATTTCTTGGAAGGATAATGCAGAAAGAGAATGGGGAAGAAAATCTAAACATCGAGTAGAGCTGGTGACATCAAACCTAGGGAGGGTACACTTAGTACTCTCTGAAATATTAAGATACGGGTTGCTTGTGATCTTTGTAATCAATGACAGGACTTGCTACCTGTGCATTAATGTTACGCTTAACGGGTCTTAACCCAAGCTTCAGTGCAGAGTTCCATACAAGATCGATCCTGTCAACATCGATTGCACCCACTTCATGATGGTCCCAGCCTTCTAGATGATGAACCACCCCTCCTGCGTGGCATGCATGGACAATTCCCCTCCCCATTGTATACTGCACTCATAGATTCAATAAATAATGTTATTAATAATAACAAACAAAACAAAAATAATTATTATAAAATAGTAATAATAAAGTAGATAGTCAAATATAAAAGAAGAGCACAAAAGGAGAACTTCTATTTTTTTTATTTACTGATTGTTGACATTATATAGAGTGAACATGAAGAATATGTGCGAAACCAACCAAATTTACCTCACAATAACCCAAGCCTTCAACGTCATCAGAAAGTCTCATTGCCGCCAGGTCGCCATAGGTGCAATCCTTTCGTATGCCTAGAATTGGGGGTACCACAAATTGGTGAAAGTGGGCGCCGGTTGGAGCCCACCTTTGCTCTCTTGGCGTGATCCATTTCCCTACTATCCATGTCTGCCAACAAAAACAGAGCAAGGAGTAGTAGTATGCTTTCTTCTAGTATTGAAACAAAATTTCATTTTCACCATCATCTCTACAACTTTTTTCTTAACACACTCATAGAAGGTAGTTACTTTGGAAAAAACTTGTACATATCGCAATTATACAATTTAAACAGCTATATGAGATCAAAAAGCAAAAAAAAAAAAAAATCGTCAAGTACATCATGTAAAATTTACTGTATTATTTGCATTTTATTTATTATCTCAATGAACATCTTTTTTCTCAAATTGTTGAGATTTATAAGGATATGATAACCATATAAAGTGGCAAGCATATACCACACACTATATGTGTGTGCGCCTGTGTGAATGAAAGTATGAATGTTAGTGTTTGTGAAATCGGACTGGACATCCAGTCGAATCGGGAAAGAACCCAAATCCAATTCCGTTCACTTGTTTAACTGATTGATAAAAAAAACTGACCCAAAACCGGTGAACTGATTGGTTGGACCGTGAACCAGCCTGTTCGTTTTTTTAATGATTTAAAACTTTTGGTTATTATCTATTTACTTGTACATTTTCTGAATTATTTATTTCCATGTTTTTAATTTTTAAATGACTTATTTTCATGTTTTAATTTATATTCAGATTCAATTGCTTATTTTTATGTTATATTATAAGGTTTTAATATGTTGTATACATATATATATATATATATATATATATATATATATATATATATATATATATATATATATGCACGTGTGTGCCTCTATACATATATATATATATACACACACGTATGCATGCATGTACGCATGTGCATATTTAATTTTTATCGGTTTGACTGCGATTCGACCGGGTCAAACCTCTTTTGTAGTGAGCTGGTACCTTCCTCGGTTCAGTGACCGATCCAGTTTAACAAACACTGGTATGCATATATGTATTATGAGAGAGAGAATCGCAATATTTAGTGTTATTCTTTTATAAAAGCATGAAAACTATTTTTTTTAAATTGAAACGAAATAGTCCTTAGAAGTGCTTAAGATCACCAAGAATTTGATCGCATGATAGAATCACAATATAATCAAACTCAAGAAAAAATGAAACAGGACACTTCGAATTCTAGCAAGAATGCCCCAAGGGGGCAATAGTTCATTGACTAGGGGATCGACTCTGACTGAAGATCAGAAGTTCAATCCCCGAGTATAGCATCAGGTGAAAGGTCTGCACGGACCCAGTATGCCTATTAAAATGAAAATAGCAAAGAATGCCCTGCGAGAAATTTAATTTGAAGGTGGGCTGCTACATAATAGGACATAATAATGGTCTTTATCGTAACAGTGATAGAGTACATGATTTGGCAGAAAGCTGGACAGGCACTTACAGTTAAAAATTGATCTAATATCAGCTGACGCGTGAAACCGACACGAGTTGCCCTTTTCAATGTCATTTACAGAACCAAAAAGGCGTTGAAGTAGAAACTGCTATTCATCGTCAAATATTAATTTGCATCTGTACGTTTCAAGCTTACAGATCTGCTGTTGGCTTAACATATTAGAGATTTCCTTCATAAAATATCATATTTTCTTTCTTCATTTAGACTTTCTATTATTCTTATTACCTTACAGTTTTGAGCTGCCTGATACTTTGTTACTTGGACAAGGAACTTTTGGCACTCAGTGGGAGCTTCCTTTTGAATGGCATGGAATCTTTCAGATGAGAGAGTAAGCATCTGTCATGAACAGAAACACATTAATGAGGACTCTTGATCAATGAACAGCTGGACATCAAATTCAACATCAAGTCATTCAGTGTAATCAGTGTTGACACATACCAAGACCTTAATGCCGCGTCGACATAGATAGAGAGCTATGGCTCTACCTAATTTAGAGGTAGCCCCGGTTAAGAAAACCTCCCTCACATCCTTTGGGATCTCATCAAGGATAACTGCAGCAGTTAGCGTGTTTCCATGAACAACTCTTACTCTTAAGTTCGGGTGTTTTTGGACGAATAATGCTCCCCCTCCATTAAGAGCTTCATTCTGGTATAAACAACAAACAATAGAAGTAAATTTTCAGTAGAGTCCGCTACCACATATAACAAGTCTTTAACATCATGAAATTGCTTGAAACTAACAACATAAATGGAATCCAATTGGTCCCCTAAAGAATGAAGCATTTCACACACAGTATTTCCATGCAGTAAAACGCCAGCAAGAAACCTTGTAGGTTTGATGATCTGTCAAGAAAATGGCCCACGAAAATCGAGACTGTCAGGCTTTTATGATGCTGCAGTCACGGGTCATCAAACTCATACGAGGTCCTTTCTCTTCTAATGATATCGGCTACACGAATTCTTTGTTTCCACAGATCCTAGCATGTGCCGTTTGCAGTTAACTCATAATAAGCTAGATTAATATCGTATTAATATCATATAAAGATTATGGCTTCGTAGTTTGACGTCAACGTATACATGATGTCATTGTAAAATGTGGTAAATCAGTAACTAGTCAAAGTAATAAGGATTCCCGTATATATAACTTTTACCTTGTTCAAAGCAGCAAGACTCAGGACTTTGACGCCCATCTTATCTGCAGTCAAAATCGCGTCTTCAATATGTTTGTTGATCCCATCCCTTGAAAATGGTAAGAAGTACTGGCGGGCGACAACCATGAAAGCCATGTCAAATGATTTCACATGCCAACAGAAGAAAAATGTAAACACAAATTAAAACAATAAAATATATCACAGATTAAAATTTTACCTGAAACCCAAACCTAGGTATACACCAAGTCTGATGCAGTCGGTCCCTTAACATATAGAATGAAACTATGAAGGTATTCGCCCATGCCCACATGAAAAGCATCACAATGAAGGCAATGGGCCACGCGGGGAGAACCAGAAGCCTGGTGGTGAATGGCTGTGAGCTGCAAGATCTGAACACAAAGGGTACATGCATAGAGGCATGCACGTCAACTACATGTGCCAGGAAAACGAAATCGGGAACCCTCTCGCCTTCCCCTGAGATCGCAATCTAACAGTTAGTTTCAGCTACAAATAACGTGAAGCTCATTAAGGAAGTAGATTTGCCTCAAATATCGAACCATACGATGGGGAAAGAAAAGGAAAGGAGCACTATTTAGCCCACTAAGTGCAAAGTATCGAATGGATTAAGCTATAATATTTATTCTTCTATCAAACTTTTACAAACCCACCAGATCTACATCTCCTGTGCAGCTCCCAAGATTTCTCGTTTAGAGTATTTCCCACCGCATCGAAAATAGGCATAAACAGGCAGAAATTTGTGTTCATCTCAGTATGATGGAGACTATGATAGCTGCAAGAAAAGGGTAAAGTCATTTGTTTGGCTCAAACTGAACAGGAACATGATTAAAGAGTTAACTTTATAAAACCTGAAATTGAACTAGATACCAAAATTCAAACTATAGACCTTTATGAAAATTTATTCGAAGCTTAATCAAATAGCAATGGAGGTCACTGGTTCTGTTTTCTTATCATCTCATCGAGTAAATATATGCATATGGTAACTGTAGTTGGGGCAAAATGGTTAATTAAGCAGAAGAAACATAGTTTATTTATGTTAGTTTTGCCTAAATAGCTACAAATTTACTGGATTCCTCTTTCGTGCATCCTCTCTTGAACCGACTCACCACCTGATATCCTTTAAGTTATAAAAGTATCCGTCGCAATTTTAGATAAATCTATAGAATGGTCTGTCCTACTAGAAAAGAGCGCTTTATACCACAGACAAACCTTTATCTTTCACTCTTCCTGTTCTTCTTATTTTTAAATTGGGAAACAGAGAAGGACAAACCTGGGGGTGTAGACGAGATATCTAAGGATTGGGATGTGCTGAAACAGAGACAGCGGCATTACTTCAACATTGCAGTGTCCCATGCACCTCAGGAAATCAAATATCAGTACATATCCGTAGAACATGGTGATAGATGCACCTCCCAGCCATGTCGCCCCCATCATGGGAATCGCAATGATTAAGGCCAACACTATGTGCTCCAAGAAGGACGCAACTTCAGCTGCAAGGATCAGACTAAGACTAATTAAGCTACCTAATTTCCATAAAACTCAGACCAAGTGAAACATTCATGATTAATGACAGCTTGAGATACCGTTTTACCTGTGTAAGGTTGTGAAACTACAGATTGATGGTGAAGAGAATGATAATGGCGAAAGAAGTAGTCCGAGTGAAACATCCTGTGCAACCAATAATATAAGTTCTCGCCGACGACCACGTGAAGTATGAGAGTGTAAATTAATCCTTTGTAATTGAACAGAGGAAGATCGCCCGTGAAAGAGAAATAATAGCATGCTATAACTGCCATGAAAGCTTGGAGGATGATGAAATTATCCCTGCAAATATTGAGAAAAACGATACTTCTAACACCATTCATTTTCGAAAGACAGCCACAAGGAAATCGTGGGGCCAACATTATACCAATTCCCTTCTCTGTCTATCTGCTTGAAATCTATGCCCTGTTTGATAACTCTGTATTTGTTGGTGAGAAATAACATGCTGCTGTATGTATACCATAGCTGATGCACGAGGCCCCTCGATACACAAATTGCAAGAATATGAAACCACCGGTTGTGCGCATCCTTCTCTCCCCACAGGTTAAAAGCTCTCGCTACCAACGGTGCGTAAAGAAGATACTGCTCATTGGCCACCATAAAAAGAAAAAGAAAGGCAAAAGGCGACGTAGAAAAAGGGATAAGAAACCAACAAGTTAGTAATGAAGGGAAATGTCGTGAACAGAAAACCAGATCATATCAAACATGTAATAGAAGAACTTTGATTGTTTCCACATGCCTTTAGCTTACTCAAATTGTCCCAAGGCCAAGCAGAAAGTGGAGCTCCCATTTTCTGAACACACAGAGAGAGAGAGAGAGATCCGATGCTTCTTTCTCTCTCTTGATTCACTGATTGTCCTAAAACGCAGCTGAGCTGTGCATTAATACCTGGAGGAAGACGAGCGAGTTCCACCAAGAATGGTTTTGGAGGAAGACTCTGCCCCACCAGGAAGGGTGGAAGAGCCCAAAGGAAAATAGAAGGTACGAGATAGAATATTACGAAGAGAAGGACTACCACAAAGGTTGGCCAACGTAAAATGCATAGCCTGAACAGCAGTCTCTTAGTCTTATACAAAAGAAAAGAAAAGAAAGTAGGTAATGTCTCCCGGAGTAAAAAATTTCTAAATTGACAAGTTGGGGTTGACAGATTCTCCACCACGAATGCACACTCAAGGTATCGAACGCCGGACCCCACCATCACCTCAAAAAAAAACAAAGTCGGCCAAGTTAATTTCCGGCAAGAGAGCCATGTCTCCATCAACTCCGGGCCTTTTAATATGTTTATCAAAAGCTTTAGAAAAGCACATAATAGTTTAAATTTTAAACCAATAATATAGCCCCAACCAATAATAGTTTAAGAAGTTAGTCCCGCTACATTGTCGTCCGAATGTAGTGAAAAATTTTCAGAGAGGGTCTCCGCATTTTGATTATGGACGGATGCGAGGGGTAAGGAAGCTAGTCCTAGATAATAAGATTCGTATTGGTTCTTTGAATATCGGAACATTATCTAGCAAGCTAATGGAGGTGGAAGATACTATGATTCGGAGAAAGATTCATATTCTATGTTTACAAGAGACAAAATGGGTTGGAGAAAAAGCAAAGGAAATAGAGGATACAGGTTTTAAATTATGGTACTCAGGTAAAGAAAAGGTTCGAAACGGAGTTGGTATTATCATAAATAAAGATTTAAAGGAGAGTGTAGTAGAAATACAACGATATGGTGACCGAATCATAACGTTGAAATTAGTGTTAGTACCAGAGGTTTTGAATATAGTTTGTGCTTACGCACCCCAAGTAGGACTAGAAGATAGTATAAAGATAGTTTTTGAGAAGAGTTAGATAAGGTGTTTCAAAAGATTCCACAAAGGGAGATGATTTGTTTCGGAGGAGATTTAAATGGACATGTCGATAAAGAGGCA
Source organism: Brasenia schreberi (assembly GCA_036023115.1). Lineage (NCBI taxonomy): Eukaryota > Viridiplantae > Streptophyta > Magnoliopsida > Nymphaeales > Cabombaceae > Brasenia > Brasenia schreberi. The sequence continues at coordinate 11,076,392 of JAYKKT010000077.1, forward strand.
TTAGGATATCAAGGGATTCATGAAAACTTTGGTTTGGGATATAAATGAGGAAGGTAGGGAGATTTTAAATTTTGTTATGGCATTTGATCTCTTTATAGTCAATACAATCTTCAAAAAACGAGATAAACGTTTAATTACTTATAAGAGTGGCTTATCACAAACACAAATTGATTACTTTATTTATAGAAAAAAAGATAGAGCGTGTTGTAAAGATTGTAAGGTAATTTCAGGAGAAAGCTTAACCACCCAACATCGACTTTTAGTTATGGATTTACAAATAAAAAAGTGGACAAAGAAGAAAAGAGTGCATTGAGTTATTCAGACTAAATGGTGGAACCTCAAAAGCGAGAAAGAAGATATATTTAAACAGAAAGTCCTGCAAGTAGATGTTTAGAATTATGTTGGCACACCCTGTGATATGTGGAACAATATGGCTATACATATTAGGAAAGTTGAGAAAGATGTGTTAGGGGTATCTAAGGGAGGTGTACCGGCACAAAAAGAAGCTTGGTGGTGGAATGAAGTAGTACAAAATAAAATCAAGGCAAAGAGGGCATGTTACAAATTACATTATGCTAAGAAAACTAGTGAAACTTTAGAAGCTTATAAGAAAGCAAAAAATGAAGCAAAAAAAGCTGTTAGTGAAGCAAAAGCTAAGATTTGGGAGGACTTATATAAAAAACTCAACTCAAAAGACGGTGAAAGAGATATTTTTAGGATAGGTAGGGCTAGAGATAAAAAAACTAAAGATCTTAATTATGTTAGATGCATAAAAGACGAGGACAAAAAAAATTTATTGGCAAACGATGATATAAGAAATAGATGGAAAAACTATTTTTATAATTTTTTTAATAAAAATAAAGATGTTAGTATTAGTTTAGGAGATTTAGCCAAGTTAGAAAAGTATATAAACCACAATTTCTACCGACATATTCAAAAGAATGAAATCAAAGAGGCTCTTAAGCATATGAAGGGTGGTAAATCGGTAGGACCAAATAATATTCCTATAGAAGTTTGGAAAATACTAGGAGAAATAGGAATCATTTGGCTCACAAGACTATTTAATGAAATATGGAAAAACCAAAAAATGCCCGAGGAATGGAGAGCAAGTACACTTATACCCATATATAAAAATAAGGGAGACATTCAAAATTGTGCGAATTATTGAGGTATCAAGTTAATGAGCCATACTATGAAATTATGGGAAAGAATTATCGAACATAGGTTAAGACAAGTATCAAGTACAACAGAGAACCAATTTGGGTTCATGCCAGGCAGAGCTATTATTGAAGCGATTCACCTTTTGAGACGTCTTATGAAACATTTTAGAGCAAAAAAGAAAGACCTTCACATGATATTTATTGATATAGAAAAAGCTTATGATAGGGTACCGAGGGAGGTTCTTTGGAGAACTTTGGAAAAAAGAGGTATCCCATTGACATATATTAACCTTATAAGAGACATGTATGATGGTGCAAAAACATGTGTGAGGACTCATGAAGGAATGACAGACTTCTTTGAAGTTAATATTGGGTTACATCAAGGATCAACTTTAAGCCCATACTTATTTATAATAGTGATGGATGAGTTAACAAAACATATTCAAGATGAAGTACCTTGGTGTATGTTATTTGCAGATGACATTGTATTAGTGGAGTCTAAGGAAAAAGTTAATAGAAAATTGGAACTATGGAGAGAAACATTAGAAAGCAAAGGCCTTCGACTTAGTAGAACAAAGACAGAATATATGGAATGTAAGTTTGATCATTTGGTTACTTCAGAGGACATAGAAATTAAAATAGGCACATATTGCATTCCTCAGAAGGAAAGTTTTAAATACTTAGGGTCAATTTTTCAGAGTGATGGAAGAATTGATGGAGATGTTATGCATAGAATTAATGCTAGTTGGTTAAAATGGAGAGGAGCATCAGGTATTCTTTGTGATAAGAAGATACCATTAAAATTAAAAGGTAAATATTATAGAGCAGCAATTAGGTCTGCCATGTTTTATGGTTCTGAGTGTTGGTCAATTAATCATCAACATGTACAACAGATGTCTGTGACAGAAATGAAGATGTTGAGATGGATGAGTGGTCATACAAGAAAAGACCATATACATAATGAGGTTATTAGAAACAAAGTAGGAGTGGCACCAATAGAGGATAAAATGAGAGAACATCATTTAAGATGGTTTGGACATATAGAAAGAAGATCAAAAGAAGAACCTGTAAGAAGGTTAGAAAAACTAAATTTGGAAAGTATTAAAAGAGGTAGAAGACGACCACAAAAGTGTTGGAAAGAAACAATAAAGAATGATCTAGCTTATTGGGAGTTAACTGCTAACATGGCACAAGATAGGGATATGTGGAAACAAAGAATCCATGTAGCCGACCCCGTCTAGTATGGGAAAAGGCTTAGTTGTAGTAGAATATAGCCCCAAGCACTCAAATAAAATATTTCGCCCAAAACGTTTACCCGTTGCTTCGGATGGAGAGTTCGACTTCCAGGAGTTGCATGTGTTGATGTGTGTTTTAGAGTTCGGCTCCTCTTATAAAAAAAAATGGTAAAAGGGAGGAAGGTTGGGCGCCGAGAGGTCAGCTCACTATGGAGGGCTCTCATGACGCCCATTCTCAGGGAGCGAGTAGGAGAGGGTCGGATAACGAGAAGATCAAACTCAGCACCAAACTCGTAAGTTTGTTGTGAAGAGAGCAATGAATAGTAGAGTGAAATTACAAGGCGAAAAACCATGGAGTACACATAGCACTAGCCTCCAATATATCCCTCCCCTTTGAGGCAGGCTTCCCTATTAGTTTTAATGTTAATTATGGCTAGATTAATTAAACTTATATTCATTAATAACATTTAATTCAGGTTTAGTATTATTAAATATTCAATTGATATATATCTATATATATGAAAGTCTTAAAGTGTAAAAAGTCACATGTGAGGGACTTGTGCATGTGAAAACGAAGAAAAAACAAAGTTTAGTCCCATATTAAAGAATGAGACAAGCCCACGTGTCGTTTATATAGTTGGTAGCTCATGAATATTAATTCAAAGAACTTGAGGAGGACATGTTAGACCACATGTGCATGCACCGGGTTGGGCTTGGGCTTGGTTATTATCTTTGGTTTATCTTTTTCACGAAAAACTTTTAATCTAACGGATAAAAAGAGTTTACATGGGAACGGTTACAAAAAAGACAGGTGCGTCGTTTGGATCGGATCCATGATCTGTGATCCATCATGAAACCCATAAATAAAGGATTAGGATTCCCTAATCCACACTTAGGCGATTAACACTTTCTCTCCTCCTGTCCCTCCTCTCTCCATGTTCTCTATAGTTGTATGGTTGTTCATTAGTTTCCTTCCTCTCCAACTAAGTGATTTAGGCATGGTCGAAGTCAACTTGAAGTAAGATACATGGCTTTGAGACAAGCCCACGTGTCATTTATATAGTTGGTAGCTCATGAATCTTAGTTCAAAGTGCTTGGGGAGGACATGTTAGACCACACGTGCATGCGTCGGGTCGGGCTTGGGCTTGGGCTTCGTTATTATCTTTGGTTTATCTTTTCCATGAAAAAGTTTTAATCTAATGGACAAAAGTATTTACACGTGAACAGTTACGGGAAAGACAGGTGCATCGTTTGGATAGAATCCATGATCTATGATCCATCATAAAACCTATAAATAAAGGATTAGGGCTCCCTAATCCACACTTAGGTGATTAACACTCTCTCTCCTCCTGTCCCTCCTCTCTCCATGTTCTCTATAGTTTTATGGTTGCTCCTTAGTTTCCTTTCTCTCCAACTAAGGCGATTTAGGCGTGGTCAAAGTCAACTCGAAGTAACGTATGCGGCTTTGAATTGTGTGTATTTTATCCTATAGGAAAGCAAAGGTACTCCTATATACTATATAGCGGGGTATTAATTTCTCTAAAGCAACTCCGTAAGGGCGACTAGGAAAGAGAAGTTCTCTTTTATGATTATAGTTTGCTTGTATTTTTCGTACTGTTTGTTTATGGCTTAATTTGGATATGTGATTATTATTGATTAGGGCATGTTTATAATTGTTGCATATTGGTTCCTTATGTATATATTTCTACGGTTGTTTACAATAAACTTTCCAATAATCTTAGAGAAATCACTATTATCCATAGTAAATATATCGACGTCTGCTACCCTCCGAGCTATACAAGAAAATTTTTTCGGTCCTCATTTTAAACGCTGCCAACAACATATGAAAATCTAGTTAACTTTGTTAGGATTGCATTTGTATATTGAGTTGGATTGTCCCAACCTTATGATACTGAATTGAAAAGCTCAAATAAAATCACTGAATAAAAGGAGAACGTCATGTGACATTATTTTATATTATTGACATTGTTAAATATTTTAATCGACATTTATAGTTCTTTTTCTTTCATGACAGTGAAAGATATATAGGTTGACTTGGATCGAAAATAAAATACTGAAGACCTCGGTCTTGAAAAGTATTTAGTAGCCAAATTCCTTAGGTATCAAATAGTAGAGGAAAAATTTGTTGTTGAACAGGCCCATGAGTTTCAGTTTTTATGTTATAGTCTCGAGCAAGTCGAGATGAAGCTTACTTACAAGTTTATTGGTATGTCTATTATTGAGAAAATTTCTAAGTATTAGGAGGGTTTTGACTTGGGTCTCAAGCATAAAAAGGGTAAGATAACCCTTGATGACCTTATGGTAGACATAATAATAAAAGATGAGCATAGAAGTAAGAAACCCGTTATGCCTATAGACAACACCCTTAAGATAAACATGATAATTGAAACGAAACAACCTAATGATACTAAGGAAAAATAGACAAAGTATAAATCAAAAGCTAAAATGCAAAAAAAAAAAAAACTAAAAACAAACCATGTTGACTTTGTGGTAAGGCTTGACATTGGATAAGGGACTATTACTTAAAGAAAGTCAAGAAACCTAAAGCCGCTTAAATAGCTATATTCAACATGGTGACCATTATGCCTACTAGTAATGAGTATCTATTATTTAAACCCCATTTGCTTTCTATTTATTAGTCATAATATTATATTATAGACACTGTGACTAATGTCCACATTTGTATTAATCAATCTCTATTTGTATCTTAATAGACCGTGTATGAGAATAACTTTAACCTTAAAGGATCATTCGACTACTAAATTCAAGGGTGAAGGGTGTATGGATTTGAAGTTTCTTTCAGGAAAGATTCTAACTCTTTATTAGACATATTCCAACGATTCACTGGAATATCCAAAGTGGTTCTACTTTAGTTAGGGAGGAATTAATGTTAGATTATAAATGTAATAAAGTCATGATTACGTAACTTACTATAAAGTGTTTCTTTGAGAAGGGTTATTTGTGTGACATAGAAGATATGTTTAAAATTTATGTAAAACCAATTGTTATTATTTTTATAAATGTTAATGATAATAAAGTATATTTTGCTTCTTCTTCTGTTTATAATATTGAATCATTTAATGTATGGTATTCTAGGTTGAGTCATGTAAACTTTAACTCCATGAAAAAATAATGAACTTAAACATTATCCCTAAGATTGCCATAGATAGAAAATACAAATGTGGGTTATCCCTAAGTTATGTGATACTACATTCTTTGATAATGCATTTCCTATAAAGATAGGAGTTTCCCAAAGTATATCTTTTAAAGATCCTAACTCTACTATTGGTTTTATTTGCGATCATTTGGAAAGGATGATAAATGTAGAGGTGACCCTAATTAGGTTGTTTTTATATCAAATGACTCTAAAGAAATAATCGAACTAAGGACGAGTAAATAACCTAGGATATTGAAGGACTTTGGAAGTAACTTTATTACTTTCAATATCGAGAATAGTCCTATCACCTTTCACTAGACTATGACCTTAATCAAGGGTAAGTTTTGGAAGAAAGTTGTTAGTGATTAAATTCAGTTAATTCTCTTTAATGGTACTTGAAAATTAGTATATTTGCCTCCTGATTATTCTATTGTGGGTTATAAGTAGATTTTTAAGAAGAACTGAATGTAGATATAACAATCAAAAAGTAAAAAGTTAAGTTAGTTGTCAAGAGATACACAGAAAATAAAGGAATAGATTACTTCGATACCTATTCTCTAATTTCCTCAATGATCACCATTTGAATGTTTTAGTACTGACATTTGCATATGACCTCACAATCCATTAAATAGATATGAAAATTATTTTTCTCGATTAAGAAATTTATATGAATCAATAAGAGGTATTTGTGGCCCATGGGAATAAGTTTAATATGTGTAAGCATGTTAAATCATTATATGGTTTGAGATAAATACTTAAATAATGACATGAAAAGTTTGATTGTGTGATTAACTTTGTTTCTAATGATTATGATAAGTATTCTACCGTAAGTCAATTAATAATGCATTCATCATTATTATGTAGTAAGTTTGAGATGAAGGATATGGGTGTGGCTAACGTGTTTTTAGGATTTATAAGCACAAAGTGTACTAATGGTATAGAAATCTCTCAGTCTGACTTATATTGAGAAAGTTTTAGATAGATTTGGATATTCAAACTATAGACCTATTAAGACCTCATACGATTCATCTAAGACTTTTTATAAGAATGAAACTCATATTCTCATGTCTCAATTATGTTATTCTCATATTATCGGTAGTTTGATGTATCTAACCAATCGTACATGATAAGATATTACTTTTGTTGTGTATAAGTTGAGTAGATACACCAGTTATCTAGATAGAACCCATTGAGGATTATTGGATTTAATATTAATTATGGTTATCTAGATTACCCCTAAAGATCACGCTATATCCTTTTATTATGTTGTTACCAATAGACATATTAACACCCATGGTTTAGGTTAAAGACATACGTTTATCTAGTTCCTATAGGAGTAATATTGGATAACCTAGGTAATGGTTCAAATCAAAATGTACCATTACTTAAAGCATAATATGATGAACGGTTTGGGAGGACACTTTACACTTAAGGACTTTGTGGAGGATTGATGGATTTAATGTTAATTATAATTAAATTAATTAAAATTATTTACATTAATAATATTTAATTTATGTTTAATTTTTTAAAATATTTGATTGATGCATCATTGATATATATATGAAAGTTCTAAAGTATAAAGGTCATATGTGAGGGACTTGTGCATGTGAAGACCAAGAGAAGACAAAGTTTAATCACATATTTAAGAATGAGACAAACTCACGTGTCCTTTTTATATAGTTGTTAGTTCATTAACATTAGTTTAAAGAGCTTGGAGAGGACATGTTAGACCACACACGCATGTCGGACCAAGCTTGGACTTGGGAATTGTTTTCGGTCTTCAATCTATCTTTTTGCACGAAAAACTTTTGATCTAGTGGTTAAAAGTGTTTATGTATAAACTATTAAAAGACATAGAAGTCCATTATTTGGATCGGATTTGTGACCCATTACGCAACATATAAATAAATGATTAGGGCTTCCTAATCCGTACTTATGTAATTAATACTCTCTCCTCCGATCTGTGTTCTCTCCTCTCTCTTTTGCCTTAGTTCTCTACGGTTGTGTGGCTGCTTCTTGTTTCCCTCTTTCTCTCCACCAAAGGCGATTGAGGCATCATGGAAGTCAACTCGAAGTAAAGTGTGTAGCTTTGAGTTATGTATGTATTTTTATCTTGAGAGGAAAACTTATGTACCTATATGTACTCTATAGCAGGATAATGGTTTTTCTATGATAAGTTCGTAAGGTCGACTCATTGAGATAAGTTTTCTTTTCTAATTACAGTTTGCTTGCATTTTTCATATGATTTATTTATGACTTATTTTGGATGTATGACTGTTATCGATAGGGATATGTTTATAATTTTTGCATCATTTTCTTATGAATGTATTCCTAAGATTGTTTAGAACAAACTTTCCAACAACCCCTCTGTCAAGTTTAATGCATGGCGTAACGTAAAATATTTAAAAGTGACCTACATGGTCACCAAAACCAGCCTTTTCGGAGAATAAGAGAAATAAATCTTGAATATCATATAGGCAAACATAAAACGACACATAAATGGATCTTTAAAAGGGGATGTTTGAGAGAGAGAGAGGGGAATTCCCGTCAACGGTTTAACCTGGTGACTCAGAGTCTTAGTGTTGTGCACACATGATATCTCAACACCAGAGTCAATCACTGCATCCAACCTAATCCCCATCCAGATCACCCCTTTTTTTCTCACGCCCGCACACACCCGATTTTGTTTAATAATCTTTCCATAGATGAAGCGCAAAGATGGGGACTTGGAGAAAGTCACAAGATCTTTGCATTTTCAGGTTAAAGTTCCCTTTAGGAGAGGAGGCAAGTGTGTATGAAAGGCCCATGTGCATATCCATGCAAGACTGTTTTTTTCCACTTCCCCCTTGCAATCTTCTTTCATCAACCCATTGACATCTTTTACGATACCCAATGCGGGGAAGATGGCGGTCAGCATCAAACCAGTACTTTATGGAAGTTAAAAACCAGTTAGATTGTCACACCCGCTCGAGTCGCGACCACGACCCGACCCAAGCCGATGCCACGTAGCCGCTTCTCGCGCGGACGTGATGGTGAGCAGTAACCAAATACAATACCAATTTAATTCAAACTCAAGAAATATCTAACTGAAATAAATATTCATATCGAAGTTCTAAACAACACGTCCAAAATGGTGTGGGGCCCACCTAACAATAACCCCGAATAAAAGACTTTCTAAATTATTCAACACTTATCATACCATCTAAAATAAAAATGTTGCTCTATCAAACTCCTACTCTGCTCCGTGTGCCTTCGAAATGCTAGCTTCAGGATGAGCTGTAAAACAATAGGGTGAGCTCCTATACATAGCTTAGTAGGGAGGTTAAGCATCTTTAAATAGAAAACATACTAAAAGCATGCATAGTTCACAATCATTTCATAGCAAAGCACATTTACTTTGAAATCATGATCTAAAGTTCATACGCACACACTCACACACACATCATTAGTTTCGATAATCACAACCCATACTGTGTCTGCCCCAAAGGCCACGGGAGTCGTCCGGTCTTTCCTAACGTGACCTCGGTAACCCCATCTACGACGGTAACCACACCGACTCTCACGACAGAGTGCCCGGGAACACACCCCGTATTCGCCCCAAGCCGGATCGCCCGAGGGACCTGAAAGTCTCTAAAGACCCCACACAAACCACACAAGTATGGCTCGTACATTCACACATCATTACATTTCTAAAACTAATTACAGTTCATCACATTCACAAATCATATTCAAATTCACGAATATCCAAAATCGAACTCATATCCACACAACATTTAAACAACATTTAAATACCATGTTCATACAACACGTGCATATCAAAACATGCTCTTTATCAAACAATGTCATAAACATTTTCTATTTAAAAGGCATATCAAATAACCCATAATTGCGAATAACATTTCACAAACATCAATAAAATATTTATCAATCATGCACATTTAAATCTATCTAAAACAGTAAAATCACTTCTAGCATGGTTCTGTAAAAGAATACATAACCCCCTACCTGAAGGAGCGCTAAGATCTAGTCCTGAAGCTGTTGGGCAACTCTTATCACCACCAAATCCTCCAATTTTAATCTCTAAACAATTACAAATAATTGAAACATTAAATTTATTTAACTATAAGTCTAACGAAACAAACTATATCCGAATCGGATCCCAAATCCCAATTTGGATCCGTTTAAGCTATCCGAGATCCAAATCGATACCCAATTTCATATCTGATCCGAATGAGTGACACAATAGGTAGCTTGTGTCATTGTGTCAACAGAGAACCTTTAACTACTGACACGGGTCTCGTTTTTAACCTAAAAACCCATTTCAAGACACGACCCAAACTTGACCCGTTTTCGACACATAACCTGTTTCTTAACACACGACATGAATCAGTGTCGGTTCATGACATTTCAGACACGACACAACATGGAACGAGGGACATGCCCAAAAGGCCCCATCTTCTTTTCTTTTCTTTTTCTTTTTTTTTCCCGACATCGATCTCACCGTTTTCCGGCAAAACACAACCGTTTTCCGGCCAAATCGACGCCATTGCTTACCTACCCCACCAAAACGCTTAGTTCTACCTCTAACCTTTAATCCAAGCCCAAAACGATGATTTTCAACAAGTTTTTCATCAAAAATCAGGAAAAAACGAAAATCTGAAAAATAGGTCAACTTACCGGATTCCGGCTGATTCCTCTCGTTTTCGGGCTGGTTCGAGGCTGCCCCAACTCCGTGAACAATGTACTGTGAAGGGCCCTTTTAAAGGCCTTTCGTGTTCCTGACCGTACCGCTCGAGCGTTACTGCACAGGCTATGCAGTATCGTTCAACGTTACATAGATCCTTATGACATTTGCAGTCAAAGGAACTCGTGCTTAGCAAAGATAGCTAGGAGAGAGAAAAGAATACTGTATTTCATGGCGGTCAAAACTTAAAGTAACTCCAAAATGCTGTTTATTCAATAATTTCAGGTTCGCAGTCGGACAGTTGCTGTCCACATTCGGCTACCATATACCAAACTCCTCTAATGAAGAGCTTCAACTCCTTACGGGCACCAACCAATGTTGTCAGTGTGGTCCTGATTGAACATGCCTGAGTTATGTCAGCCAACTCTTCAACGCCTGTGCCCATGATTGCAGTGTTGTCCGCTGTTTTCGACTTTGAGATGAATTTGAACAGCTCAATGTACCACCCGCAAAATCAGCGCCTGTGCCATGGGCATTTAGTTTTTAGTGTTTCGGATAGTGTGTTGCGTTGATAAACAAGTGGACCTGTTTTTTTCTCGTTTTGGTTTCGTGTGGACAAAATCACTAGGCCAGCGAGTAATTTCGTGTCAGATTTCGTGTCGTCAACCTTATGAATCGACTTATTCCGCTCACATGAAAAAGCTCCCATGTGCTCACTCATCCACGGACTCACGTATAGACAAACTATCCTATGCCCCGTCTTCTCCTTCCACGGCTCACACGCACACCCATCACACCGCTATACTGATCATTTGCATGGAAAGAAGAAGAAAGCAAGAATCGATCAATAGCGATGCTGCTGTTTCGTAGCTTCCTTACCAACGAGACGGTGTTGTGCCTCTACATCGTCGTAGGTCACCTATTGAGGAGAACCGCTGGGTGAACGAGTCCGTCACCGCTCTCTTGATAGTAACTATTCTTTCTTTTCGGTCTCTTTCTCACACACACATAATAGCGCCCTTTTATTTTCACGGATCTAACAAGCAAATGCCAGATGGAAGAGTATACATATGCTTTATAATACTTGGTATCTTGGAAAATTTTGTGGACTTCAATATACTACAATAGGGTGGTAATATACAGAGAAATAGTGTTAAATGCATAATATATGTTTTGTGCATAATCTTATAAAAAGTGCATAATCTTGTACAAATATTTTTTATATAGATATTTGAATTAAAAACATTTTGTAATTTGTAATTGTCAACTGTTTTATCATTTCGAGTGATGAAGATATTTTTGTAAGATTATATATCGAAAGATGTTAAGCGTTTAGTATTATCATCTGTGTGTCCATATATGTGCATATGTGTGTTTACTGTTTTTTCCACTTTATATGCTTGCTCATGGATGAGTTTAAAAGCAAACAGTGTTCATCTGAATTAGATACTCTTTTCTTCTTCACCATTGAACACAACCAGCAATCTCGTAAAGATTTTCATGGCAAAAGGCTATTAAGAGTGAGCCCAAGGTGAATGTATTTTATTTGAGTTCATGGTTTAGAGATTCCCCTAAGTCATGGAGGCAGTTTGTTGGAATCTGTCCTCGTACAAGGACCGCAATTACGTAAAGATTTCAACACATAAAGGAAAAGTGACCTAAATGTTTCATACTCCAAAATATGGGTGCAAGGGGTACTATAAATGATATTTTATAGTAAAGTCTAATTGTTGATGATTAATGGTACAAATATCTTTTTTATGTGTTGATGATTAATTGTCAAACACTCATAATCATAAAGTCTAATTGTTGCTCTTTAATATTTATTTTTCAACTAAATGATATTTTCTTATCACATAGAATAAGTGATGTTTCTCTCCGTTTTAATTAACTGACATTAATTTTGTACGTAACATCTCTATCAATTTTTCTATCGCTTTGAAAAATTGACCTAAGGTACTTAAAATTTTTCATGGAAGGGATACAATGTGTACCAATCTTATTCTCTATGTTCTCTGAAATACCCAAATAAGGATTTCATTCAATACATATTTATAAATATCCCTGATGAGATGTGTCCCACCTAAAATTCCAATTCCTTTGAGGTTATCAAATTATCAATTGTTACCTTTAGTTCACCTTAAAATTGAAATGGCGCAAGAAGATATTCTTATTTTACCCCTTTCTAATGTAAATGGAAAAAATGGAAAAAGCTAGAGAATTTATTTTGTGAGAGTAGTAACTCAAGTAGAATCGATTTACTTTCCTCTGGTAAGAAAATGTTGATCGGAATCAATGGCGGAGTGAATTCTGATTTCGTAGCAAAGTGAACGTGCCCTAAAAGGAAATGTTCATTTCCTGGAGGGCATCAACCTACAAAGTGGGAGCAGTACTTGGTGGGGCTTACAGTTTTTGTACGTGATCGCCATCAATGAGTTCACGTTTCACATTCAGATTTACGGATTCAACTGCACCTTCAAATAATCGATCGATTGACGATGTAATTGTTGTTTTATGAAGCGTTGTACTTCATGTATTTATGATATCCTACCTTTCTAAGCAGTTTTGCCTGTGTCCTCCCGTCTTGGGAATGGAAGCTGGGACTGATTCACCCTTGCTGAAAAGAGATTTGAGTTATCGTAGTTGTTTGGGGAAAAACTCCAGCTTCCTCTTATGAGAACTTGTCTTTCCGGTTTTAGTAAGGATTCTTTGTTTAATGAAGCTCTTGTTTTCTTAATACCACAGTCACTCTCAATTTGGGAGTTGATTGGTCTGCCTTGCAGTCAGAGTTCTTCAATGGTCAATGTCCCCATGCTAGGTCCTTGTGATACTGATAGGTCATGTATCAATTCAAATGATGTCACTTGCGACCTGTTTTCCTTTTCTCTTGATTTTCTATAGGAGTTCTGGTCTCCAGTGCCCTCTGTAATCATCATTCAGCATCACCACTTGTCACTGCCAGCACCACCTATTAGCCTGCTCTCCACAACCTACTGTCACCAGCATCACTGGCCACCTATCATCACTATTCTCCCGTGTCGCCATCTTCATCGATGTTGGGAGATGTGGAGTACGATTTACTCTTCTTTACTGCACATCAATTTGTAACTATCTGCCAGACGATCTTAACGGTGAGGTTGATGAGGGTTGTAAGAGATCAACGCGTCATCAAATTCATCTTTAATAGTACTCGTCCATCCTGTCTCCAGATGAACCCCCATCTGTTATTCTTATTAGTGAACTACTTTCTGGGGTTTTGCCGGTTGGTATACATATACATCCAATTTAACACAATAGAACTACCCTGTGGATTCAGATTAATGAGGATTTCTTCCCGTACTTTTATCTTATGAAGTGGTCCAATCAGAATATATATATATATATATATATATATATATATAGAGAGAGAGAGAGAGAGAGACAAATTTCTCGAGAAAAGGACCTGATCATGATCAGATTATCAAGTTATGACAGAAAGGCATCCATTTAGATGATTTGACATATGAACAATTTCAAATAAAAAAATCAAACTTTCTTTCAAATTAAGGTCGACTGCGTGCGTTCTTAATGACTACTTGCCATCTCGGTATTATCCTCTTTGGCTACTTGCTACAAGCTCTCCAATATATGATCATCTTGAGTGTGGATCATCCGGTACATGCCAAAAGCAATTTCATTCCACCTAAATGAAGGCTTAAAATACATTAAGTTGACACAATAATAAGAGTTAGAATCTCTTAGTGGAAAAGTGCATTGATTATAAAAGGTAATTTGTCCTAGAAAGCAAGATTCTATACATCTTTATTTTCCAGAAAATATGCAAATCATGAACATTTTGTTTTCTTCCTTTGCTAATTAAAGAATGCTTTTGTTTGTTTGCATTTGTTGGCTAGCGGTTGCTTCACAGGTTTCTAACAACAATATATAGAAAACCAGCAAACAAGATTTTTGAATCTCTCTATTCAGTACTCTAACCTTTCAATTGTTGAATTATTTATTTATTTTTGCTTCGAAAGATGAGCTTGCTTTGAACCGGTCACGACTCATAAAACTTGTTGACATAGACATATGACCTTTCCATGCCACGTGAATCATATTAACGTTCGACTAGTCACCGTATGCGTTAACTCATCCACTTTATTTATTTGCAGATCATAAAGGTTCGATAAATATGGTGGTACAGCTATACATATTACAAGCTCGATAAAAGAAAAGAAAAGTCACACATAACTAGAGTCCTTGACCGATACCATGCTGAGCCTGGAATATCCAATGAGCAATCTCCAACTCCTTCGAACTCTTCAATGTTCTTGTTAATTAGAATCTAAAATTATATATATATAGGGAGCGAGCACCAACGATATGGTCTCACCCACAATCACATACACAATAAAGGCGTATCTTAAACCATCCGTCGAAACTGATTTAAATTAAAATCCATGGACTTGATCTAGACCCAGATCCGTGCCCTCTTAAGGACACAGGTTTCCATGTGGAGTTTGGTATCACAACCGGCTGACACGAGATAGTGGGATGCAACAGGTCCCTACTGGCCAACTTTTTGTGCATGGAAGTCACCATGTGGCAATTTTCCGTCATGATCGCCACCATAGATGGGTCCGCCACTTCAAGGCATACGGGTTAGACATGGTCGGTTCATAATCGGAACCGAAGCAACGTCGGAACGGCCGGCCGGTAACTGGAACCAATCGAATGGGCTTCGAAACCGTAATCAAACATGAGAACATTTACGGTTCATAATTTTTAGGAAACAGTCTAGAATCGTTTTAAGACGCTTATTAATAAAACATATATGTATATTAACACATGACTGGACGATTGAATACTTTCTACTATCGAGTCCGGTGGGAGTTCTTTTAAAAAAGGAATAACTGTATTTTAACCGGTTTGAAGGTGGTTTCAAAACTAGAACTGTAACCACCCAAAACCGGTGGTTCCGAAATCGAGAAGGTTCGGTTTCGATTTTAGGTTCAAAGTAACCTGAAACCTGATGTCTAATACCGGCTGCTCCTTTCAGCCACCCCATCTGGAAATAGTTTCACCGAAAAATAAGGGAGAATGATGGAAGGTTGGGAATCCAAAAACCTGCCGGAAATGTGGTTTTTCTGGTTGTTTTCACCCAAGGGTGGACCCACTCAATCGATCCGTCTCTCAATTCTCTTTCAGTCAAGCCAAGAACCCAATTTCGTTAGGGAACTTGAAACGGAAAGAGGATGGGGATTTACCTCGAAAATCTGGCGTTTCCACGGTTGATTCCCGTCTTTCCCATCTACTCCTAGTCCTCTTCAATCTTGCGCATGCGTTTCATCTATATCTAGATCGTCCCGACTCCCGATCCAGGCATTATAGAACCTTGAAAAGAATCACGCACTACTAAAATTCATCTATTGCGGCAATATGTTTTAATGGTGTTTACCGTTTGTCTGTAAGAGTAAGAGGGATGCTCTCTCTTACGCAATCATTAAATGCATCAAAATCCATAAGACGGATGCTCACTAGGGGATCTATTCATCGGCGTGGTGAGGCAGTCACCTAACCCTAAAACAGAAAAAAACTGATTATCTATGCACAGCAAGGTTCGACATTTTTGAAAAACTATATAGAACCCTTCATCTGAATTTCACCCGACTGAACTTCGCTTCACCTCAGAAAACTTTCTATCTCTGCCGCCATTATGGATTTTATTTCAGTGGTGCATATGGTGTAATTCATGCCGCAGAAATTCCTCGACTAAAAAAAGAACGATTCAACATCAACATTGTTGAGTGAAATCCGTTAAATGTTTCCTTGGCGCCTCCATCATGTGTGACCAAATCCATCTGTGACTTTTTTTTCAGGGGTGGAGTTAGGCAGACCCCAACCAGGTGTACATTAAAAAAAAGTGCATGTTCCCAGAAAATTCAAAAAGAAGGACGTCAGTCAGCTTTCAAACTGGACAGTAACCAAGGACACTCGTCCCAGACAGCAGGCGGGTAGGAAATTCAAAAAGAAGGACGTCAGTCAGCTTTCAAACTGGACAGTAACCAAGGACACTCGTCCCAGACAGCTGGCCGGTAGGAAATTCATCTCCTTAGGTACAACGTATCCAATTTTATGTGTAAACCTGTGTATTAATGCCTCCACCGTCTCTGAGGTAACAGAGGTTCAGTCCTCCAGTCTTTGAATTGCTTGATTAATTGTGAAAACTTCCGTTCTGCAAGATGATTCTATAATGCATGAACCACACTGCGCTGCATTAAGCAGTTCCAACTACCATCTGGAAATCCACCAATGGCTTGATTCTTCTCGGTGGGCCAAGTTTAAGCTTCCACCTGCCAAAATTTCGTAAATTATGCAAGTTAGGCATGGAAAAACACTGTTAACATAAGTTATTTACAAGAGGGTACATAAGAATTCAACTATTAGGTTTATTTTGTCTGAATACATTTCAAGCAGCTACCAACAATTGAAATAAGAACCTGTTGTCTTCACATATTCTGACAAATTCATTTATAAAATTATGATACGTCCAATAGGTTTCCTAACCAGAGAACAGTTGAACAGGTGTGCAAGATTCCTTCCGTCCTCGAATCGGCTCAACTGGGTCTTCACTCTTCATTGAGGGCGCTGGTCTATCCCCTTGACCGAGTGAAGTCTCTTAGTTCTGTGTGGTTCTCAAGGGATCTTAAATACTACAGGGACATCTTGCATGACAGACTGCAGGTTTCCAACTCACGCAGGTGCCAAAGTACGACGCCTCCATCATCGTGGTGTGGAAGATGGTCACGTCATTCCTTAAGGTTTACCTAAAGAAAGTTCCTACCCGATAAAAGATTTTCACATCTACTGAATATGTTGAAAGATTGTTGTAAATAACCGTATCAAAAGTAAACCATAAACAAACATTAATCAAAAAAGAAAATTTATGTGTGCGAGTCGACCTTGCATACTTGCATTAAATAAATCGACACTCCATTATAGATAACATAAAGCTACCAAACACTTTTCTCTAATAATAAAACATACATACGTAATGAAATCTTTCGGTTTGAATCATTACTTGAGTTATCCAATATTGCTCTTATAGGAACTAAGTAAACATAAGTCTTACCTCAACTTTGGGTATAAAAGTGTCTATTAGTAACAATATAATAAAAGACTATGAAATGATCTTTAGGAGTGATGCATTAATGATCATGCATTCATATCCTTTATCATGATTTACTTTTAAGGAACAACCCAATTCTCCTATTACGGTCATACAATGTCAATCACTTAGTTGGCATCTCCGAAGATGTACTGCTAGCATCTTGTCGTAGGACTCGATCCCATTCATATAATAATCTCTTACTAAACTTGCAGTCATGATACTTTAGGTTTACAAAGAACTAACATATAAATACTGATAGTATCTGATAATACAAAGTGTTATCCTATTCACCTAACAACTTGTTATTATGACATTGAACCTACTTCACGGATTTTCACTCAATTAGATTGGGTTGTCATCGCTTGTGAAAAAATTGTGGGTTTTAGTCTCATCTCCAACTTAGATTTTTCAACTAAGACTACTGATAGATTCTTAGTCAAATGATTAGTTGTGTTATCTTTAGATCCAACAAAATCTATAGTTATGACTCCATCATACACAAGAGCCCTTATAGACTTTAGTCGGACTTGTATGTTTCTTTGTTACTTTTGATTGTATTTAGAATTATTTATCTTAGCAATGGTAATTGTGCTATCATAATGTACTAAAATTATAGAAAATAACTTTTTATCATAGATAAATTTGACATAAGTCTCTTAAGTAATTCAACTTTCAATCCAATCTCATCCAAAATACATAATTCTACATCAAAGGTAGAACGAGCCAAAATAGTCTATGTTTTAGATTTCCAAGTAATAGCGTCACCACCAACAAAAAAACACATGTCTAGTGACTCAATTGCTCTTAGGGTTCTTTGTTATCCAACTAGTATTATTAAATTCTTGAAGAATAAAATGATATTTATCGTAATGCTATGTGAAAGGAAATTGTTCACTTCATATAGCGAAGTATTATTTCTAGAGCTTTCCAAGGTTCTATCTGGATAACTAGTATATCTACTCAACTTATATATAGCAAAAATAATCTCTAGTCATGTACATTTGGTTAAATACATCAAACTACCGATAATTTGAGAACATCATAGTTGAGAGACGAAAGAAGCAGTTTTATTCATATACAAAGTCTTAGATGATTCATATGTAGTTTTAACAGGTCTATAGTTTGTATTTTCAAATCTCTCTAAAAGATTCTCAAAATAGTGAGGCTTAGAAATTATTATATCATTAGTAGACCTTCTGATTTTAAGCCTTAAAATCACATCAATCATACTCATATCTTTTATCTCAAACTTACGACATAAGAACGACTTGATTTCATTTATTATTCTCATATCTAATCCAAACAATAATATATCATCTACGTATATACAAAGAATGATGAATGCATTATTGATTGACTTCCAGTAGATACGCTTATAATAATTATTAGAAACAAATCAAAAAAATGATATCACACAATCAAACTTTTTATGTCAATGTTTAAGACTTGTTTTAAACCATATAATGATTTAACAAGTTTACACTCCTTAAACTTATTCCCACAAGCCACAATCCATCTATATGATGGATTGTGAGGTCATATATGGATGTCAGTGTTATGAACATTTGAATGATGGTGATTCAAATGATATCAAAGTAATTTATTTCTTCCATTTGTGTTAGTGTTATGAACACTTGAATGATATCAAAGTAATTTATTCCTTTCATTTGTGTGTATCTCTTACCAACTAACATATCTTTTTACTTGTTAATTGTTATGTTTGTATTCAATTTCCTTTTAAAGATCAACTTGCAACCCACAATATAACAATCACTAGTATAGTATTTTCTCAAAGTTATCTTATATGAAATAAATATAATCAAGATCACCCCTCACATTTGTCATCCTTTCTGTATGATCGAGAATAAAACCAGTAGTAGGATTAGGATTTCTAGAAAATATATTTTTTAAAACTCCTTCATTCATAACAAATACATTCTCAAAGAATATAACTTCACTGAGATGAATTATTATATTGACATTTATACCAAAAACATCAAATCTAATGACTAAGAATTTATACGCATAACTCGTCTTGACGTATCCCAAAAATATAGCATTCACTATTTTAGGTTCCAATTTCTTTCTTTTGTGTTCAGAGATGAGTACTTTTACAAGAGACCTACACTTTGAGATATTTGATAATGGTCTTTTGACACTTTTAAAGACCAAATAAACTATTTTCCTTGTACTTAAGGGAAACTCTATTCAAAATATAGCAAGTCGTACTCATAGCTTGCCCCATATTTAGGTAGATAACCCAGAACTTTAAAGTAAAACATTAACCATATCACATAGGCTTATATTCTTTCATTCAACTATCCCATTACACTAGACAGGATATGGAGCATTAACCTCATGAACAATATTGTTGTCTTTATAATATTCTTGAAAAAGGTTTGATGTATACTTTCCTCCCCTATCAAACATTAATCGTTTAAGTACCTTTTTTGTATCAGTTTGTGCCTCATTTATAAATATTTTAAACTTTTCTAAATATTCATCTTTACTTTTAAGCAAATAAATATAATAGTATCTACTGCAATCATCTGTAAATATGATAAAATATCTTTTTGTTATCCCTAGAAGTCATTTCATTAAATTCATAAATATCAGTATGCAACAAATCCAAAATTTTAGATTTTCAGTCAACCTATGGAAAGGTTTCGTAGGTTGTTTTGCTTACACACATATACTACATTTGTATTTTTTATCTATGACAATCTTAGAGATAAGGTTTAAGTTCATCATTCTTTTCAAGGAGTCAAAGTTTACATGACTCAATCTTATGTACCATACATGGGATGATTCAATAATGAAAAAGAAGAAGAAGTACATGTTTTATTATCATTAAAATTAATACAAGAATCAATAATTGGTTATACATGAATTTTAAATAGATCCTTTATTTCACATAAATAACCCTTCCTAAAGAAACATCATGAAATAAGTCATGTAATTAGACTTTATTATATTAGTAATCTAACATTAATCCCTAACTAACTAAAGCAAGACTACATGCCCTACACCCTTGACTTTAGTAGTCGAATCATTAGAATGTGTCTAACTTCCTAAAGAGTTAGTAACATTTTCTGAAAGAAACTTCAAGTCTACACGCCCTACGCTCTTTACTTATTAATCGAATGAACCCTTAAAGTCATAGTTCTATCACAGACAGCTTGATAAGACATAAACAGAGATTGGTTATCACAAACGTGCACATTAGATCAAATGTATATAATCTAGTACTGTGGCTCATAAATAAAAAAGAAAGTGTTTAAGAGATAGATACTCGTCACCATGTTGATCATAACTCATTCAACAATCGAAGGTTTCTTGACTTTCTTTAAGAGACAATCCCTCACTCAATGTTCAACCTAACCACAAAGTCAGCACAGTTTGTTCTTGAGTTTTTTTTTATCTTGGTATTTGGTTTACGCTTTACCTGTTTTCTCTTAGGATCAGTAGGTTTGCTTTTGACCATTAGGTTTACCCTAGGGGTGTTATTTACATGTATAATGAGTTTTTGACTTCTATACTCTTCCTCTATTGTTATATCTATTATGAGGTCATCAAGGGTCATCTTACCCTTCTTATGCTTAAGATTTAGGTCAAAACCCTCTCAAGATTTAAAAAATTTCTTGATAACATACATAACAATAAACTTGTCAGGAAGCTTCATCTTGGCTTCCTTTATACCATGTCATAAAAATTGTAACTTGTGGGCTTATTCAGTTATAAATTTCTCCTCTACCATTTGATACTTAAGAAATTTGGCTACGGAATACTTTTCGATATTAAAATCTTCAGTATTGTATTTGCAGTCAAAGGTAGCCCACAGATTTTTCGTTGTCATGGAAGGGGAGCTGCACTTTCTTCCTAAGATAAAACGTGCACACAACTTAAAGCCATGTACCTTGCTTTAGGTGTCTTCTGTCATGCCTCGGCGCCTTGGTTAGAGAGGAAAGGAACCAAGGAGCAACCATACAATCGCAAAGAACACGAGCAAAGGGGGAGAGCGCGGAGGAGATACGAGAGGAAAGAGTGTGTTAATCCAATAAGTGCATATTAGAGAGCTTTAATCTCTTATTTATAGGAACAATTCTCAAACCCAAACCCAAGTTCATCCCAATGTGTGCGCTTGTGTAGTCTAGCATGTCCTCTCTAAGCTCTTTAAACTAAGGTTCATGAGCTACCAACTATATAAAAGGACGTGTAGGTTTGTCTCATTCTTTAATATGGAACTAAACTTTGTCTTCCCTTGGTCTTCACATAGACAAGTCCCTCACATGAAACTTTTTACACTTTAAAACTTCATATATATCAATGATGCATCAATTGAATATTTAGATATGGTAAACATGAACTAAATGTTATTAATACACATGAGTTTAATTAACTCAATCATAATAACATTAAATACAACAATCAATATGATTTTAAGGTAAAAGTGAAAGCTAAAAGATGCTTAATCTTCAAAGTTGATAGGTCAAATGTCATTGTCTCTCTTATATGATGGGAAAACAATATAATAGTTAAAGTACCGAGATGCTGCAGCACAACAATGAAAACAAATTTTTCGTTCCTTGTCAAAATAATAATAGAGTTTGTTGGGGAAGTGGTGCAGGATCTTATGGCTTTATGACGCCGCCTCAATAAAGAGGGATGTGATGCTTAAATGACAATAGCTACACTGTGAAATGAACATGCCTGAGTTTATAATTAGACAAATATCAGGCCTCAGACTTGTGAAGATCCGGCCTAAATGTAGAATTAACCAATGAGAGATGAGGAAGCCAACCAAATGAAAAGGGCTTTCACGGTGAAGGCAATCGATCGATGGACCAGATGAGGTCGAATCTGACCGACTACTCGTGGCCAAAACCCAACCTAACTCCATAAAAGAAACCAGAAGAACAGCCAAAATCAATCTCAATCTGTCCATCATTAAGTGCATGCGTCACATTGATTCTTATTTGGCATTCTGCTCTAACATGCATCTTATTAGCAGTAATATGTGGAAAAGCTAGATCATGATGTTATATATCCATAAAGAAATGGGTGGAAAGATATGGGACAAGAGGAGTCCCGTTAGGGTCAAAGAATTATTTGGGTTCAACCTACGCGATATCACAAATATTTGAAGTTGAGTATTACACGATCTAGGAAATATTATACAAATCAATATATGACTCGTTTGACATGTCCCTTTCGGGTTACCCAGAACCTAGAACTTTAACCGAACTATTGATTCTGGTTATGGTTCCAGAACCATTCGTTCTGGTTTGACTCTGGAATCACTCACAACCGGTAATTTTATTAGAAAATTTAAAAGTTATAGGAAAATTTTATAAGAAAGATTATAACCGGCGGTTTGGGATGGATGATTCCAGTTCCAATTTTATAAAAGGTCAAACCGGCAGGTTCAGCCGGTTCCTGACTCAGTTCGGTTCCAATTAGGAACCTGCCATGCTTTGTTGTCAATCCTACTGTGATTCCCGATGATAAATCCTCAATCGAATCGGTGGATGAAACTTGTTTTGCTGTCACTTTAATCCACTTTAGTTAATACTGTGACCTTGCTGCTGCACAACGCTCTCTTTGTTCACCTTCAACCGGAGAGAGCGAGAGTTTTATATATATATATATATATATATATATATATATATATATATATATATATATATATATAATTAAAAATAAGATCAGAAAAACGAACACAGTTTGTCTCAACAAAATCTATGTCAATGACGGTCTCATGGACACTTCATCTAGGTGGTGTCCCGTGACATATAATATGAAAGCTTGTCTCAATGAAACCTAACTGGATCTGAAACCAGAACCGGCATGACCGGACATGGAATCGTATCATCCTAACGAGTAGTCTAATGTAACCCCCAGTTTTAATCCCATTTAGCTCTTAGAGAAACCCTAACCGGAACCGGGACCCAGCCACGCCTATGTAAATTGATTGAAATGAAGGAAGATCATACTGTAGAGCAGAGAAAAGCCTAAAACCGTCGTCTCTTTCTTTCTCCCTATTTTTCCATAGCGGTAGAAAGAGCATGTTTCACCCATTTCATACAATCTTACATCTCTCTCTCTCCTGCTGTTTTAATAATTGTGTATCGACCCAAATTGGTTGACTGGATGAGTCTGTTTTCCTTTCGTGTATGGTTTGCAGTTCTTTCTTTGGATCCTGGTGGACCTGACCTACCTGGGATGAAGCTCTGAACCGAGATTAAATCTTAGTTCTAATGCATAAATGAACTTGATAATGAGCCAAACCAAGGCTCTGTAACCATGGCAGTATTTAAAAAAAAAACTCGGACTAGGTGAGTTTGTATTAATTGGGCTCCTACGGATGCCTACCCGAGATTTATAATTCCTCAAGAGATTGATAGGTACACGTATCTATGCTTGAATGCGCATTCAATTGACGTGTAATGCAGTTACATCACTCACCAACAATCGCCATGTTTTGCATTCATATTGAGAGATTGGACGGACATTAGAGAGAGAGAGGGAGATTGGAACCAACCCATCATTAACGCTCGTTATTTTTCAGAGCAGAGCAGTGTAATAACAATGCTTTACGTATTTTTTTAAAAACCTTTAAAACTTTTAAAATTATATTCATCTCACTTTGAAAGCAGTGAGTATTAGCAGACCATATTTAGGTAGGTGGTTCTGCAGTATCGAAGGACCTTTGTTCTAGTTGAACTTGGTTTCGTTGAAAGGAGCTCAAAGGAAAAGGTAGAATTGAGCACTAATGGCATTAGCCCACTTTGCAGGCTCTCGACTCCACTAAGCTACAACAGAAGGGGGTAATTGTGACGCTCTGAAAGTTACCCATCCATAGCATACCACCACCAAGAAAAGAAAACTATTCATCCTAATTCAAAGGGATCGGAAAGGAGATGATACTCTGAACCATACAGCGGTAGTGAGGTATATAATCAACCCGTTTATGGAGTGTGAAACAGAGACAGAAGAAATTGTTCGAACCTTTTATTTCTTTAACCGAGAGTTCAATGAATCACATTATATTGCAAAAAGCATGAGAATAGAAAAGATAACGCGATTTAAGAGATGAAACGGTGACCATGTTGTAAGGAACTTGAGCGTTTCAAAAATCTGAAGCATTGCGTTCAACAACGTTCAGTGATAGACTGTCGATTCTTGCTATGAGGAACTGTTCTGTCATTGCGTTCAATATGCATGGACAAGCATACTTTTACATAAGAATGAAATGTCTATCTCCAGATTCCAGAGAGAAATCTGGAACCCTGGACTGAAAGAGGATGTTTTACCATTTTGGGTTCGCATGAAAACCAACAATTTCCTATGCGCTTATTAATCAGAAGCGTGTGATACTGCCGCCATGTTTCTTCTTGTGAGTGTTTGTGTGTGTGAGTGTGTGTGTGAGAGAGAGAGTACCGGCAATGCACACACACACATACATACAATGCTAAGAAAAAACAAGCATTAAGACGCCACATACTTATAGCACATTGGCTTCGTATTATACGTTTTTGGCGCTAGCGTGTTCTAGCTACTAGCTTCACGATGATATGGCCACAGTTCTTTCTGAAAATGGACTGTAAAGAGGCTAAGCGAACTGTCTCTAGACATAACAGAAATCCAGAATCAGCTGATGTAGCAACTGGGAGAAAATAGGAAAACTTCAAATAATAACAATACATACTATGAGTAAGATCCCTTGGCAAGAATGAAACAGAATATCTAAAGCGTCTGTAATCTATTGATCAAGTGGCACAAACTTTACGACCATAGATGGAAAGAGAATGTAATCCCTTTCAAAACGGACAAGGCATGCAGAAGATAAGAGGCCAGAAGTTAAGATATTGTCTGAACTTTGCTACCAGGGAATGTAATCCCTTTCATCTTCAGTCCAACATAAACAATGAACGAGATGACTAAGTAATATCTAACAGATGCAACCTAGAATTAGCTTTTGCACATTCAAGGGTACAAGGGTAAGAATCTGCAACTTAATAGTGAATGAGATATTCCTCAAACTGGGATCCACAATCTCTAACACAAACCTGTTACCTACCAACTTTGGGGATCCGAAGCACAAATTTTACAAGATTTATGTTCTATTTTGTGCTTTGCCGGGCAACAGCTCTATGGGGATCGGAATGGTGTGGATCAGGGATGGGTATTCTTATATCCGTCCTCGACCTGAACCTTAACATGGTGAGTACGGGTTCTGCTCCAATGTGTAATGGGCCAGGTATGTATCAAAAGTGGAGCATATGTATGTTTTCCATATGTGTGTCTAGACATGGCCTTCGGCCCACTGGTTCGAGCTGGAACCGTACAGCTCGGAGAACCGGCGGTAATTGGAATCGGTTGAATTTGTTTTGGAACCGAAACCAAAAACCCTCGGTTCAATTATGGGTCATGGTCTTCAAAACTGACAGTTTCAAATTACCATTATGATTCAAATATTTTTCCTAAGATCCATTATCTCAAATAGATCTTAACTCAACGGCAGGGCGCTCCCCAATCATTGCAACTGGTGGAACTCCCACAGACGCATTATCATTGTATTTTAAAAAAAAATTGCAATGGCATCAGTCGTTATAGGACAATTTCGAAACCGTTTTGAAACCGAAACCAAAATCAGCCCCAGGCGATTCCAGTTCCAACTTCCAGGCAAACCAGAACAAGACATCTCTCTCTTTATATTTATATATATATAGAGAGAGAGAGAGAGGGGTGGGTT
Organism: Brasenia schreberi; assembly: GCA_036023115.1. Lineage (NCBI taxonomy): Eukaryota > Viridiplantae > Streptophyta > Magnoliopsida > Nymphaeales > Cabombaceae > Brasenia > Brasenia schreberi. The sequence continues at coordinate 11,102,554 of JAYKKT010000077.1, forward strand.
TCAGGTACGGGTGGGGACATCTCATCCCCGTAATCGAACCTGATCGGGTCGGGTCAATATTAATGCCGAACTGATATTTGAATAAAAATATAATCCCGAAATGAATATTGCACATGACATATACCTGGTTCCATTGACTAATGAGAACAAATAAAAGCCACAAAATGTATTACAAAGAATGAGTGCTCGATGCCACAATATCCATTCCAAAATAACACGTACAAAACACAGAAAACTGGACTCTCAGAGGACAAGAGAACTTGCAAACACTTGGATGTGTGCACTGTTAGCTAAGAAGCAGAGAGGCAGCGATTGGTCCGTTGCTTAGAGACAGCCATTAGAGAGAGAAGCTCCGAGGTATACATAGCTAGCTCTCTTAGAGCATACCACGTTAATGTTATAGCGTTCAACCAAACCAGTAGATGTCACAAAACTGAATCGAACTTCTGTTTTAGTTTGCTTTTTATTCAAGCCATGGTTCATTATGCTTTACATCATCAATCACAAGACAGATGAGCTTGCTGAATTATTGAATAAGCTGTTCATATATAAAGTACCACATACAAAATAAAAAGTATGTTGACAGATCATCACGTTTTCTAATGGATTGGTTCCGAAAATCTTTGGATTAGTTTAATCGGTTCCACGGTTTGGATATGTTTAATTGGTTCAACCGATTCAGTTCTGTTCTTTGAATACCCAAGTATCTTGGCATGTTAAGTGTATGTGTGTGAAGGGTAGTTTCTTGAACGAGATCATTCAATAATATGCTTCTGTAATATTTAATGTGCGGCTCATGCGCAGTGTCTTGGTTAAGGGAATCCACCGGAGCCATATTGAAAGACCGTCTTCAGCCCGATTTGTAATAATGAGCTTCACTTTTCCCATAACTCAAAGTGCCAGTAGATCGAAATAATTCCTTCTCAACTTGTTCATGGCGGAGATGTCCCGTTCATTTCCAGCAATGTGTCATTGATGAACTCCTTAATGCTTGCTCTCAAAGGAGTCAAGTAGGCATTCATAATAGTTTTGGCTCTCCCAAAGCATCATTTTGTTGCTTATCACATAATGCATGTTTCTTCTGCATGCAAGTTTGGACTATCAGATTCCAAATGCAGACCTACTCATCCAAGTTCGAGATCAGGTTCTTCTTGATTTCCTCGTTTGGCAGTTAAATCAAAGCCTGGATGTGGATATATGACTTATCACAAATATATTCAATCTTGGTCTTCTTATTCTCATTAAACAAAATGGTAAAACCCCAGAAACTTTCATTAAACCAAGGTTTGGGATGACAACACCGTTGACACAGGTTACTTTTCACTCCCTGGGCGTCCAATTCATGACCTTGAACTTGTGAGTCGACCCACTAGCCATCTGAGCTATTCCTCGTTGTGCTTTAAAAAGGCTACGTTAAGGCAAAGCAGGGCATACTCACTCAAATTTAAGGAACTAAAGAAATACACAGTCACAGCCATGGGATATAAGAATAACACAGTTCCAAACGAGCTTCCACTTCACCCAAAGCGCCCACCGCGATAAGCACGGCTATCATGTAAGTTCTTGTCTTGCTAAAAGAGCTGGTCGTAGGCTATTCACCTCTCCTTCAAAAGGTTCGGTTTCGTCACTAAATGATACAGAGCCATGGCAGAGGGTAGACTTCCCGAGGCATCTTCGAAGAAAGGCTTGGGCGACGATTTGGTCAGATATTGGCTTTCAGCTTGATCATACATGATGTCAGATGATATCCTTTTCTTAGGGCCCCCGGGAGTTTTCTTTTAATTGGATCTCTTTTCCTGGTCAAAGATTACGTAATACTTTTAGGTGGCCTTCTTTATTCATTGATTGTCCTACCCTGTTGCGGTACCGTGAGCTAGAGAGAGAGAGAGAGAGAGCGAGAGAGCATCAAGGCTAATCTCATTCATGTCATTTGGCGAAAACGATGATTTGGCGAAAAAGATGGAGACATCACCTCGGAGTAGATTGTTTTGAGTGTTCAGCATCTCCCGTATCACTTGATCGATGGACGAAGTTGTGGATCTGCAAATTTGTGCAAGGTGAAGCGAATAGCTCGTGAAACCAGGCGAACTATGTATTGGAACCATAGATTTAAATAAAACTATGAAGTATGGTTTTTTCGATTGATATTTCAAATTTGAGCCCCTCGCTTCTATGTAAATCCTTCACTGGTCTGACTCTCTTCTTTTCAGCTTCAGAGCATATATTGATAAGCCTTCACGCAGAGCGTTAGCTCATCTGGCAAGACTTTTTGACTCCCACCTTAATGGTGGTAAGTTAGATCTTCGGGGTTCATGCGTATTAAGCTTCTCCTGCCATTCTAACCAAAAGAAGAAAAAAGCCCTGCGTCACCGTTAAGATTTTTGAAGACCCGAGACTTCTCATGTACGCATATCTTTTTTTGTTTTCGGAAAAAGCTAGCTTAGATGCTCATATGGAGCATTCTGGATCTGTTCATCTAGTTGTCTCGGCTGCTAATCAGAGGTTAAGAGCTCAATATCCTGGCTTGGCATCCTTCTAGGGTGTCACCCTAACTCCAACTTGCCACCCATTTAATATGGGAAAAGGTTGTTGTTATTTTGATAAGCCTTAAAACAACTTGAAAGTTAGGAAGGCCAGAGACAAAAAGTTTCTGCTCTTCGGTGTCATTTGAGCTTCCTGACAAGCTGCTTCTGCCTTCCTGGCCATGCATAATATTAACGACCATTGCCGAGTTGCGGAGTTGGTTATATTCTTTAGAAGAGAAAATGAATCAATCTATCTCACACACCACACACATACACATACATTAATAACGTGTTCATCTTGATCAACATGACAATTAGCTGCTTCTCAAAGAGACATCAAATTAAGAGTTTCTTCAAGTGGGCAAGATACAGTAGTCTATTTATTATTTATTTTTTATCAAGAAAAACGTGCCTGCAAATAATGTAGCCTAGTGCCTATGAGGCCAATAACTGTGGTCCAGACGCTTGGTGCATGGTCCATGTTTCAGAAGTGGCTTCCATCTGGATGATCGATTTTCAACAAAAACGGCTTAGGTCTTTTCTGCCATGATAATATCATGGATTCCTTACAATTTGATTTTCAACTCGCAAGAGAAGCTAACAATGACCACAGCAATATGTACGTAAAAAGAAAAGCGAAAGGCAACCGATTGTTTATCTTTTCAATCTGGAAAGACTAGAGATGATAAAAGTGGGAAAAGTACATAGAAGAAAAGGCATCTATTCAGAACTAGTGGTTTCCCATTTATAATCTTCATTGGTTATATAAATTCATCATCTGGATGTAGGTCTCCGTATTAGAGGCAAGGTGAAATCGATACAAGCATTTCAGAAGAGATCAAACTTTGATGGATGAACAGAAGTTCCCTGTCTTTCCGTTTGCTGCTGCGCACCTCCTGCAGCGGTCTCTCCAAAGCATATGCATACAAGGGTACAGTGATTGGGTATACGCGGTATTCTGGAGGATCTTACCTAGAAACTATCCACCACCCAAGTAAGCAATGCCTTGAATTCTCACAATGATCCATAATGGCCTTCAACTGTAATCCATATTTGCGTACTACTTAACTTGTATTGTAGGTGGGACGAATACGGGGAGAGGCATGGTAGGCGTAGAGCAAGCCAAAGGAAGTGGTACGCGCATGGTTCCACAATTCAATATTTGCCACTCCCCGATATTTATGAAAGATCGTTTAGGCGACGGTTCAGATGAAACTAATGGCCCACGGCTTACTGCTTGGCTAAACAATGTATCTGATAGTTGCTAATTGACTAAATCTCGTAGAAGAAGACCAACAAACGGTACCTAAACGTTTTTTCACAACATTATTCGCCTTTTTGATAGGATACTGGTCTGGGAAGATGGATTCTGCAATTTCTCAAGTACGACGAACCAATCATCAGTTTTAGAGCCTAAGATCTTTTTCAGAATGTCGCACGAAGTATATAACTACGGAGAAGGGTAAAAGTGTTGGAATGAATCAATTTGACATAATTTAATCTCTTCATTTGTTAAATTTCAGATTCTCTATTGTTTTATGTTTGTAATACAGTCTAATAGGAAAAGTTGCTGCGCAAAACACCGACAAGTGGACATTCAGAGATTTCTGTGAGCAAAAAGAGGACAACGGCACGATATCTGTAAGATATAGTGCCGAAGATTCAGTACTCTTCTCTCTCTCTTTTCGATCTTTATATCCACCTGTGTGCTTGCCTGCGCTAGCTTGTGCATGTAACAATAGACTATATGATAGTCAATCATGCAATTCATATTTCAACCATACAAATCTATGTTATACTAACAGTTTGCAAGAAATATAGGTTCCAAAAGCATGGGAGGCACAGTTCGGGTCAGGGATTCAGGTGAAGTTCTTTCATCCAATTATTCAAAATGAGGATAAATATTAGAACCATCATGGTAGTTCATTTCCCTCTATGCGGTCATTTTCTTAATTTTTGCAGACAATTGCTTTGATTCCAGTGGGTGGAGGTGTAGTTCAATTAGGATCCTTCGGCAAGGTGAGAATTGGTCACTGTCGTATAAAATCTTCATGGCAGTAAACTCGTAAAAAAAGAATTTTGCATTATAGGTTTTCCAAGACTCGAGCTTCACTTCTCTCTTAAAGAAAAGATTCATGTACCTTCAAAGCATACCTGGAGTCCTACTGCCACACCCATGCGCTATCAATCATTGCACCATGGAAACCCCTTTCATGGCTTCCTCAAGAGAGACTGAGTTACATGGATATGCATCCCTTAGCAATCCAATTAATGTGTCCGAAGGTTGTGAAATAATGCCCTCTATGTCCAGCAGCCTCGGTGCGCTTCTCTCCATGCTTCCACCAGTAGAACAACCCTCCTCTTCAACAGCTGCACGTTCGCAGGGTTTCATGAAGAACTCTGTCGATTCTTCTCATGATAATCATCGTCTACAAACGAATGATAGACGTCATTCAAACGGTAAATCTGAAATGGGGATTCAACAGCTTTCATATATTGATGAAGATCACGAAATGGCGTTTCCGTAACACATAACAGGCTCATGTAGCCGCAAGAGATTGTGGCAGAAATGTCAGTCCACAAAAAATATCTTATTTACCTATTTGTCGTGAATAACTTGGATATGAGAGAGAGAGATCTGTTTCGAAGCTAGCTGTGTTGATGGTGGAGCTTGCTGCTGTGTTAATCTTTTTCAAATTCCTTATGAAGATATATTAGAATCATCTTCTCCTTTAATAGAAAAGAAGAAGCTTGGTGTGGTTAACCAGTGGTGTCTTCAAGCAGATATCTAGTTCTGCGTCGGCAGGCTGTCAGCGTGTTTGTACTTCGTTTTGAAGATGCATTATAGTCATCAAGGCTTTTCTCCTTCTTTGGTTGTGTGTCCCGCTTCACTCATTCTATTTTGAGTATGTAGAATTTCGGACCAGATCTCTACGATCGAAATCGAAATTTTGTAGAACACAATGTGTGAAAACGTTATGTATTCAACTTGCTCAAGTCTAGTAACGAAAACCTCATATCTCAGTCCAAACCCATTTAGGATCTAACTTACCAAATTATTACCCTTAACTAGCTCCCCATTTGTTACAGCCAACTCATAACAAATACTTTACAAATACATTCAGAGGCCTGCAAATTCTTCTTAATAATTGAAAGCTTTTGTACAGGAAGAAATTTTCCCTCTTCAAGAATGATCTGAGCAAAATAACTAATTAAAGCATTTATTCTTTGAAGTTTAAGACTTACCACAGCCAAGCAACGTTTCTTACGATAAGGTGCTTGTTATCCATCTGGAAAAAGCCAACGGATTTCTCCAGACCTCCAAGCGGACTGCAACTTGATCGCCTGAATGAATCGTTGATGCTGGCATTGATACGTATTTTAATCCAATAAATCCTCATAACTACTCCTAGCTTTTGATGCGCCCTAGGAGTTGGATTTTCTTTTGAGGGGCAGTTTGGGTCTTACCTTGAGAGAGATGAAGTTCTCAACATTCATATTATAGAGATACGGGTCTTTTGAAAATTGTGGTGCATGATTGTTGCTTGAAGAGCTGGAGAGCTGGTTGATGAGTACAATCAAGATATCCCTCTTAAGATTAATACTTTCATATTATATTTACAAAACGAATAAAATTATCAAGAAACAAAAAAATGGTAATAAAAGAAAGACATATATGGTATATTTATGTGGTTCGAACTTGACTACCATTTATCCCTACTACATGGGCAACTTCACTCAAACACTCTTTGGTGGAGGTTCTTGGATAGTTTTACTATATGAGATAATTCTCGCTCACCTATATAATCTTACACTTGTGCTGCACGTTACAGGTAACGTTTGATATAACAGACAACTTATCGGAATTTTGACAGACGTACTTTGCATTTCTTATGTTAATAGAGGATAGAGAACTTATAGCAGCTTTATCATCTTGACATTCTTTCTAATTTGTTTTATCTACCCATCATATCCTCTGTTATTCGTCCTTAAAGTCGGACGTTTCTGCGAGTCTCCTCATTAGCAACACCATGGATAACTTTCATTAATTGAAATTGCTTCATCACGGGGTAACTTCATCTTTTTAAAGCTAAAGAAGTTGATCAAATTTCTTCCAAGCATCGAACTCTAGGTTGATTGCAACTTCATCTCATTCACCAGTATTGATTTGAAGTTGATTTTAATAGGTATTCACCAAAATAAACCTGCATATGTCTGGGATCTCAATGAGGCTCGAAGTAAGGAAGTTTGGGTGGTTTGGCTTGAGAAAAAATAAGTCCCTATACAAGGGTATTTGGACACTGATGGTGAAGATGTGGTTGTCCTTAGACTGCTTGAAGTAGCCATGGTGGATGAAGACAGTCAAGATATCATTTTTATGAGCAGTGATCTAACACCATGTTAACAAAACGAATAAAAGAAAGACACACATGGCCTTGATATGGTTTGTACTCAACCAGCATAGCCAACCAAGCTCCCGTCAACTCTCTCCAAGAGACTCATTAAAGGAGGCTCACTTTTTGTATTAAATTATGGCCAACGCTACCTCTGTATAATGCTCCATATATTCATTTGTGGGTGGGTATATACCACGTATTATAGTCCACGGTCGTACATAAGCCACATTCAACCGTATATGAATAGCCCTGCCTTGAGACCTTGTGTTTTGAAATATAGTTCACAATTCAACATTTGTCTAAAGTTTTTTCTTTTCTGTATTCCTTGTTTTGGGTGGAGCGAACATAGATTCAACTCGTGCATAGAGGGTCAGCTCATCTGGCAGGGGTCTGTGACTCCCACATCATACGTCATGAGTTCGATTCCGGGGATGTGCATGTATGAGTGTTAGGCCTTGGCCTCCAGTTCTAACCAAAAAATCCATAAATTCAGCTCTGGGTTTTGTGTGGAGTGAACCACCAACGGGCAACGGCTATACCACAGGCTTGGCTGGCATGAAAAAAGACAAGTTTAGGTCTGCACCAGAACTAGAGAGAGAGAGAGAGAGAGAGAGAAGGAGCAGTCCAAGACAAAAAAAAGTACGCTGTCCTCAAAAGGATTCCATTATAGATATGGTTTTTAAACGAAATTAACAGTTCCTGCCAGGCTGTAACCCCATCAGTGGTTTTCAGCAAATCCAACAGAAGATAAGGATCCAAACATGAATATAACTTTTGGTAGTATATTTTTGCGGGATAAAGAATTTTTAAATGGTAGATATTTTCACTTGCTGATCTTATCATGCTAAGAAAAACAATAAAGCCGCCGGAATTTGAAGGAAACGAAGGTCATCATGTTAACTCCAACGTGCTGAATCATTTACTAAAGGATGGACTTAATTCGATATCTCCTCTCTACAATGAAACAGAAAAGTGGGTCTTACCGGTTCTCGTAGCCAAGATCAGCGCCTTACTGTTATCTTTACTTTGGTTTGTAATCAGAGCAGAGTAATTTAAAACTAGAGCAGCTATATGAAGTGCACCGAAATGAACCTAGCAATTAAATTCAATACACTCCAATTGGGTTCCATTTTGTCAACAAGTGAGTTTTTGACAGAAGAGAAATTGCTCAAAAGAGATAAGTGGAACAGCTTTTTCTACATCACTCCGGAATCTCAAAAAGAAAACAGACAAAAGCATCATAACCAGAGATATGAGCATGGTGGAGGCCACAAGAATCGCATTCAGGATTAAGACCAACCGCTCCGATATGAGCTTCAAATAGATACACCCAGCCAAAGTTCAGGTTTCGGAGACAGGCTATGGCCTTTGCTCACCCCCTTAGATGAGAAGCCCTGTCAATTGTTTCGGAAGGCGCAGCATCCAACAGAGTAGACCACTAGGATGAAGATCAGGAAGATAATGTTGAGCTTTGCCACCTTCTTCCAGTCGTTCTTCAGGTTGGCAGCGACACCTGCCTTGCATGAACTACAGTCGTAGCAAAGGGCGTTGATCTCATTACTCCATGTGACACAGTCTGGGTCCGTTGAGTTCGTCGATGTCTTGGTCCAGTTGATAGGACTTACATATGTGTAGTTACAACTGGTTGGCGGCTTACAGCATCCGGACTGCACAAAGTTTAGACCCAACAAAAAAATTAATCAGCATAGCAAATCCACATGTAAAACGAAGCATCATTTAGAAGATATCATGTCATACAATGAATGAAGGAAAAGGAAGAAGAGTTCAAACTCAAAAGAATTCCTGTTTTTAGGACAGGATTGAATAAAAGGCTGTCCTTCTAAAGCATTTGATTATCGTTTATGTTGTTTTCATTCAAAACTACATTTCTGAAAATGCTTAGTACAGATTTCCCTGTCCTCTTCTCTCGCACGGGCACTTTGGTTAGAACCAATCAAACATATGGGGCTAAGAACCTTGGTCTAGGTCTTATGCTGGCAACACATGTAACAGGACTTAACTGTCTGTCAAATTCTCAATTAGCTTCTCCAAGAGGAGTTCAACCCTGCACTGGCCTATGTGACAGCAGTGAGAAGCCAGTTTGATTATTCCAACCCCTGACTGCCAGCCTAGCTGCTTGGCGTCCCTTCAACTACCACGATGCCAGACTATCCGTTCTAGCAGCCAAGCGATCAACATGTCGCATTGCTTTAAGGTCCTCTGCTAAAATTCAAGTATAGAAACATAACAAAATATAGTTTTAATTTTACAGTACAAACAGAAGAGGGCATTGTCATCATGTTTATCTCTCGGGAAAAAAAAAACTGCAGGAAACAAGAGAGAAAAACATAGAAGCAGAACAGAAAAACAACAGTATTCTTTAAACACCACAAACAAGAATCCTAAAGAAGAGTAAAGATATAAGCATATAATACCAAACAAACTTAGACACAAAAATAGCAGCGTTCTTCATACGAAACTCCACCAGCGAGAACCAAATAGGAGTAAGGATATACATAACTACAACAACAACCAAGTATTTTCCTATACTAGACGGGGTCGGCTACATGGATTCTTTGTTTCCACAAAGCCCTATCATGTGCCATGTTAGCAGTTAACTCACAATAAGCTATAGATCATTCTTTATTGTTTCTTTCGTCCTCTACCTCTTTTAATACTTTCAAAATCTAGTTTTTCATACCTTCTTATAGGTTCTTCTTTTGATCTTCTTTCTATATGTCCAAACCACCTTAAACAATATTCTCTCGTTTTATCCTCTATTGGTGTCACACATAATTTATTTCTAATAACCTCATTATGTATAAGGTCTTTTCTTGTATGACCACTCATCCATCTCAACATCTTCATTTCTGTCACAGACATCTTTTGTACATGATTAACTACCCAACACTCAGAACCATAAAACATGGCAAGTCTAATTGTTGCTCCATAATATTTACCTTTTAACTTTAATGGTATCTTCTTATCACAAAGAATACTTGATGCTCCTTTCCATTTTAACCAACCAGTATTAATTTTATGCGTAACATCTCTATCAATGAAAAATTGACCCTAGGTATTTAAAAGCCAATTTTAATTTCTATGTCCTCTGAAGTAACGAAACAATCAAACTTACATTCCATATATTCTATCTTTGTTCTACTAAGTCGGAAGCCCTTACTTTCTAATGTTTCTCTCTTAATAGTTCCAATTTACTATTAACTTTTTCTTTAGACTCCTCCACTAACACAATGTCATATGCAAATAACATACACCAAGGTACTTAATCTTGAATATGTTTTGTTAACTCATTAAATCCTTGATGTAACCCAATATTAACTTCAAAGAAGTTTGTCATTCCTTCATGAGTCCTCACACATGTTTTTACACCATCGTACATCTCTTATAAGGTTTATGTATGTCAATGGGATACCACTTTTTTTCAAGGTTCTCTAAAGAACCTCCCTTGGTATTCTATAGTAAGGATTTTCTAGATCAATAAATATCATGTAAAGGTCTTTCTTTTTTGCTCTAAAATATTCCATAAGATGTCTCAAAAGGTGAATCACTTCCACAGTAGATCTGCCTAGCATGAATCTAAATTGGTTCTTTGTTCTACTCGATACTTGTCTTAACCTACGTTTGATAATTCTTTCCCACAATTTCATAGTATGACTCATTAACTTGATACCCCGATAATTCGTACAATTCTGAATGTCTCCCTTGTTCTTATATATGGGTATAAGTGTACTCACTCTCCATTCCTTGGGCATCTTTTGGTTTCTCCATATTTCATTAAATAGTCTTGTGAGCCAAGTGATTCCTATTTCTCCTAGGATCTTCCAAACTTCTATAAGAATAGTATGGTCCTACTAATTTACCACTCTTCATAAGTTTAAGAGCCTCTTTGACTTCATTCTTTTGAATACGACGGTAGAAATTGTGGTTTATATATTTTTCTGATTTTGCTAACTCTCTTAAGTTAATACTAACATCTTTATTTTCATTAAAAAGCTTATAAAAATAGTTTTTTCATCTATTTCTTATATCATCATTTGCCACTAGAATTTCTTCATCCTCGCCTTTGATGCATCTAACACAATTAAAATCTTTAGTTTTCTTATCTCTAGCCCTAACTATCCTAAAAATATCTTTCACACTTTTTGAGTTGAGTTTTTTATATAAATCCTCTCAAATTTTAGTTTTTGCTTCACTGACTGCTTTTCTCGCTTCTTCTTTGCTTTCTTATAAGCCTCAAAAGTTTCGCTAGTTTTCTTAGCATAATGTAATTTGTAACATACCCTCTTTGCCTTAATTTTATTTTACAATACTTCACTCCACCACCAAGCTTCTTTTTGTGCCAGTACACCTCCCTTAGATTGACCTCACTACATAGAACAACCAAAATGATTGACACGCAAGAAAATGCAGCAAGCTAGAGAATTGTTCACATGAAACCCTGCCAACAAAAACCCCAAGTTGAAGAATGATATAAACATAGAAGTAGAACAACCAAAATGATAGACACAAAAAAGAATGAAGGAAAAAAAGGAATTCCCCAAATGAAACCCCACCAACAAAAAACCAGTATAGGCGTGATGTTATAAAGATAGGATAAGAACAACCAGAGAAATAAACCCACAAACGAGAACCCAATATAATTAAGGACAAGAACATGACTAGAAGGAAGCAACGATTAGACGCACAAGCAAATTAGGAATTGCCTCAAATAAAAGTTCAGATATAAAGATAGAAGTAGAACAAACCAAATAATGATAGACCACAAGTTAAACAACAGAAGCAAATCAAAGCATTCATTTGCTTTTCTGATATTTGTAAAGCCAAGTATAGATCCAATTTTGTAGCCATCTATTTGGCCAAACTAGTGCGGTCGAGCGTGGACGAAGCTGGCAGTATCACCTCCGATCTCCCGCGGTTGTATAATCAGTGCATAATTTTTGTTAGGAAGATAACTGGCAGGGGTCTGCCCAACCCCACTTGCCTTTCTGAAAGTTATGTATAACAGCATCCTTCAAATGAAACCCTCACCAACATGAACCAGATAGAGTAGAAGATATACACATAGAAGACGAAAGTGAAAAAGATACATACACAAGAAAACGCGATAAACCATAGAATTCTTTAAATGAAACCCCACCAACAAGAACTCTATACACAGTGAAGATCTTCACTTAAAAGGGAAAACCCAAAAAGGCACACAAGAAAATGCAGAAAACAACAGCATTCCTTAAAAAACAGCATGAGAGAGAGGGTACGAAATTGATGAATTACCTGGACGGGGGACAGATTCTTGGCATAGAAGTCTGAAGCCTGCAGATCAACCCCACCAACCATGCTCTGGCAGACCTTGCTGTCCTGCAGGCAACTCCTAATCTTGTTCCAGTTCTCAGGCTTGCTCACCCTCTTCTGTATCCAATTCGAGTAATCACCCAGCCGGTACTCCTTGAAGCCGCGGCCAGACACCACCTCACCCGCGCCCTTGTTGGTCACGAAGAAGGCGAATATGGTGAAGGCGAAGAGCAGCACAAGCAGCACGAACATGACGAACAGGTAGATCCACAGAAGCAAAGAATTCCGGCAGCAGGCGCCGACTAGGCCGGCAAGGGAGACGATCAGAAGGAAGACGCCTAGGGCTATGAGGGGCTTATCGAGAAAGCGTTCGCAGTCAGTGCCAGCCTTTGTGCGGAGCCAGATTCCGGCGGCCAAAATGGGGATGGAGAGCAAAACAGTGACAAAATTGAGGATACCCACGAGAGTATTGCTCAACCCAGCCATGGTGGTGATCGAGATTCAGGAGGAGAGAGTGGGAAGAAAACAGGAAGCCCTCGTTCTTCGTTTGCGGAGAAAGAGAAGTTAAAGTTGTTCTGATTTACGGTTGTGGACCATGCCTTGTCGCAACAGTTTAGAGGAATATTCGTTGGGAAAGATCTTTGTTTACATGGTTAACGGCTAGTCTCGCCCATAATTCAAATTATCAAATGCAAAGGACAAAGGGCGTTTAGATAAATTCTCAAGAAGGCATTTAAGAACGAGTCTCTTGAGTTTTATTGATCCTAAATATTCTCAAGAATTCATATTGATCATTTTTTTTGTCATGTGATGTGGTTGGACAGACCCTTACCGGATATACATGCCCATGGGGAATGGGGAGGCCGAAGCCAAAAATGCATGCCCCGGGTATCGAACTCATGACCTTTAACTTGTGAGTACTCGATTCTTTGCAGTTATCGTATTAAAGCCAAGCAACTGGAGCCCACCTTGGAAAATATAAATGCATAAACTGATCAAAATAAACATTCGAAGTTAAATACAATTGTGAATGACTCACTTGAGGATGAAAATTCTTCATCTTCTGAATTCTACGGGATTGGCTGTTACATTATAAGTACCAGCTCGTTCCTTATCTTTTCATATCATGGAAGATAATGTATCAATGATTGATTGGTGCATTTTCTATACACTTGAAGGAATTAGAATTCCCACATGAGGAGATGGAAAATCTAGTTAGAGAATTTTATTCAAATATTGAAATTTGAGTCACAACTCCGCCTATGTAAGGGATCACCCTTGCATTGTCGGTCTCAAGCCCGGATAAAGGAGGAGGGTTGTGTAAGGCTTCCGCATGTCAGCGTAAAACTTTATCGAATTTTTATAACATAGATTACAAAAATTATGAGCATTGCTTTGGGGCATTCCCGTCTAGCGACGTGCTGCAGAGCCCGAATGTAGTAATAAGTAAGCAAGGCCACTACATTTTCGCCCAAATGTAGTGAATCAATTGCAGAGAGGCCCACATCATGGACGGGGATGGGTACAGAAGTTAGTTTTACTACATTGCCGCCTGAATGTAGTGAAAATTTTTCAGAGAGGGTCTCCGCATTTTGATTATGGACGGATCGAGGGGTAAGGAACCTAGTCCTAGATAATAAGATTCGTATTGGTTTTTGGAATATCGGAACATTATCGGGTAAGCTAATGGAGGTGGTAGATACTATGATTCGGAGAAAGATTCATATTCTATGTTTACAAGAGACAAAATGGGTTAGAGAAAAAGCAAAGGAGATAGAGGATATAGGTTTTAAATTATGGTACTCAGGTAAAGAAAAGGCTCGAAACGGAGTTGGTATTATCATAAATAAAGATTTAAAGGATAGTGTAGTAGACATACAACGATATGGTGACCGAATCATGACGTTGAAATTAGTGTTATGAGTAGAGATTTTGAATATAGTTTATGCTTACGCACCCCAAGTAGGACTAGAAGATAGTATAAAGACACCTTTTTGGGAAGAGTTAGATAAGGTGATTCAAAAGATTCCACAAAGGGAGATGATTTGTTTAGGAGGAGACTTAAATGGACATGTTGGTAAAGAGGCATTACGATATCAAGGGATTCATGAAAACTTTGGTTTTGGGGATATAAATAAGGAAGGGAGGGAGATTTTAAATTTTGCTATGGCATTTGATCTCTTTATAGTCAATACAATCTTCAAAAAACGAGATGAACATTTAATTACTTATAAGAGTGGCTTATCACAAACACAAATTGATTACCTTATTTGTAGAAAAAAAGATAGAGCGTGTTGTAAAGATTGCAAGGTAATTCCAAGAGAAAGCTTAACCACCCAACATCGACTTTTAGTTATGGATTTATAAATAAAAAAATGGACAAAGAAGAAAAGAGTGCATCGAGCTATTCGAACTAAATGGTGGAGCTTCAAAAGCGAGAAAGAAGATATATTTAAACAAAAAGTCCTTCAAGGAGATGTTTGGAATTATGTTGGTACACCATATGATATGTGGAACAATATGGCTATACATATTAGGAAAGTGGCAAAAGATGTGTTAGGAGTATCTAAGGGAGGTGTACCGGCACAAAAAGAAGCTTGGTAGTGGAGTGAAGTAGTACAAAATAAAATCAAGGCAAAGAGGGCATGTTACAAATTACATTATGCTAAGAAAACTAGTGAAACTTTAGAGGCTTATAAGAAAGGAAAGAAGAAAGCGAAAAATACCGTGAGTGATGCAAAAGCTAAAATTTGAGAGGACTTATATAAAAAACTCAACTCAAAAGAGGGTGAAAGATATATTTTTAGGATAGCTAGGGCTAGAGATAAGAAAACTTAAGATCTTAATTATGTTAGATGCATAAAAGACAAGGATGAAAAAATTCTAGTGGCAAATGATGATATAAGAAAAGATATGAAAAACTATTTTTATAATCTTTTTAATGAAAATAAAGATGTTAGTATTAGCTTAGGAGAGTCAGCCAAATCAAAAAAGTATATAAACCACAATTTCTACCGACGTATTCAAAAGAATGAAGTCAAAGAGGCTCTTAAACATATGAAGGGTGGTAAATCGGTAGGACCAGATAATATTCCTATAGAAGTTTAGAAAATACTAGGAGAAATAGGAATCACTTGGCTCACAAGACTATTTAATGAAATATGAAAAAACCAAAAGATACCAGAGGAATGGAGAGCAAATACACTTATACCCATATATAAGAACAAGGGAGACATTCAAAATTGTGTGAATTATCGAGGTGTCAAATTAATGAGTCATACTATGAAATTATGAGAAAGAATTATCGAACGTAGGTTATGACAAGTATCAAGTACAATAGAGAACCAATTTGGATTCATGCTAGGCAGATCTACTATTGAAGCGATTCACCTTTTGGGACGTTTTATGGAACATTTTAGAGCAAAAAAGAAAGACCTTCATATGATATTTATTGATCTAGAAAAAGCTTATGATAGGGTACTGAGAGAGGTTCTTTGGAGAACTTTGGAAAAAAGAGATATCCCATTGACATATATTAACCTTATAAGAGACATGTATAATGGTACAAAAACATGTGTGAGGACTCATGAAGGAATGACAGACTTCTTTGAAGTTAATATTGGGTTACATCAAGGATCAACTTTAAGTCCATACTTATTTATAATGGTGATGGATGAGTTAACAAAACATATTTAAGATGAAGTACCTTGGTGTATGTTATTTGCAGGTGACATTGTATTAGTGGAGTCTAAGGAAAAAGTTAATAGAAAATTGGAACTATAGAGAGAAACATTAGAAAGCAAAGGCCTCCGACTTAGTAGAACAAAGACAAGAATATATGGAATGTAAGTTTGATCATTTGGTTACTTTAGAGGACATGAAAATTAAAATTGGCACACATTGCATTCCCCAAAAGGAAAGTTTTAAATACCTAGGGTCAATTTTTCAGAATGGTGGAAGAATTGAGGAAGATGTTACACATAGAATTAATGCTGGTTGGTTAAAATGGAGAGGAGCATCAGGTATTCTTTGTGATAAGAAGATACCATTAAAGTTAAAAGGTAAATATTATAGAGCAGCAATTAGGCCTGCCATGTTTTATGGTTCACAGTGTTGGGCAGTTAATCATCAACATGTACAAAAGATGTCTGTGACATAAATGAAGATGTTGAGATGGATGAGTGGTCATACAAGAAAAGACCATATACATAATGAAGTTATAAAAAACAAATTAGGAGTGATACCAATAGAGGATAAAATGAGAGAACATCGTTTAAGATGGTTTGGACATATAGAAAGAAGATCAAAAGAAGAACCTGTAAGAAGGTTAGAAAAACTAAATTTGGAAAGTATTAAAAGAGGTAGAGGACGACCACAAAAGTGTTGGAAAGAAACAATAAAGAATGATCTAGCTTATTGGGAGTTAACTGCTAACATGGCACACGATAGGGATTTGTGGAAACAAAGAATCCATGTAGCCGACCCCGTCTAGTATGGGAAAAGGCTTAGTTATTGTTGTTATTGTATTGAAATTTGAGTCACAAGGTAACTAGGAAGGAGTTAGTTGAGAGAAGAAGAGAACTTGATCCTAAGTTTTTGGGTCAAATATTGGAAGTTGAGTTACAAAGTTAACGAGGTATGGTTTAGCTGAGGATAAGAACTCGTAATCCTAAGATTTCTCAAGAAACTTGCACCCACCTTATATGTACAAACAAGTTCATCTTTTCCATTTCTCCATTTACTTATGTCCTCCAAGGATCAAAGTATAGTTGCTACATTTTAATATCAGTGGACTAATCAAAGTTTCCACTTGAAGTGATGCAAGGTTTGAATAGAGAATTTTGTCCGGATCTGTTATTCGAGTTATAATGTGTAAGTGGAACTTTATTTCCCCCAATTTCGCTCAAATTTAAATGCACTGCAATAACTCCCATTTAAATGAACAAGGTTCATATAACGATGACGGCAAGGTCAGAAACCATTGAAGAAACAATTAGCTGTTTTTTCTTCTCTTTATGGTGACTGAAAAAGAAAGAAACAGATTATATATTCAAGATAATTTTGTGCATACGTAATACCAACTTATTTCTTTTCTTTTGGGTTTTAGTCGAGAGGCTGAAGTAAGGTACGTACTCCTGAAGATAATCTTGTGCATACATAATACCATCTCACAATAATAAATTATTGTTTTATATTTCTTTGAGGGTATATTTGTTTTAGTTACAAGTGCATATGATTCTTCGACATAATTTCTCATCACAACCCCTCTGATATAATGTGAAATCACAAGTTTTGGGAGCGGAATGATCTTAGATTGATCTATAAATGCTAGCAGTACATCCTTGGACATGCTCAACTAAGTAATTGACATTGTGTGGTTGTAATAGAGGAATTTGTTTGTTTCCAAAAGTAAATCATGATATATGATATGAATGCATGACCATTAATGCATCACACGCATAGATCACTCCATAGCCATTTATTATGTTATTACCAATAGACACCTTTATACTCAAGATTCAAGTTTATGATGTATGTTCACCTATTTTTTGTAAGGGTAATATTGGATAACTTAGGTAATGGTTCAAACCAGAATGTACCATTAATAAAAACATAATATGATAGTTGGGTTAAGAGGACAATTTTACACTTAAGGATTTTGTGGGGATTGTTGGATTGAATGTGCATTTAATGACATTTAATTCATGTTGGTATCCTTAAATATTTAATTAATATATATATATATATATATATGAAAGTCCTATAAAGTATAAAAGTAACATACGAGGGACTTTTGCATAAGATGACCAAGAAGAGACAAAGTTAAGTTCCATATTGAACAATATGACAAACCGAGTAGTCCTTTTTATATATTTGATAGCTCATGAACCTTAGTTCAAAGAGTTATGGAGGATGTGTTATACCACACATGCGCGCGTAAGCTGGGTTTGTGGCTTATAGTTTGGGTTTGGGTCTTGATCTATCTTTTTGCACAAAAAAACTTTTGATCTAACAATGAAGAATTTTTCAGTTACGGATAGGGATAAGGTGAGATGGTTCTAAATAAGATAGGACCGTTGCGGCTAAAACAATATGTCCCCATGTAAAGCTTGAGATGATTTAATCCCGAAACCATTAAAACCAATGCATGAATTAGAAACTCTGTAGGCACAGAGTCAAACCCATTGCCCATTTAAAGCTTGGATTTAGTTTGGAGTTCTTTTGTTACAAGAGGAGGCCGAAGCCTAACACACACCTGCACATGCATCCCCTCGGAGTCAAACTCCCCACCAGTAGCAACAGCGTTAGAGCAGCTAATCGCTTAAGACTCATGTTGTACTTCTATACTTTTTCATTTTTATGTTTACGATTGGAAGCCAAAATCCACGATCTTTAATTCACACGTAGATCATATAAATAGGTGATTAGGGGTTCTCTCTAAACACACAGTTTTCACTCTCTTCACTTTTCTTGGTTTTGTCTCTTTGCTCGTGGTGTTGTTGCAATTCTTATGCCCATGGTTAGTATCTCTTTGTCTCAATCATAGGCGACTGAGGCGTGTTTGAGGTTAACTCGAATGCAAGTATGTGCTCTTTGAGTTGTGTGTGTTTTATCTTGAGAGGAAGATTGTAGATACCCGTACGTATTCATATCGGGGCACTAATTTCTCTAAGGCAAGTTTGTAGGGGCGACTCTCAAAGATAAATTTCTCATTTTACTTTTGTTTTCCATACTACTTGATTATGATTTATTTTAGATGTACAACTCTTGTTTTTTATTGAGACATGTTTATATTTTATTCTATATTACTTTATTATGTATTAATGTCTACTGTTTTTCCAATAAAGAGTTCACAAAAGACCATTAGGAATATTCAAAATATCGACAAAACATAATATCCACCAAGAAATTATAATCAAGAGTGAAAAGTAAATATAAACAGACAGCGCGTAGCAGGTCGCCGCCATCGCCCGGGGTCAACTTCCTGGCTTCTTCTCTGGTTCACGGTACCAAGAGAAGCTCGGCCCCTTTAAAGCTTTCTCTTTTCTTCACAAAGAAATCCTCCAAGTTTTTCTGTTTCTTTCTGTCTCGGTCTCTGTCTCTCTCCCCAAGAGAGAATCGTGTTGTCGGACAGTTTTTCAACATCGACAGTTTTGGTGGTGGAAGGGGTGATGACGCATAGCTGTTGCTCTATCTATGATCACACTCTGTGGCGGATCCAGAGGTCCTACCTACCTACGGCCACAGATTCATTCATTTTTTGAATTTTGGGTGGAAAGACCACCCCACCTTGGCCAAATAGATCTGCCACTGATCACACTCAATCTTACAAAAGCATTAAATAAAATGCTTTAATAAGAACCTTGAGCCACTGCAAACTAAGTTCTGGGGTTACGAAGGAAGCTTCAGACTCATATTGATCATGGATTGCGAACGGGAGTTAAACTATCCAATCTCCCGTTGTTCCTCAGTAGCTCAGTGGTAAAGCGGTTGGCTGTTAACTGATTCATGGCAGGTTCAAATTCTACCTGAAGAGATTAACGAAGGAGCTCGCTTTGACCGCTAGGAATAGGTAACCCGTTCCCCGTCTTTATTTTTTTTGCATTCTATCTCATATTCTGTTACGTGATATTTGAAAATCACCCTCAATACATCGGTGTAGATCCGAGATAAACAATAGTCATGCAAATTAACCAGTTCCCCTCCAAACAACGGTACATGTAAAACATACTACAATGGCATCAAGCGACAGATACAAATCTAACATAACATTACACACGATATACTTTTCTTTTTTTAAATTCAAAATCATAAGAAAGTCTCAAAGAAATTCTCAATTTGCTCGCAGTAATAAATAGACTCCGCATGATTAATGTCAAGCCATGCTTCTTGTCAAATGAGGATGATCAAGCTCCAAGATATCCCCTGAACTTTGACGACAGATGAATTACTTTGATGTCAAAGGTTGCCTTCAGAAACTTGTCACCAAGAAACTACCTACGAGTGAATCTTGTGATTTGTAAAACTTTCATAAGAAATCGTGATTGTTTGTTCGAGCAATATAACAAAAGCAAGTAACTGTGGCGGTCCACTGCGTGAGCAAGGACATGTATCAACCACAGTGACGCAGGACATATAGCATCCACCGTGCGACGGTGTAAAGCTTGTCATTAATTAGAAAAATGAACGAGCGTAGGCATCATGGGCGTGAGAGATATCTCCTTTTGTTGTACAGGAGGATCTACTTTCACAAGTAAAACTACACATAAACCATAAACTTGCAATGGCCTTTAGGTTTACAAGATAAACACATAGATACTAAAAGTATCACATAATACAAAGTATCATCATATTCACTCAATAGCTTGTTACTACCATATTGAACCTATTTCATGGGATCTCTACTAAGTTAGGTTGTGTTGCCATTCCTTATGAATAAATTGTGGGTTTCAGTCTCATCCCCAACCTCAATTTACTTAGGTTACTAATAGATGTTTAGTCAATGGATCAAATGTGTTATCTTTGTATCCAATAAAATCTAGAGTCTTGACCCCATAAGATACAAGAGTTCTTATAGACTTCAATCTAACTTGGATGTATTTCCGTTGCTTTTTGTTATACTTGAAACTAATGATCTTAGCAATTATAGTCATGCTATCACAGTATACTGAAATTGCAAGAAGCAATTTTTTACCATAAGTAAACTTAACATAAGTTCCTTAAGTCATTCAGCTTAACATAAGTCCCTTAAGTCATTCAGCTTCCAATTCATTATCATCCAAAGTATATACTTCTGCCTCAAAGGTAGAACAAACCAAAATAGTCTATTTCTTAGATTTACAAGTGACAGTATCACCACCCACAAGAAATGCATATTTAGTGACGCATTACTCTTAGAGTTCTTTATTATCCAACTAACATCAATAAATCCTTCAAGAATTTAAGGATGTTTACGATAATGAAGTCCCAAGAAAATTGTTCCCTTCACATAGTGAAGCGCTCTGCTTAGTGCTTCACAATATGTTCTATTTGAACAACTAGTGTATCTACTAACTTATACAACAAATGTAATATTTAGTCATGTACAATTGGTTAGATATATTAAACTATCGATAATCTAAGAATATCATAGTTGAGACACATGAATAACACTTTCATTTTTATACAAAGTCTTAGATGAATCATACGGGGTCTTAACAAGTTTGTAGTTTGTATATCCAAATCTCTTTAAAGCTTTCTCAACGTAGTGAGACTAAGAGATTACTATACCATTAATAGACATTGTGATTTTAAGTCCTAAAATCACATCAGTCGTACCCATGTTCTTCATCTCAAACTTACTATATTAAAATGACTTAGTCTCATTTACTATTCTCATATAACAATATATCATCTACGTATAGACAAAGAATCGACCAGAAGACCGAAAGAATCGGAAGGATAGAAATGGTTGGTTGGCTCCTCTTAGAAGGGGCGACTCATTCCTCTCTTTCTCTCTCTTTCTCTTTCCTTCTCTCTCTAGTTGCTTGAATTCTCTCCTTGATTTCCTCCCCAAACCAGCACCTTAAGCCCCGTATTTATAGTTTTCAAGGGGAATTCTAAGCCCTTCCATGATATGTCCCAATAAAAAACAATAGTCACGGATCCAAAATAAGTCATAATCAAGCCGTATGAAAAATAAAAGAAAAAGCAAAATCAAAAACTTATCTATGCGAGTCGCTCTTGTGGACTTATCTTAGAGAAATTAGTTACCGCTACGAGTACTACAAGTACCTGCTCCTTCTTCCCAAGATAAAATACACATCTAGAAGAGCACGTACCTGACTTCGAGTCGACCTCGAACGTATGCAACACTCTTTATAGCCTATTTTAATTCCATTAGTGGAGAAGTGGTGCTAGGCTTGGTCTCATTGTTAAAAGTCGGATGTATGATATTATTTATTTCTTGCTCTGTTCATGTGTTTGATTCGGGTTTCTTTTTAGTATATTTTGTTGCTTGGTATTCCTATATTAGAAAGGAATAAAAGGGGAGAAGAGTTAATATTCGCTTCCGCTAGTATTGTGAATTGAGCGTTCTCCCAACCAGAACATACCAGTTCCACCACGTCACCACCTTGCCATCTATTATCATTACTACCATTTTTCATGATGATCTTCAAGACCATCAACCTCGTCCACCTTAATTCTTCGTTACATCATCCAAGCACCTTTTTCTTTTATTTTCAAAATAACATTTCTATTACAGCTTCTTTTTGTTTTTGTTTTTGAAAAATAAAGCAAACATATCCAAACGGGCCCGAAGACAAAATCGAGAGAGAGAGTAGCAAGGAAGCCACGGATAAGTGCTAATTGTTTCGAAGGGCGCAACAACCCACAGAGTAGACGACCAAAAGAAAGAGTAGGAAGATGATGTTGACCATAGCCACCTTCTTCCAATCATGCTTCACGTTATCAGCCATACCTGCCTTGCACGAATTGCAATCGTAGCAAAGGGTGTCGGGGTCGTTGCTCCAGGTGACACAATCCAAGTCAGTTGAGTTCGTCGTCTTAGTCCAATTGCTGGGACTCACGTACTTGTAGTTGCAGCTGGTTGGTGGCTTGCAACATCCTGACTGCACCAATCAATGAATTAATGTTGTGTCTCCACTGTGGAAACAAACAAAAGAAGCATTCTATAAGAGAATGGCTCTAGGTTTGACAGGAAAGAGAAAAAAATGCGAACCTATTTTATATCCATGACACAAAAGCAAGAAAAAACAACATATGTAATTTGCGAAAGAGATCTATTTTGCCTCTGCTTTCTGATGTTAATGCTTTAGGCTTTATTTGGGAGCGCAAGATTGAAATCAAGAAGTCAAATTCTGGATTTGGTAAGCCATGGACTGCCAGATACATTAGGTTATTGGAATCTAAAGTCAAATTGTTACTTGTATGATATTATTAGCATATGTCTGGCACTCACTAACATGATTGAGAGAAACGGTTGAAGGTGGGGCTGTACTTGTTAACAACATTGTCTGTAACATGGAGATAAAGATATGGATTTGGGGTCTCAAATAAGGATAAAACTTCATGGATTAAGTTTTCAATCTCTTAGGTTTCCAATCAGTATAAACAACAGAACGGAGATAGATGAGGTTGACTCCTTTCAAAACCGGGACAAAATTATATGAAATGAAAGGAGATTGAATCTGTGGAGTTCTTATATCTCAGTCTTTGAAGAAATATAGTTCCACAAAAAGAACCCCAACCGCAAATTGCTCTTCCGCAATCAGTCACCAACAACAGTTGTTGCAGAACTCAAAAGATTTACAAGTAAATGAAAACCTGACAACAGCAACACGGTAACAAAGACATCAATATGAAGTGGCAGGATGATAATTACATCGAATCATAATGACAAATACAATATCTGATTTGGAGCTATAAGATCTACAGAATGGGCTTCTTCATCGTCTCGTCTCTTCATTTTTAGATCCTTCTTGTCAAAGGACATAAGAGTTAGTTTATCTACAGCATCGAGTCTTACGCTTTTTGGCCTACAGCCTTCTCCTAGACTTGGATACACAGTTCATCCAAAAAATAGCCTTGTGCTCTCGCGCGTACCATCCAAAGATGCGTCAAAAAACTGACTCTTTATTTAAGAAAAGTCATTTTCCTATAATTAGCAGCCCTTTATGTTTGACAATTTTGGAGTTGATTTGTATGTTAAAGACCATGAAGCATTCAGAAGTTCAGCTCATAAAAGATGGCCACTGAACAAACAGAAGCAACAAAACTGGGGGAGAGAGAGAGGGATCTGATGCACCCGAAGGTCAAATTTAATGCATCGCCTCGCCGGAAAATATTAGGTACCTGACACGATGCACAAACCAGCCCACCCAAAGAAGAAGAGAGAAAGCTTGAACATCACGCAAGCAAGCAAAACAACAGATTGTGCATCAGAGAGAGAGAGAGAGAGAGAGAGTCGGTTGATTACCTGTATAGGCGACAGGTTCTCGGAGTAAAACTGCGCTGCCTGTTGGTTAACCTGACCAGCCATGCTTTGGCAGACCTTCGCATGCTTCAGGCAACTCCTGATACCGTTCCAGTTTTTATTCATCCTAGTTTGTAACCAGTTGGAATAGTCTCCCAGCCGGTACTCCTTGTACCCACGGCCAGATACTACCTGGCCGGCGCCCTTGTTGGTGACGACGAAGGCAAAGACGGTGAAGGCTAAGAGAACCCATAGCAGCACGAACACGACGATCAGGTAGATCCATAGCAGCAAAGAGTTTTTGCAACAGGCGGCGACGACGCCGGCGATGGAGATGAGCAGAAAGAAAACACCGAGGGCGATGATGGGCTTATCGAGAAAGCGTTCGCAGTCGCTTCCTTCCTTGCTGCTGAGCCAGATGCCGGCGGTCAGAACCGGGATAGAAAGCAGGAAGACGACGAAGTTGAGGATGCCAACTAGGGCGTTGCTTACGTTGACCATGGCGGTGCTGGTGGCCGAGATAAAAACTTAAATTGCTTGAGCACGATACTAATGAAAATCTTAAATTGCTTGAGCACGATGAACTTTTTAAATTACAACAACACTGAGAGAGGACTGTTTTTATATAAATCGATGGGAAAATTATTTTTATATATTTTTATAAGCTTTTTAATGAAAATAAAAATATTAGTATTAGCTTAGGCAAATTAACCAAATCATAAAAGTTCATAAACCACAATTTTTATTGACATATTCTAAAGAATGGAGTAAAAAAAGTTCTTAAACATACGAAGGGTGGTAAATATGTACGATGGAGGAATCACTTGACTCATAAAACTATTTAATTTCAAAAATAGAGAGCGAGTACACATATACTCATACATAGAGAATTACGTGAATTATTAGAGCATCATGTACAACAGAGAACCGAGATTCATGTTAGATAGATCTATTGTTGAACCAATTCATCTTTTGAGACGTTTTATAAAATATTTTAGAAGAAAAAGGAAAGACCTCATATCATATTTATTGATTTAGAAAAACCTTACGATATGGTACTAAAGGATGTTCTTTGGAGAAGATATACATCAACTTTATAATATAAGAGACATGGATGATCGTGAAAAACATGTATGAAGACTCATGAAGGAATGACAGATTTTTTTGAAATTAATATCAAGTTATATTAAGGATAAATTTTAAGTCTATACTGGTAATTGATGAGTTAACAAAACATATTATTTGGAGATTGATGGCATTCCAAACAACCAAAACGCAGACGTTAAAGGTTTTAAGAGATTTTCTTGTTTTTCATACTGCAACCACGTTCAAACATGCTTTGCATTTTATTCGCTAACAAATAAAAAAAAGGTTTAGCGATGTCGTACTCATCTAAAAGTCCAAGTTCAAAATGATAAAATTGGTCAGCTGAAACTTCTCAGGTTTCTTGTTTTGGTGTCTCCTGCAAGCCAGTCGACTAGCAGGAAGCCGTTTCCGAGGGCATCAGCCTAATGGAAACCTGTTTCACGATCAGGAAGATTTAGATTCTTACAACTGCTACTTCTGGTGCAAGTCGGAGACGGGTATTCGTATATACCAAGGCATCGTACCCAAACCCTAACTTTGTACCTGGTGCCTGCCCCATGGTGACGGGTATGGTTTTGGATCTTATATTCCTCACAAGTTAACAGGCGGGTGTAAGGCATGGTACCCATGTTTGGTCCCTGTGAATGGCCTGAAAAGGGCGCTAACCTGGCCCAAAGCCAGATCGTGAACCAACGTTGGCCAACTAGGCCCTTCCTTTAGGTTGAGCTAACGCTCTGGCTGCGGTGATGCCTGATTTTGTTTCAGTGAATCTTGTGCTTAATCTTTACACCTGCCAGATCTATCTAGTGTCCAGCGATATCCACAAACTCGTTGAAACTTGTCCATGCTATCAATTGTCATATTTGAATCGAGAACCAAGGCTAGTGTGTTGGTGATTCTCTAGTAAAGTTCTTTTGTGGACGAGTTTTTGCTAAGAATTATATTACTGTTATAACATATTGATGGTGTCACCATGCCACCGCTAATATTAATCAAATTTCATCGAGAGTCTTAGCTCAATCGCAGGGCGCTCTACCACCATTGCTGCTGGTTGTAGAGTTCGACTCCCAAAGGATGCATGAGTGTGTAGAAGGCTTCAGCCTTCCCTTGTAACCGGAAAAGAATGTTGCTTCAAATTAATATCTTAATGCTCGGATTGTGTGTGTGTGTGTGTTTGTAAGAGAGAGAGAGTACTGACTGGATTATGCTCCATGGCAACGTCCCGTCCCTGTGGAGAACCAGCGTGTTCCTTGCTGATGCTTTATTGGTGGCAGGCCCGCTGGACCCACTTCTGGGTCTAACGGTGCCAGCTCGCCGCGCCGCTATGCAAACAGCGACCAACATGTGCCCTTGGAAAATGCGTTTCAGCCGCCCATTTTCACTCGAAAAACGGTCGCGCCGGACGGGCTGGGCATTTGCCTGCCGCTACTTTTTTTTGCCCTAACTTTTTGCTCCACAGGAAGGCAGGCTGCCGTCTCCCCTCAACTGCTCCTCATCTCTCCGGCGCCACCCTTCTCCGGTCAGGTAATCCTCTCTTCCTCCTTTCTTGTTCTTCCTCTTATTTTTCCGGCCATGGTCAGGCACCTCCAGGAGGCCAAACATCTTTCACCAATGGTCATCCATCTCCAGCAGGCCATTGGTGAGACTAACGTTCTTACTTTCTCGTCTGATCCTTTCTCCCTTCCCTGGTTGAGTCCAAAGTAAAAGCTTTTTGCATGGTCTTGGTTTTTGTTGAGCTTTCCTCTTTGGCTTAGTTTTTGTTGGTTCTGGTTCTTTAATCTGAAATTGGAAGTTCTTTCTTACAGTTGCCATGTTTGGACGCAATATGGATCATTCATGTATTTAAAAGTATAGTCGAACCATCGGTTAATTGGTAAAATGCTAGATCAGATGCTTATCAATGTTTCGAGACAAGCCCAATAGTATGAAGCGACAGACCCTGCAATCGCTGTTGAGGAACAATCAGCTATAAATTTAATTGCCCAGTAGCATCGAAACAAGTGGAGAAACATAGCTGCTGCTATATGAGGTGTATACTGAATGCTATAACCGCAGAACCACCAAGTGTCACCTGTGGGTTCCAGGTCACAAGCACATCAAGCGTTGTCGCAACCATTTTGAAAGGTCTTCCCTGAGATGAACAGATGATGGCAGGGAACCGTAACATGTAAAAGATGAATAGTGTAGAGTATGCTAAGACTGGGAAGATAATCAGAGCTTAAAATTCCCAATATCTCTGGTGTGCAGCAAGGCTGGGGCGAACTATTGTTAGTCGGAGAGGTGACTTTCCAAATATATCCCTCTCTCATGCCAATATTCACCTGTTCATATTCTCATTCATAAGTCAGTCCATCGACATCCCTCTCCCTGTGGATAATTTGTAGCTCTACCCTTTGTGCTGCCATTTTTAATCATCTCAGGGAATCAGGTTCCCCTTCCGACCCAACTAAAACCAAAAAAATCTGTACCCACATTACAAATATATCTTCTTTACTTATTTTCTTCGTTATTTAATGATTTTGATGCCACTGCACTGGGTGTAAGGATTTCTTGGTTCCAGTGGGATTCTAGGGAATGTAGAAACTATCGACAACATAGTGATATCACTTTGTTTTCCATAGTCACTGAGTTGAAATCGAACTAAATAGTACTTTTTTCCATAAGTGTTGTTTCACCGGTTTTAGGGCTTGATTTTATACTTATCCCATTGGCGTCTTTTCTGCAATCTTCTTGGTTTTGGTTCCTCATGTTGTTTGTTTGCAGAGATGGCATTCAAATTATTATTTGTGGCCAATGATCCTCCACTTTCAGCAATTTTAGCTGCTAGAGTTGCTGGCATTCAGCTGGAGCTTGACTCAACTCTTTCTTCTGGCTCATTGCCAGAATTATATGATTCTTCTGGGTAATCTCTATTTTCTTAATTAGATTGTTTTGTCAAGAAGCTCTTTAGTTTGTTAGTGACGGCAATTGTTGCTACTCCTATGCAACTATCTGAAATTTTGTTATCTACGTTATGTGCTTGTTTTTTTGAAAAGTTAGTGCACTGTGATTCATCCAATCCCTTTAAAACATCATTGGTCTTGGATTTAGCAAGTTAGGATTGACATGCTGAGTTTAACTCTGTATAGTGCTCAATTCTTAGGAACCAATAATTAGGTGTGTCTTCCCAAGGAACCTTATCCTATTTACTGTGGGAATGAGGATACCTGCCCACCAGATGCTTGACATATTTTACTGACAATAATCTGTTTTTGTGATTTTTAATCTGACTGTGGTTTCATGTCAGTCTCTTTCTTTTCCATTCTGATGCATGGAACTTGTTATTTGTTTTTTGATTCACCTGCTTTCAAATAAAATCACTCTGTGGTGATAAGTTGACTTGTTTTCTTTCTTCTAATATTCAAGGTGCAACTTTAAATATATTGTTGGGGACTGAAGGTTAGATATATATGGTTTTTATACGAACTCTCCTTTTTGGTCAAGCTAGGAAGTTGTTCAATCCTCAATATTTTAGGAATAAAAAATAAGAATGAGTTGGACCTTTGGACCCTGCTCTCTGATATGCCCATTTTGGGGATATTGATGTATTATATGTATACACTCAAATCACATTCAATGGTAACATGGTCACTTGCATTCTTCTTTATCTCTGATTTCTAATAGTGTTTACTTTTCACAATACATGCTTCCAAAGTTGTTTTATTCTTTATATACTAAAAAGTCATTTTACTTTTGTAGCTTGTAGGAACTTCCTGGTATTATGTTACATTCTGTGACATGCCCAAGGTTTGGTCCATAGCATGCAGATCTATGGATTAGCCATCATTGTTGTGGGGATACGTTTTTCTCCTATGAACATAGCCAAAAATGGGAACATGTTTTGGGATTATACTTTTCTCAGTATGCTTGAGGAGTTGAAGTTAATTCTCTGGTACCACTTGTTATGTGTAATGCTGTTTCAATGAATTTTCTGTTTGATCTATTTGTCAGATCGAAGTGGCATGGAACAGCTGATGTTCTACGACAGATTGGGCGGGCAGCAGATATCCCGAACTTTTATCCATCTGATGCAGTTGACTCCAAACAGGTAGTTCTGTTTTCTACACGATGGTGCTTGCTTTGCTTTTCATGAAAATTTGTGTTTAATTTTCTCTTATGATTGTGCTGCAAATATTTTGCAGATTGACAAATGGCTAGATTATGCACCTGCCTTTTCATTGGCGCCGGAGTTTGAGGATGCATGTGAATGTGTGGATGCTTACCTTTTAAAACAGACGTTCTTAGTGGGTTATAACTTATCAGTTGCAGATATAGCCATTTGGTCTAGTCTTGCAGGTAAGCCCATATATCCTACTATAGTTGATGATTTGGGCACAGTTGCATAAATCCTAATATGTTTCTGGACTAGTGTAATTATCTAGTACATTTTTTGAAGGTACTGGGCAAAGATGGGATAGTTTGAGAAAGTCTAAGAAATATCAGAATTTGGTTCGCTGGTATAACTCAATAGCATCAGAGTATGGTTCAGTCTTAAACGAAGTTACGGGTTTTTATGTTGGCAAAAGAGGGCTAGGCAAGCCAAAATCTGTAAAACCAAAAGAGATGGAGATTACATCAAATGCAGAAAGTAATCATAGGACTACATGCCCCTTTGATGTGGATCTTCCTGGAGCTGAAGTTGGTAAAGTTGTCTTGCGTTTTGCTCCTGAGCCCAGTGGTTACCTTCACAT
Organism: Brasenia schreberi; assembly: GCA_036023115.1. Classification (NCBI taxonomy): domain Eukaryota; kingdom Viridiplantae; phylum Streptophyta; class Magnoliopsida; order Nymphaeales; family Cabombaceae; genus Brasenia; species Brasenia schreberi. The sequence goes on from JAYKKT010000077.1 coordinate 11,132,579, forward strand.
TGGCCACTCAAAGGCTGCACTGCTGAACCAATACTTTGCTCAAAAGTACCAAGGCAGGCTAATTGTGCGTTTTGATGATACAAATCCTGCCAAGGAAAGCAATGAGTTTGTGGAGAATATTTTGTTAGATATAGACACGTTAGGGATCAAATATGAGAAAGTCACCTACACCTCAGATTACTTCCCAGATCTGATGATAATGGCTGAGAAGTTGATACATGATGGAAAAGCATATGTTGATGATACTCCACGTGAACAGATGCAGAAAGAGCGAATGGATGGCATCGAATCAAAATGTAGGAACAAGGATGTTGCAACTAACTTGGCTTTGTGGAAAGAAATGATAGCTGGGACAGAGAGGGGGTTGCAGTGCTGTTTGCGTGGTAAACTGGATATGCAGGCCTTAAATAAGTCACTTCGAGATCCAGTTTATTACCGCTCCAACCCAGTGCCCCATCATCGTATAGGGAAAATGTATAAAGTCTACCCAACATATGATTTTGCATGTCCATTCGTCGATGCACATGAGGGTATTACACATGCACTACGTTCAAGTGAATACCATGATCGTAACGAGCAGTATTACAGGATTTTGGAGGATATGAGTGTGCGGAGGGTACATATCTATGAGTTCAGCCGGTTGAATCTTGTGTACACCCTTTTGAGCAAGCGTAAACTTTTGTGGTTTGTTGAGCATGGTAAAGTTGAGGGTTGGGATGATCCACGTTTTCCGACAGTACAAGGAATGGTGCGGAGAGGCTTAACAGTTGAGGCTCTTCTTCAGTTCATTCTTTCCCAGGTAATCTTATGTGCACACAATCCTCTTTTCTTATTAAGCGTAACTTTCATGTGTTGAATGTACTAAAGAATTTTAATTTCACTCTTCACCTGATCCCTTAGGGTGCATCAAAGAATCTAAACCTGATGGAATGGGACAAGTTATGGACTATCAACAAGAAATTAGTTGATCCCATATGTCCAAGGCATACTGCTGTTCTCGAAGAAGGACGGGTGATTTTGACATTAAAGAATGGTCCTGAAAAACCATTTGTTCGAATCATACCTAGGCACAAAAAGTATGAGGGTGCTGGGCAGAAAGCTACTACGTACAGCAAGAGGATTTGGATAGAGAAAGCAGATGCATCTGCCATGTCAGAAGGAGAGGAGGTGACATTGATGGACTGGGGAAATGCCATCATAAAGGAAATCCAGAAGGATGTAGATGGAAATATTGTCCTCTTGACTGGAGTTTTACATCTTGAAGGTTCTGTTAAAACAACAAAATTGAAGCTTACCTGGTTGCCTGAGACAGCAGAACTTGTCAATCTTTCTTTGGTTGACCTAGATTACCTTATCACGAAAAAAAAGGTATTTTGTTATGGTTCTGATTTCTTTTTCCTACATGTTTTCCTCTTAAATGTTTGCCATATGTTTGTTAAGAGTTCGGAACGCTAGAGGCTCTCAGCAGCATGCAGAGCTACTCACAACAAGCTTGGGCTCAGGTTAACCTTAACTGATGAGCTGAAATTTAGTTTCGATCCATAGGTCTCATTTTATTTATTACTTGAGTAATCACCTCATGAGATTTCTACTTGGATTATTCAACCTATAACTCCTAGGTTAGGACCCTCACTGCCAAGGCCTACACTGGGCTTTGGCATATATGTCCGCTCTCATGATGCCAGAGGAATCAAACTTGGACTAGCCATATGATACACGGGACTGCTCCCACTACACCAATACCCATAGACCAGAATGAAAGCATAGTTAATACCTGGTGTGCTCGCTAAAAGCTCCAAGAGTTCATTAAATGGTCTTATGGCACTGTTATGAATTTTACAATATCTTCTTTAACATTTTAAAGGTGAGCTTGCTTCACATGATTGTAACTCGTTAAACAGTTATATGTACAGCTGTTGGTTTATTGTTTATAAATGGCAGTGTCACTACTGCGTTACCTCAGGGAAAGGCAATCACAGAGTTGCATTGACTCTAAAGCATAACAGCAAAGTGAAAAAAGGCAATCATGCTTTGTGTTGTTAAGCACACAAGATCCGCATTTCATACACATTACCACTTTTCTAGTCCTTTGGGGACGTTTTCCCTACAGATCCCTATCACTATCTTCGTTAAGATAGTGTTGTTCTCTTTCCTATCGTCTACCTTGTCTGTCATGTTGAGTTTCTTATGTCTTTTAACAGTGTTCTTTGAAGTTAGAGAAGAGGCCCATTCTTTGCATCTACCAAGTATTCTTAGAGTTTGTATTATTTAGAAATCTTTCTGTTTTCAGGTCTCAACTGATGTACTTGCTCGAAACTTGATGTTATTTGTTCCACATGTATTTGTTTTCAACCTGTTGTTACCAATCTTCACTCAATTCTAATTCCAGAAACTGTTGTATGAATCAAATAGCCGACCCCGTCTAGTATGGGAAAAGGCTTAGTTGTAGTAGTTGTTGTTGTTGTATGAATCAAATAACTGTTTCAGTATTAGTGGAGCTTTTGATTTGTTTTTTATTACACTGTGTTGCTGCAGTTGGAAGAAGGGGAAGATTTCCTTGATGTGCTCAACCCCTGCACAAAGCAAGAGATGCCGGCTCTTGGTGATTCGAATATGCGAAACTTGAAACGCGGTGAGATACTGCAGCTTGAAAGGAAGGGGTATTACCGATGCGACGTTCCTTATATTAGATCTTCAAAGCCGATAGTTTTGATCGCCATCCCAGATGGTAGGCAGCAGACGCCATTAAGCTTATCTAAAGACCTGAACAACTTGCAGATACGGTGAAGTTTCAACCTCTGATTGCCCGATGGTATAATTTTGCACCCTCACTGGGATTCATAAATCATTTTTGTTGTTGATCTAACTTTTAAGCTTATGCAATTACTTTGGCAACTTGGAGAAATCCATTGGAGTTGTTGAAATTCCCATGTCTGACTTATTTTGTTCTGCTCTTTCTGGTTACAGAATTTTGTTTTTATTTTTTTTCCCCAGTTTTGAGTAACGTAACTTCGATATTTCAGTGTTGCGGTATCTTATCTAGGGAGGACTTGACAATTTTGTTTTCATTGAAATAAATGTTATTTTTTCCTGCTTTTCTGGAGATATGTTTGGCAAAAGTGGATGCATGTTCCTTCTGAGCACAATCTTTGGTTTTGATTATCTGATCGATCGGTTTTCTTGGTGATTATGCATTTAAGTGGATCCAAGTAGGTTCTTGGGAGCTAAGCAATTGAAGATTTGAGGATTGATGGACAGTGGCATCAAAGCCTCGAAGCCAGGGTAGAGTTTATGACTTGCAATAGAACCATATAACAGTGTTGCACCTATTCTAACTAAACAGCCAATAATGAAATAACTATCTCGTGACAACTCTAGTCTAGCACCTCAAACTGGAAAGGTGAACAGAGATGGCTAAGAGAAAGCAAGGCCGTACACGTTCCTACCTGGACCTAGACACAGATGCTGGTACGGTTTTTACTACGCAATCTCAAAAGTGATGGATGTTGTTAGGGCTGACAATACTTTGGTTTTAACTGAATTACCAAACCCAAATTTCTCTTTTGGTTTGGATTTATTAAATATCAGGTTGGGTTTGGTTTTTGATTCAAAAGATTTTCGTTTGATTTTTTGGAATCCAAAACTAAAAAATGAATGTCCTATTTTTCTTGGTGTTGTGAGTCGACCCCCTCCTCCTCTTCCTCCAATAGAGCAATCGTGTCCTAATTTTTCTGGTGCTATGATCTCCTCTCCTTCCTTCTACAATAGAGAAATGGTTCTTCTGGTGTGGTGACTCCCATTGTCTTCTTCTTAAGCTTCACTAAAAATCAACTGCTAATCTCCTCCTTTTCGCAACATCGATGTTTCCATTCATTTAACTGCTGATCACTGAAGCGCCAAGGGTGTCAGCAAGTGCCAAGAAAATGCTGACCTTTCTGATTGTTGACAAAACAATGAGAGGACTTTTTAGGAGATCCGCCATCGCTAATATGAGGGACCCTTTCACAATCATGTTCCGGTATGGTGTAAAAATTGGGTTTGGGTGTATAAAGTTGATAGAGTGGCTTAAAATTTGGGTTTCAATGGGTATATATATATAATTAGGATGGAACAGTGTTCTTTCATGATCGCTTTTTACTTTTTAGAGTTGTCTTTCATATTTTTTAAATCCTCTTATAATTTTTTAAATTACATTCATATTCTCAAAAAGTAAAAGAGTGCTAGATAATTACAAAGTGGATTGGACCCCATTTTCCTATCTAGTAAAAGTAAAAGAAAGACTTAGAACTTGTAGTTGAAAAGTATCTATAATAGTTACCATTGAGTCAAATGTAGGATGTACAGGTTGGAGGCCGCAACATTGTACAAGAGTCTAATTGGTGACTTAGAAGACGATTGAAAGACGAGGCTGACAAGTTTTAGAGCCTGGATCAATATGAGGACTTCCAATTGGACAAGGAATAAGGCGAAAGTTCTGACATTTGAAGGCACTTCTCAAGCCGGGGATGGTGCCATCAATGTTATGTCATCACAAAATAGAGTACATCCAACTCTAAGGGCGGAAATTTCATGCTTCTTAGTCGTGTTGGTGCCATTTTGCTTCTTGTGCATATCGGGAAACATGTCAACCCAAACACCAATAATTTTCATGTCACTTAAACCAACATGAGCACAACCCGATCTACTTTGCACCAACATGAACCCAACACAAGTAACAAAATATTCTTAATAATCATATGACCAAACTCAGGCATGACTTGAGCATGATCAGAGTCCAACCCAAAACACGAATGCAACATCACAGCAAGCACAACACCTAACCTCAGCATAATTATTAAGAATATTTCCGGGCTGTGTTTGTATTGACATGAAAAGGGGAAAATTTTTCTGTTAGTTTGGTGGACATGAACATGACATTTTTTTGTGTTGGTCGAGGCAGGGACAGATATAACACAATGCATATACCTTCTACACGACAGACTTTTTGGGTTGTGTTTGTTGGTTTTTCATGCCATCTGTTATGTTTTAGGCCTACTGAATTTGCGGGGGGCTGCATATAGAAGTAATGTCCCAATTGGGGTGATTCTGTAAATTTGCCTGACAATGATATTACCTCCAGACTGGCTCTTGAACCCTTCCTAGATTTATTTAACAATGTATTTGTCGGATAAATCTAACAACAAATCCATTGTTAGATTTATCTTCTTTTGTTAATGAATTCGTAAGTGAATTTTCAACTACATATTTTTGGGGCTAATTCAAACAATTTTGTCCAAAAGTTACCACAAAATCAATAAAAGACACCCTATCCTTAATTGTCGCTAGTTTATTGAGTTAACATCAGCTGGCGCACTATTTTCTTTGTCTTTCAACTGGCAAAAGGGAGAGAGAGAGAGTTGCTAGACCTTTTATGATAATCTAGAATGTTGTATAAAGTTTTTTTTCCTTTTTGAATTTGAACCGATCAAAGAAATAGACGCCGAAGAATCTAACATAACATCTCTCTCTCTCTCTCTCTCTCTCTCTCTCTCTCTCTCTCTCTCTCTCTCTCTCTCTCTCTCTCTCTATATATATATATATATATATATATATATATATATATATATATATATATATATATATATATATATATATATATATATATATGGGTGGGGGGTAAATTCTAACATGAATTAATTTCCAGTCAAAGGTAAACCAAGGGTGAGCAATAAATAGCTCACGTAGGGTGTCAACACACAAGTTGATACCATTAGTAGCTCACCTGATCATGAGTTCTATCCGGGGCGTGCATCTGGCTTCGGCCTCCCCATCGTAAGTACGAAAGAAAAAGGGTGGATAAAATTAATAGGATAAATGAGCTAGATTTGATTAAATTTTGGAGGTGAGGGGCACTCATAGAGTTACCTCATCCAGCAAGGAACTGAAAGATGATGTTCATGTGTTCGATTTTTAGGTTGCTCCCATGAGGGAAGATGAAAGACTTCAAAAAATTATGTTGGTATTTGAAATACCCTAAAAGGTCTAAGGTTATCCGGAAATTTCCCAACAAAACGAGATATGGTTTCTTTGCCAATAAATCCAAGTTTGCCACACATCAGGTTGTCCGCATCTTTCCTCGCAGAAACGGAATGCTAAACTACAGCTGAATTTTCGGGTTAGAAGTGGAAACCTCAGTTTTATGCTTAGGAACAGTTAAACATAGAGATAAAAAAAATAAAAAGATATAATAAATATAACAATTGAAAAGGAATTACCCCTTGATTCTTGAAGATCCAGTTGAATAATTGACTGAGTTGCTTCGACTAAAACTTCCTTAACTAAACAGCAAACATTTAGGCTGTTGGTGGGCAACCACCTTTACACTTCTTACTCACCTCAGGCTGACACATATAAGCATTGTAAGAACCAGACCAGTGTAGCCATTTCCTCATCTTGCTGAGGCTTTCTTACAATGGAGGGTGATTCAACAGACCAGATCCCCATGACGATGGCGTCGAAGATTCACAAAATCAAGGCTGCCATGAGTCCACTGAACATAATCTCTCATCTGGTTTCTCTTCCTGTTCTAGGAGCAGCAATCTGGCTCCTTTGCATGAGAGACTATGATTGTGAAGATCTACTAAGGGTTAATATGCCGAAAGTGAGAATATTGATTGGATTTGGATTGCTTGTCATTTTTTGCCTTAGTAATGCTGCTGTTCTTGCCAAAGGTCGGAAGATCCTCCCAATCTACTTTGTCACAATGTTCTTGATGATTATTATATTTACTGTGGGGATGGCTTTAGTGGGTGCATACCCAATGGAGAGCAGGGGAATACCTGGCTCACCCATGTGGCTTAAAGGAAGAGTGAGCAATAAGGCCAATTGGAATAACGTAGAAGCTTGCATCTATGACTCGGGTATTTGTGAAGATTTAGCTGTAAAAACAGCAAGACTGAACACCTACGAGTTCAGCATGAAAAAATTATCACATATTGAGGTAAATCTCAACATTGCTTCCCAAATTCCCCACGATCCCGTGCCAATGTTAGCACATGGAAAAATATCTTGTGCACTGAACTGCATTGTCCTTGCGATCATTGATCTGGTTTCATGTGCTTCGCGAATAAACTAGTACATAAAGCTATGAGATCGTCTTCTTAGCATTTTTTTATATGATAAAATTGTGCAGGGCCAAAAACACAATGGCTGTTAATTTCTTATCAAATGTAAGAATATCTAATATATTCATTGAAAAATTTCTGTAAATAGTGTTTAAGTTTTTCCAAGATCAGATTTAAATGGTTAATATCGCAATAATAATGTACGCTGCTGCACGTTCTTTTCAAGATTGAATTGCACAGAAAACATGAATCTCCCCTCTCTCTCTCTCTATATATATATATATATATCTATATATATATATATATAGATATATATATATATATATATATATATATATATACTATATTATATTATATATAGCACACACACAGCATCCATCATGCATCTTATTCTGACCTATCACTAGGTGCAGATATCATTTCCTATGACATGGTGAAAGAATTATGACATTGAGTCGTTAAGATCATGTTGATCTTCAGGAGTAATTAATAGTCTTTGCAGTATTGAGCTGTATCATGAATTCTCATTGATGGTTATCGTGTATGCATGCAGTCGGGGTGCTGCAGACCGCCTGCAGCTTGTGGAATGGAGTATATCAATGCCACATGGATGACGATCAATAACACGAATCCTGCAGTTGATGCCGTAGATGCAAAGGAGAAGAACAGCAGATGGTTCTTGGAAGGTGATTGTGATGCATGGAGTAACAAGAACACGCAGTTATGTTATGGCTGCCAATCATGCAAACGAGGGTATTTAGCCACACTGCGGGACCGGTGGCACAAACTAGGCGTTATATTGATCGTCATGGCTGTCATCCTCACTCTCATCCATTCCGTTCGTTTTGTGATTCTCATGATGCAATTACACCATGGGACGTAGAGCACTCTTAAGTTAATTCGATTTTTATATCATAGGGAGCCATTTTCTTATGTTTAATTAGTTTGGTTTTTTTCTTTATTGTTGTTGTGTAAGTTTCCCTACCAACCAAGATCAAGGTCACTTCGTTTAAGAATTCGGATCTCTCTCTCTCCCCCCCCCCCCCAAAAAAAAAAGTCTATGGATGAGTTTGTTATACACAATCTTAGCCTAGCTATCAATATCAACAAAGCATTCATTAGCGAATACTTACTTGATCAAGACAGCAAGAAAGTGCAGATCAACCAAGTCCGAATACAGAAATACATACTTTATTGATATTATTACGTAATTGAAATCCTCTAGTACGTACTAATGTACTTGCAGTGTTCATCCCATAAGCTTCTCCATACCGGAGCCTGACTCAGAGCCTTAGTTCCCCTGGCAGGGGACTCGGCTCACAATATTAAGGTCCCATACCCAGACGGTGTACACGTAGCTTCGGTCTCCCTGCCAGGCATCCTCCACATCTCAACCATTGATTACCTCTCGCTGACCTCATGAATTTCTCCTCTTTTTTTCTATTTTGTCACATCTCTCTTTCAATATAACCAGGAGTATCTTGCCATGAACGTCTCTGTTAATTCTCCTTCATTCTAGGAATACTGGCTCCAGATACTTCTTTTAAATGCAGTGTATACCTGACCTGGGCCAAGTTGGATTTTGGATCTGAATCCAGTAATGCAAGATCAGATTAAGTGGGTCCTGGTAATACTTGAAAACGCACTCTCAAATCCAACAGATCAATCTCCCAACTCAGCTTCATAGCATCGTTTACACGGTGATCACGCATGTATGCTAAGAATAAAAAGACAAAGGTATCCAAATATGTCAGTTTACATATGAAGGTTTTGTTGCGGCAAGTAATACCGGATGCACACGTTTTCTACACACACACACACACACACACACACATATATATATATATATATATATATATATATATATATATATATATATATATATATATAATAATACTACAGTTTGTAAAGTAGAAAGGCAATCAAATCAAGTTTTGATAAAAAAAATATAAGAAACTAAATGATAAAAAATATTTAAAAAATAAGACGAAGAAAAAAATAATAAAATGTTTAAAAAAGAAGAGCAAGGACAAAAAAATTGTTCAAAGGAAACAACAAAAATGATGATCCAGCTTTTTATTGAGATGATTCTTATCATAGCACATAATCAAGCTTCATAAAAATAAAGAATACCCATATAATTTATCCGATCTAGTATGAGAAAAACTTAATTGTTTACATATGAACAGATCAACTTGAATGAAACTTATTGAAGACGATGATTGCAGAACCTTGCTATTGATAAAGGTATTTAGTGTTTTGCATATAGAGCCGGACACTTAATGTATGATTTACAGTTATGTTGTCAAGATGGTGACATGATATGCTATTTTTTTGTACTTATTACATTATTGATATTCAACTGATGCCTCCCCCCCCCCCCCCCCCCCCCCCCCCCCCAAAAGCCTTTAAGAACCCACACACACACACACACACACGCATATATATATATATATGTGACATCAACATCATCCATTCCCAAGCTGAAGAATCTAAAGCTAGACGGAGGAAGAAATCACAAATTCAAGAGTGTGATGTCTATTCAGAACCAGAAGAGTCAAATGAAGAAATTGTATTTTATCATGACAAGCTCAATACAAGGACGACACTGCAGAAAAGAAAAACTTTTGACACCATCTTGTTACAAGTCTTTACTTATCCAACATGCATTAATAACACCCACGTATTTGGCATCTAAGACTCTATAAGTAAATTATCAATCGAAATGGTGTCTTTGTCAGTTTACACAATCGACTATTTACTTCAAAGGTCCAAACCATTAAAACCATTTTCCATTTTTTTACCAAAACTATGGAAAAAATGGAAACAGTTGTTTGATCTTCTAAATGAGCTCTTGTATAATCAACAACAACAACAACAATTAAACTTTTTCCATATTAGATGGATTTGGCTACATAGATTCTTTATTTCTATAGAGTTGTCATGCTAATATCTAACTCAACATAAGCTAGATCATTCTTTATTTTTTCCTTCCAATATTTTAGTGGTCTCCTCTTTTTTTCCTCTTTTAATATTTTCATAATCTAGTTTCTCATGCTTTTTTACTCGAACTTCATTTGGTCATCTTTTTATGTATTCAAACCAACTTAAATAATTTTTTCTTGTTTTATCATCTATTTATCTCACTCCTAATTTGTTTTTAATAACAAAAGATTTATTTGGTTAAGGTTTTGTTAATGGACTGTTTAAAAATGCAATGGTTATAACTAACGAGAAAAGTTCGACAATTGCTAATGCCGACCGTTTGAAGTTTAGATTTGCACTAACAAACTAGAGTAGACTATTGATCGTCTAAAGATTGCAACATGAAACTCGTGATGTTTAAAGTTATATATAACTTAACCTAGACAAAATATATTCCTTATATCTCGAGTTTCGCAAAATATATAAGGACTTCAATGTTCATCCTTTTGATGAATCGTTTACACAATACCATTATGCTACATCGAGGGATAAATCCTTCCATTCATATTATATTATGTTGATAAAACCATTCCGTTTTAGTTGCCATCAATTAAAATAATAGGAATGCTATAATAGAAAAATGTGTTATTTTAGATCCAAACAATGTTATAAATGGTGTGACTTGCTAAAAAACTGAAAAGATTAATTAATTATTCGAAAGGTATTTGTTGCGTTGTTTTAACTTTTAACCAAACCATATTTAGAAGGAAATTTCATGTATTTAAGGCACTTTAAAATCCAATTTTGTTACTAAAAGTATATTTTCAGTCGTTCTTATTATTTAATTAGTTTATCTTTTCTTTTTCAAAAAGAACTTCAACGTGATTCTAGTTATTCTCAATCTTGTATTATGGCATATATTTTATGTCAAAATAAGATTTAAATAAACTCAAAGAAAATCAATAATTTCTCCGCATTCAATGGACTTCACTAGGAAGGAAGAACAAAAAAACGACGCTTTCAAGAGTTTTTCAAAAAAGCACATGCTAACGTAAAAAGTTATTACTTAAAGCAACAATATTTGAGATATGACTCACTGGTGCCTTAGGATTTGGTTCGATTTTTTAAAATTTTGACCTGAAATGTTATTAATTAAAACAACAATACGTGATACATGACGCAGGAGCCTTAGAATCATGCTCGAGAAATACCTCATATTTAGTCCAAAATTTTCAATTACTGTATGGATGTTGGAGCATTCTTTTCATTCTCACTCATTTCTATATATTTAGTTCGAAATATGTGTGTTAATATATATATATATATATATATATATATATATATATATATATATATATATATATATATATATATATATATATATATATATATAAAAGAAAACCATATCCTCCCCACCTCAAACATATCTCCTCGTTGCTTTTCGGTGGCATGAGTTTAATTTGAAAAATATAAGAATTTTCAAAAAAAGATGAAAGATTATCTTATTACACTCATGAGTATGACCTATACATTATTCAAAACTTTTCGGGTTACAACAGGACGCCAACACCTTACACATGTATGCATGCATGCCCAGGGGATTGAACTCACCACCCGTGCCGTGGAAGCCAGAGAGCCCTTTCCAAATGAGCCAACACTCTTGGCGCATGAAAGATTCGGGGATGTAGATACCTCTCCTTGCCTAAATGTATATCAGCTACTGGCCTATTCGATTAATATCAAACTGGGTCATACCAAGTCAAGTCTTGGATGATACCTCGCGTATGTGTCACATATTGGTAGACCAACTTCCAGTTGATGTATTAATTAAGGCACAATCTGCAATAAGCACCATCAACAATTTAATTTACAGCCACTTGATTGAGTATGGAAGACGGCATATGAACAAATATTAACCTGGTTTTATAAAACAGCCATATTATAAAGCCTTTGCCAAATCACACACAAATATTAACTTGTTTTTATAAGAACCCCACCGTGGATGCCGCCGGAAGATGACATATGAAGAAATAAAAATGCATGCAAGAAAGAGGAAGAGCCAAATTGAAGGGAATGGTTCAAGCAAAGCTGTATCTAAATAGTGGTTGAGTACCAAGCTCATTTAATTACATTACTTGTTTTTAAGGAAACTATGAGACGTACGCCTTAGGTATTGAATTCGAGACCTTTAACTTGAAGGTTCTTTTGAGTTGATCCCTTTACAAGAGAGCCAGGGGGGATCTTTGTGCCAATTTTTAAGGAAATAAAAAACACTTTCTTTTGATGTGAAACTTGTTATAAGAGAATATTTGTTGCTAAATTCCAAAGTTCGTAAGACGATGAAGAAAGGAAATATGAATAAAAGGTGCGTCGCTGCTATTGTCTAGGTTTGGCTCCAAACAGGAACCGGCTCGCTCCGGTTCGGTTCTGGTTCCAAACGAACCAGTACTGGTCATGTGTAGGTGCATAGCTGTTGTTAGGGCTAGTAAACGAACCAAGCTGCTCTTAGTTTGTCCTGGTTTGCTGCTTGGCTAATTTTCTATAAGCCAAGCTAACTGCTAGCCCAACAACCTATAGTTTCAGTTGAATTTGGATTGGCCCCGTGTTCATGCCGTAAATTGGTTCTTAGCGCAAAAATCTGAAGACAAGGGTGTGTGCATAGTGATTAGGGGTGTGGTAATAGTAATTATGTTATGTATATAATAGATCATTTTAGGAAAAATAATACTTAGTTAAACGGTTTAATCTTAATCATCACTCTTATTAGATCATTAGTCAGGACTACAAGTAGACGTGGCCAGTTAAGAACCCGCCTGATGGTTCCAATTGAAATTGAACCGGGCTAGGAACTGATTGAACCTAGAATCGGTGAAACTAGAACCGGAGATCACTCAGTTCTGTTTCGGTTTCACCTTCTATAAAACCTGAACTGGAATCAAACCGGAACCAACCATTCCAAACAACTGGTTCTAATATTTTGTTAACTTTTTTATAATAAATATTTAATTTTTTAATAAAATTATTGGTTTCTGATGGATTTGGACTCAAACCGGAACCACCCCAGAACCGGTAGTTCCAGAACTGAAACCGAAATCAGTTCTGGGCTAATCAGAACCGGATATGTCTAACTACAAGCTTGACTCGTACCCGTAACCACCTTCCCGTAGATTCGATCCAGAACAAAAGATTTCACAAAAATTCACCTTTCCTTATATTCGATCCGACCAAGATCCAGAATCACCTTTCCTTGGATTAGAACCGAATTCACCACGTCGGGTTGGATCGTGACCGTACTCATTGCTGTTCGCGGTTTTCCGAACGCAAACTCGCGCACAGAGTAGCGATTGAAATATTCCACAGAGACGAAAATCGTTCCTGGCTGTGACTTGCGGCCTTGCTCTTGCCAGACCTGCACGACGACTTCCAGCTTTTCCGAGTTGTCGCCGTTGGGATAATCGGTGTTCCTACTATGGCGTTGCGACGTCTCACTTCTGGCCTCCGCTCAACCCCATATCTGGCAATCTCTCTCTCTCTCTCTCTCTCTCTCTCTCTCTCTCTCTCTCTCTCTCTCTCTCTCTCTCTCTCTCTCTCTCTCTCGCTCGCTCGCTCGCTCGCTCGCTCATTCACTTTTTTCATCACAGATCGGTTTGGTTCCGTTGCAAAGGATTTCTGTTTCGTCAGCGGGTGGAGATTTCAAGTTACGAGAAGGTGCATACATTAGAATCAGGCGATGCTTCTATTGCTGTCGTTTTTTCTCTGTCTGGTGCTTTTTCGATGGTTTTGATTCGCTTGGTGTTTCTCTTTCTGTTTAACTAGGATCGAAATTAAGGTGGATTAGCAGGAATTTCGGTCATGGATGGGCAAAGGGCGAGAATGTTACCGATTGCCATGAGGGTGGCGACATCGTTGCCAAGATCAAGGAGGAATTTGAGGCGGCGAAGCGGAGTTTTCTTGGCATCCCAAGTGCGATCAAGTCGATACCGAAGATGAACCCCAAGGGTGAGGATGATGCTTGTTGGTTTTGTTTTTGTGATGCTTCTTTGCTTGAGTTTGCAGTTCTAATTGCCCGGAATGCAATTTCGCCGGCTTGATAAGTTGCTGATGTTACGTATCTTGGTTTTCTTCGTGGTTATGACCCTGAGAGACGACCAGACGGAGCTCCATTGGAAAGGCGTGAGAACGTTAGTTGTTGAGCAGAGGAGAAGTGTTGGAGGAAACGGTTGATATATCGTGATTAAATGCTGATATATTGGGTTTAAACGTGAGTAATGGCCCAAGGTAGATGACGAAGACTAAAAATCGATGTAGCCGGCGTCACTTAGCATGCAAAATGGCTTTCTTTTGGTGGAAGTCCTTATCATATTTCATACAAGATTGTTGTTTGTTTAGTCCCTCAAAAAGACACTGCATATTGGGACATATTTACCTGTGGAATAAGCACGTTAGCTTTTTCAATTGCAAAGTTCCTTTGGGTTTATGCAAATTTTCAGAAGTTATTCAATATCCGTGCCTATTACATGGAATACTTTTCAAGAACAATGTGTGCGTTGTAAAATCTATTGAAACAGAATCCTGATTCCTTGCCAAAGATGATAAGCGTCTGACGTACATCCTTTGTCCATGGGTATGCAGGTATATATGTCAATAAGAACCTGCGCCTGGAAGATGTTCAAGTCTATGGTTTTGATTATGACTACACACTGGCTCATTATTCTGGGAATCTACAGAGTTTGATTTATGATCTTGCAAAGGAACACCTTGTTAATGAGGTTAGAGAACATTCTTTTAATGAGAATAATTGTTGTACCCTAGAAGTTTGCTTTATCTTGTTTGTTGTCCTATCATCTATTACGTTTAGGACTGCATGATAGATTTTCTTGTTTGTTTTTGGCATGCCTGTGACAGCATAGGTATCCTGAAAGCTGCATGCAGTTCAAGTATGATCCCTCCTTTCCAATTAGAGGCCTATATTATGACAAGCTAAAAGGGTGCCTTCTGAAGATGGACTTCTTCCAGTCAATTGAACCTGATGGATGTTTCTTCGGACGCCGTAAGGTAAAGCGCCCAATCTCTGCTGGTTTCCCTAGTAAGTTAAAATTTTCATTTTTGTGCCACAATTGCATGATGGTAGTCTCTCAGTTCGCCTTGTACTAAGAACAACAGTAAATGTGCTGGAGCTCCCTATTTTGTAGATGTATTGGGAATACATGGTGAATTCCCAATACACGCAAAGCTCTATGCATATAGACAAAAGAATAAGGGCATGGCTTCTCGTTCTCCCTTCACTAAGAGTCAATTTTCTTGGTATTTCATGTTCTGAATTATTTTACAAAAACAGTTTAGGACAGTCACGGTTTGTTTGAATGTGACAAGTTCAGCATTAAGGTGAGCTCCTTTTTATGTTTCTTCACAGCAGGACGGTTTTGCAATACAATTACTTATGTACTTTCTGGATCTGTCCATGGATTTACATGCATCTTCATAAGGATTTCGTCAACCATCCAGCATTATTTTCCTTCTATTTTCTTGTATGATGGATTTACAGGACAAAGACTATCTCACGTTAGCTTACAACCATCAATTGAATTTGAAAAGCTAACGTGAGATAGTCTTTGTCCTGTAAATCCATCTCTATTTTGTAAGCTCTTCACAGTTGAGTTCTGGTGTTCTTTGGCTTGTGCCAAGCTTTTTGAGAGGTAAAATTGCTTTCTGTTTGATGACAATGAGTTTAGGGTTTATTAAACAAAAGATTTATTTATGTACTTTTAGGCAAACCTGACGTTCTTTCTGTCCTTCATAACCTGACTGACAGCTTAACAAGGAGAAAATCAATGAGATGTATGGAACACGACATATTGGACGTGATCTTGCTCGTGGGCTTGTTGGATTAATGGATCTTTTTTGCTTTAGTGAGGTAATTTTGCTGATTTCTTATCTGTAAAGTCTAAACCATAAGTGCATTGCTTGTGTTCACTTAACTTTTTCATAGCAATGTTGAAACTCACTCATGGCATGGAACCTGTTTGGGTGACCAACTCTCCTTTCTTCATTTCTAAATGATTAGTAAAGGAAGACAAATAAGTAACCTGCCTATTCTTGTTTCTGGAAGATCTTCACCTGGTTATCTTTGATATACTTTATTTTGAATTGGCCACAACTCAATGAGCATTATTATGTGTGCCTTACACGTTATAATTTTGATAACTGTTATTTACATTTGCTTGTAACCAATGTACTTTATTTTCTAATGTAACCAATGATAAAAATAAAAAACATCTTTTCCAGAACAGCTCTGCAATATTTGCTTGTAAGTTGAAATATTCCATTCTTTTGACATCTTTATTTTCTAACCTTTATGGTGGAGTGCAACATAAGAGCTCTTCCTGCAGTATAGCATAAGCATCATGGCACCTGTGATATGCTATACTAATAACTAGTAAAGTAAAGAAAAGGTGATGGTATGTTGCAAGGATGGGAAAACATTATAGGTTTTATCTGTTGCCAAACATTTTTTCCCTTTCAGTAAAACAAGTTAAAAGGATTTAATAAAGATAAAGAAAAATATACCTTTCTAAATGACATTGTAAGCATAGAAGAAGATAGTAACAATGACGATAGTGAAAACGAGGGAACCATAGATCCTAAACAATAAGAAGAAAATGCGGAGCTAGAAATAAAAGAAAACAATGAACCTAGAGAGACCATAAAACCTTTTCCACTTTTCTACACTAGAAGACAAGAAAAATGTAAGAATGCCCGGTAGAATCTCAAGACCCTTACTAAGGTTTGTGTCAAGAAGAAACTTTATTGCCGCCATCCAACAAGTTAAAGAACCTAATTTCTACAATCAAGCCAAAGGTATATGGAATGAGAAAGCGTTATGTAAGAAGAATTAAAAGCTTTAGATAAGGCTTGTACTTGGGAGATAGTGCAGAAACCTAAAAATAAGAAACTTATTGGGTGTAGATGGGTATATAAGGTAAAAACACATAGTGATAGCACCATAGAAAGATTCAAGGCTAGACTAGTAGTTAAAGGGTATATAGAAGAATATGAAATAAAATGAGGAAACATTTGCTCTTGTTGCTAGAATAACTACTATAAGAATTCTCATAACTCTTAGTGCTATTAGGAAGTGAAAAATCTTTCAATTGGATGTTAAAATACTTTCTTTAACGATAAACTAAATGAAAAGATATATATTATCAGTGTTATCCTGTATCGTACGATACAGTGCGGTACATATCATATCGTGGGCCAACACGATACGATACAGGTATAAGTATCGTAAATCCAAACTTATCGTGCCGTATCGCCCTATGCCCAGGGACCGAATGGAAACCTGCAATGTTTGCGGGTTTTCTTGGTTTTTTCAGAGCTCCCTAAGCTTCCCTAGCGTGGTTCTTCCCCTCCTTGGTGTTCAAGGTTCCAAAAACGTGCTCTACGATATCCGTGGAAGCCTCCTAACTCGGATTTGGGTATATTTTTAGTGTTTTTCTTCATTTTTTCCTTTGTATTTGTTGTTTTTTTGTGTTATTTATATTTTTCTTTTTTTAAATGACAAAATATGAAGTTATTAAGTGTGTGGATACGATTTTTATTGCATTCATGAAGTGGGAGACACTCTATTTGAGTGTTATTTGAAGATTGGAGATTTATGAAGTGCTTTTATTTTCAGGTTTTTTATTGAATTAAAGTGCTCAATTGAGATGGCAGGAAGGGGTGTTAGAGACTCTCATTCTCGGTCTGATGATCCGGCATGGTAGTGGGGTACATCAATTGAGGGTTCCAGATTGAAGATAAGATGTTTATTTTGTGAGAGGATGGTTAGTGGTGGAATTTCACGATTGAAACCAGTGTTGTTTAATATGTATCGTATCATATCGCGTATCGTTGGGCTCCATGATACGGGCGTATCGTATCATATCGCCCGTATCATACTTTAATATTAAAAAAATACAAAAAATATTTAAAAAATAAAGAAAAATTAGTAAAAATCCAAAAAAATATGAAAAATCTGGTAAATGCTTTAAATTCATATAATGCAAAGTTTAGTACAGATTGAGCATTCAACATTGAACAATTGTATCCAAATTTACATATTTTGAATAAAAAAATGAAATACATTTACATTTTACAAATTATAATCAGGATCATCAACTAAATAATCTTCATCTTCTCCTTGTTGAAGATCCTCATCATCATCAGCAACAACACCTTCTGCTTGGAAATCAAATTCTTAATCTCCTTGATACTGTTGTTGCGCTCCTTCCAAATTAATCCATGCAATGTCTTCTTCAGTTAGGAGGGCATTTTCTTCACTGTCTTATATAATCCAGTCTTCTAATATATCAAAATTATCCAAACTTATTGGATCAAATTGGCTTTCTTGTCTATTTATCTTTTTTAATTGCCTACAACAAAGAAAGATAAAGAATTAGTAAATAATCTTAGTAATTGAAGTCAAACAATTTATTAAATTAAATATTTAAGTACTAAGTAATACAACATTACCTTTCACGAAGGCGCATGTTACAACGAATAAAAACTAAATCATTCAGTCGCTTATGTTCAAACTTGTTGCGCTATTTTATATGGATGTGTTAAAAGACATTTCAATTCCTTTCACAACCAGTTGTACTACAAGTTTGACTCAAAACTTTGACTTCGAAATCCTTAAGGTTCAGGCAATCAGTTCCAAACCTATTTCACCAAACATCTGTAGGAAAAGACAAACATTAGAAACATAATCTACAATAATATAAGACAAGTTGATTTAAGAAACTTAAATACGAAGATAAACAATTTACTTGAACGCATAGTAGTACGGTTGCGAATTGCTATAGGTAAACCCATCAAGTGAAGAGCATTATGATAGAGCTCCATCTCTCGATGTATAGCATCTGCTATGCTTTCATCAGGGACTAATCTATCTATACAATCAATGATGCCTCAATTAACCTCACCGTCCCTTTTGAAGCTTGCGGAGTATCTGAATGATGGGTTTAGATAATATGTTGCTACATGAATAGGCTGATGCAATTGTTTATTCTATCTATTATCAATGATTTTTCACAAGGGCACATAATCTCTCTTTTTTCCATTAAAATTATTTCTGATGGCTTCTTTTGCCCTATCCATAGCTTCATAAAGGTAGCCCATAGATGGTTTATCCTTGCTATCAGCCAATCTCAAAACCTTTACTAATGGACATGTAATCCTCAACAGTCTAACACATGCATTCCAAAATGTACTCCTGAAGACTGTCTCGAAAATCTCATTCAACTTTCTGTTTCTTCTGTTCTAAGGCAACTCTGTAAATTGTTACCACTCGTCTGAGGAGAACATTCTCTTCAATGCTTCTTTCTGTCTCACAATACTCTGTAAAGATAATAAGTTTGTTGCAAACCGAATTGCAGCTGTTTGAAGAAGCTCTGCACCTTTTGTATATCTCCTCATCATACACAAAACAAATGCACGGTTTAAAATGAATTTTGTGATATCTTGGAAACACTCAGTTGCTTCATTTATTTCATCCATCTCACTAATGTCCTCAAGGATGAGATCTAAACAATGGGATGCACATGGTATCCAGTAGAAAGTCCCATAAGTATCAGCTAACTCATTCCCAGCTGCTTTGTAGTTAGCTGCATTATCTGTAATCAAATCAATTGGACTACATTCTCTAGCCCAACCTCGCATATAACTTTATCAAATTCTTACCGTAGGATCTCTGTAGTGTGCCTCTCCTCTAACATGTCTAGAGATCTCAAAAACATAAGTCCTTTAGGAAAGTAGACAAGAAAGTTTAGCAAGGTCCTTCCTCACCTATCTGTCCATCCATTTACCATGATAGTGCAACCTGTCTCATTCCATGACTCTCTCAAAGTCGAACAGTATTCTTGCACATCAATGACGGTCTTATCTAAGATCTTTCATCTCAACTTCTGATAGGAGGGCATCTTGTATCCTGGACAAATGTTAGCAATTGTATCTGTCATTGCTTG
Source organism: Brasenia schreberi (assembly GCA_036023115.1). Taxonomy (NCBI): domain Eukaryota; kingdom Viridiplantae; phylum Streptophyta; class Magnoliopsida; order Nymphaeales; family Cabombaceae; genus Brasenia; species Brasenia schreberi. The sequence continues at coordinate 11,152,614 of JAYKKT010000077.1, forward strand.
AAAATGAAAATGGTTTGCTACATTAAATGAAATGCATGCATCATAAAACCATCTGCCCACTGCAAGGTCTTTCTGATCATGCAGTTGTAGTGAAGTCATAGCAGCATGAATTCCAAGTTGAGCACCAGGTATAGTGGTAGGAAGAAAAAATGAATGTATGCTAGAAGTAGTTTTTCCTCTACTCCTTCGTGAACTTTCTCTTCTACCACCTCCAAAGTCTTCAGCAACCCTCTTTTCCTTGCTAGGTGCTCATGAATTACTACTACCCATCTCTGTTCTAGCATCTAAAGGCAAACTATTAGCGAATCTAAATCCAATTAGTGAATCCAAATCCAATATCATCATAATCTTTTTCAAATATTTCTAAATGATCCTTTTGTTGTCTTCTCTCTTGTATACTCTCGATCATCTGAAGACATTACCATTTAATACCTTCTAGCAAACTTCTAACTTTGCTTGTGCAAGGAGCAAATTCTTTCCTAGTCCCTGCTACGTGGTGTTTCAACCATGAAATTACAGCACTAACCACCCTCTCACAAAATAAACATCTGATCTTTAATCTGGAACCCTCAACTGGTATACCCCATTGTCATGCTGGATCATCAGACTTAGAATGGAGTCTCTACCACCCCTTCCTGTCAACTTAATTGAGTAATTTAATTCAAAAAAAACCTTAAAATAAAAGCACTTCGTAAATCCCAATCGTCAAATAACACTCAAATAGAGTGTCTACCACTGCATGAATACAATAAAAATCATATCCACACACTTAATAACTTCATATTTTGTCATTTAAAAAAAGAAATAAATAAAAAAACAACAAATATAAAGGAAAAAATAAAGAAAAACATTAAAAATATTTCTAAATCCAAGTTAGGAGGCTTGCACAGACACCATAGAGCACGTTTTTGGAGCCTTGAATACCAAGGAGGCCAAGAACCATGCTAGGGGAGCTTGGGGAGCTCTGAAGAAACCAAGGAAACTCGCAAAAATGCGGGTTTCCGTTCAGCCAGGGGCCCTAAGAGTCCCTAGGCATACGATTCGGGCGATACAGTGCGATAAGTCTTCAATTGCGATTAACCATAGTGTATCGTATCGTGGTGGCCCATGATGCGATACGGATAATACTGGTTGAAATACCACCTAGCAGGGACTAGGAAAGAAGTTGCTCCTTCCACAGGCAGAGTTAGAAGTTTGTCAGAAGGCATTAAATGGCAATGTCTTCAGATGATTGAGAGCAGTGTTGTCTGACGCGTATCGTATCGTATCGTGTATCGCTGGGCTCCACGATACGGGCGTATCGTATCGTATCGTATCGTATCATACTTTAATATTAAAATAATCCAAAAATTAATTAAAAATTAATAAAAAATAGTAAAAAAACGAAAAAAAATCAAGAAAAAATCAAGAAAAATCTGATAATTGCTTTAAATTCATATAATGTAAGTTTAGTACAGATTGAACATTCAACATTGAACAATTGCATCCAAATTTACATATTTTGAATCCAAAAAATAAAATACAGACATAATTTATACTTTACAGTACACTACAGTTACATATAATGTTATATTTTATAAATTGTAATCAGGATCATCAACTAAATAATCTTCATCTTCTCCTTGTTGCAGATCCTCATCATCATCAGCCATGCCCACACCTTCTTCTTCAAAATCAAATTCTTCATCTCCATAATGTTGTTGCGCTCCTTCCAAATTAATCCAGGCAACGTCTTCTTCTGTTAGGAGGGCATTTTCTTCAGTGTCTTCCATAACCCAATCTTCTAATATCTCAAAATTATCCAAACTTATTGGATCGAATTGACTTTCTTCTCTATTTACTTTTTTTAATTGCCTACGACACAAACAAAGATAAACAATTAGTAAGTATTATTAACAATTGAAAACTGAAGTTAAATAATATTGAATTGAAAATTTGAAAGTAATACAACATTACCTTTCACGAAGGCGCATGTTACAACGAATATAAACCAAATCATTAAGCCTTTTGTGTTCCAACCTGTTGCGCTTTTTTGTATGGATGTGTTAAAAAACACTCCAATTTCTTTCACAACCTGTTGCACTACAGGTTTGGCTTAAGACTCTAACTGCAAAATCTCTAAGGTTTGGACAATCACTTCCAAACCTGTTCCACCAAACATCTGTAAAAAAAATATAAACATTAGAGACATAATAATCCACAGTAATGTAAGATGAAACTTAAATATGAAAATAAACAATATACTTGGACGCATCGTAGAGCGGTTGCGAATTGAAACAGGCAAACCCATCAAGTGAAGAGCATTATCATATATCTCCATCTCTCGATGTATCGCATCTACTATGCTCTCATCAGGGACTAATCTGTCGATGCATTCAATGATTCCTCGATTAACCTCACCGTCTCTTTTGAAGGTTGCTGAGTACCTCAATGATGGGTTTAGATAGTAGGCTGCTGCATGAATAGGCTGATGCAATTGTTTATTCCATCTACTATCAATTATTTTCCACACGGGCACATAATCTCTTTTTTTTCTATTAAAGTTATTTCTGATCGCTTCTTTTGCCCTGTCCATGGCTTCATAAAGGTAGCCCATAGATGGTTTCTCCTCGTTGTCAGCCAATCTCAAAACTTTCACTAAAGGACAAGTAATTTTCAATAATCTGATACATGCATTCCAAAATGAATTTCTAAAAACCGTTTCTGCAATCTCATTTAACTTTCTGTTCCTTCTGTTTTGTGGCAACTCTGCAAATTGTTGCCACTCATCTGAGGAGAACATTCTCTTTAAAGCTTGCTTCTGTCTCACAATACTCTGTATAGATAAGAAGTTTGTTGCGAACCGAGTTGCAGCTGTGCGAAGAAGCTCTGCACCTTCTGTGTATCTCCTCATCATACACAAAACAAATGCATGGTTGTAAATGAATTTTGTAATATCTTGGCAACACTCAGTTGCTGCCTTTATTTCATCCATCTCACCAATGTCCTCGAGGATGAGATCTAAACAATGGGCTGCACATGATGTCCAGTAGAAAGTCCCATAAATATCAGCTAACTCCTTTCCAGCTGCATTATCTGTAATCAATTGGACTACATTTTCTAGCCCAACCTCCTGTATAACTTTATCAAATTCTTCTCGTAGGATCTCTGCAGTGTGCCTCTCCTCTGACATGTCTAGAGATCTCAAAAACATGAGTCCTTTAGGACAATATCAGTGTTGTCTGACGCGTATCGTATCGTGTATCGCTGGGCTCCACGATACGGGCGTATCGTATCGTATCGTATCATACTTTAATATTAAAATAATGTAAAAATAATTAAAAATTAATAAAAAATAGTAAAAAATCAGGAAAAAATCAGAAAAAATCTAATAATTGCTTTAAATTCATATAATGTAAGTTTAGTACAGATTGAGCATTCAACATTGAACAATTGCATCCAAATTTATATATTTTGAATCCAAAAAATAAAATACAGACATAGTTTACACTTTACAGTACACTACAGTTACATATAATGTTACATTTTACAAATTGTAATCAGGATCATCAACTAAATAATCTTCATCTTCTCCTTGTTGCAGATCCTCATCATCATCAGCCATGCCCACACCTTCTTCTTCAAAATCAAATTCTTCATCTCCATAATGTTGTTGCGCTCCTTCCAAATTAATCCAGGCAACGCCTTCTTCTGTTAGGAGGGCATTTTCTTCAGTGTCTTCCATAATCCAATCTTCTAATATATCAAAATTATCCAAACTTATTGGATCGAACTGACTTTCTTCTCTATTTACTTTTTTTAATTGCCTACGACACAAACAAAGATAAACAATTAGTAAGTAATATTAACAATTGAAAACTGAAGTTAAATAATATCGAATTGAAAATTTGAAAGTATTACAATATTACCTTTCACGAAGGCGCATGTTACAACGAATATAAACCAAATCATTAAGCCTTTTGTGTTCCAACCTGTTGTGCTTTTTTGTATGGATGTGTTCAAAAACACTCCAATTTCTTTCACAACCTGTTGCACTACAGGTTTGGCTTAAGACTCTAACTGCAAAATCTCTAAGGTTTGGACAATCACTTCCAAACCTGTTCCACCAAACATCTGTAAAAAAAATATAAACATTAGAGACATAATAATCCACAGTAATGTAAGATGCAACTTAAATATGAAAATAAACAATGTACCTGGACGCATCGTAGAGCGGTTGCGAATTGCAACAGGCAAACCCATCAAGTGAAGAGCATTATCATATATCTCCATCTCTCGATGTATCGCATCTACTATGCTCTCATCAGGGACTAATCTGTCGATGCATTCAATGATTCCTCGATTAACCTCACCGTCCCTTTTGAAGGTTGCTGAGTACCTCAATGATGGGTTTAGATAGTAGGCTGATGCAATTGTTTATTCCATCTACTATCAATTATTTTCCACACGGGCACATAATCTCTTTTTTTTCCATTAAAGTTATTTCTGATTGCTTCTTTTGCCCTGTCCATGGATTCATAAAGGTAGCCCATAGATGGTGTCTCCTCGCTGTCAGCCAATCTCAAAACTTTCACTAAAGGACAAGTAATTTTCAATAATCTGATACATGCATTCCAAAATGAACTTCTAAAAACCGTTTCTGCAATCTCATTTAACTTTCTGTTCCTTCTGTTTTGTGGCAACTCTGCAAATTGTTGCCACTCATCTGAGGAGAACATTCTCTTTAAAGCTTGCTTCTGTCTTACAATACTCTGTACAGATAAGAAGTTTGTTGCGAACCGAGTTGCAGCTGTGCGAAGAAGCTCTGCACCTTCTGTGTATCTCCTCATCATACATAAAACAAATGCATGGTTGTAAATAAATTTTGTAATATCTTGGCAACACTCAGTTGCTGCCTTTATTTCATCCATCTCACCGATGTCCTCGAGGATGAGATCTAAACAATGGGCTGCACATGGTGTCCAGTAGAAAGTCCCATAAATATCAGCTAACTCCTTTCCGGCTGCTTTGTAGTTAGCTGCATTATCTGTAATCAATTGGACTACATTTTCTAGCCCAACCTCTTGTATAACCTTATCAAATTCCTCTCGTAGGATCTCTGCAGTGTGCCTCTCCTCTGACATATCTAGAGATCTCAAAAACATGAGTCCTTTAGGACAATATACAAGAAAGTTTAGCAATGTCCTTCCTCGCCTATCGGTCCATCCATCTGCCATGATAGTGCATCCTGTTTCCTTCCACGATTGTCTCAAAGTCGAACAGTATTGCTGCACTTCAATCACGGTCTGATCTAATATCTTCCCTCTCAACTTCTGATAAGAGGGCATCCTGTATCCTAGACCAATGTTAGCAATTGCATCTGCCATTGCTTGAAAATGAAAACTGTTTGCTGCATTAAATGGAATGCATGTATCATAAAACCATCTGCCCACTGCAAGGTCTGCTTGATCGTGCAGTTCTGAAGCCATAGCAGCACGAATTCCTGGCTGAGCACCAGGTGTAGTGGAAGGAGGAAAGAACGAATGTATGCTAGAAGAAGAAGCTCTTCCTCTACTCCTTCCTGAACTTCCTCTTCTGCCACCTCCAAAGTCTTCAGATGCAACCCTCTTTCCTCTGCTAGGTGCTCGCGAACTGCTACTACCAATATCTGTTCTAGCATCTGAAGGCAAACTATCAGTGAATCCAACTCCAGTGGCAGTAGCATCATCAGCTTCTTCACACATCTGGAAATCATCCTTTTGTTGTCTCCTTTCCTGTATGCTCTCAATCATCTGCAAGCATTGCCATTTAATACCTTCTGGCACACTTCTAACTCTGCCTGTGCATGGAGCAACTTCTTTCCTGGTTCCTGCTAGGTGGTGTTTCAACCTTGAAATTCCACCACTAACCACCTTTTCACAAAATAAACATCTGATTTTTAACCTTGAACCCTCAACTGGTATACCCCACTGCCATGCCGGATCATCAGACTTTGAATGAGAGTCTCTACCACCCCTTCCTGCCATCTCAATGGAGTACTTTAATTCAAACAAAAACCTGAAAATAAAAGCACTTCGTAAATCCCCCAATCTTCAAATAACACTCAAATCGAGTGTCTCCCACTTCATGAATGCAATAAAAATCGTATACACACACTTAATAACTTCATATTTTGTCATTCAAAAAAAAAACCCGAAATAACACAAAAAACAATAAATATAAAGGAAAAAAAGGAAAAAAACATTAAAAATATACCTAAATCCGAGTTTGGAGGCTTGGACGGACACCGTAGGGCACGATTTTAGAGCTTTGAACACCAAGGAGGCGAAAACCGACTCTTAGGGAACTTGAAGAACCCAAAAGGAGAGAGGAAACCCGCGAAAAATCGCGGGTTTCTCTCGGGCCGGGACCCTTTATAAGGGTCCCAGGGCGTATCGCCCGTATCGTATACGCACCGTATCGTGCGATACGGTGCGATACGCCCGCACCTGCGATACGGGGGCCCGTATCGTATTGTGGTGGCCCACGATACGGACAACACTGGCACAATATACAAGAAAGTTTAGCAATGTTCTTCCTCGCCTATCGGTCCATCTATCTGCCATGATAGTGCATCCTGTTTCCTTCCACGATTGTCTCAAAGTCGAACAGTATTGCTGCACTTCAATCACGGTCTGTTCTAATATCTTCCCTCTCAACTTCTAATAAGAGGGCATCTTGTATCCTGGACCAATGTTAGCAATTGCATCTGCCATTGCTTGAAAATGAAAACTGTTTGCTGCATTAAATGGAATGCATGCATCATAAAACCATCTGCCCACTGCAAGGTTTGCTTGATCATGCAGTTGTTCTGAAGCCATAGCAGCACGAATTCCTGGCTGAGTACCAGGTGTAGTGGAAGGAAGAAAAAGAACGAATGTATGCTAGAGGAAGCTCTTCCTCTACTCCTTCCTGAACTTCCTCTTCTGCCACCTCTAAAGTCTTCAGCTGCAACCCTCTTTCCTCTGCTAGGTGCTCGCGAACTGCTAGTACCAATATCTGTTCTAACATCTGAAGGCAAACTATCAATGAATCCAACTCCAGTGGCAGTAGCATCATCAGCTTCTTCACACATCTGAAAATCATCCTTTTGTTGTCTCCTTTCCTGTATGCTCTCAATCATCTGCAAGCATTGCCATTTAATACCTTCTGGCACACTTCTAACTCTGCCTGTGCATGGAGCAACTTCTTTTCTGGTTCCTGTTAGGTGGTGTTTCAACCTTGAAATTCCACCACTAACCACCTTTTCACAAAATAAACATCTGATTTTTAACCTTGAACCCTCAACTAGTATACCCCACTGCCATGTCGGATCATCAGACTTTGAATGAGAGTCTCTACCACCCCTTCCTGCCATCTCAATGGAGTACTTTAATTCAAACAAAAACCTGAAAATAAAAGCACTTCGTAAATCCCCCAATCTTCAAATAACACTCAAATCGAGTGTCTCCCACTTCATCAATGCAATAAAAATCGTATACACACACTTAATTACTTCATATTTGGTCATTTAAAAAAAAACCGAAATAACACAAAAAAATAATAAATATAAAGGAAAAAAATGGAAAAAAACATTAAAAATATACCTAAATCCGAGTTTGGAGGCTTGGACGGACACTGTAGGGCACGATTTTAGAGCTTTGAACACCAAGGAGGCGAAAACCGACTCTTAGGGAGCTTGAAGAACCCAAAAGGAGAGAGGAAACCCACGAAAAATCGTGGGTTTCTCTCGGGCCGGGACCCTTTATAAGGGTCCCAGGGCGTACGATACGCCCGCACCTGCGATACGGGGCCCCGTATCGTATCGTGGTGGCCCACGATACGATACGGTGCGATACGGACAACACTGATTGAGAGTATATAAGAGAGAAGACAACAAAAGGATGATTTAGGGCAGTTTGAGGAAGATGATGATGCTATTGGATTCATTGATAGTATTCCTTAAGATGCCAGAATAGATATTGGTAGTAGCAGTTATCAACCACCAAACAGGGAAAAGAGTGTTGCTGAAGACTTTGGAAGTGGTAGAAGAGGAAGCTCAGGAAAGAGTACAGGAAGAGATGCTTCTAGCATATATTCATTTTTTCCTCCAACCACTACACCTAGTGCTCAACCTGGAATTCGTGCTGCTATGGCTTGAGAACAACTGCATTATTAGGCAAATCTTACAGTGGGGAGATGGTTTTATGATGTATGCATTCCATTTAATGCATTTTATGATGTATGCATTCCATTTAATGTAACAAATAATTTTCATTTTCAAGCAATAACGGATGTAAATGTAATTGCTAACATTGGTCTAGGATACAAGATGCCTTCCTATCAGAAGTTGAGAGGAAAGATATAAGACTGTCATTGAAGTGAAATAATATTGTTTTCACTTTGAGAGAGTCATGGAAGGAGACATAATGCACTATCATGGCAGACGGATGGACAGATAGGCGAGGAAGGACTTTGCTAAACTTTTTTGTCTACTATCCTAAAGGACTTATGTTTTTGAGGTCTCTAGACATGTCAGATGAGAGGCACACTGCAGAGATCCTACAGCAAGAATTTGATAAGGTGATATAGGTTGGGCTAGAAAATATAGTCCAATTGATTACAGATAATGTAGCTAACTACAAAGCAGCTGGGAATGAGTTAGCTGATACTTATGAAACTTTTTATTGGACACCATGAGCAGCCCATTGTTTATATCTCATCCTTGAGGATATTGGTGAGATGGATGAGATAAATGCAGCAACTGAGTGTTGCTAAGATATCACCAAATTCATCTACAACCATGCATTTGTATTGAGAATGATGAGGAGATATACAGAAGGTGTTGAGCTTCTTCGTACATCTGCAGCTCGATTTGCAATAAACTTCTTATCTGTATAGAGTATTGTGAGATAAAAGCAAGCATTGAAGAGAATGTTCTCCTCAGATGAATGACAACAATTTGCACAGTTGTTTCTGAATAGAAACAGAAAGTTGAATAAGATTTTTGAGACAATCTTCAAGAGTACATTTTGGAATGCATGTGTTAGACTGTTGAGGATTACATGTCCATTAGTAAAGATTTTGACATTAGCTGATAGCGAGCAGAAACCATCTATGGGCTACCTTTATGAAGCCAGGGATAGGGCAAAAGAAGCAATTAGAAATAATTTTAATGGAAAAAAGAGAGATTATGTGCCCATGTAAAAAATTATTGATAATAGATAGAATAAACAATTTCATCAGCCTATTCATACAACAAGATATTATCTAAACCCATCATTTCGGGTACTCAGCAAGCTTCAAAAGAGACGGTGAGGTTAATCGAGGCATCATTGATTGTATAGATAGATTAGTCCCTAATGAGAGTACAATAGATGTTATACATCGAGAGATGGAGATCTATGATAATGCTCTTCACTTGATGGGTTTGCCTGTAGCAATTCACAATCGCACTATTATGCGTCCATGTAAATTGTTTATCTTCGTATTTAAGTTTCTTAAATTAATACATCTTATATTATTATGGATTATGTATCTAATGTTTGCCTTTTTCTATAGATGTTTGGTTGAATAGGTTTGGAACTGATTGCCCAAACCTTAGGGATTTTGGAGTTAGAGTTCTGAGTCAAACTTGTAGTGCAACTGGTTGTGAAAGGAATTGGAGTGTCTTTGAACACATACATACAAAAAAGCGCAACATATTGGAATATATGCGATTGAATGACTTAGTTTTTATTCGTTGTAACATACGGCTTCGCGAAAGGTAATGTTGTATTAGTTAATACTTAAAAGGTTCAATTCAATATATTGTTTGACTTCAATTGTTAAGATTATTTACTAATTGCTTATCTTTCTTTTTTGTAGGCAATTGAAAAAAGTAAATAGACAAGAAAGCCAATTTGATCCAATAAGTTTGGATAATTTTGATATATTAGAAGACTGGATTATAGAAGAGAGTGAAGAAAATGCCCTCCTAACTGAAGAAGACATTGTATAGATTAATTTGGAAGGAGCATAACAACAATATCAAGGAGATGAAGAATTTGATTTTCAAGAAGAAGGTGGTGATGATGATAATGAGGATCTTCAGCAAGGAGAAGAGAAGATTATTTAGTTGATTATCCTTATTACAATTTGTAAAATAATAAATGTGTTTTATTTTTTGCTTCAAAATATGTAAATTTGGATGCAATTGTTCAATGTTGAATGCTCAATATGTACTAAACTTTGCATTATATGAATTCAAAGCAATTACCAAAAATTTTGGATTTTTACTAATTTTTTTTATTTTAAAAATATTTTTCTATTTTTTTAATATTAAAGTACGATACGCTATGATATGATATGCCCGTATCGTGGAGCCTAATGATACGCGATACGATACGCGTCAGGCAATACTATATATGATTCCTCTTTCAGGACTTGATGTCCCGAAAGATCATGACCTTAAACTAAATAAGGCCTTGTATGGTTTGAAGCAAACTCCTAAAGCTTGGTTTGACAGATTTGAAAACTTCATGCTTATGCATAACTTTTTGTCATGTTATATTGACACAACACTATTTATGAGAAAATTAGATGTAAGTATAGTAATCTTGCTTTTGTATGTTGATGATATTATCATCACTGGAAGTGATGAAGATGACATATTAGAAGTTAAAAGAGATCTTCACAAATAATTTGAAATAAAAGATCTTGGTTTGCTTAGTTATTTTTTGGGAATTGAAATTGTATATAATGATAAATGATACTTTATGTCTCAAACAAAATTTGAAAGTGATCTTGTTAGCAGTTAAGACCGTTCAGAAGAAGATAGATATACCAGAAGTACTTAGAACAAAATTAAGAGCAACAGATGGAAAGAAACTACAAGATCCAATATCATAGAAGCAACTGATAGGAGCGTTGACTTATCTCACTATCACTCTTCTAGACATATCACAAGTTGTCCACATTGCAAGCTAGTTTCGACAAGCTCCTAATAGTGTTCACATGAGTATTATTATACAAGCCAGTTTTAACATGCTCCTACTAGTGTTTACATGAGTGTTGTTATGAGAATTATCAGATACATTAAGCACTATATGGATAAAGGGGTGTTCTTAATTTCTTCTCTCTCTTGACTTTTTGTATATACTTATGCTTATTGGGGTATAGATATCAACAATCGACACTCCACTGCCGGTTTTTGTGTTTTTTAAGTGAGTCTTTGATCTCCTGGAGATGCAAGAAATAATAGAAGGTGTCTCCGCCATCCTCAGAAGCAAAATACCATGCAATTGTTGCCGTCGAGACTTCATGGATTAGAGAGGTGCTGAGAGTTGAAACTTCATGGATTAGAAGGGTGCTAAGAGACATGGAAATCATTTTATAACCCTTAATCGTGTTTTGTGACAATAAGAGTGCCATGTATATAACATCTAACAACACTTTTTATAAGAGAACCAAGCACATCGAGATCGATTGTCACTTTGTTAGAAAAGAATGTTTGAAGAAAAAGTTGATCATGTGCTATGTGCCTTTCGAACTACAACTTACAGATTTTTTTACCAAGTCATTGTCAACTTATAGGTTTCATTTTTCATTAGACAAACTTTCGGTATAGTAAGTTTCAGGGAGGGTGTCAACCAGTTGACCATGTGCTATGTGCCTCACTATGAGCCATGCCCTTTTAGAAGGCATTGCCTGTAGTATTTGAGGTGCATGTCTTTTCCATTTGCAACTCATGTCATGCCCTTTGAACTCTTCTCGATACAGTCGCTGTCTCCATCAGCACCTATATATGTCTGGGAACATTGATGGGTGGGGAAACTAGAGATTTCATGTTAGATCATCTTTGCATTTTTCTCTACATTTATTGCACACCAGAATGTGTCCCTCTGTATGCATCCGTCTGTGTTACTGCATTTACCACTCTTTGTGCATCTGTTGTATGTTTGTGTGTGCGCCCATGCGTTTGTGTGTGAGAGAGAGAGAGTTTCTTTTGAGATTTATGTATTACCTTTTAAGTTGGCATATACTTTCCAAAGTAATATTTCCGTTTCTGCACTGTACTGCTGCATGGTGACATAATGCTTTTATACCTTAAAAACTGACATATATCTTGGCCTGCTTTTATGTAGGCTTGTCTTATTGCAGACATGGTACAACATTTTGTTGATGCCAAATTGGACTTCGATGCTTGCAATATTTATCAAGATGTAAATCGTGCAATTCAACATGTTCATCAGACTGGACTTGTTCATCGAAAGATTCTTTCAGATCCTGAGCGATACCTAGTGAAAAATGTAAGACTGTAAGAACTGAATAAAAATTTTATTCTAGGTGGGATGGATAGCAAGCCAAAGCTTGGGCTTGGCTTGGTCTGAACTCTGTATGCGAATGAGTCACGCCTGGGCCAACACCTAGGCTCATCATTTATTCTTTTTTTGATGCAGAGGTTAAGCTTTTGGATGATCAAGTCTAATTTAAGCTTCTCATAATTCATTTGTTAATATGGGAGACAAAGGGGAAAAAGAGATGCTGTCCAAATGATTAGACACTGGCCTCTTTCTCAGAAAGATCGTGACTTCCAATCGTACCCAGCTTCTATTACTACCTTTTGGTTGTAAGGGACAAGTTTGAGCTTGGATGTGCTCGCTTGCAGCGCTGACCTATTTCCATAAACTATTTGAAGGATATACTGTGTAATCTGTTGCTGTTCTATATCCACTTGTTTGAGTTTCTTGTTGATCTCATAAACCTATTTCTATAGTATGTGCTGTGCAGAACCTTGCATCAGTTCCTGAAGCTCTTTTTGTATTGCTTTTGACATGAGCATCGGGTGCTTGGAACAGGGAGAGGTGCTGCGTTTTCTGAAAATGCTAAAGGCCAACGGGAAGAAACTATTCTTGCTGACCAATTCACCGTTCTATTTTGTGGATGGTGGCATGAATTTCATGCTTGAGGTGATTTTGATACTAGAAAAATGCTTGTTTACTCTGGTTTTTATGGAGATACAAATCTCAATATGGGTGTCCAGTTTCTTTTGGGGTGTGCCTGGGAAGGCAGTTCTATCTTATGCTGGGTTTTAAACTATATTTCTTTCCTCTTTGTTGTATTCTCAGTGTTGATTACTCTTTTTCTTTAGAATTTCTGCCTGTTCGCTCGAATGGGTCTGAGAATGCATCTTCTTAGTGCTTTACGTTTGTATGTTTTCCATGTTACATGTTGATTAAGGAGAATCAGGTGTATGCTTTCTTTCTTGAATTTTCAACCCTATTAGCTGAAGAGTTGGTGTATACTATCCGTTTGGGCACAATGTGCAAATTTAGTGGTGCTTAGATATGGTGGATGATGTTCCAAGTAGCTGGTTGATAGGCATGTTCGTTAACTCCTTGGCCTCAAGAAGATATGTTAAGTAGGAGTCTTGTTGTGTCAATTCAAGGGGCTATAATTTATATACAGTTCTGGTGCGGGATTCATGATGGGCCTGCAAGTGAGCTCTGTCAATTCACTCGAACAGATGCATGATGGAAGAGGTATCTTGTAAGAAGTCCGAGCTATCATCTGCATTTCTAGTAAACCATCTGTTTTTATCTGTTTCCAGAAAGTCCCGTGATTTTTTTTCCTTTGATTGTTGACTTGGTTGAAATTCTCTACCGTATCTTTCTATATTTTTTGTGTGCAAATAATCTGTTCTCATTAATAAATGTGTAGTCCTGGTCTGTTTCAATAAACAGACCCATGTATAATGGATGCTATAAATATTCTGAATTCAGCAATTCCGAGTATCTTCCTGATTGAATCCAAGGAATTCTTCTTTCTTCAATTTCTCGTATGGATCCTATTCTATTATTGCATTTTCCAGTCCACGGTGATCCAACTGGAATTGAACCATCCAAATTGAGTTAGCAACTTATCTTTACTTGATTTTTATATATTTATGGATATCCTTTCTGTAATGAATGGACAAACAGATTAAAGATCGTAAATGTATTCAAGATGACATAGTTATGTGTTACAACATCGTCAAGTGTGGTTGACAGGTCTTATTTACATTTAGTTGAAAGCATTTTGAAAATTTTGAGAACAGCTTCTTCTCTGGTTAATCCAGAAGGCAGTAGTCAAATAACTTTGACTACAGAAGAAATCAGGGCAGCTTGGCCTGGACCAGAGCCAATAACATAGATGAGTTTTATTCAATCATGAAGGCCAGACCCCATTCGGTCGGCTTGGTCAGATGAAAATGCCTGATTTGGCTTATTTATTTCAACATGTTGAAGATCAAGATATGTGCGTTGCATTTAAATATTTAAAAAGACACATCTAAAAGAAACAAGTGAGCTGGGTTCTGACATTTGTGAAAAGCAAGGTTAGGTCCAGTTGAACAAGCTGGATTTGGTTGAAGCTGAAGATTATCAGGTATTCAATACACTCAAATGGTACAGAGAGTACCACAAATGTTGTATAAGTAGTGGAAAACTTCAATTTGCCACAGGTTTGTCAAACATATTTTCACTAAGGGATATGTGCCTCTACTCATAGAGAAAGGTATTAGGAAGTGTTGGGGCTGGTCCAGCAAAACTTTTACAAAAAATATACAATTAACATGCATTAGAATCACCTAAAATTTCTTTTGCTTTTGGATCCATAATCATTAACATCTCAGATTCTCATGTTCTAAGTTCAAATTTCTTTTGCTTTTTCCTCAAATGAGAAATTGGTGCAACCTGTGATGGGACAAGCTCAAGTTCGGGTGCAGTTGCTTGAGCTCTCACTGAATCACCTAAAATTCAACTTTATTGATTTTCTCAAAGACCCAACTGCCAGTCTTGGCTTGTGTATGCCCAAAAATTTCAGAAACGTTAATTGGTCCAAGGTGTTTTCAATAGGACAGTGGATCCAAAAGTTGTAATCTGAAGTCTTTGTTTTCATAATGCACCACAAGACTCTCACAGAACTCAACTTTATTATTTTTCAAAGGACCAACTGCCAGTTTTGGCTTGTGCATGCCCAAAAGTTTTGGAACGTTAATTGGTCCAAGGCATTTTCAATAGGATAATAGATCCAAAAGTTGTAATCCAAGAAGTCTATGTTTTCATAATGCACCACAAGACTCTCATTTCTGTTTCTGGTTCCCGACACAAATACTGTTATCTCACTAAATTCTACAATTATTAATCCATTTGCTTTCTAACTTTTTTGTTGCTATTTCTGTTAGTGGGGTTTTGTGGCATTTTCATGAATATGTGAACATTAAGTGCTTAAATGATGAAGAAAAAGTGATGGTTTTTGTAATTTGCAAGGATGATACTGTAGAAACATCATACTAAGTTTCTTTTCTTATCAAATTAAGGGTATGGCTTAATATTCATTAGATGACGTGAAAATATCATCTAGGTCACGAGTCAAGTACACGTTAGGTTGATTAGCTTTTTAGATGTAAAGATTGGCTGCCCTTTTGTTTGTTGTCACCTCTTTTGAGTATTTTTGGTGCTTTGTTTCTTGAGGGAGTGATTTTAAGATTAGCGCTCTTCCTGTCTTCCTTTCATAAATATCTTCTTGCCCTAAAGATCAGCTGTTCTTTCTTGTGATGTCTATGTTTGAATGACTAGTTCATAATGAACTCGTTGTTGGAAAATCGTGGACAGGATACAAGCGGGAGTGGAGGCTCTTGGAGAGAGCTCTTTGATGTAATCATTGCTCAAGCCAATAAGCCAAGCTTTTACACTTCAGAGCATCTGTTCCGGTTTGTCCGTATAGCTTATTTCTCCCAGACATTCCCTACTGCTTATTTCAATATATACATTAATTGAAATCATGATATTATTTTCTAATTGCATGAGTGTACTCCGTGGGCTTCCTTTCTTCATGATGTTTTTGTTTCTTTCCCTATTGATTGCCTGGTCAACTTTGATGTATTTTGATGCCATGCTTAGTGATGTCCAAGATATGAACCTTGACTTGTCTATGAGAACTGATGTATGAATTGTCACAGAACATTTCACCTGGACCACACATTTCCATTTCCACTTACAAAGTTCTTTTTGGTTCTTCATAGGCCTTTGTATCATTCATCTGGTCCACCATTTGAATTAGTAACACCAGGTGCAATTAGAGCACGATTGATAGTACCACTTGACCTTTCGATGGTAGTGTAAAGAAACTGGTAAATGCCTGAATCTATTTGATTGAAAATCAAATCTATATACAATCAACCACACAGCTTATGGTTATTGAATACATTAGGAGTTTATATAGAGAGAAGAATGAAAGCCAATAGCACAACTGTTGGTTGCTGAAGGCCTAACGACTATTTTACTAGCCGTTGGACCCTTGGTAGCCCTTATCGCCCAAGTGGCCTTAGTTCAGGTAGCCCTAGCGTGGATGGCCTGGGTCCGTTGGGACCTGATTATAAATACATACTTATGGGTCCTATTGGCCCAATCTTATTATATTTTAACACCTTCAAACTTACGGTGTGAATATCAAAAGTTTGTCTAACAACAAAAACGTGAATATGAGAGGATACAACTTTCTTCGAAACATCTTTCCACAATCAAAGTATAAATTTGTTTTTCATCATGCATCAAGACCAATGAAGTATCAATGCATACATTCACTCAATTTCTAAAACCACCAAGACAATTTATGATATCTAATCCAGAAGACAAACAAAAAACGAGTCAAATAAATTCATGAAGTTGATTTGCTCTAATTCAAGAAAATCATTTGATAAAAAATATTGATATCATCCAAATAGTATTGTCTATTATAACAAATAGGTTCATAAATCACTACAAAACTTATGATATTATAAGGGGACCTTATATATCAAACAAACTTTTAAGGTTAATCTCAAAACTCGAGTTTTAAGGACAAACTCGAACTCAAACAAGCTTTTTAAGGCAAAACTCAAAACCTTTAAGTCAAACAAGCTTTTTAAGGTTAAGCTTAAAATCCGTCAAGTCAAACAAGTTTTAAGGTCAAGCTCAAACCCTAATTTTAAGGACAAGCTCGAACCCAAAAGCTCAAAATCTTCGTACATACAATTCCTAAGGCCCTTAAATATCCTTTAAACTCAAAAATGATTTTATGGTTCCAAAAATAAGACAATCTATTAAGATGATCAAAACAAATCAAATGGATCAACTTCATGTTTTTCAAAAAGTCTCACAAGGTTTGTCTCACAATTCTCTTAAAATAATTTTATCAAATACAAGCTAATCAAGATAACTATAAGTGTTTTTTCAATATTGATTACTCTCCAACCAAAAGGCCAACAACATGAAGCATCTTAATTACAAAGATCTCCAACAAAAGGCCAATAAACAAATATCATAACCTCATGAAAAATAACCTTAAAGTTATCAAAATCATAAATCTTCAAATAACAATAAATTCATCTTAAAATATCAAGGCCACCAACATGAAGCACCTTAATCACAATGGTCTTCAACAAAAGACCAAGAACATTGATCTTAGTCATACAAGTAGATGCAACTTATTATCAACAAACATTTTTCCAATTCATTCAACAAAGTTTTTAATTCTCAAATAACAATAAGAGAATCTTCAAACATTAATTTATTTCTAACAAAAGGCCAACAACATGAAACACTTTAATCACAAAGGTCTTCAATAAAAGGCCAACAACATGGATCTCAATTATACATGAAGATAACTTATTGTTTTGCAACAAGTACATTTTCAATTTAATCAATAGTCAAGTTTGAAATCAATCAAATGTTGCAACACATTTTCCCTCTAAACATGCCAACAAACAATTGATAAAATCAATATTGCATATAACCAAGTTTTAATTCTCAAATAACAATAAGTGCATATTCAAACATTAATTGATTTTCAACAAAAATATAACAAAAGTGACATATAGCCACAATAAGAAAATCTTAATCATACAAACTTATTGTCAAACAAACAACAAATAAATTTTCTTTCAAATGAGACACCAAACAATTAATCCAATAAATATTTAAAAATAAACAAGTTGGAAAGTGCACACCTGGATGGACTCGAATATGAATACCAAAAAAGGTAAAATCAGATCAAACAGACGGGCCTGGATTTGGGTCAATAAGAATCTCATATTTTACATAAAATAGGTCTGGATCCAAGACTGGGATTTAGACCCGATTGTTTATGAGTATAAAAACTGCTTACATAACACCGCACACCGCAACCCTCTCTTTCTTTTGCCTTCGTCCACCCATCAAGTGCCCTTGGTTGCTCACCGCTGAAAACCCTTCGGCCACTCTGTGCTTCCATCAACAATGCATAGGAAGCATACAGGATCCCACAACTGCTGGTTACTGAAGGCCCAACGATTATTTTACTAGCCGTTAGACCCTTGATGGCCCAGGTAGCCTTGGTGCCAGGCAACCTTGGCCTGGGTTGCCCTAGCCTGGATGGCCGGTGTCCATTTCCACTTACAAAGTTCTTTTTGGTTCTTCGTATGCCTTTGTATCATTCATCTGGTCCACCATTTGAATTAGTAACACCAGGTGTAGTTAGAGCATGATTGACAACACCACTTGACCTTCTTATGGTAGACCCTATTGCTGCAACATATTTTCGATTATTTTTCCATTTATCAGCCGTTGTTTACACATAAAAGCATATGATTACTCTAGGCGAGGTCATGTTCATGGGTTTATTCCAGTACTCATCAATTCGCCAAATTGGGTAAGGACTAGCATGGTTAGGAAAAAGCAAGACAAGAAAGGTAACCTTGGCATGGGTTTCACCTTATGGTACCCAAGAGTCACATGTAAGGTTAGGATGGCTTAGAGGAATCAACACTACCAAGCTCTCCCGGGAGAGTGAAAGGGTTGAGGCAATTGGGGAAGGAATTGATAGCCCCGCCCTTTTTTTCATTTTGAAATGGAACAAAATGAGATTCAGTCAACGTTGACCACTACCATCTTTGGATGGAGAAAGACATTTGCGTTGTTGCCTGAATGTGACAAGTCTGGCTGAGGCAGAGTGGTTTACTGTACCCTTATCCTCCCAAATTGAGGCAAATGTTGCTGTTGCATTGAGAAGTCTGGAAGATAGCTCTCAAACCATTCGTGGCATGGGGGCCACTTTGAAAGTCATATCAAGTGGTTGTGGTCTACTTTACGTATGGTGAAGATTAGCTTCTATATATATTTAGACTCTTCAACACATTCTTTTGGTGCTTTGTTACTGAGGCTGATTGCTATCTTGGAGTAGGTGTTTCAAAAGATTCCACAAAGGGAGATGATTTGTTTAGGAGGAGATTTAAATGGACATGTCGGCAAAGAGGCATTAGGATATCAAGGGATTCATGGAAACTTTGGTTTTGGGGATATAAACGAGGAAGGTAGGGAGATTTTAAATTTTGCTATGGCATTTGATCTCTTTATAGTCAATACAATCTTCAAAAAATGAGATGAACATTTAATTACTTATAAGAGTGGCTTATCACAAACACAAATTGATTACTTTATTTGTAGAAAAAAAGATAGAGCGTGTTGTAAAGATTGTAAGGTAATTCCAGGAGAAAGCTTAACCACCCAACATCAACTTTTAGTTATGGATTTACAAATAAAAAAATGGACAAAGAATACAAGAGTGCATCGAGCTATTCGGACTAAATGGTGGAACCTCAAAAGCAAGAAAGAAGACATATTTAAAGAGAAAGTCCTTCAAGGAGATGTTTGGAATTATGTTGGCACACCCTGTGATATGTGGAACAATATGGATATACATATTAGGAAAGTGGCGAAAGATGTATTAGGGGTATCTAAGGGAGGAGTACCGGCACAAAAAGAAGCTTGGTGGTGGAGTGAAGTAGTACAAAATAAAATCAAGGCAAAACGGGCATGTTACAAATTAGTGAAGCAAAAGCTAAGATTTGGGAGGACTTATATAAAAAACTCAACTCAAAAGAGGGTAAAAGAGATATTTTTAGGATAGCTAGGCTAGAGATAAGAAAACTAAAGATCTTAATTATGTTAGATGCATAAAAGACGATGATGAAAAAATTCTAGTGGCAAATGATGATATAAAAAATAGATGGGAAAACTATTTTTATAATTTTTTTAATGAAAATAAAGATGTTAGTATTAGTTTAGGAGATTTAGCCAAGTCAGAAAAGTATATAAACCACAATTTATATCGACGTATTCAAAAGAATGAAGTCAAAGAGGCTCTTAAACATATGAAGGGTGGTAAATCGGTAGGACCAGATAATATTCCTATAGAAGTTTGGAAAATACTAGGAGAAATAGGAATCACTTGGCTTACAAGATTATTTAATGAAATATGGAAAAACCAAAAGATGCCCGAGGAATGAAGAGCAAGTACACTTATACCCACATATAAGAACAAAGGAGACATTCAAAATTGTGCGAATTATCGAGGTGTCAAGTTAATGAGTCATACTATGAAATTATGGGAAAGAATTATCGAACGTAGGTTATGACAAGTATCAAGTACAACAAAGAACCAATTTGGATTTATGTCAGGTAGATCTACTATTGAAGCGATTCACCTTTTGAGACGTCTTATGGAACATTTTAGAGCAAAAAAGAAAGACCTTCACATGATATTTATTGATCTAGAAAAAGCTTATGATAGGGTACCGAGGGAGGTTCTTTGGAGAACTTTAGAAAAAAGAGATATCCCATTGACATATATTAACCTTATAAGAGACATGTATGATGGTGCAAAAACATGTGTGAGGACTCATGAAGGAACGACAGATTTCTTTGAAGTTAATATTGGATTACATCAAGGATCAACTTTAAGTCCATACTTATTTATAATGGTGATGGATGAGTTAACAAAACATATTCAAGATGAAGTACCTTGGTGTATGTTATTTGCAGATGACATTGTATTAGTGGAGGAGTCTAAGGAAAAAGTTAATAGAAAATTGGAACTATGGAGAGAAACATTAGAAAGCAAAGGCCTCCGACTTAGTAGAACAAAGATAGAATATATGGAATGTAAGTTTGATCATTTGGTTACTTTAGAGGACATAGAAATTAAAATTGGTACACATTGCATTCCCCAAAAGGAAAGTTTTAAATACCTAGGGTCAATTTTTCAGAGTGATGGAATGATTGATGGAGATGTTACACATAGAATTAATGTTGGTTGGTTAAAATGGAGAGGAGCATCAAGTATGTGATAAGAAGATACCATTAAAATTAAAAGATAAATATTATAGAGCAGCAATTAGGCCTGCCATGTTTTATGGTTCTGAGTGTTGGTCAGGTAATCATCAACATGTACAAAAGATGTCTGTGACAGAAATGAAGATGTTGAGATGGATGAGTGGTCATACAAGAAAAGACCGTATACATAATGAGGTTATTAGAAACAAATTAGGAGTGGCACCAATAGAGGATAAAATGAGAGAACGTCGTTTAAGATGGTTTGGACATATAGAAAGAAGATTAAAAGAAGAACCTGTAAGAAGGTTAGAAAAACTAAATTTGGAAAGTATTAAAAGAGGTAGAGGACGACCACAAAAGTGTTGGAAAGGAACAATAAAGAATGATCTAGCTTATTGTGAGTTAACTGCTAACATGGCACACGATAGGGATCTGTGGAAACAAAAAATCCATGTAGCCGACCCCGTCTAGTATGGGAAAAGGCTTAGTTGTTGTTGTTGATTCAAAGAATAACTGAAGTTATGCTTGTGGTTTGCAGTTCACTCGGCTAAGCTGAAATTTCTATTTTTCTGAAACTTGATCTTGTGACATTTGTCTGATCTTTTCATCATGTGCGTCTGCTATTGCATGGTGCTAACTGTATCGATCATACATTTAGATGTGTGCATCTCTTATGTTTCTATTCTTGGTGTTATCTTATAGTTCCTATGACATTGAGAAGGACACGCTGGCATTTTCAAAGGTTGATAAGTTTCTTCCAGACCAAATTTATTATCATGGGAACCTTAAAGCGTTTCTTCAGATCACAGAGTGGCATGGTCCAGAGGTATACTCCATACAAGTCCTTTTCTTTTTCTTGGTTTATCTTATCTTTTTAAATGTCTTGATACACCACAAAATATTTAGAAACACAAAGTTCCTATTTGTTGGGCATGTGGATGTCTGTGTGTGTAAATGTGTACTTGTATGTACAGAGACACAGACAAAGAGGTCAACCCTTCTTCATGTGTTTGTATGCGTATGTTCACAACAATCAGCGGGAAGGTTGTGGCCTCACATACAGAAAATTGTTCTGGCCCCAGGTCCTGCCTTCCTGTTCCTTAACAACTGGGCTGTAGGAGTAAGACACATGCTTGCCCTTATACAGCAGGTTTATAGTCTGAGGTACCAGAAGACCACTTCTTGGAACTTCAAGTTGTTGCTCGAAGCATCATAATTGTGCAGTGGCTTTTACATTTCTGGAAATTTCTTGATCCTTTCTCTTTTTTGCTTAAGCTTGTTCATGAGATGCACGAATGTGTGCAATGCAAGTTTTGTGTGGTGCTTGACTGTCATTCATTGCCAACGTTTTGGTCGGTTCACTTGCAATTTGAATTCTACGTACTCCATAGTTCTTAGTGGTCAAATGTGCAAGTTTTCTTGTTTTGCATATACATAGATTGTAGCTTCAACTTGCTCAATCATTTTCCTTTAACTATTTTGAGTTCTCTAAGATCCTTCAGATGCATTTTGTTATGTTTTGGGAACCAGAAATATGGGTTCCAGGAACGATTTTTCTGATCCATCTACATGATCAAGTCATTTGCTTTCAGGTATCATGTTTCATTTCTTCTGAAAGCTAAATGCACTTGATGGTAGTCGGTGGTGTGCTACCATCCAGCAAGAACTTCCAATAATGTGCCCAAGTCTTCATGCATATCTTGTCAAAGACCTGCCTTGATGGCTATCCGTCTGTGTGCATGTTTGCAGATTTATGTATTTTCTGGTATTACATGGCACATAAATAAGCCGTTGACTTTTTGTGTTCTAGGTCATATACTTTGGTGATCATTTATTCAGTGATCTGCGAGGACCATCAAAAGCTGGTTGGCGGACTGCTGCTATTATCCATGAGCTGGAAGTATGCTTTCTTAACCTTTTACGTTCTGCTTGAGTTGTCTTATTGATTACAGGGACATGCTCTTATTTTCTTATAAAATTTGGTTTTCAATATTGACAATTCGGAACCTAAACTTCTTGCTCAATAAAATCGATAAGATAGGCTTTCATTATTAATAAAAGAAGGGACCCATATCATAACAAGTTAGTGTTTGCTTATGTGGCACTTACATGGATGTGTTGACATGGCACCTAAGCTTAGTCTATTTAATATATATTAAACATTAATTATAAAAGTCGTTAAATCTATAGGCTCAAACACTATTCTTATAGAAGTATGCATCCTTGGAAAGATAGGGTATCACTTGGTTACTAGATTATTTAATAAAATATGAGAAATCAAAAGATGCTTAAGGAAGAGGAAGAATAAAGTTATGCCCATGTATAAATTATCAAAATATCAAGTTGATGAGCCATAGAGATCT
The DNA here is from genome assembly GCA_036023115.1 of Brasenia schreberi. Classification (NCBI taxonomy): domain Eukaryota; kingdom Viridiplantae; phylum Streptophyta; class Magnoliopsida; order Nymphaeales; family Cabombaceae; genus Brasenia; species Brasenia schreberi. Next base: position 11,176,126 of record JAYKKT010000077.1, read on the forward strand.
CCACAAGGAGTTTTATTATCACTGGAAGTGATGAAGATGGCATATTATAAGTTAAAAAGGATCTCCACAAGGAGTTCGAAATAAAATACCTTGGTTTGCTTAGTTATTTTTTAGGAATTGAAGTTGTACATTGTTATAGAGGATATTTTATGTCTTAAACAAAATTTATAAGTGATATTGTTAATATGTCAGGTCTAACCAATGAGAAGAAGGCAAATACCCCAGAAATACTTGGAACAAAATTGAGAGCAATATATGGAGATAAATTGGAAGATCCTATACCGTATAGACTCCTCATAGGAGCATTGACCTATCTCACTATCACTCGCCTAGCCATATCACATGCATTACACATTGCAAACCAGTTTCAACAAGCAACTACTAGTATTCACATGAGTGTTGTTATGAGAATTATCAAATACATTAAGTACTCTATGTATAAGGGGGTGTTCTTAACTTCTTCTTTCTCTCTTGACTTATCATATATATTGATGTTGATCAACAATCGACACTTCATCATCAATTTTTGTATTTTTTTAGGTGAGTCTTTGATCTCCTTGAGATGAAAGAAACAATATAAGGTGTCTCCATCATCCATAGAAGCAGAATATCATGAAATGACAACTACTACTGTCGAGACTTCATAGATTATAGAGGTGTTAAGAGACATGGGGTCACCCTTAACAACCATCCACTCTGTTGTGTGACAACAAGAGTGCCATGTACATAGCATCTAACAACATTTTACATGAAATAACAAAACACATTAAGATGAACTGTCACTTTATTAGAGAATAATGTTTGAAGAAGCCGATCCTTTGCTACGTGCACTCTGAACCACAAATTGCCAACTTTTTCATTAAGTCATTGTCAACCCCTAGGTTTTATTTCTTGTTGGATAAACTTTCGGTCTATATGTTGTAAGTTTGAGGGGGGTGTTAAGATATGTAATAGGCACGGGCCACTAGGGCCTGTAAATCACCTTTGCCTGGCTGGGCCACTAGGGCTAGGGCTCGGGCCTTGGGGCCCCTAACTAGTTGTTGGGGGCTGACCATTCAGCTCCCAATGGCTAGTTAAAGTAGCCGTTGGGACTCTCTGTCCCATTTGGTGCTTAATTCTCCCACTTGCTGGTGTAATTCTTCTTCACTCTTGCTCTATAAATAGAGCTTATTCAACAACAATAACAACAACTAAGCCTTTTCCCATACTAGATGGGGTCGGCTACATGGATTCTTTGTTTCCAGAGAGCCCTATCACGAGTCATGTTAGCAGTTAACTCACAATAAGCTAGATCATTCTTTATTGTTTTTTTCCAACACTTTTGTGGTCGTCCTCTACCTCTTTTAATACTTTCAAAATCTAATTTTTCATACCTTCTTAAAGGTTCTTCTTTTGATCTTCTTTCTATATATCCAAACCACCTTAAACGATATTATCTCATTTTATCCTCTATTGGTGCCACACATAATTTATTTCTAATAACCTCATTATGTATACGGTCTTTTCTTGTATGACTACTCATCCATCTCAACATCTTCATTTATGTCACATACATCTTTTGTACAGATGATTAACTACCCAACACTCATAACCATAAAACATGACAGGTCTAATTGCTGCTCTATAATATTTATCTTTTAACTTTAATGGTATCTTCTTATCACAGATTATACTTTATGCTCCTCTCCATTTTAACCAACTAGCATTAATTTTATGCATAATCACATTAATTCCTATTTAGATAAAAACCCTCATATGTTCATGTCTTCATTATTCCCATAATCACATAATTTTTACATTATTTTGTGAAAATTAGTAATGATGTTAGTTTGGGAAATGTTTTTCTCATTCAATGAGTATCTCCCAAGAAGGAAGCCAGCTCACATTGAGAGAATGTTCACCTATCATGCTTTATCTAGTTACTTTAACTTACTATTGTAACTTCAGAATGTTCTCTCCCTTCATGCAATATCAATTACCTCAGCTTCTTCTTTTTTCTAAATTTTTTAGACGAGCTTCTTCATTTTAGCTGTTTCTGTTGAGGTTTGTAATCAGAATCTTCAGATGCATAGGAACAGCAATATTTAAAAAGACAAATATCTGCCTTTTATAGCAATGTAGGACAACCAGTTGCATTTCCATCTTTCCAAACGGATTCAACTCTAAAACACTTTTGTTTGCATCAATGCTGACTTTACATAGTTTCGTATTTCATTTGCTTTTGTTGATACTGATCAAATTCTTTCACAAAATCTAATGCCAAGGTGTAATCGAGCTAGTTGCGTTTGCACGTTCTGAATATGAGCATATATGATTGTATCGTGTGAAACTTCTTGCCTTCAAGTAATTCTAGTTTTCTGTAATAGACCCACACCGTTCCAAAATTGTGTTTTGTCAAGGTTAGTGCCTTATCATGGTTGAAGAAACCAAGAGTTTCTTGATAAGCTGGAACATCCAGTTATATGTGTCACCAAGTATTTCCTTTATTTGCTGGCTATGTAAGAAATTGCATTGTTGTCTACGAGAGGCTCAATTTATTGATTTCATTTCTTTTTCATGAATATTCATTGCAGCACGAGATAAGGATTCAAAATGAGGATAGCTACAGATTTCAACAGGTAATAATTTTGATTGTCATTGATATATTCCATCACGTAAGTGTGAATACTGAATTGCAACTAAACATATAAGAATCAACAATAACCTGCAATACTTGACATTTGGAAGCTGAGATCATTTAGCAATTTGTGTAACTAAAGATGGGCAGCAAGAGATTGATGTTAAATCATGTTGGTGATGTTAAATCCCGTTGTCACAGTTGCCTTGTTTCTTTGTATCAATCTTGATTCATGATTCCTTCTGCTTGCTCCTATTACAGGCTAAACTCCACATCATAAACGAGCTCCTTGAGAGACTTTATGCTTGTGTGCCAAGCACCCAGAGAGGAGAGGCTTATGATGCTCTTCTTAATGAACTGAATGATGAGAGACAAAGTGCTCGTTCAACCATGAAGGCCATGTTCAACCGTTTCTTCGGATCAACCTTTCTAACAGACACTGCACGAGAGTCCGCCTTTGCATACAATATTCAGCAATATGCAGATGTCTATACCAGCAAGCCAGAGAACTTTCTGTTTTACCCTTCTGAAGCTTGGTTACATGCGCCCTCTGACATCAAAATCATGCCACATCATGTGAAGGTATTAATTTTGGTGCTTTATATTGGCAGTGTCAAGATATCTCTGCACAATGTTGGCTTTTTCCTTTCCTTTATTAGCCCGGAGATGTATACCCATCAAATTTCATTTACCTTTTTATAAGAATATTTCTGAAGCTGGTGAACAACATTTACGAGTCATAGGAAGTTAGTTTGATGAATCACCTGGTTTTAGGTCTTTTCATCTGGCCGACTCCTATAAATGGTGCTGGAATGTAAGTCAAGAAAATGGACAAATGTCATCTTTAATGTGTAGTTCTTCTGTTGTCCGATCTGCAGCTTAAGCCTTAAATTGTGTAGCTGCGAATGCAATCTACCCGCCAGACACTCGCTTGATGCATGCTTGGCCATATGCCAAGCATGCTGTTACTCGCTGTTCCATATACAGAGGAACAGCTCATAGTTCTAGTGCGTCAGACTTTATGAACTGATATATCTTTTCATATTCCTTGCACCAACAGCATCAGAGGGCATGGATTCATCAGGTATCTGCGTGCATAGCTTCATTGGCTGTTCATGCAAGGTTCAGAAACATACTTCTGTACCTGAGTAGATTTTGACTGTCAGATGCTACAGAGCACAGATTAAACAACTTTTATTAATTTGGTTATTAACAAATTAATGGGAACTCTGGTAAATAAAATGAAGTTTGACATATTTCAAACGGAATATATATTTGGACCTCAGAACTTATAGATTCAGTTTATATCATGAGAAACAAAAATGCTATCAATCATTGTAGTTCATCATAAATGATTCCAATATTCCTTTTTGTTTCTCAACCTACAGCAACCCACTGATCAAAGTCGCTTGTGTTTGTTTTACCTTCAGTCTGGAAAGCATGAGCGATGAACACGCTTCCATCTTATATATCGTTATTACTTCAACCAGTAATGGTTCTGTTTTTTTGAAGGTCGTGATTTTGCATTTAACAGGTCCCTGCAGGTTCGTTTAAGCCCTTGAGCAACAAATGGTGAAAGTTTGACATGGGTGGTACTATCGTCTGGTGAATCTGTATCTTAAACTGCATTTGGCCACAGGCGCAGATTGCTGGATGTCAAACACTGGTTGTAGTGTATCGGTCAAATTGACAGGTTGAATGGTTTTGCAGAGAGGAGGAAATCTATGTTCATTTTAGGCACTCGTGGTTGTCCAAGGCTGTAGGATTTGTCGAGCATTTGCTCTTGAAGATTAAGGGCTTAGCATCATGGGAGAGATGGCTTGTGTTGAGTGAGGCAATTGAGAAGGCTACCTGGCGATCATGGACAAGCCACCTGCATCTCTTCTTTCCTTCTGCAACCGGTGGTGACAATGGAGCAACTTGGAGATTCCGGAGTACCTCATGGTTTTGGTTCAGACAGTCGATTAGATAGTGGGAACCCAGTCAGTTTACATAAACATGGTGTGTACCAGCGGGAAATAAAATGCCGAATGTCACAAACGTCTGAGCTAAAGAACTGTCAGTTTGCTGAAACTTGTTTTTCTTCTAAATTCATGCATCTCTGGTTAGATCTTTGTCTTGGCATAACATGTAAAGAAAATGTTTTAAATGGAAAATAAGAAAATGTTGGTGCCATTCTGAATGTGTGACTACCGGGGGCACTTTGGCGTTTGTGGTAGTTTTCATGTCGTAGCATTTGTTTTCGTGTTAGAAACAGGTTAACCCAGGCGGTTACCGAAATTTGTCCATGTTACTTCGTGTTTGAGTAAATGCTTCCTATCAGGTTCTTTGCTGCCAGGGATCTTGTTTGTGACAGAAACTGGTGAACCCTTCCGTTTTTCATGTCACCTTGGGTGAATCAGACTTCTCAGCATTTTCCTATTTCAGGTCGCAAATTTGTCAGCCCCGTTGGTATTCGTGTCAAATACGTGTCAACCTGCACATGACCTGATGTTTCCATGTTACTTTGGATGAATAAGAACTCGGGCTTGTACGGCTATGTTGATCTCGGGTTCTCCAGTGGCTTTTATTGCCTGCAATCTATTACCTGCACCAACAAGCAAAGCCCAATAACAAATTGGAACAACAATTTGAAGTGAGTGGATCTGCAATCAGATATGAGAGGAACAACTCAATCTAATGAGTCTGACATAAGATATCTTCTTGATACATCGAAAATTGCAATTATCTGGCTTTTATTGTATGCATCTAATCACTAGATTTGGCTAATCGGACTTGCAATCAGTTTGGGGTTTGAAAATATTAGGTCTGATTTTTTTATTTTCTGCCCATGATTCTAAAACGTGTTAATCCAATTCATTGAGGCCAAATCTCTCGCTTGCATATAACAAGTTAAAAATTTGATTCTGACAGCATTATGTTTGACAATAATATGACGGCGGGATCATGCTTAAAGAAAATTTCAAGCATCAATTGCCCAAAAAATTTTGTGGGTGCAGTTTTGAAATAGATCTTGAGAAAAATGGAAGCAGCTAGCGCTAGCTCTACGGTGGTTTCTTCGTATCGGGATCCAAAACCAGGTCGTTTTGTTTTACCTTAGATCTGACCTTACGGTGTTGGTACCAGTTACTCATAGTTTTATACACCAAAAGTTGCTGATAATTCAAATAATCGGACGAGGCCATTGATCCTGTTCCCATGCTTGACAATGAGAACTCATTAATGTATGGTAGATAATATGGACATTATGTTGACATTGTATCATATGCATCATGAACCAACTTGCTGCATTGGATTTCCAAAAACTGCTTTTCACGACACATGATTATTGGATGCACTATGATAAGTATTTCAAAACTATGTACTAATTAGGGGTGTGATCGACCCAAGATGAACACGGGTATACGCAAGCTCGAGTCACCTCATTTAGGAAGTGCTCAGCTCGAGCTTCCATCTCCAGGCACGAGCTAAAGCTGCTTCCATTCAACTCAAGCTTGGCTCATTGGGCTCATTTCTTTTCTCGAACTCGAGTGAGTTCATGATCACGCTCAATTAATCTCGACTCTAAAGCCGAAATATTTCATTCTGGGTCTGGGTTGGGGTTTAGGTGTCTCAGGTTGGTTTGCTTTGACCCAAAGCAACCTAAAAATTCGGGACACACACACGCTCTCTCTTTGCATATATACATATGTGTGCGTCTTTTGATGTCTCAATGAGATGGGTTGGGTTGATCCCTTGCATTTGGGTTTAAAATTGACCCGAGGTGCATATTGCACGAAAATGTAGGATTACCTTGAAGGATCATCCTACTCACTCATACCCAACAGTTGTATAAATTATACATAACTTTTTACGAATATAATTGGAAGGGGTCACACATTAGTATTAAGGAAAATGGATTCTATTCACTTTTGACATATATGCTCATCAATTACTTTTTGGTGACATAAACATAATTTATATATATATATATATATATATATATATATATATAAAGGATAATGTTATTATACACTCGAAAAATTGTAACCTCCCAACGAAACATAGCACAGTTTTCTACTTTTTATGTGAGGGAGAACAAGTGAGTGCTTAACCACTTGAACCAACCAATCGTTGGTATCTCCAAATACCTTTCATCATAAATAATGATTTACCAAAATTAATGAATTAATTTATGTTTTCTTTAGAGAGAACCAACGGTCCAGATCCGAAGAAGCCTTCGGGTTGGGCCTTCCACGGTTTCGAAATCCAACCCGCAATTTTCCCTCCATTCTGCCTACTTTTTCCCGCCATCCCCAGTTTCATTTTCCTCCCCCTCTTTATCTCTACCCACACACTCGCACAACGCCCCAATGCTCATCACAAAACCCTAAGCTCTCTTTGCCCCTCCGATTCCACCGAGACATGCCGGATCTGGGCCTGCTTGCCGGTCCTGTCAGTGCTCTCCCCGACGAACCCACCCTCAAAGATCACAACGCTTCTCTTTCTCCTCCTCCTGCCGAGAATTTCCCGGTCAAAGCCGAAAACCTTGTCGTTCTTGAGGCAGGTGGGGTGTCTGATGGAAGAAACGGTTGGGTTGGAAATGGAGGCTGTGGACGTCGTGGGGCGGGCAAGAATTCCGAGCGGAGGTCCCTGGAGGAGCATCTGAGGGATTGGGTCCTCAAGAAGGTTGCGGCTGGGGCAGCCGAGGACGAGTGCCGGCTTCCTTTCCTGGTTCGGGTGCCGCGGATGGTAATTCACCTAATCTGTTCTTGGCGTCGTTGCGATTTTGTTTCTTGTGTTTGCTGAATGTGTTTCTATGTCTTTAGACGACAGAGATTGCCGATTCGCGTATCTTTAACAGTTAACAGCTCGCATATTGCAGTAGATTCGGGTTTGTGCAACTCTTGTGTGACTAGTTTTGGTTATAATGTCCGGAAGCATGACCACCCCCAACTGTTAAGAGAAAGCCGAGTCGTGCTTCCTTTGTCAGTCGCGATTTGCCTTCTTTCATGGTGTACGTGCATTCAGGACTCTATGTTCTTTATTTGATCATGGTGTGAATAATGCAGGTTAAAGACACACATATATGTATCTATAGTTTCCATCTCTTGTTTCTGCTTGCCTTTTTTCAATTGTTCAACCATATAATTGTTTTGGGATCTTAAACTCATAGAAATTGGATATATTACAAAGTAGCATAATTTATTATAGATACGGTTAAAAAAAAGTTGGATTTCATGTGGATCCAGTTTGTTGGGTGCTGGATTGAGTGTTTATATTAGGTTCATTTCTAAATACTGAAACGGTTCTTGACGGCTTGTTTTTTCTGATGCATTGGACTAAGCTAAGAAGTTTCTGGAGCTTTTCAGACTATCGTTTGAACCATTTAACTATAAATCGTTTGCGAATTTATCAGAAGTTCGATGATGAAATTCATAATGCATTAAGGCATGTTTTTGCAAGATCTTCTACATTCCGTACATACGACTCTTTTTTTATGAGAGTCAAATAATTGCAGTTGCGTTCTTCATTCTTGGATTCTCTAGGTGCATGGTTCCTTTTTTCTTGTTTTTTCCCCTCTTGGTACCTCAGAAAAATTGCCTTTTGAGGAGCTGCAACAACCCAGCCCAAAACTCCGAGCCTAGAATCCTTATTTCCTTGGCCTGTGCTATCTTCAGCTACCATGGGGCCAGCGCGTGTGTTTTGAATGTTGAATCTAGGGGTGTGCATCTGTCGGTTCGGTCCAAAAACCTAAACCGATTTTTTTTTTAAAATTTGAAAACCAAACCTCAACTCCGCGTAAGGGATCACTCTTGCATTGCCGGTCCCAAGCCCGGATAAAGGTGGAGGGTTGTGTTAGGCTTCTAACAGTCGGCGTAAAACTTCGTCGGATTTTTATAACATGGATTATAAAAATTATGAGCATTGCTTTGGGGCGTCCCCACCTAGTGACGTGCTGCAGAGCCCGAATGCAGTAAGAAGTAAGCAAGGGTCACTACATTTTCGCTCGAATGTAGTGAATCAATTGCAGAGAGGCCCACATCATGGACGGGGATGGGTAAAGAAGTTAGTTCCGCTACATTGCCGCCCGAATGTAGTGAAAAATTTTCAGAGAGGGTCTCCGCATTTTGATTATGGACGGATGCGGAGGGTAATGAAGCTAGTCATTAGTATTGGTTCTTGGAATATCAGAACATTATCGGGTAAGCTAATGGAGGTGGTAGATACTATGATTCGAAGAAAGATTCATATTCTATGTTTATAAGAGACAAAATGGGTTGGAGAAAAAGCAAAGCACATAGAGGATAAAGGTTTTAAATTATGGTACTCAAGTAAAGAAAAGGCTCGAAACGGAGTTGGTATTATCATAAACAAAGATTTAAAGGAGAGTATAGTAGACATACAACGATATGGTGACCAAATCATGATGTTGAAATTAGTGTTAGGAGCACTGTTGTCTGACGCGTATTGTATCATGTATCGCTGGGCTCCACGATACGGGCGTATCGTATCGTATCATACTTTAATATTAAAATAATACAAAAATTACTTAAAAATTAATAAAAAATAGTAAAAAATCGAAAAAAATCAGGAAAAAATCAAAAAAAATCTGATAATTGCTTTAAATTCATATAATGTAAGTTTAGTACATATTGAGCATTCAGCATTGAACAATTGCATCCAAATTTACATATTTTGAATCCAAAAAATAAAATACAGACATAGTTTACACTTTACAATACACTACAGTTACATATAATGTTACATTTTATAAATTATAATCAGGATCATCAACTAAATAATCTTCATCTTCTCCTTGTTGCAGATCCTCATCATCATTAGCCACACCCACACCTTCTTCTTCAAAATAAAATTCTTCATCTCCATAATGTTGTTGCGCTCCTTCCAAATTAATCCAGGCAACGTTTTCTTCTGTTAGGAGGGCATTTTCTTTAGTGTCTTCCATAACCCAATTTTCTAATATATCAAAATTATCCAAACTTATTGGATCGAACTGACTTTCTTCTCTATTTACTTTTTTTAATTGCCTACGACACAAACAAAGATAAACAATTAGTAAGTAATATTAATAATTAAAAACTGAAGTTAAATAATTTCGAATTGAAAATTTGAAAGTAATATAACATTACCTTTCACGAAGGCACATGTTACAACGAATATAAATCAAATCATTAAGCCGTTTGTGTTCCAACCTGTTGCGCTTTTTTGTATGAATGTGTTCAAAAACACTCCAATTTCTTTCACAACCTGTTGCACTACAGGTTTGGCTTACTGAAGTTAAATAATTTCGAATTGAAAATTTGAAAGTAATATAACATTACCTTTCACGAAGGCACATGTTACAACGAATATAAATCAAATCATTAAGCTGTTTGTGTTCCAACCTGTTGCGCTTTTTTGTATGGATGTGTTCAAAAACACTCCAATTTCTTTCACAACCTGTTGCACTACAGGTTTGGCTTAAGACTCTAACTGCAAAATCTCTAAGGTTTGGACAATCACTTCCAAACCTGTTCCACCAAACATCTGTAAAAAAAATATAAACATTAGAGACATAATAATCCACAGTAATGTAAGATGTAACTTAAATATGAAAATAAACAATGTACCTGGACGCATCGTAGAGCGGTTGCGAATTGCAACAGGCAAACCCATCAAGTGAAGAGCATTATCATATATCTCCATCTCTCGATGTATTGCATCTACTATGCTGTCATCAGGGACTAATCTGTCGATGCATTCAATGATTCCTCGATTAACCTCACCGTCCCTTTTGAAGGTTGCTGAGTACCTCAATGATGGGTTTAGATAGTAGGCTGTTGCATGAATAGGCTAATGCAATTGTTTATTCCATCTACTATCAATTATTTTCCACACAAGCACATAATCTCTTTTTTTTCCATTAAAGTTATTTCTGATCGCTTCTTTTGCCCTGTCCATGGCTTCATAAAGGTAGCTCATAGATGGTTTCTCCTCGCTGTCAGCCAATCTTAAAACTTTCACTAAAGGACAAGTAATTTTCAATAATCTGATACGTGCATTCCAAAATGAACTTCTAAAAACTGTTTCTGCAATCTCATTTAACTTTCTGTTTCTTCTGTTTTGTGGTAACTCTGCAAATTGTTGCCACTCATCTGAGGAGAACATTCTCTTTAAAGCTTGCTTCTGTCTCACAATACTCTGTACAGATAAGAAGTTTGTTGCGAATCGAGTTGCAGCTATGCGAAGAAGCTCTGCACCTTTTGTGTATTTCCTTATTATACACAAAACAAATGCATGGTTGTAAATGAATTTTGTAATATCTTGGCAACACTCAGTTGCTGCCTTTATTTCATCCATCTCACCAATGTCCTCGAGGATGAGATCTAAACAATGGGCTGCACATGGTGTCCAGTAGAAAGTCCCATAAATATCAGCTAACTCCTTTTCAGCTACTTTGTAGTTAGCTGCATTATCTGTAATCAATTGGACTACATTTTCTAGCGCAACCTCCTGTATAACCTTATCAAATTCCTCTCGTAGGATCTCTGCAGTGTGCCTCTCCTCTGACATATCTAGAGATCTCAAAAACATGAGTCTTTTAGGACAATATACAAGAAAGTTTAGTAATGTCCTTCTTCGCCTATCAGTCCATCCATCTGCCATGATAGTGCATCCTGTTTCCTTCCACGATTGTCTCAAAGTCGAACAGTATTGCTGTACTTCAATCACGGTCTGATCTAAGTAGAACACTTGATATTCGTATAGTAGAGTAATTCATCCCAAAGACCTCGGAGATCTGCATAATAGTTACTGACAAACCGAGTGGCTTGTTTACATTTTCTGATTGTTTCCAGTATCTCATATTCTTTGGCAACATTCTTCTTTCTGGAATAAGTCTCTGCTACTGCACACCAGATCTTATTGGCAGATTCTAAAAACATGAAAGTTTTGGCAATTGATGGAATCATTGATTGTAGCAACCAAGAGGATATTAATGCATCTTCTCGTTTCCAAGTAGGGTAGAGAGTATCTTGAGGCTCTAGAATTGGAGTATGACCCTTTAGATGTCCCCATGTCCCCCTTGCTACAACTGCAAGTTCCATCCTGTATCCTGGACCAATGTTAGCAATTGCATCTGCCATTGCTTGAAAATGAAAACTGTTTGCTGCATTAAATGGAATGCATGCATCATAAAACCATCTGCCCATTGCAAGGTCTGCTTGATCGTGCAGTTGTTCTAAAGTCATAGCAGCACGAATTCCTCGCTGAGCACCAGGTGTAGTGGAAGGAGGAAAGAACGAATGTATGCTAGAAGAAGAAGCTCTTTTTCTACTCCTTCCTGAACTTCCTCTTCTACCACCTCCAAAGTCTTCAGCTGCAACCTTCTTTCCTCTGCAAGGTGCTCGCGAACTGCTACTATCAATATTTGTTTTAGCATCTGAACGCAAACTATCAGTGAATCCAACTCCAGTGGCAGTAGCATAATCAGCTTCTTCACACATCTGGAAATCATCATTTTGTTATCTCATTTCCTGTATGCTCTCAATCATCTGCAAGCATTGCCATTTAATACCTTTTGGCACACTTCTAAGTTCTAACTCTGCCTGTGCATGGAGCAACTTCTTTCTTGGTTCCTGCTAGGTGGTGTTTCAACCTTGAAATTCCACCACTAACCACCTTTTTAACCTTGAACCCTCGACTGGTATACCCCACTGCCATGTCGGATCATCAGACTTTGAATGAGAGTCTCTACCACCCCTTCCTGCCATCTCAATGGAGTACTTTAATTCAAACAAAAACCTGAAAATAAAAGCACTTCGTAAATCCCCCAATCTTCAAATAACACTCAAATCAAGTGTCTCCCACTTCATGAATGTAATAAAAATCGTATACACACACTTAATAACTTCATATTTTGTCATTTAAAAAAAAACCAAAATAACACAAAAAACAATAAATATAAAGGAAAAAAATTGGAAAAAACATTAAAAATATACCTCAATTCGAGTTTGGAGGCTTGGACGGACACCGTAGGGCATGATTTTAGAGCTTTGAACACCAAGGAGGCGAAAACTGACTCTTAGGGAGCTTGAGGAATCCAAAAAGAGAGAGGAAACCCGCGAAAAATCATGGGTTTCTCTCAGGCCGGACCCTTTATAAGGGTCCCAGGGTGTATCGTGCGATACGGGCCGTATCGCACGATACGGGCCGTATCGCACGATACGGTGCGATACGCCCGCACTTGCGATACGGGGCCCCGTATCGTATCGTGGTGGCCCACGATACAATACGTATCGCACCATATCGTACGATACGGTGCGATACGGACAACACTGGTTAGGAGTAGAGGTTTTGAATATAGTTTGTACTTACGCACCCCAAGTAGGACTAGAAGATAGTATAAAGACTGTTTTTTGGGAAGAGTTAGATAAGGTGTTTCAAAAGATTCCACAAAGAGAGATGATTTGTTTAGGAGGAGATTTAAATGGACATGTCGGTAAAGAGGCATTAGGATATCAAGGGATTCATGGAAACTTTGGTTTTGGGGATATAAATGAGGAAGGTAGGGAGATTTTAAATTTTGTTATGGCATTTCATCTCTTTATAGTCGATACAATCTTCAAAAAATGAGATGAACATTTAATTACTTATAAGAGTGACTTATCACAAACACAAATTGATTACTTTATTTGTAGAAAAAAAAGATAAAGCGTGTTGTAAAGATTGTAAGGTAATTTCGGGAGAAAGCTTAACCACCCAACATCGACTTTTAGTTATGGATTTACAAATAAAAAAATGGACAAAGAAGAAAAGAGTGCATTGAGCTATTCAGACTAAATGGTGGAACCTCAAAAGCGAGAAGGAAAACATATTTAAATAGAAAGTCCTTCAAGGAGATGTTTGGAATTATGTTGGTACACCATGTGATATGTGGAATAATATAGCTATACATATTAGGAAAGTGGCGAAAGATGTGTTAGGGGTATCTAAGGGAGGTGTACCGGCACAAAAAGAAGCTTGGTGGGTGGAGTGAAGTAGTACAAAATAAAATCAAGGCAAAGAGGGCATGTTATAAATTACATTATGCTAAGAAAACTAGTCAAACTTTAGAAGCTTATAAGAAAGCAAAAAAGGCTGTTAGTGAAGCAAAAGCGAAGATTTGGGAGGACTTATATAAAAAACTCAAATCAAAACAGGGTGAAAGAGATATTTTTAGGATAGCTAGGGCTAGAGATAAGAAAACTAAAGATCTTAATTATGTTAGATGCATAAAAAATGAGGACAAAAAAATTCTAGTGGCAAATGATGATATAAGAAATAGATGAAAAACTATTTTTTAAATCTTTTTAATGAAAATAAAGATGTTAGTATTAGTTTAGGAGATTTAGCCAAATCAAAAAAGTATATAAACCACAATTTCTACCGGCGTATTTAAAAGAATGAAGTCAAAGAGTCTCTTAAACATATGAAGGGTGGTAAATTGGTAGGACCAGATAATATTCCTATAGAAGTTTGGAAAATACTAGGAGAAATAGGAATCACTTGGCTCACGAGACTATTTAATGAAATATGAAAAAACCAAAAGATGCCCGAGGAATGGAGAGCAAGTACACTTATACCCATATATAAGAACAAGGGAGACATTTAAAATTGTATGAATTATCGAGGTATCAAGTTAATGAGTCATACTATGAAATTATGGGAAAGAATTATTGAACGTAGGTTAAGACAAGTATCAAGTACAACCGAGAACCAATTTGGATTTATGTCAGGTAGATCTACTATTGAAGCGATTCACCTTTTGAGACGTCTTATGGAACATTTTAGAGCAAAAAAGAAAGACCTTTACATGATATTTATTGATCTAGGAAAAGCTTATGATAGAGTACCGAGGGAGGTGCTTTGGAGAACTTTGGAAAAAAGAGGTATCCCATTGACATATATTAACCTTATAAGAGATATGTATGATGGTGCAAAAACATGTGTGAGGACTCATGAAGGAACGACAGACTTTTTTGAAGTTAATATTGGTTACATCAAGGATCAACTTTAAGTCCATACTTATTTATAATGGTGATGGATGAGTTAACAAAACATAATCAAGATGAAGTACCTTGGTGTATGTTATTTGCAGATGACATTATATTAGTGGAGGAGTCTAAGGGAAAATTTAATAGAAAATTGGAACTATGGAGAGAAACATTAGAAAGCAAAGGCCTCCGACTTAGTAGAACCAAGACAGAATATACGGAATGTAAGTTTGATCATTTGGTTACTTCAAAGGACATAGAAATTAAAATTGGCACACATTGCATTCCCCAAAAGGAAAGTTTTAAATACCTAGGGTCAATTTTTCACAGTGATGGAAGAATTGATGGAGATGTTATACATAGAATTAATGCTAGTTGGTTAAAATGAAGAAGAGCATCAGGTATTCTTTGTGATAAGAAGATACCATTAAAATTAAAAGATAAATATTATAGAGCAGCAATTAGGCCCACCATGTTTTATGGTTCTGAGTGTTGGGTAGTTAATCTTCAACATGTACAAAAGATGTCTGTGATAGAAATGAAGATGTTGAGATGGATGAGTGGTCATACAAGAAAAGACCGTATATATAATGAGGTTATTAGAAACAAATTAGGAGTGGCACTAATAGAGGATAAAATGTGAGAACATCATTTAAGATGGTTTGGACATATAAAATGAAGATCAAAAGAGGAACCTTTAAGAAGGTTAGAAAAACTAAATTTGGAAAGTATTAAAAGCGGTAGAGGATGACCACAAAAGTGTTGGAAAGAAACAACGAAGAATGATCTAGCTTATTGGGAGTTAACTGCTAACATGGCACACGATAGGGATCTGTGGAAACAAAGAATTGATGTAGCCGACCCCGTCTAGTATGGGAAAAGGCTTAGTTGTTGTTGTTGTTGTGAAAACCAAACCTGAACCGATTTGTGTACCTGAACTGAACCATTCGGTTTGGTGCTGTTATTCTGTGTACCCGAATTCTCTCTCTTACTCTTTCTCTATATAGGTATGTGTATGTGTATTTATATATGTGCATATGTGTATATATATAAATATACACTATACACACACACACACACACACACACACATATATATATATATACATGTATATATGTATGTCTATGTATGTGTACATATGTGCATATATGTGTGTGTGTGTGTGTATATATATATATATATATATATATATATATATATATATATGTATGTATGTATATATGCATATACAGGTTTATTCACTTTTCAAACCTTGAAAACCGAACTGAACCGATAAACCAATTTTTTTTAAAGACCAAACCGAACCGATGGTTCGGTTATACCTGAATAATGCTCAGCCCTAGTTGAATCAATGGAAGTGGGAATTGATGTCCATCTAGCATCCAGAACCCGTCCCATTAGGATAAGGCATTACATTCTGTAATTGTTGGATACACAATCTTTTAGCAGGTGATTGAAAACTTTAAATGTTGGATTCATTTGTAGTTCAGGTTCTAATAGTTTCACTATCTCAGAGATAGTTCTATGTACTCTCGTAATGATAAATATTACAGCATGCTAGCATTTCTGCTGATTTTGGTTTTTCTTTTTTGTTTTATGCTCCCAATCTCAGGTTGAGTGTCGATTGTGTGGGAAATCTATCACTTCTGGGATGGATGTGCTCTGTGCGGTTCGTGGTTGTGAGCAGGCCTATCACAAAACCTGTGCTAAAAACGAGCTTGGATTCTCTGGCGTAACGGAGTTTAAGTGTCCACAACATGTAACAAACTTCTAGCTACTGCATATCTAATATAGCTTTTATGTCTAACTGGCATTTTTGTTTCTTTAGAGCATTTATTGTAAATTATGGAGGAGTTACACAAAAAAAATCATTCTATAGCTACAATCATCAGAAAGGGTTCCTACAGAGTACAGATTTTTATCTATATCTGGATTGTGTATCTTAGTCTTGCCTTCCATGAATGTGTAGCCAGTCACAGGTTCTTGAAGTCTCTAGAGTTGGAGATTTGTACACCTTATGTGGATTTGATTGGATAATTTGTCTATCTCGTGGGTGTGGGAAGAAAGATATACATGCACGACTCATTTCATGAACATGACTGAACTTTTTGGAGATAGGATATAATGACTTCTTGATGGTTATTGTGATTTTCAATGTCCACAGAAAGAACCACATTAAAAGGACTTCCTTCAGTGTGTCAACCATGTAAATGAGTTACATACCAATCTTAGAGGAGCGTCAATCCAAAACGGTGTGCTTGTATTATGTTTTTTTGTTAATAACTCGTTATGGTCGTTATGGATTAGAGATGTCAAAATGGGTCTGGCCCGGCCCTGGAAAAATGCAGGACCAGGCCAGACATTTCTGGCCCTGGGGGCCGATGCGGGCTGCAGGGCAGATGTTATATAAAAATTATACATATATGTAATCAAAAAAACTATACATACACACACATATATGTGTTCCAATCATGTAGTTTTTCTGGTGAATAACTTGGTATGGTGTGTATTGACATACTCCTTGCCATTCACTATGTCAAAAGCAGCATTCACTTTTGTGTACTTTTTCCAAGATATATCTTTCTCCATAGACTGGCTATAACACCATATAAGGGCTTAACAGACACCACTTTTTAGTATTTTTCTTTTTCCTAGTAGGAGGTACTTTTCTTCCTCCAACTTTATTTTCTTTTCTTTGCCCCTTCTACCTCCTGCTACCTTCCTTTCTTTGTTCTCCTTCTTCTGACATCTCCCTTATTGTTTTCCTTTTTCCTTTTCTCCCTCTTCTTTCTCCACCTCTTTCCTCTTATTTCAAATCTTGCTTTCTTCTACTTACACCTCTTTTTCTTTAACTTTGGCATTTTTCTTCTTTTCATGTATTCATAATACATATGCTTTACCTCGACGACGTATGGAAATGCTTGTTTTTGTTTTGTGATATTTTATTTACCTTGAGTATTTGACAACAACTTTGCTAGTTTAACCAAATTAGACTGAACCACCCTTTTCCCACACTAAGGGTTGGCAAAATGGATCCTTAGTTACCATAGAGCTTGATCCTATGCCATATTAGCATTTAACTCTATAAGGAAACGATCACGCTTCATTGTTTTCTTCAAACATTTTAGGGGTCTGCTTCTATCTCTTTTAAAGTGTTCACTATCTAATTTCCATATCATCTTAACGGAGCTTCACACTATACCCTCTCCAAAAGTCCAAATACCTCATTCATGTCTCTCTCATATTATCTTCTAGGTGTTCACTATCAAAATTCAACGATTTTTTAACTTCCATAGCCTGACTAATTGTCAATTTTTACATAGAGGCTAACTGGGCCTTTAGGGGTCCAATAGTTGGGGTTTGTGACCTTTAATGTAGCATTCTATGATTTTCACTAATGATAATAGTCACAATATTGTGTTGGACTTGTGATGAGGGGATATCCATGTATAATTCAAAACGCACACTAATGTAGATTAAAGGCCTGTTTATTTTGCTGGAGCTGATACCATGTATGTACTTGTAATATCACTTGAACTTGTCAGCAACTTTCAGAAACTGTGGCTCAAAGACATGTATTTTAGTGTGTTTTCTCTTTTAGAATTGTAAATGCAACACAAGTTTGTCTTTGATGACTAAGAGATCTTCTCTTGCCCAAAACAGTCCTGCTTCTTGTGCAAGCAGAAAGGTTATTGGCGGTGCATGCTATGTACTGTGGCAGCTCACTCTAAATGTTCTCCTTGGCCAGAGGCCATACTTTTCCCCAAAAATAAGCCAGGAAGGGCTATTTGTTGGAGACATTCTTCTGATTGGAGATTGCAAAAGGTCAACTTCTTCCTTCCTTATCCAGAAGCATTATATACTTCCATTTGATCTTACTCTTTTGTACTTTGTATCAACAATTCTCAATTTGCAGGTAGTTTCCATTTGAATTCTTTAATGTTCAGGTGTATATTTGCTAGATACAATACAATCACACAACCAAAGTCATAGAATGTTTGCGAAGAGAGAAAGGACACACGCACATGACAGTGGGATGTATATCCACGAGTGCAGGAACCAGATAGAAATGTTTGTGTGTCATATGGATGTATGCGCAAATTTAGTGGGTTGATGGTGTGCCTTATTGGACCCCTGATGTTGCAATCCTATTCACAAACTCTTCATTGGACGTTCTGATATCTTGTTGGTACCTGCCATTAAGGATGTGTGTTTATGGATTCTCATGCTTATCACATCTACAACGGACTTTTACTGTAAGGGATTCTCATGTTTATGGAGCAGCAAAATTGCACTTCATTATGCGACTTACATAGTGCTTTTTTGAAAATATTGTTTGAAGCTTATATTGTAAGGGATCACCCTTGCATGGCCGGTCCCAAGCCTGGATAAAGGAGGAGGGTTGCATTAGGCTTTCAACAGCCATTGTAAAACATCGTCGGGCTTACCATGGATTCTAAAAATACAAAGAATCCATGTAGCTGACCCATCTAGTATGGGAAAAGGCTTAGCTGTAGTTGTAGTAGTAATGTTTGAAGCTTTTACTGTTTCCGTGATATTCATCTTGCCACTATCATTATTCATGATTCTTCTTGTAAATACTTGATCTAATGGGAAGATTTTTCTTTGATGCTTTGGTCTTCCAACATCTTATTTTCCATTGATTAGGTTGTCTGACAGGAATGCTATATCTTGGATGTACAGCATGAAGATCCCATAAATAACATTGAGGTTTGTGTTTCTCTTTCATCAGCCCATCTTTTGCATTGTGAGGCAAATCAGTTAGCTGTTGTTACTTGTCAGCTCACTCTCTGTGATTCCCCAGCTCTGGAGATTCCTGACACAACTTTATTTTTTTTCAATATTTGCCTCTGTAATCAACCCTTTTACTATGAGATGCTGTCTTGTCTACAAAAAGATGCCCCTGTCGCCTATACTGCAAGGCTCCACCTATGCGGTTATTTTGCATTTTCATTAATTATCACCTATAGCATTTATGTCATTGTTTAACCAAACCCAAAGCAGGGTTGCTACATGGATTGTTATTTGCCGTTGTGGTCTATCTTCTGTCATACTGATAGTTATTTTCAGTTCATGCTTTTGTGATGAACCTTGTTTTGTGCTTCCGGTGTTTGCCATCAAGTGCTTGAACTTCTTAGTCATTGCATATACTTATCCTACATTTAGCAGCATACTAGAAGTTTGATTCTTTGCTTACGTCAATGCAGGAAGTTTTCCACCGGTTGCCACTGCCATACATTGAGGTGGATTTTAAGATCGATATGGTACACAACTGTACATTCAACAATGAAGTGGAGCCTGGTCCTTATGTACATATTAAACGTAGTATCCTTCCATACAGTCTCTCTCTGTGTCATCTTTGTCTTTATCTCTCCCACTCTCTCTTGCATGCACACTGAAACACACGTACACTCACTTTCTGAGCCATTCACTGAAGTTTGTGCTTCTCAATTGTAGCATTCAAATGACAAGATGAATTCAACCGTGTGACATTGCATGAACAATAACTAATACTCCTGTCAGTGCCTTGATTTTTGAGTCCATAAAGTGATCTTAACTGGAGAATAGATGTATATTTAATCAAGAAGAAGCGCGACACTTCAGATTTTGGCACAGGATGCACTAGTTGTGACGCAAACTCATTATGTCTAGAAGACTGTGAGTGCAGGTGCTCTAGTTATCTGCTTATTCTGCCATTTGCAAAATATTTTACATGCATTTATTCATGTGTTATCATTCTCCTTTTACAAAACTATCTGTGAAAATTAATTTGATCTCTTTCCAATGCAATTGTCGTGCTTTTATAGTTTGCCGTTGGTTGTTTGTGTTTGGGAATACTTAATGTGAAGTGCTGTCAACCAAAAGCAAAATCAAAACCAAGCCCTTTTCCACACTATATGAGGTTGGTCACATGGATTCTTAGCCACCATTGGCGCGATCTTGTGTGATATTAGCATTTAAGTCATGAAAGCAAGATCAAGTTCTATCGTTTCCTTCCAGCACTTTAGAGACTTTGCCCTCTGTCTTTTTAGGTGCTCACTATCCAAATTCTTATTTTTTCTAGTTACAGCTTTTAACAGGAGCTTCACATGGCTGCCTTTCCAAATGCTAGCCACCTTAAACTTGGCTTTCTAATTTTATCTTCAATTGGCACTATACTAATTTTTCTGTAATAACTTTGTTACTGATCGGATGTTGTCTTGTTGGACCATCTATCCACTTCAATGTCTTCAGTTTTTGCCTCAGTATGACCAGCCAGTACTTGGTATCATAGAGTATTTATTGGTTAGTTGCCTTATAATATACCTTTGGATTTTTGTGGTATCTATTTTGTTGTCAGATATGCCCTTCTCCATTTTAACCAACCTGTGTTTCATCGACAATTCTTCCATCTTGTTGAAATGCTAATCTTGCTATATGAAATTATCTTTCTCGAGAATGCAATATATACTAACTTTTAACTTCTGTGGCATACTTTTCAGTCGCAATATTGAACTTGTATTCCATGTACTGTTTTTGTTTTACTAAGTCGAAAACCCTTTGCTTGTAAGGAGAGACGGGATTCTCTCTATGGTTTGAGGTTATTGTGAACTCATTCCCTGTTCTTATTCCAGCAACTAAATGTCATTTGTCAATAACATGCACATGCATGAAAGCATTTGAACTTCAATGTGCTTCTATAGTTTATCCATAAGTACTGTGAACTGCTATTGCAAATTAATAATTACATTTGGTTTTTATCATTATGAAACTTTATGTTGATTGGTTTTTGTAGCTGACCCTGGGGAATACTGCAGTGTTAGATTCAAATTCACTTAGTGTTACTCTTGATCCAATACACAAATGTATTCTTCATGGTTGATAATCTATACCACATGAGTGCAAATGTGGATGGAGGTACAGCTGCGAGTGTTGCGGTGTGCTATTGGAGTTTCTGAAATCATAACGTGGACACAAATGGCATACAAACATTACCACACACACCGAACATATATTCACATGGTAAAGTAAGGTTAACATGTAGATAATGTTGTGCCTTTTGTGAGATGAAAAGTGTCCTCTGTTCTCAAGGGGAAGAAAAAGTCCAACTTCTTGAAACCAACCATTTTTAGATTGGTTTTTCCTAGAGTAAATAACCTTTATACCCTAAAAAGAAACTATGCATATCAAACATGCATCGCTTTCAAGTGGGTTTGAGTCTTAATAGGTTAAATGCATGAAACTTTGAACTGGCTTGGTGTATGTGTGTGTTATTTACATCACACACACACACACACACACACACATATATATATATATATATATATATATATATATATATATAGAGAGAGAGAGAGAGAGAGAGAGAGTAATAAGCATGTTATGTAATTAATATTTGTTATGATGTTTTAGGCGTTTCAAAGAAATTCATCTCTCCATGTTCTCATATTTGTTGTGAGCAGTAACTGTCTCCATCTATGTGAAGTTTGCTTTCTCTCCAATTAGGGAGCCACCTTCTTTCAGAATTGCTAAAATGACATTATATATGCTTGATGAGTTGCCTATCTCAGAAGAATGGTTTTGTAGGGTTCAATCTGTTAGCTGTTCAAAGAAATGCTATTGCGCAGAAAAATGCAAAAACAGGCCATTTCGGAAGGAGAAAAAAGTTAAAATTGTCAAGGTATAATCTGTTGGATCAGTAACCCTTCATTGTCATGACATTAATTTTCAATCTTTTTTATCGTGTTTGCAGGCATGGACATGGGAAAATGCTTGTATATGTTCTGAAAAAGTATTCTTCGTAATCAAATAATGTTTTTATTAAAATTAATAGGCCAACGAAAAGTATCTAAATCATTTTCTCAAATAGTTACTGGTGTTCATAAGAGATTTGTAAGTGGGTATCTAAATCATTTGATTTCCCTCATGTTTGAAATCATGTCTCAATCAATGTTTAATCTACTTATAGAATTAGAGTAGCCATGGTAGTATGAGTTTGCCGTAATAGATGATTCTCTTTTATTGTCTTTCTTTTGTGTATATCGTCTTAATGTTTCAAGGTGCATTTGTAATTTTGTTTTTTATAAGTTCTTCCAAGGTCCTAGCGAAGTTTCATTTACTCATGTACCTAAATGAAGTTTTTTTGGGGCTACAAGAGGAGGCCGAATTCTAACATACCCACCCACCTGCCCATGCATGCACCCCTTGGGAGTCGAATTCCCCACCTAAATGAAGTTTTTGTCTCTACAGATATTTTGCTTGCTATTTTGAGTAGAGTGATGCTACTCAAGACTTTCTTTGACAAGGTTTCAAGGATTCATGGTGCAGTTCTACTGTCCATACTTTCTTGTTTTCTCATATTCCCAAAATCAATCTTTGACAAGGTGCCCATCACAACATATGGTAAGCACCAGCTGCACTTGACAAGATCATGTTTAACCTTGTGCGTGTTGGCCTTCCTCTTTAGGAGTAGATGCCAAAGCACTAACAGTATGAGATGAGCTTGACTTGAATAAAGTATGAAAGAGGATAGGAGACATGTAGTACACTTTGTTGTGCTTTCAGCACCAAGCAGAGACATGCCTAGTTCTGGTTAAACCAAAAGGAGTTAGGAGACATGTAGTAGATGCTGTTGTGCTTTCAGCAGCCCATTTAAACATGACCGGTTCCGGGTGAACCAAGCCACCGTTTACAAACCAGTGGTTCTGGTCGTCTCGAAACTTGGAACCATAACAGAGAACCGGCTTGGGGTCGGTTTCAATTCCCATGCCGGTTGTAGGGTGGTTCCATTTCCAGTTAAAAGGCTGGCTCTGAGGGGTTTCAAGGTTGATTTTCAACTTATACCACTCACAATGTTTGGAAGTTATTTAAAAAAAAGGGCTCATTCGGTCAAGCAAGGACCAATGTCTAGGGCAGGCTCCAAATGATTGGGTAGTGTGCGATTCCAAATCAGTGATTCTAAGGCAATTGCCAAGGTCTAGGGCAGGCTCCAAATGATTGGGTAGTGTGCGATTCCAAATCATTGATTCTAAGGCAATTGCCAAGGTCTAGGGCAGGCTCCAAATGATTGGGTAGTGTGCGATTCCAAATCAGTGATTCCAAGGCAATTGCGGACCATTGTTCTAACTGGACTTGAATTGTTGGGTTTCTCCCCGGTTCCAATTGTTATTCGTGTCTGGTTCACAAAATGTGTGAACCATCACTGAACCGGGGGTCTCTGGTTCGGCTGATTCTGGGTCTCTCTGGTTTGGCTCAGTTTGGTTTCTCTTCAAACCACCATTCCATGTTCAAACCGTTATGTCTAAACCTATGTCAAATTTCTTTGAGAAGAGGATGCCCTGCTAAGTTTCCGGCCAATTAGAGTTTTGCTTTTAACATACCAGAGTTGTGACATTTCTATATGTTGAATGGAATTGGTAAAACACTCCTATATGTTGAATGCTACAGTAGTTTATAGTTTGTTAAAAGCTGTCACCTATAGTGCTTACCTATGGTTACCCAGACGGGGTCCTTAGTGCCTCAGCCCCACATTAGTAGATTGAGCGGTACACATAGGTCAAACAAATAGGAAAAAAACTATATCAACAAATAAATATGAGATTGAATATTTACAAAATTGCATCTTATGAAGTATAGATCAATTCAATAAATAGCAAGATACATGTACTTCACAAACAATGAAATATGTATATTACTAAAAAACTGAAAAATAGCATTCATACAATCTGGTTGGTTAGTGAAAAAGTAAATCATGTTACTGTGAAGACACAAGACATCAAGAACAAGCATAATATATAACATAATTAAAAAAAAACGAACATGTGACTGTAATTTGTAATAAATAAGTATATGACAACTAGTCAAGAATGAAAAAAATAATACTTTGTATATCATGATGCTATCTTAAGGTCACAGAAACAATAAAAGAAAGAAGAAAAAACATGTTCTGTTATTTGGTTCTGTCTGACGTAAGTGCTTTTGAATTTCAATTGGATAAAGCAAATCAAAGTATTTGAGACTCTCACACAACAAGCATATTAAACTAATACTAGGTTCACAGTTGTTATTTTGCAAAAATTTTAAAAATTAATGTGAAGATGGAGAAGTGACATAGCATAGGGTCAGTGCTAGGGGCCATGTGCATACGACCATATTAGAAGAGCATGTCTAATATAGACTGTTGAAGAATATGTTTATCCAGTGTCTTTGTGTTAGATTTATGTTTCTAGGTATTATTGGAGTTGCCCGAAACTGTAGGGCATTTTGGTAATTTTCTGTATTAGGGGTATTTTGATCATTTTACGTTTTACAAATCCTTATATAAGGGCTGATATGTTGTATTAGGGAAGAACTCGCTGGGATTAAGAAAGAGAGAGAGAAAGAGGGGGGGCGGCCTCCATTGGAGGTCCGCCCCCCCTCCTTCGATCTCCATGTTTTCTTTTTCATCGTGTATTCTTGTTTTCTATTATCGATTATCCGCTGCGCATCCACATTTTCAACATGGTATCAGAGCCTATAAGGTCAGTAAATCAGTGGTTTGTTTCTTGAAAAGAAGAAGTATTCGGCATGGAGTAGTGTTAAAAGTTTTGGGAAGAATCCATACTGAAATCGTTGTTGAAAGGTTAGTTATTTGTAACAACTAAGTGGCAAGATAACAACCATTGTGACCAGCCGATTGAAGAAGGCCAATCTATGTGTGTAGACTTCCACTTTTATGTGTGCTTGTAATTTCGCTGAAGAATCTCTCTTGGTCGACTGAAGAGTCACATTGTTTGTTGAAAAATCTCTCTTGGCAATGGCCCAGATTATTTATGCACTTTGAAGATAATGGATGAATCTTATCAGCAATTTGCTATGCCCATCACATTCTTCGCTCAGGAGGTGGGAAAACTTCCCTGTTTCAAGTAAGTAGGAGACATAGTTCGTCTTCATCGAGTTATGATGAGAATCCACAACGGAGTTGCTTTTCCTTGGTACCACAAGAAAATTTCTTCTTTTTATTCTGTTTGAGGGAAACTGCGGCAAGGACTTTAATCCATATCAGGCCTCTTCTCGCTTCCATATTACTGATCGTGATAAGCTCTGTATTGCAAAATTGAGAAGGTGGTTCGGAAGTTATCATTTTGGTTCAGGACTAAACATGAAAGAGTCCAAAGAGGGATTAAATGAGTTCTCTTCAGCTGAAGGAGGTCAAGGAGGGCCATTATTTTGATTTGATCTGCCATGAAGAAGGTTATTGGCCAACTTATCATGATGGCTTTACATATGATTTACCATTGAGGAAGGTATGACAACAGTTATTGAGCCGTGAACGGGCAATCAAAGTGGAACAGAAAGAATATGTTGATTTTTTGAAATCCTTTACTCACCCAATATGTCATGAATGCTACCACGGAATTGGGCCTAATTTCATTAGATCTGCAATTGATAAACAATCAACTATGAGAATGGAGATATCGTGGACTGTGTGGACATGGCTGCTGTAGGTTATGCATTTATTGCATAAGGAGCCTTAACCATCTTCTTAATGCTGCAGGCAGAAGTTTCAAGACTCATATTTATTGCATATGGCTGCTACATCTAAAACTATTCGTATTCCCAAGAAAGTGGAGCAGATTTTTTTTGGTTGGCTGCATTTACTGCATCTGGGCAGTAATGGGCCTTGCTATACTGGCCGCATTTAAGGTGATTCCGTGGATTTCTAGACAGTGACTGATTACCAAGTTCCAAGGTGGTGACTGCAACAATTAATAAGGATGGATTTTTGACAGTCTGGATATTGACATGCAGACGGTTGCTAGGAAAAGATGTAAGAGGCATATGTCAGATACAGATGAATATGTTTCCAATGCTGAAGGCTTCCTGACAGACGCAGAGACAATGTCAGCAACATATCGCAAAATGAAGACTTTGTGCATTAACATAACTGATGAGATTCAGACATATATAAAGATCCATAATCAGCATATCTTCCCAAGTTCAATAGACCTGACACATATAGCAGCTGCCGTTTACAGCACTGAGTTATCCAACAGATTGAAAGGATTTCTTATGGCATGCCCACCATCTGGTCCCTCACCTCATGTAACAACACTGAGTTCTGAACCTCTTCTCTTGGAATATAAGTCACATAAATGGAGGAGTAGAATCCAAAAATTTGTTCCATTATTACATAGTACAGTGGATTCAAGATAAGCGAGATATCCTGGTTGATCGTTGCAAAGGAGACAAGGCACCGCTTTGTGGAATAACAACCCAGAATTCAACTTCACCATTCGTCGAGTATATGTATGACCAAATCAGGAAAACTTTGGTCGAGTGAAATATTGATGCCTTTGAAAGACAGCATTCAAAAGAAGCTTGAGATGCAAGTACAGAAATTTACGAGGCGACAATCTGTGTCCCTTTACATTGTTCCTAATCGACTAGGGACATTCCTAAACACTGTCAAGCGGATTCTTGACATTCTGCACTGCAAAGTCGAGAGCATTTTAAGATCATGGGCATCTTGTCTCCCTGGTAATGGTGAGAAAATAGCTGGTATCTTTGGGGAACAGCTTAACGGAATCACTGTAATGCTGAGAGGTTCACTTTCTCATTAAAAGGGAAGCAAAGAAAAGATAATGAATGTGATGATGGTGCAAGCACCAGGGTGAACAGCGCTAGACATACTTCTACTTCTGACGTCCAGAACTTGACACATGATGCTTTGTCACAAGCCGATTCTATCACAAAGCACACATAAATTGGTGTGAAAACAAAAGAAAAAAGGGAGGCAGGCGAAGTTGTAGAGGTACCAACGTACTACAGAGTGCAAGGCAAAAGCTCTTGTAGAAAAGAAAGCTCGAGATATTCTTGAACAAAGGGAGCAGGCAGAAAGAAATAGGTTAGGAGAAAGTCTTGATGACACTGAATTCAAAAGATGGTCATGTTGCCACATTTGGAGATGATATTGCTATTAAAGCCTTGCTACGGCTATGGTATGAAGAGAAAGCTGCTTGCTTGATAAAGCAAACTAATGATGATGAAGTTCAGTCTGAAACAGAGCTTGTGTTGAAAAGCATACGAGTATATGAAGATGTTCGATGAAATGCTTAAGGAATAGATGAGTAACATGAACAAGAAGTGTTTGAGGAAATGTTTAAGGGAACTGAAAAATTCTTGTAAAAGTTTGCAGTTATGAGAATTGCTAAAATGTGTGTTGCAGTCAAAGTAACTGCTTATGTTGATGTTGTAACAGCCAGGATGACTGCTTTGTTGTTGTGACAGCCAAGATGGCTGCTTTGATGTTGTGACAATCATGATGATTGCTTTATTGATGTGATAGCCAGGATGGCTGTTTTGATGTTGTGACAGCCAGAATGGTTGCTTTGTTGATGTGACAACTAGGATGGCTGCTTTGTTGATGTGACAACTAGGATGACTGTTTTGTTGTTGTGACAGCCAAGATGGCTGCTTTGTTATTGTTACAGCTAAGAAGGTTGGGTTGATAGTGCAGCCAGAGATGCTACTTGTGATGACAAGCCAGGAAGGTTAATATATTTTTCAACCAAAGAAGTTGTTAAAGATCAAGATCAGTGATGAAGACAGATGAAGAACGTTGTAAGTAGATATGAAGATTTTTTGGCAAGTTTGGAGTTCGAAGTATCCCACTCCCAACTTTAGGGGGGTGTTGAAGAATATGTTTATCCAGTGTCTTTGTGTTAGATTTATGTTTCTAGGTATTATTGGACTCGCCCGAAACTGTAGGGGCATTTTGGTAATTTTTTGTACTAGGGGTATTTTAGTCATTTTACATTTTACAGCTTCTTATATAAGGGCTGATAGGTTGTATTAGGGAAGAACTCACTGGGATTAAGAAAGAGAGAGAAAGAGGGGGGCCGGCCTCCATTGGAGGTCTGCCCCCCCTCCTCCGATCTCCATGTTTTCTTCTTCATCGTGTATTCTTGTTTTCTATTATCGATTATCTGCTGCGCATCCACATTTCCAACATAGACATGTAGGGTGATGCCTCTTTTAGAGGTTTTCTTATTCAAAGGTGCTAGGTTCCGACTTTTAATTTTCCACGCTATGGTTTTATTGTTCTACATTGATACTTATTCTTTTATGGGATTTGTGCAATACAATTAGTATTATAATTGTATATATTGCTAGTTGTGATTTGTTATATTGTGAATAGCAGTAACAGTGTCACTTGTATTTATATTATTCACACATAGGACGGTTCCTTTCTTCTTTTTTTGTTCTCGAAGCCATCACACTTTAGTTGTATATCACTAATTATTATTGTTTTTGTTCTTGTTTTGTTAATATTAGATGGCTATATGTTCCTTTATAATCCTTTTATTGTGCACTTTCTGTGAAATAATTATATATTCTCATGTTGCTCAACATTCTTGGTGATGATGAACCTCTTTTTATTTGAATGAGTGGACAAGCTTATACCTTCACTTTGGCATTTAAGCTTGCCACATATATCCTGAGCATTTAGAATGAATTTATCCCTTGTGAATGCTTCCGTTGGTGTTTTTCTTTTCCTTTCTTTAAGAAGTGAAGCTTGTAACTTTATATTATTCTGTTATGAGTAAGCTGTTCTTCTCTGTTTAGGTTCTGCATAGGTCTATTATTCTCTAATATTGCATGTCTTCTGCATTTGGTTCTTCCCAAATGGCTAAAGCTGAAACAATTACTTTTGTAGACCGAATTGTGCGGGTGGGGGGTGGAAGCTGCCGAGCCAATTAAGAAAGGGGAGTTTTTGATAGAATATATTGGTGAAGGTATAATTTTCAGTCAGCCTAGCATATTATAAGAATGTCATGAAATTTTCTTTGTGCTAGAGCAGCAGCTCAATTTCACTATTTTTTAATGTTTTCGTAGTCATGACAGTTTAACTTTTTAACTCGATTTTCCAATATGGCACATCTAACGTCATTTGTGAAAGTACAATGTCGCAACTTCATTACTGGATTTTCCAATATGGCACATCTAACGTCATTTGTGAAAGTACAATGTCACAACTTCATTTTCAACCAACTTCTCCGTTTTTAATGGAAGTCTTATAAGACATATCGGCCTTTTGAAATCAAATGTTTGGGTTCTTGACCTTTGTTCATTCATCTATCCTATTGTTCAGCATGCAGCTTATTCTTTCGCACTTTGTACTTTATGTTTAAGCATATCCATTCTTCCATACAACAACAACTAAGTCTTTTTCCATACTAGACGGGGTCGGCTACATGAATTCTTTGTTTCCACAGAGCCCTATCATGTGACATGTTCGCAGTTAACTCACAATAAGCTTGATCATTCTTTATTGTTTCTTTCCAACACTTTTGTGGTCGTCCTCTACCTCTTTTAATACTTTCAAAATCTAGTCTTTCATACCTTCTTAGAGGTTCTTCTTTTAATCTTCTTTCTATATGTCCAAACCACCTTAAATGATATTCTCTCATTTTATCCTCTATCGGTGCCACACATTTGTCCAGTTCTTATTTAACTATATTTACTTAATTGTTAATTCTCTGCAAGAATGAATTATTCTTATTCCTCAATTATAGATAATTCCATTTTGCTTCTTATTTGGTGGTTACTATATCAAGTTCATCTAATTTCTAATTGATTTTGAATAACTTTTTGATGTTTCAGTCATTGATGATGCCTTGTGTGAAGCAAGGCTTTGGGATATGAAGTATAAAGGAGATGAGAATTTTTACATGTGTGAAATCCGTAAGGACTTCATAATTGATGCTACATTCAAGGGAAATGCTTCTCGGTTCTTGAATCATAGCTGTGAACCCAATTGCAAATTAGAAAAATGGTTTGTGTTTCCTTATATTTGAATAGCCAGCAAATCTTTTTATCTGTTTGTTTATTTGATTTTCTATCCAGCTACCTTTTTGTCTTGTCTGCATTTGAGCACATTTCACATGACTGCCACTATCCAACTGCCTTCATTCAGTTGTGCTCTAATTTTTCACAGGCAGGTTGATGGGGAAACACGTGTTGGCGTTTTTGCTTCTAGGGATATTCAAGTTGGGGAACCACTTACGTATGACTATAGGTAATTGTAATATTTATAAGTTTACTTTGTAATACTCATTCGGCTGTTGATATATTTTGTTTGCTTTAGTTTCTACTTTATTCCTGAACTTTTATGTTACATTAATTGCATATATTCGTTGCTTGAAGGACTTTGCAAATTGTTAGATCTAGCATTCTTTCTGTATTCGTGGTCTGAGGTTTCAGAGGCGACCATGCTATTTGGTGTCATTGCATTTTGTGTAAAGAAAAATATAAGTTCCTTAATTGAATATCAAATCTATATACAAACAGCCACACAGGGCTTCAATTACTGCACTTTATGCACTTTATTGATGTATAGAAGCGCTCTGTTTATAGAGCAAGGAAGAAGGATTTACAGCATTAGAAAGAAGGAAAGGGAATGGGGATGCCAACGGCTAGTTGGTGCCAGCAACGCTAACTGTCCCTGTCCCTAATGGCCAGGCCTGTTAGTCCATGTCTGACGGGCCCTAGTGGCCCGTCTCCTATTACATCTCATTTTAACATTTTGATGTGATAACTCAATCTTAAAGAAGGATATGCAACCAAACTAAGTGCTGATACGACATAGGAAAGGATCCACAGTAGACTGCAAACTGAGAATTGATGAAATCATCAAAACTGACATAATCTGCTCATTTCTGCTAAGTAGTATAAAAAAAAAAGAGGAACATGGAAGGAAAAGACCACAAGAATTAGAAATAAGAACAATGTGAGATGAAATGGAAAAGAAGGCCATAAGAAAAGGAAGGAAAAGCATATCTCAACATGGGAGGAAAATAAAGTGTTGAGCAAGATAACGAAAACATAGGCATGGGGAAACAATATTGCTGTTAACCTGACATCATGCAAATATATTTTCCACATGTAGGACAGATTCTCTTGATGGAATAAATTGGTATATATGTGATGCTAGAAAATATATGCTCATCAATTTTAATTACCAGAAAACGTGGTTGCTTTTGCATATGTTCTTAGTCGGTCCAGGTCACTGGCAAAATAGTTATATCAGGGCAGTGCCCTAAGAGGACATTGCTTCAAAAGTACTAAATGAATGACCCAATTGGAGTATATTTTGCCACCTGTATGGCCTTTGTAACAGCCAAAAATAATTAAAATAATAAATTTTACAAAAAAAAGTCGTGACATCAACAAATACAATAGATGGGCTCCAAAGGGGCACAACTCACTGGCTAGGGAGTTGGCTCTCTAATAGGTCCAGGAGTTCAATACCCGGAAGTGAATTGGTAAGGGGTCTGCCTAAACCCAGCTTGCGTATCCAAAAGAAAAAGGATGGATTCTTACACTTACAAGTTACAAGTTTTTCACTGGCTGGACAGTCATTAAACCTATTCTTTTTCTTTTGATGGTTTATATGGGCTTCAGTTTTGTAATTTGTGGTTTAAATCTTGTATAGTGTTGAGTCTGTTGCATTGATGCATACCCTCAAATGAATTGCATAAATTTGCAACATAACTTACCAGGCAACCATGGGTACGAGTAAAACTCGTTATGAAGATACTGGTATGACATCGTTTAACAGAGTATCGCTAGATACTGTTTGTCCATGGTATTCTTAGCAGGCCACATATAGTTTATCTTGTAAACTTGTCCATCAAGCTGCAAACTTGAGAATTGTTTATTTAAACATTTTCCTTGATGTATGTATCAAATTTTATAAGTTGAAAAGGTAAAACTACTGATAGTTAACCCTCTAGAAACTCTGATGTTATTCCAGGAAAAGTGGGTAAATACTAATAGATGTTCCAAGTTTTTTCCCAAAGATCATATCTGTATTTTTATTTATGCCAAAACATGTGCATTCACACACATGCATCTGTATTGGTGTGTGTGTGTGAGAGAGAGGTCTAAATATTAATAGATGTTCCAAGTTTTTCCCCAAAGGTATATCTGTACTTTTATTTATGCCAAAACATGTGCATTCACACACATGCATCTGTATTGGTGTGTGTGTGAGAGAGAGAGGTCTAAATATTAATAGATGTTCCAAGTTTTTCCCCAAAGGTATATCTGTACTTTTATTTATGCCAAAACATGCGCATAATCACGCACATTCACAAACTCATAGATGTGAGGGGGAGACTTGTGAATCTAAAAATAGTTTTTGTCCTTGCTAAGTACAGGTTTGTTCACTTTGGACATAATATCGAATGCTGCTGCGGTTCTTCAAATTGCCAGGGCTATCTTGGAAGCAAGAAAAAGAATGATAAACCTGTAATTAGAGGGTGGGGATTTAAGAGGAAGAGAACTTCAATACGCTATACGTCATGATGCACAACTACTATGATTCGTTATTCTGGATGTTACACACGCCTTGTGTTGCATTTGTTCAAAATTCGTTGTCACCTTTAATCCTGCTTTGTTGTTGTATGTGGGAGAAAAAACATAAGCTAATTCTTGTTTGTAATTTGTATGACGCATTGTATGAATTTAAAGAGGAATTTCCGCCATGTTATTTGCTTCAAAGGGATGAATTGTATTAGAAACAAATGAATCTATTTTATTGTAGAGATTAATGCCAATGCAAGATGGTGCACAGGTCAAACTAAGATTTTGATTTTGATATTGTTATTCAAAGATTCTCCCTGTTTGGCTAGAATTTAAATGAAACTGGTTTGACTCAGTCGGTAATGGAAGTGCATTTGCACCAAACTTGCCAGCTTAGAGCTTTTCTGTTCACGTCCGCCTGATGCAACACCGCTAGCAGGAGTTGCATGTACGAATTCAAATTCACCTGGGTTCTAAAATTATCCCATCAAATTTTATTTCTTGCACTTGTTTCAAAGCACAATCACATTAACTATATTGGCATCACCAAAACCAAATACAAACGTTCTCCCCCACTACTAGGGTTGATTATCATGACCAGCTAATACATTCTCTTTTTTGGTTTTTAATGAGGATGCAGAAGCCAGGTATGTACGCAGCAGGATTCAAACTCATGACCTGCATCACGTGTGTCAAGGGCCCTGCCAGGTGAGAACTTTTTGAGTGCTCAAACATTTTGCTTTCGTGAAAGATAATTGGAGTGCCTGTCCAAGTAATCTGGCTCAGAGTTACCATCCCCTGTTTGGAAGAAAGTCTTCTTGTACAAGCTTAGGGAAACTTGCTGATATGCCTTCTAGATATGATGCATTACATAAGACATGAACGGTATAAAAAACAACGGGGAGTCTGCCAATACAAATTAGAATGACAACTACGAACTCCTGAACCTGACGAGAACTACACCAGGTGTTTGGTAGGGCTAGGGTTTTGCAGGTAGCACTGTCTGAAAAGGAGCCTTCGTTTTAACTGATTAAATTACAGAGGTAAAATGGCAGTTTCCATCAACAGATTAGTCCACAAAGCATTATTGGAACCCCACAAAACCATATTCCCAATATTGACGACTTTTTGATTGGAGCAAGAATATGCTTATATCAAGCATCTTTCCTACCATTCTTCTACAAAGAAGTAGGAGGCACAGATTCTCCATAATGCTTTTCTTTTCATAGAGTTCATGCAGAACATGATGAGCTCAACTTATGGGCTAATTGTAGAAGTATGGAGACTGAAATGGCAGTACTGGACAGAACATGATTCATATTTGGGCTTTGTCTGGCTTAGAAAATTTAATAAACTGGATTGGACCAAGTTCTTGATCCAGATTCACATGACCCATCTCTTTTTAGCAGTTTTTGAATTCAGGCAAAATTTGACACAATGTATAGCATGCCCATATCGTATGCATCCATTGGATCTAGCATCGACCATTTAGTTCAAGGATTTTTTTTCCTTGATGCTATATTTTAACCACATGGATGGAATCAACCCATATTGTAGAATCACTGCTACAATTGGATCTTACTGTTTCAAAAGCTGAAGTTTTTCAATCTGA
Organism: Brasenia schreberi; assembly: GCA_036023115.1. Taxonomy (NCBI): domain Eukaryota; kingdom Viridiplantae; phylum Streptophyta; class Magnoliopsida; order Nymphaeales; family Cabombaceae; genus Brasenia; species Brasenia schreberi. The sequence continues at coordinate 11,210,720 of JAYKKT010000077.1, forward strand.
CCAAAAGAATGTAATTAGTTGAACAAAACGAGGGCGTTTTCATACATGGACTCAATGTAATTAGTTGAACAAAACGAGGTGGGTTTTGATACATGGACTCCCTTGGTCAGACAGTCGGGACGAAGACAGCTAACATTTAATAGATCATTGACAATTCTGAGATTTTGTCAAAAGAGGCACAGGTATTAAAAGGATTCGAAACCAGAGACGAATTTGAAAATGACCTGTCTTTTTCTTTTTTTTTTTTTTTTTGGATTACAAGTGGAGGCCCCTAACACCCACAACCACACATGCACCCTATGGGAGACTAACTCCCCATCAGCAGCAACAGCGCTCGAGTGTGTTGCTATTGAGCTAATGCCCTCGGTACTATCTCTGCCTTTTAAACATCAAGCTGAGTCTCCCTCCCTCTCTCTCTCTCCTCGCTCGCTCGCTCGAGAGAGAGATCCAAATAGGCTAAAATTTGGCTTCGGATTCAACTGAAAAATCTACTGTACGGTTAGTAGGTAGGATCTATTTTATGCATGGTGGGCCCATATTTTATGCATGTGTTCGGAACCTATTTGAACTTAGCATCCCTAATCTCATCAATATGAATTGAACTGATATTTCGGGATCAGCCCGACCGAAATAAAGAATTCGATACGCTTTACATTACGAAAGTTGAATTGGGGCTGAGTTCGACTAAGAACCAACTAACTTCACATATAAAAGCTTTAATAAGAAGTGTAAAAATTCCAAATATGGTTCACGCACTGGTTTACTTTCTTTTTTTGTGTTTCAGGCACATTTTTCTTCTCAAGTTTGACCTGATCCAGATCATGGTCAGGTACTATCATCCCAAAGAGAGGCCGAGGCCTCGAGTCACCTCGATCGAAGTGGGTTTCGGTCATACAGGATATAATTACAATTCATGTTTTATATCATGGGATTTGATTGTGATTCATGGTTCAAGCAATGAGATATATTAACATCAAGCGTTTGAACCATGAGTTATTTTGAATCCATGGTGCCTTGATGTAAAAAACGAATTTAATAAAAAAGTTGTAGTAAATGGTTTTTAACCACGAAGCATTTAATTTTGAGCCCATTTTCCTCACCCTAAAAATAAGTTCAATGAAAAAAGAAAAGCCCATGGTTTTAACCATGGCCTTTTTTAGCCAAAGGCATTTTCCTCTCACCCAAAAAGCTCTTAACAAGCCACAGACGCGTCTGAGACTTGTTCTTAATGTAAGGCGTTAAAATATAGCTAAACTAATTAGCCTTTAAATTGTACATATTATAATAACATTAAGCAGGAACATTATAGGATAATTTTGCTTAATCAATTCCAAAATAAATTATGAACAACTATCTGCCAGATAGAAAACCCCTGCATATTTTCAGCCACAAATCTCGGTCAGGTTCTGCGTCCTCCAACCTAGCTTTAATCTCCTCAGCAAAAGCATCCTGCAACACGTTATTCAACACAGCAAGCTGAATATAAAAAAGATCTAATTATCATCCCAAAGAAGCATCTAATATAGAACAGATTCGAACAGGGAACGGCAAGGCAAGTGGGACGATAAAGAAAAAAACCACCAAGAAAATCCTTTTACACGCACACACACACACACACACACACACACAGAGAGAGAGAGAGAGAGAGAGAGAGAGAGAGAGAGAGAGAGAGAGAGAGAGAGAGAGAGAGAGAGAGAGAGATGGGTAAGCTGGGGCTAGGAGGATTGGTACCAGTTGCACAACCTGCTGGTATCGAACTCAGAGCCTTCAACTTGAAGGTTTTCTCGAGTGGACCACCTAGCCAGGAGAGTCGAAGTTCTAGTGCAAGCACCGATGAAATCTTATATCAAACACAAACCTTACAAGCTGTAGGGTTAAATTCCGCGGGTTCGATATCAAGATCAGAAGAAATGACAAGAAATTCACATGGTGATTTAGGACCAAACAGGATGGCGATTAAGAACCCATGTAGCCGCTCCACTTGGTGGTTTTCATCACTCTGTGGTGAACAAAAGTATTTACATTCTGAGCTGTAAACCTTTGCCGACGCCCAGAGTCAGTGCATTACCTCTATCATATTGTTGCTCACAAGGCGATCCACAATGCTAAACAAAATATCCTTGCTGTACTCGGGGTGCCCTTAAATCCACAAGATATGATCGCCATGTTTTGTCAGAATAAGCTACAACTTCTGCACCAGCGGGAATCTCCCAAACCTGTTAATTGAAATATTCTAATAACATTTATCAATCAATCAAAATGATTGTCTTGCATATTCTTGATCAACCACCACACACACATTATTTGACTAAGCTCATTCATGAAAATGTTAGAATAGATTGCTTAAGACAACGGTAATATTTCTAATAATCATGTTTACTGAAGTCTGCATCTCTTCATTTTAACATGAAGATAGAGACTAAGATAAGGAGAAGGTGGTTACCTCGTCTTGATGGCACTGTATGATTGAAATTGAATGAGGAATTTTCGAGATCGATTTAGATATTTGCGGCATAACAGCTCGTCTGTTATTGTGACTCGTCTTAACCCAACGTCCCACCCTGCTTTTGCTCTCCCTGTCTTACTCCCTAGTGCTCTGCACAACACCTGCCAAGTTTTGCACACAAAGGCTTCAAACAGTGAACAACATTTCTAACGTTAAACTAGGCACAAAAATGGGCACTACCCTTTTGGGAATTAAAGATGGGCAGTGCGGTAAATGATGCACCGGTGCCACTTTAAAAATGAGGGGGGAAGGAAGGTTGTCTACGTTTGATGCCCGAATCTTCTTCTAATATAAAGAGTCGGAGGATCATAGTCGGCAGCATTTGAACATTTAGTATGCAAAGAAGAAATAGGCATCCAAACAGGGACTTTGCCTTTTGGCAATGTAAGCAAGGAAAGCGTGGTGAGATTTTACCGCTGTATCCCCTTCAAAATGTGAAAGGAGGGAAGGTTGTGTATTTTCATGCCCAAAATCTCGTGCTATGATGTGGAAGTGACAATGCGCATGGTGCAGCATTCCATGATTTAGTCCTGTCCATATTTTATCATAAATAAAAAGTCAGGGTGCCCTGATCGGTTATCTGAAGTTTCTCAAGGTATGAGTGAACTAGTTTCAGAGAAGTGGAGGAAGAAATGAAAGGCCAAAGCTTGAACCTGGTGACCGCAGCAGATACCGATGATCTTCTTGCGCATAGCGTCCAAAGTCTGCAACAAGAACCAGAGTTTGAGGATCCAAAGCTGGTTGCTGTGAGCATCATGAGGGCTCCCGCTCACCACAAATCCTTCGTACTCGTCGAGCTTTGTGAAGTCGGGGAGCTCACCCTTTACGACCCTGAACAGATCCCACTGTTGGCCTTCCTCCTCGAATACCTCCACAAATACGTTGAAGTATCCGCCGTACATCTTCTTCACATAATCAGAATCCTCAGCAGCTAGCAGAAGACCGAACTTTTTGCCTCTCTCAACCACCATTTGATCCCCCCTCTCTCTCTCTGAATGAGTTCAGATTTCAGATACGTTAAAAGCAGAGATCCAGTGGCTCTTTTTGTTTGGGAAGAGGAGGAGAGGACTCTCTCTCTCTAGTTCAGGGTGGTGTGGTAGGCGAAACCCTATATCTCTTATTATAATGTGGACAAAAGAGGAGAAGACGATTCGTTCTTTTTCTTGTACTTGACAGAGAGAAGAGGAATTTTAATTTAATTTTAACCCTTGTTGGATGCCTAAAACAGCACCACGGGCAACCATCGTGACCTCCTGCACCACCCACCCAGCACCCTCCTCAGTGGACCAAAATACGCCAACTGACAACCCCAGTACTCTCTCTCTCTCTCTCTATCTATATATATATATATGATAAATTTTGCCAAATCTACTGTCAATACATCACAATAGGTGAAGGAGGACATTTCCCAAGTCTGTATCACATATAGATACTCAGGATAAGTACCTAGAACTTCCTTCTTTAGTGCATAAATTGAAGGAAAAACAAATTTTAGTTCATAAAAGAGAAGGTGAAGAATAAACTAAGTAGTTCGAAAAGATGTTTGTTATCAGGTGGAGGTAAGGAGGTACTAAGCGATATCCTTTGGATGCTCGGAAACAACAGTTTCTCCATTAGAACATCATGTATAGGAAAAAGACGAAAGGTATAACGGGGTTTAAGGATCTTAATGTGGAAGCCGAGCGATACATGAGGGAGTACGAGTTAGACTTCGTCTGCGGCAGAGAATGCTAGTTCAAGACGTTAGCTGCCCTTTGTGCCAGACTGAACCAGAACTCATACTTCATATGATGGTGCTCTATGGTGCCCTTCATTACAAGAGTGCCACTTATAACAAGCCTTCACAAGCCGAATTGAGCTAAACAATCTCAGTGCCTAAGCCCAGCTTGCCTTCACCACACTCAGTTCATGAGGCATATTCGATGAACTAATACAAACGGTTTGCTAGCCTAACCACACACGTCGCCATTTCCCAGGCACTATTCTTTCGCCTTTTACTAAAGAATACCGTGTGCTCGCCGCTTAAAGCAGCATACGATAATTTTTGGAATGAGACCTTCCTCTGGAAGGTTCTTACCTTAACTTAGTCCTAAATTTTCTAATAGTGCCACTGCAAGAGTTATTTTCCTAAATTTTCTAATAGTGCCACTGCATGAGTTATCTAATATTGAAAATCTGACCAGCATATTCTGATAATGGAGTACCAGTCTAACTCTGACCTGTGGAACATATTGAAGATAATCTAGTATGATTCGAAGTACTACTTGCTATTGGCACACAAATGAAGACAAACTTGAAGATGAAAGCTATGGTATTTTGTTATAAGTTAATTTTCTGTGAACGGCAGAGTATCAAGACCTTATTAACAGCATAATTATAACTTATAAGTTCATGTGATTCACTACCGTTTTCTTTTTATCAGCCCAAGAAAAAGAGAGAGAGAAAAAAAAGGCAAAAGCAGTACTAGTCTATTGAAGGAAAAACTTGGACCAACTTTAGCAGCTGCAAAGGTTGAAAGGCTTCTTTGAACCTCTTCTCTACGGCAGAAGGACCAACCACACAGCGTGTCTGAGTCTGAATCTGATTTTTGTCTGAACCTGCTTTGGGGATGGGATTGAATTTGGCAACCCATTTTAGTGTTGAGCCCTTCAACCCAAAATAAGTTGTTGCAGATGCTGGTGAGGTGACATAGTCACTGATGAGGTAAGTGTTTTTTAATTGTGGGAGAGCAAGAGCATTGTTGCTGTTGGTGCATTTGTGTTGGTGCCATTTACAAGCCAAAGTGATGGGAGAGCAAGAGCTTTGTTGCTGTTGGTGCCATTTACAAGCCAAAGGGAAAAATTTAAGATTGTGTTGCTTTCTATATATGTATAGAGAGATATAAGAGTGGTAGAGCTTGGGGAAAAGCTCAAGCAGTCTGTGGGAGTTGCTTTGCCAGTTTTTATAGGAATGACTGTTTAGCAAAGGGTGGAAATCCTAGGGGTTTAATTAAAACCATGGAAATTGGAAACTGTTGAATGGCTTCTCTCTTATCCAAATGAATTGTCCAAGTTTTAATAACTAATATTTTTTTGGGTGTAATTTTAGATAATAACTTTTATACGTTCAATAATGAATATTCATAATAGTTATTAGAGTAAATAAATATTCAAGCTAGATAAATTTTGTTTTTCACATAATAGTTACAGGATAAGATTCTGAACGTTCTAAGAAAAAAAAAAAAGAACAACTTATATCAGAATTCAGGATAAAAGTATAATAAAACTCAACATTGAATAGAACCAATCTGCTTAATTCCCAAGGAGAACAATCTCTTTCAAAATTCTTATCTTTTATTCAGGAATTCAGGATAAAAGTATAATAAAACTCAACATTGAATAGAACCAATCTGCTTATCTTTTTTATTCCCAAGGACATCTATAAGACTATAATCGCTCTTTCAAAATTCAAAATATATGATGACTGGATCCATTGGAATCTTTAATGTATACAACTTGTAAATTTTGTACTTTGAGAACTGATTATACATGGTGCATATAACATACCTTAAAAGCCAGCATCATGTGATGATTACAGAATTACTACTAACAGTTGTTGCAATTCTCAAGCAATGGAAAGACCATTTTTGAGAACCCAAGAGAAACGATACATATAAAAGCAAAGGGTTCAACAATAAAATGTCCTGTAAGAAAGCACCCAGTTCTGACAGATCTAAGTTACCTCTCAGCAAAGCATGTCTTACCGTATTACAATCACTTTCATGGTTGACATCTCTAAGTCCTAGTTTCGCTGCCAAGTGCATAACCTCTCTCAAGGCCCAAGCTTTCATGATTTGAGAAGAATACACCGAAGGACAAAACCTGCAATATATCTACTCAATATCCTCTGCCCTATACTCATAAACTTTCATGATTCTGAGAAGAATATTGCACAGAAGGACAAGGTTTTGAAGTCCAATATATATACTACAGTCATATCCTCTCTCATAATAACCTCTACCCATCTCTGAAAAAGATGGCTGCATCAACATTAACTTTATATGAATTTAAAGGAGGGAAGTCCACTTAGTTCTATCTCTTCGATGAGGAATTGGTTGAGATTTCAAAACTCAAAAGGTTTCTTCTTGTTATCTTCGTAGCAAGCTCAAAATAATTCAATTGCTTATACTAACTCTTGAGGTATTTGACAGTATAACCATGAATCACCCCATTTGGTTCATGTCATATAAACCATAATAAGATTGCACACTATTCCACTATGTCCTTAGAAGTTTGGAGAATATATCATGTACCTAACCCATAAAATTTATTTTTGGAATAGGTTAAACCTTTCCTAACATCTTTGCACAATCCCATACTCTAAAACATGAAGGATAGTCTTTACTTCTGCCTTACATCCAGGATACAAATAATCATGAAATATTCGCTTTTTGAACCATGTTGTCTAGTAGGAAGATGTTGAAGACATGCCACAAGAATATCATGATCTTGTATTATCGTTGCAATCTTTGTTTCTTCCATATGAGACTTAAGCCAACGTTCAAATTATGCCATACCATATGCCCAAGATCTTGTATTATCGTTGCAATCTTTTTCATTGTTTCTTCCATATGAGACTTAAGCCAACGTTCAGAATTAATGCCATACCGTAAGTACTTTAATTGATATGATCCTCTTAATTCCTGCAAATCATTAAGTACTATTGACAGGGGAAAAAAAAACACCTTCTATATCATAATCACAAATCAAATCCGCGTACCGTACCATTCAGTGTCATTTTGGCATGCCAATCGAATATAAAGCAAGGACAATCGGACAAGGGATGCAGAATTTGCTGGCCAAGTCTAAAGTACCACTGGTAAGCATGGCCATCGACAACTGGCAACAATATATGAAGTCAAGCACTCAAGTTTACGATTTGACTATTGCCAATTATTTTTTATTTTGATCATGGAGAGTATAAATTTGAATTTGTCAACAAAGTCTTTCCGCAAGAGGCAATTTCACAACGAAAGATTTCAGTCTTTTTACTTTAGATACAAGTTGCTCCAACAAAGATGAAAAAAAAAAAAAGTTCTCACGAGATATCAGGTCTCAAGTATATGGTCAAAATATATATATATAATCTTGTTTGCTTGTCTTGTAAAGTGAAAGGTAAAAACAAGTTTAAAAACCATATTAGTAGTATAAATGTTAATGTATCAAACAATATCATTGTTCTTGATGAGCCATTATTGTGAAGTAGCTGCTCTACTTCTAATTAAGTCCCACATCGTCCGACAAAAGGAAGCTTCAGGTGTCAGTATAGTATATAAATCTATGTTTGTAAGCAGGTAAAGTCACGGAGCCGTGTGGTGAGCACAGAGCGAACTATTCTTTCGCCTTTTACTAAAGAATACCGTCTATTCGTTAACCAGCAAAAACGAACAAGATACGAAAATTTACGAGTGAAACTAAAGAAACCCATCTTCGTGCACGATTGCAAAATCAGGAAAAGGAAGAATTTAAACGATTTCGAAACAAAGTCTTCTTGCATTCGCTCGCTGGAGCTTCTCGTTTAGATAGTTCAACAAGTCCTGCGATGCAAAAACCTTCCCTTGAAGCTTCCTTGTTGATTCCTCCACGGCAGAAAAGCTTTGATCGCAATGCGTCCATGGATATTGGAAATATGTCTATGTCCGTTATTGTTGTAATAATAAAAAAATATTTTTAGTTAAATGAGAAAACTCATTTTCTCGTTGTAGATCTAATCTTTCCCCTTAGACATGCTTGTTTCCAAGGTCAACAGAGTTTACTTCATAAAAGTATGCATATTTATATCATGAAATACGAAACAAGAGAAAATTCTTCAAGCTTTTCAATGCGCAGGTCAAACTTTTCTCAAGATCTCTTTAGCAATTTAAAGAAACCGTTGCTGGTTTTTTGAACCGGATGGTCAACATGTTTCGTGAACGTGCAATCCACTTCCTCATGTTCGTAATAAAACACGAAGAGTGAAATAGACATGCATTTTGGGCACAAGGAGCAACAGCTCCCCAGGCTACGAGGTTGACTCGAAAGTCGAAGGTCATGAGTTCGATACCTGGGTGCGTATTGGACTTCGGCCTCCCCATTGTACCGAAAAACATGCCTTTTTCGTATATTCAGGCCTCACGTCCCAACATCAACATATAGGAATTTAAAGCCAAAACTTGATTAAATTAAACAAAATGTAATATTAATCAGATTGAATTAGTTAGGGTCCAGTATGATTTTGCTTCTGTTGGAATGTTTAGTTTCTGATTAGCTAGTCGGAGAAGGGTTTAGCTAGTTGTTTTCACATAACAAAATAGCACCTGGATTTGGAAGCTGAACCAACTTGATCCAAATGCATGCACACATAAATCCTCAGACACGTGTGCCTCGGTGTATATGTATACGTATGTAATATATATGTGTATTGTATATATATATATATATATATGTGTGTGTGTGTGTGTGTGTGTGCCTATATGTATGTAATATATATATGTAAGTACATCCATATAATGTATATGCAGGAGCATGCAAGATGCAGATCTGATTTGATTAGTGATTAGTACTCATCGTCTCAATTAAGTGATGTGCTATTTATAGAGCAGTATGGATGATTTCAGAAGAACCCTCTTCCCCTCTTGACAATTTTCAATTTAGAGACGTTTGCAGCTTTAATATCCTCATTGCCCACTTCGAGAAAACCGGGTTTGAGGTGGTGATGGTGTTATCCGATAGCTTACACAAACACACGTGCGTGCAAGCGTGTACACAGAGAGAGAGAGTTGAGTGATGAAAATGCATATTTTAGACGTTTAATCTAAAACATTTGAGATCATGTTATAATGACTGTCAAGATTATCATGTTATAATGCCAAATGTGTCAACTTTTAATCTAAAACATATGCTTTTTGATGCATACTATTACAAAGTTGACACATTTTCTATAAAATGCTCTCTACATCAAAGCGGACCACACATCAATATACATAATAAACTGAAACTCTTAACATTTGGTTCATCATCTTGCTCGAGGAGGATAGCCAAACTCTTTAAATGCTTCATATGAACAGCAATTATCTTTATCGTTTCAGGGCAATTACGATCTCGAACCTCATAACTTAGCTATTAATCTCGAGAAAACTCCATCCACCGCACCATGAGAGGAGCCCTTGCTGGGCTTCATGGAATTTATCTTCGTCGTGATCCTCCGCCAGAAAGTAATCATTTCTGTTTCTGTTTCTGTTCATGGTGTTCTTCGTCAAGAATTCCGGCCACCTAAACCAGTTGTGAGAGAAATTCTCGTCGTTAAGGTAGTTTGTGTAGACATATGCTTTAATGTACCTTATACACTTTGTGAGCAGAAGTCCGAAGTCCTTACGTGCTACTATTGTCATTTCCCCCCCGATTTCTTATCGAGACTTGAACTCTTTTTCATTTAGTGTAATTTTCAATTTCCAGAAAGTTTTTCTTAGAAGCATGAAATTGGGTTAGGTTTGGGTCGGCCATTCTCGGACATGAATCCTAGCTGTTATTTGGTTGTTGGTTTGGGTTCAACTGGGTCAATATATCTACACACTCAAACGGGTTAATTGATTCGGTTAAACACGATTGAGGTTTAAACTATTCTTTTCCAGAAAAAGTTTTTCTTAGAAGCTTGAAATCGGGTTAGGTTTGGGTCGGCCATTCTCGGACCTGAATCCTAGCTGTTATTTGGTTGTTGGTTTGAGTTCAACTGGGTTAATATATCTACACACTCAAACGGGTTAATTGATTCGGTTATAGACGATTGAGGTTTAAACTATTATTTTTCTTGTTACAATGGGAAACCCGAAGCCAGGTATGCATGCCCCAAGTCTCAAACTCACCACCTGCAACTTGTGAATTGAGCCCCTAACCAGGAGAGCTATGGCTCATCCCCCTCTGAAAGTCAGTTTCCCCACCAGCAGAACCGGTTTTAGAGCAGTTGAGCTAACCCTCTCGAGGCAGTATAAACTCCTTTTGATAAAGTAATCTTGCACCATTACTGCATCAACCTCAAAACTCTAGTGTGATAGCTTCTGAGACGTCCCGAAGCTTACCCAAAAAAGACTATGTTGCAGCAATCGGGTGAAAACAACAAAGGATGAAGAAGGCGATGAGAAGAGGGTTTTCACATAAAGTTTTTTTCTTTTCTTTTTTTCTCTTGTGTGGATCAGTTGTTCCTTTATATGTATCTGTATTTTTTTTCTTGTATTTTCCTCTATGTGTTTTCCATTAAAGTCATTTCATTTTAATTTGAGAGATGCTTTCTTTTATAAAAGTAAAATTGATTTTGATGTAAATCTTTACAACAACAACAACTAAGCCTTTTCCCATACTAGACGGGGTTGGCTAATTTTGATGTAAATCTTTCTTTTGAAAAAATACAATTCATGAAATCTGAGAAGAGGGTCATTCTTCTTGCATTTCGTGGTTGTTGTTGGGGGTAAAAAGTGACTACCAATAGCTTACCTCTCCCACTTGGCTACTTGAGTCAATTTATACACTTGTTTTACCTCTCACTATTTTGGGTTTTTCAAGTTCTATCATTTTTTAGTTTTAAGAAAATTGTAACTTTTTTTTTCTATAATCAATATGTTTTTCCTGCATAACAACTAAGGGCAAAACAAACTTTTGAATTCGCTGCGCAGGCTGAGGTGGTTTATCGTCGATGGTTTTTTAAAACCGTAGTTTCATGACCATGGTTTTGAATTAGAAAACCATGGTTTCTCTCATCTTTCGGCCCTCTATGACAGAGCGAAGACAGAAAACATGGGTGAGAACCACATAGAGGAGAAGAGAGAAAAAGTGAATGGGAGGAGAGAAGGAGTCGACGGCCCCTCAACCTCTCCCCTCCCCCCCCACTGAGCCCTACCACACTGGTTCTCTCTTAAAAGGTGTATTTGCCCTTCTTTAAGGTCTCGACGTGCTTGACCTTAGATCGGAGGGTGCTGCGTGAGGCAATTTTATAGAGCATCGAACACCACCTGCTCTTGGTAGTAGAAGAATAACAGTATGTTGCCACTCTTCCCCTCTTACTGTGCCTGACCTCCTATCTTCTTAAAGCCATGAGTTGGGTTCAGCTTGCCCGAAACAAATGTCTGGCAAACCTGTCCACCAAGCAACCCTCTAATGATCTTCTCGACAAGCCTCTTGAGAGGTTTGTCCTCTGGTTGCCAAGGCCCATTGAAAAAGATGGCTTCCGACTCACCTTTCACACACAGAGAGTATATCTTTTTTCCATTTCTTCCCCTTTTTTTGGCATGTCTTTCCTTTTACTTAGAGATCTCTATACCTAAACAAACATGATCGTGAATCTCAGACTTTGATACCATTGATGGTTTCTGAACAATATCGAATTCAACTAAAAAAAGATGTATGTTGTAGCAGTCGAGTGGAAACAACAAAGAAGGAGAAAGAAGGCGATGAGCATACAATTACCAGAAGAGGGCTTTCACATGAAGTTTTTTTCTTTTTTTTCTCTCGTATCTATCTTTTGTATCCGATTTTCCTTTATATGTACTTGTCTTTTTTTAAGTCCTTTCATATTTATCTAGAAGATGTTTTTTCTTTTATAAAAGTAAAATTGATTTTGATGTAAATCTTTTTTTTTTAATTGCAACTCATGAAATCTGAGAAGACTGTTCTTCCTCCCGCATTTAATGGTTGTTATTGTTGGGGCCGAAAAGTAGCCAACAACCTCTTACATAGCTATCATGTCAAACACAACATGCAAACTAGCTACAACCTGCAAAAGAGAAAGATATAGCTGGTTTAAAGGCATGATTAATCTCATAATTTGAACACACTTCATAGCATTTTGTAAAACATGGTTCATGTTTAGTGTCTCCTTTTTTGGGTTTGGATTGGATGTGAAATAGGTTTGAGTTTGGATCAGTTTGGTAATGTAAGGCTTGTTCGGCCGTTTTACCAACTCTGTGTAACCGACAATTGCAAGGACATGAAAATTCTTCACAAGGGCGTGAGAAAAGAGAAAAGATCTTGAAGGAATCTGATTTGAAGTAGCAGGAACAACGTGAATATAGCATTGTCAATAGCCATTCACATAGAGACAGAAAGAGACATTCAACCACCTTCGCTAACCAAAGATCCGGGTTTGGATCAAGATTCGGCACCATTATGGGGATTAACATTCAGCGGGACTTGAAGCAACCCAACCCTATGGAAGTAGAACTTTGCAGTTCTCGTTAGAAATGGACCTCAGTGTACAATAAAAAGCAGAATCATATGGCCTTTCCCTTTACCCCATTACGAGGTCCATCCGCAAGCACTCACAGGAATTGGAAGTAACAGTTCTAGTTCTGTATTCTCAAACTCACAATCAAACACCCCCTCCTAGCGGAGTGATCAGGTCGATCTAAACCCAACTAGTTCCGGTTTTGGGCCAACTCCGGTTTCATGAAATGTGGAACCGGAATCGAACCGAGTGGTTTTTGGTTCCTGATCTGGAACCGTCCCGGTCATGTGTAACGGGGAAGTACAGGAAAGTGCTCTTGAATAGTGTGGATCGGCGAATGAGCATGAGGCCCGTTTGTGTGACCCTCTACTGCCCACGTCCGCGAGGCAAGTTGCGTAAGAGCCCACAGGAAAGCCCCGTAACGGGTGGACAACAGATCTTGATTGATTGTGTGTTGGCTTCTCGCTCGTTCTCACCTCAACTCCCCTCTCTGAATTATCTTCCTCCGGCGGCTTTAGGAAGAAGAGAGGGTTTCGCGAATGGGAATCGTAGAGGAGGCGCATAACGTGAGGATCTTGGGTGCCGGGCGGCGGACAATCGTGCTGGCGCACGGCTTCGGCACGGACCAGTCGGTGTGGAAGCACTTGGTGCCGCACCTGCTGGCCGATTACCGGGTGGTGCTGTTTGACAACATGGGCGCTGGAACTACCAACCCGGATTATTTCGACTTCGACCGCTACTCGACGCTGGAGGGCTACGCCTACGACCTGCTGGCCATACTGGAGGAGCTTCAGCTGGCTGACCCCTGCATCTTCGTCGGCCACTCTGTCTCCGCCGTCGTCGGCGCCCTTGCTTCCATCCACCGCCCTGACTTCTTCTTCAAGCTCGTCTTCATCTCCGCCTCCCCAAGGTAGCTCATACGCCTCTTCCCCTTTCCTCTCTGGATTAATTTTAGCTGATTGATATGATTAGCACTCGAAATCACGATCGTATATGATATGAATATTTAGTTTGGGAGTTTTACGCCCATTTTCCAACCTTGGAAAGTGATTCCTCCAAATTATTAACAAAAGAAAATCAGGAGGATTCATCATTCGAAGCTGGAGGAAAAGGAAACCTTGGTTTGAGATTGGGAAAACTTTTTCAGGAAACTAGAAAGGCTGCGATTTTCAGTTTTTGACAGAAGGAAAAAAGAGGAAACTTTTTCTTAATGACTTCGCTTTTCCAGGGAAACTAGGAAGGCTACCATTGGTAGAAACTTCTCACCGCTTCGCGGAAAGCGAGTGTATTGTTAGTAAAAACACTAGAATGCACATCAAACGTGGGCAGAGCTTTTAGTGGTTCTTCTCCAGCAATCTCGATCAGCTTTTGGTTGGAAAGGGAGGGCCACCTTTTTACCGGCATCCATTCGGTGCTGACGTTAACGGACCCACTAGCAGTTCTAATTTGACTTGTTGGAGCAGTTGAGTTGACCACACATTTAGGTCGAGGTAGACATACGCGAATTGCTTGCTTAGTAAAGAGATTTTACTTGTGAGTCTTTACATGATTTAATCTCGCTAGAAACAAAAGAATTTTTTTATTTTTATACATTTTTTTATCAAGTTGAAGGATTTGGTTATTTGATGACATTAACTCAGCTAGTCACTTGGGTACGCGTAAATTCTATATACTTAAACAAACTTACTGGAGCCGAACCAAACTAAATATGCATTGTCAATTCATGTTCATTCGTTGCTGTTTAACGAATGAGCAACTCTCTTGTTCCCCTCAAACCACGCACAGGACAAGCTCATGACGAGCCGAACCATGAGCAGGTCAGCTTACTTATTAACATTGCTTTTAATAGAAAAGGTAGAGTGGTTTCTGCTCAAGTGGCTTCTATGGGATCATTGTGATGAAGATGACCCTTTTTTGTTACATGCACAAGTAGAGGATCCATTGAGAACGGGCTCTTTCATGGTTGTGATGCATTTATGATGGTAGAAGGCATGACAGTTGGCCGACGATTGAGCTAAAAACAGGAAAACTCAGCCACTTCTCTCGTCCTTAAGATGGCTTTTCTCTTTGAAAAAGCCCTGTATCGACGCGTGCCAGCGTCCTCCATAAGACTTGTCCTTATTCCTGTCTCAACTCACCAAACCTGCCAATTTTGTTCCTCGGAGGAGAGAAGGGAAGTGTGAAAATTTGTTTTGTGAACGCCCATGCAGGTATGTGAACGATGTGAACTACTATGGTGGGTTCGATCAGGAGGAGCTGGAGCAGCTGTTCAGTGCGATGCATGATAACTTCAAGGCATGGGTTAGTGGGTTTGCGCCACTGGCAGTGGGCGGAGATATGGAATCGGTGGCGGTTCAGGAGTTCAGCCGCACCGTTTTTAACATCCGGCCGGACATCGCCCTGAGCGTCGCCAGGACCATCTTCCAGAGCGACGTCCGCGATCTCCTGCCCCAGGTGATCGTCCCATGCCACATTATCCAGAGCAGCAAAGACCTCGCCGTCCCCGTGGCCGTCTCTGAATACCTCCACACGCACCTTGGTGGGGACTCCATTGTTGAGGTCATGCCCTCAGAGGGCCACCTCCCTCAGCTCAGTTCGCCAGACATCGTCATTCCCGTCCTCCTTCGCCATATTCATAATGACATAGCCGTCTGATATAGCCGACTGCGGGCTTTGCTTTTTCTTCTTCTAACCTGAATCCTTGAGCGTCCATCATGCGAAAGGCCTATAATTACTGGTTTTTTAAGCTGGGGAAAACGAGCCTAATTGCATTCCCTCTAAGTGTAACAATCATTCATCACATCTCTCTCTCTCTCTCTCTCTATATATATATATATATATATGCCTCATTGCTATTCATTATGACATTTCTCGATATAAGGCAAGACAGATGCTTATATCGAAAAATGTCATGATGGACGGTCAATGACGCCCAGAACAATACTGCACTCTTTTACTCGTTAATCCTTGCTGACGTGCATGTGCTTGGCTTGTCACCATGGTGTGATTCTGTTCCGTCAGTGTGACTGACTACCACCTCTCTCTCTCTCTCTCTCTCTCTCTCTCTCTCTCTCTCTCGTTTGGTGTTATTTTGTTCGTGAGGATATTGGATGTGTTGGTGTCATTTATGCGGGAACATGCTCGTGTACATTATTGATATGTTATTTGGCAGCAACTCTTACTATGATGAATGCTCGCTTTATGAAGTTGATTCAAATTTTTGCCTGAGATGTTGAACAACATTCGAATCTTGTGTAGCCTCAATGTTCAGCTTAAACATTAGCTACTTGGATCCAGATTTGGAATTTCACATGTGAGATGTACTTTGTTTTTAATCCACTCCACCCAACATTCCCGCTAGTTGTTCTTACCACACTCCAGTGTGGTACTTTCCACCACCTGTTTAGGGTTGAACCTTTTTCATATATAGTATGTATTTTTATTATACGTATATATTATATGTTTTATACATAATGTTTTCCGTGCATAATCTTGTATAAATATCTTTATAGTTCAATATCTTAGATCAATGGTATATTTGAAATTATAGTACTCACATAAAGAAAAGGTTCGAAACGGAGTTGGTATTATCATAAATAAAGATTTAAATTGAATCATGACATTAAAATTAGTGTTACGAGTACAAGTTTCGCATATAGCTTGTGCTTACGCACCCCAAGTAGGACTAGAAGATAATATAAAGACAGCTTTTTGGAAAGAGTTAGATAAGGTGATAGAAAAGATTCCACAAAGGGAGATGATTTGTTTAGCAGGAGACTTAAATGGACATGTCGGTAAAGAGGCATTAGGATATTAAGGTATTCATGAAAACTTTGGTTTTGGGATATAAATGAGAAAGGTAAGGAGATTTTAAATTTTGTTATGGCATTTGATCTCTTTATAGTCAATATAATCTTTAGAAAATAAGATAACATTTAATTACTTATAAGAGTGGTTTATCACAAATACAAATTGATTACTTTATTTGTAGAAAAAAAGATAGATCGTGTTGTAAAGATTGTAAGGTAATTCTAGGAGAAAGCTTAGCCACCCAACGTCAACTTTTAGTTATAGATTTACAAAAAAAAAATATGGATAAAGAAGAAAAGAGTACATCGAGCTATTCAGACTAAACGGTGGAACCTCAAAAGCAAGAAAGAAGATATATTTAAACAGAAAGTCCTTTGAGGAGATGTTTGGAATTATGTTGGTACACCTGTGATATGTAGAACAATATGGTTATACATATTAGGAAAATAGCAAAAGTTGTGTTAGGTGTATCTAAGGGTGGTGTACCGGTACAAAAAGAAGCTTGGTGGTGGAGTGAAGTAATGCAAAATAAAATCAAGGTAAAGATGGCATGTTACAAATTACATTATGCTAAGAAAACTAGTAAAATTTTATAGGCTTATAAGAAAGCAAAGAATGAAGCGAAAAAGGACGTAAGTGAATCAAAAGCTAAAATTTGAGAAGATTTATATAAAAAACTCAACTGGGTGAAAGAAATATTTTTAGGATAGCTAGAGTTAGAGATAAGAAAACTAAAGTTTTTAATGATGTAAGATGCATCAAAGACGAGGATAAAAAATTCTAATGGCAAATGATGATATAAGAAATAGATGAAAAAACTATTTTTATAAGCTTTTTAATGAAAATAAAGTTGTTAATATTAGCTTAGGAGAGTTAGCCAAATCCGAAAAGTATATGAACCATAATTTCTACCGACGTATTCAAAAGAATGAAGTCAAAGAGGCTCTTAAACCTATGAAGGGTGGTAAAGTGGTAGGATAAGACAATATTTCTATAGAAGTTTGGAAAATACTAGGAGAAATAAGAATCACTTGACTCACAAGACTATTTAATGAAATATGGAGGAACAAAAGATGCTCGAGTAATGGAGAGCGAGTACACTTATACCCATATATAAGAACAAGGGAGACATTTAGAATTGTGTGAATTATCGAGGTATCCAGTTAATGAGTCATACTATGAAATTATGGGAAAGAATTATCGAAGGTAAGTTAAGACAAGTATCAAGTACAACAAAGAACCAATTTGGATCTACTATTGAAGCGATTCACCTTTTGAGATGTCTTATGGAACATTTTAAAGCAGAAAAGAAAGATCTTCACATGATATCTATTGAGCTAGAAAAAGCTTATGATAGGGTACCGAGGGAGGTTCTTTGAATAACTTTGAAAAAAAGAGGTATCCTTTTGACATACATTAACCTTATAAGAGACATGTATGATAGTACAAAAACATGTGTGAAGACTCATGAAGTAATGACAAACTTCTTTGAAGTTAATATTGGGTTACATTAAGGATCAGCTTTAAGTCCATATTTATTTATAATGGTGATTGATGAGTTAACAAAACATATTAAAGATGAAGTACCTTGGTGTATGTTATTTGCATATGACATTGTGTTAGTGGAGGAGTCTAAGAAAAAAGTTAATAGAAAATTAGAACTATAGAGAGAAACATTAGAAAGGAAAGACCTCCGACTTAGTAGAATAAAGACAGAATATATGGAATGTAAGTTTGATCATTTGGTTACTTGAGAGGATAGAAATTAAAATTGACATACATTGCATTCCCCAAAAGGAAAGTTTTAAATACTTAGGGTCAATTTTTCAAAGTGATGAAAGAGTTGATGGAGATGTTATGCATAGAATTAATGATGGTTGGTTAAAATGGAGAGGAGCATTAGGTATTCTTTGTGATAAGAAGATAACGTTAAAGTTAAAAGATAAATATTATAGAGCAGCAATTAGGCCTGTCATGTTTTATGGTTATGAGTGTTGGGTAGTTAATCATCATGTACAAAAGATGTCTGTGACAGAAATGAAGATGTTGAGATAGATGAGTGGTCATACAAGAAAAGACCATATACATAATGAGGTTATTAGAAACAAATTAGGAGTGACACTAATAGAGGATAAAATGAGAGAATATCGTTTAAGATGGTTTGGACATATAGAAAGAAGTTCAAAAGAAAAACCTCTAAGAATATATGAAAAACTAAATTTGGAAAGCATTTAAAGAGCTAGAGGATGATCACAAAAGTGTTGGAAAGAAACAATAAAGAATGATCTTGCTTATTGTGAATTAACTGCTAAAATACACACGATAGGGATATGTGGAAACAAAGAATCCATATAGCCGACCCCGTCTAGTATGGGAAAAGGCTTAGTTGTTATTGTTGTTGTATTATTCTTTTAAGAAAATGTATTTACTGCACCTTATACTATTTTGTTTGAAGATCTTAAGCATTGTTGTTGTATTATTATGAAAGAGTATGTTTACAGACTATTCTCTCTCTCTCTCTCTATATATATATATATATATATATATATATATATATATATATAGAGAGAGAGAGAGAGAGATTATTAGCTCGACACACCCATTTTTGTCTAAACATTTTTAGAAATCTCAATCATTTTGATCATTGACATCCATGGTTGAGTTTTAAATTAAAAAAATGCTATTATACTTTTTGCACTGGAATTATTTTGGTTTTTCTTAAAGATTTCACCTTTGATCTCAAAGGTTTAGATCTTTAATTAGACGTGAACATGAAGCAGTTAACGTCTCTACAAGACATGCATAGTGGGGAGCACGGGAAAGACTCTAAAATTGTGTTCAATATCATGCCCATTAACAGGATTTGTGCATCATTGTCGGCCATAAATTCGTAGGAACGTGTTCCACTCCTACTTTACGCAGAGTGGGTGTCGAAAGATGATCATATGGCCATTAGTTTACAATTTTCTACACTATCTGCAGATCTGCATGGGCAAATACATACAAGGGCAAGGTACACGTGTAGGCAACGCAAACAAACTTAATGGAAGGGTTTCCCTTGCTTGCATAAGCTTGGTTTGGAAAAGCATCAGGTTGGCCAGCTGATCTTGAGAGGTCATGATCTAGCAAGATAACGCACGCCATTCACGTCATCTCGTTGCCGAGATGGCATCGAATGATATGAATGACATGCACTTTTATGGTTATCTGGTCAGATAGTAACGCAAATTAACATGTTTAGGTGATAGTGTGCTGTGCGTGTGAGAGTCTGTGTGTGTGTGAGAGAGAGAGAGAGACCAAAGAGATCCATGATATGAACTGAAAGTGGGGGAAATTCAGAGCTCGTCTGCCATCTCATTTAGTTATACACATCAGAAAACAAAATGGCCATATTTATGCGCAGACGTAAAGAAACACAAGTAGGAAGCACCTCTCTTTCGGAAGCCTGAAGTTCCATTTCACAAGGAAACTTGTATTCTTTAAAATCT
The DNA here is from genome assembly GCA_036023115.1 of Brasenia schreberi. Lineage (NCBI taxonomy): Eukaryota > Viridiplantae > Streptophyta > Magnoliopsida > Nymphaeales > Cabombaceae > Brasenia > Brasenia schreberi. The sequence continues at coordinate 11,230,754 of JAYKKT010000077.1, forward strand.
ATTGTGTTGCTTAACTGAACAAGAAATCTGCTTCTTAAGTTTGCAATGCAGCAAGCAAGCATACATGCTTCGTATTACATTCCATACAAGTGTTCTGTAACATAAATAAAAGCCTGTGACTGGGGATCAAAATCCTGTCATTTTTCACAAGAGAATTGAAGTCTAACTCTACGGTAGTAAAGGGGAACGTGGGAGATTGAATACCTAAACTAAATTACCCTGGATCGTCGTATGATTGACAATATTGGCGTTCAAACCAGCTGCATCTGGGATGGAAGTCACCAATTAATGGACACCAGATTGAGTGGGTAAGTTAGCAACTGCGTGTGTTCTTTCCATACGAAAGAGAAGAAACTATGAACAAAATGTGATTAAGGGCGGGCTACAAAAAAGAGATATCGACACCGGAAATTTATGACAAGGTCCGACAAGAGAAAGGTTATAAACGACATGCCATGCAAAGCCAATGAAAACGATCAGAGAATAGTAGAATAAGATATAGCGGCTTAATTTACAACTGTGAAGCAGATGCTTGAAACGCCACCGTCACTTTTATAAGCAAGCAAAAGAACTTAACATTCAAGCAAGGACTTCTTATCTTTCGACCCGAACGAAAGGTTCTAAAGACGCATGGACCGAACTACCATTTAAATTACAACATAGTAAATGTCAAAAAAAAACTGTTACACTTGACAAACACTTCCAAATGAACAAGCGTACTATTGTTAGAGGTCTGCACCATCAACAAAGCTAAAGCATTGTTGAAGCACCAACATAAAGAAAATGCAGGTAAGGCGAAAAAATAGTGACTATCATGAGTCAGACTTGGCTCCTGGAAATAAGGGTTACTTGACCGGGAGGATCTTGGAAGATGGAAAAGATTTCCCTCTTTGATCCTTTTGAGACCTTGCATTTTGGAAATCCACTCCCTGGAATTTTATCTCTGAAGACCTGTAATAACTTCCATAGGCAGAGCCAAATCCCCAGCCTAGGCCCAACCCTACTCCAAACCCTCCACCTTCATATCAAAATCCCATAGTTCCACCATCAATATTAATCAAATTAAAAATGGCGACAGTTTTTCTGGAAATTATATACATTCAACTTTGCCTATGCCAAGACCCAAAATGTTCAAAGGCATGCCTGCATCAAAAAGAAGCAAAAACAAAAAGGGTAAGGGGAAAAGACAAGAATCACGAGAAAGTAACAAATGTTCAGAGCACAAGACTGAAATTGCAAGTGTCCGGATGTCCTTAATTTTAGTGTCAATATCTTAGCGAAAGGAGGGATCGACCTAAGAGAAAAGTGAAGTACCAGCACCAACCACAAAAGACATTTATCAATATTTATCCGGGTAAAAAGAACATTGAATTTATGTAAAATTGTGGATAAATGACCACAGGTTTCTACGCATACCTCCAAAACCCCAACCAATTCCAAAACATGCGTGTGTAAAAACTCACGTTCATAAGACACTAGTACAAAGATGAAAAACTAAACTGAATGAAAGGATATGTCAGTTCACTTACCAAAGCCAACGCCTGTACCAGTAAAGTTTGGAAGAGTCATGATTTCTGTATTTCTGATGGTAATACAACTAACGTGCCTCAGTTCATCCTTGGTGAGGACTGCTTCGGTCAGTCACTGATAATCTGGTAAAATCAGAACCAGTAAAGTTTGGAAGAGTCATGATTTCTGTATTTCTATTGGTAATACAACTAACGTGCATCAGTTCATCCTTGGTGAGGACTGCTTCGGTCAATCACTGATAATCTGGTAAAATCAGAACACGGTGCCAGTAGCCAGCTGCCAGACTCTGAAGCCCCAGATTCAGTACATTGACCCACTACCAAACAGCATTAATCTTAAGCTACTGGCTCAAATTCTTAAAGGTATCAATTCACCATGATGGCAAATTTAAAGTTCATTCCAAAAGAGATCGTTCCATTGCAAAAATAAGCTATTGTTGTTGTATTGTAACTATAGAATAACATTGCTGATTTTGTCATTTATATATTTCTTTTTTTAGTAGACTCGACCCTGATGTGTCAGGCCACTTGTTTGAAGTTAGTTCCAGTCACATCTTAGAAAGAAGAGATGAACTTAACAACCTCCTTCATTCATCTTATAGTAGTATGATGGACACTTTCCAGCAGCGCTACAAAACTTAGCAGGTTACTGTCATCATTGACAAACCTACTCATGAGAAATCCAAGAAAAGGCAAAAGCCTATACAAGTAGTCTGATCGAAATGTTATATGGACCAGGTCACATGAATTTAACCTAACTGAACTTCGCATCACTTCAGAAAATTTGGTAGGTTCCTTAGTGACTGATATTCAATCTGTAAATTCATCTCATATAATATTTAACTAGGAAACAAAAATCAAGCCTACCTGAACTCTTGTCCAAGAGAAGTCCTCCCTGAAAATATAAAAAACTCAACCTGTAACTATCTACATCTCATGCTTAAACTAGCATAAAAATAAAGGCTATGAACAGAAGAAAACACGAGACATACAACAATTGAGCACAAGAAAAGTCAAGAAACAAAACATTTGGACAAGGCACAGCAGAAAAGGAGCATATGCAAAATCAGTAACATCCATGGTTTGGAAGGCTAAACTTTTACAGAGACGTGATTCAAGATAGAGAAAATCCTCCTTCTGAGAATATCTATTCAAAGAAAGATGACTGTGTACATAATCTGCCATTTTGACTCGGTCATAAACTGTGTTTGGAGAAAGAGGCTGATGTAACCGCTTTCCAAGCTTCCTCTCTGATGAACCGAAAGTTATAGAATATGGTGCTGGTTTTTTTCCTTTTTTCGAAGGCACAAATTGCGTGTCGGACACAATAAATGCCATGAATGTTAATGGATTTATTCTGATATAAAGAATGAAATAACATGGTTAAACTCATAATTTTAGTTTGACATGTTTATCTAATTTTGCACTCAAGATCATCACTAGTTTATGGTCAATCTAACAATACTAGGAACTCTCATAATCAGGGTACCTTTCTAGACTAACGATTTCTGACGGACCTCATGGGAAGGCAACCCTTTAAGTAGATGGAATTGCTCTGGCCATATCCATCAACTAATAGCAAGTATAAAAGACACTCCTTTGAGTTTAGTAGACCCTATCAGATTCTCAATAATACTAGGTACCATCTACACTTGGTTGAATTCACACTATGCTGAAAAGACAAGCCACTTGGGTGGAGACCGAGAACCACGTGTAACCTCTGAATTCTTCCTTTTCTAGTTATTAGGACCCTCCGAGTTATTATCGAATGAAACAGAATATAAAAAACTAAAGGAAAAGATATAAGACAAAGTTTAAAGAATACTATTGAACTAAATCGGCTGAAAATAGAAAAAAAGGAAGAGATATCAACATAAAGGTTGAAGAATACTGTTGAACTAAATCATCAAGGGATTATAGCGGGGAAAGCAATCGAGTAGTAAATTATGACAAATAAGTTACTTCACTCACTAGGTTGTAATCTTGATAATAATATCACAGGTACAACAACCATTTGCAGCAGGAGTTATGTAGTTCGTACGTCAAAATAATTGGAGAATGACGACAGCACAGTAACATTCTTGTTAGGTCTCCTTTTAAATTGGAGAAAGCACAACGTTTTCCACTGGGTACATAGAGAACACCCACCAGTTAAAGGGCACAAGAGAGCAAGAGAGTGCAATTTTTTGACAGGCTCTTTGGAGAGAGAGAGAGAGAGAGGACCTCGGACGTTTGTCAGAGAAAGCCGCCGGAGGAAGAAGATTGGGTCACGGTCGCGTATGAAAATGACAGTCCTCCAAACGTCGTTTTACATAAGTCCGTCCTTTTAATTCATGAATAAATGTAGATCGGACCCAAATGCCCCAGGTTTGCTACTTGCTCCACATATGCATGAAAAATCGAGATCCATGATCCAGTTTCTCTTCAACGTATCGTATGTACTGCTTCTCATCTTACAATTTTATTTTAATTATTATTATTATTATTGTCATTATTACTGCTAGTACTTAGTACTACCATTTTTGCTTTTCTATATCTTGAGAGAGAGAGAGATTTGCATAAACCTTCTCTAAGGAGTACATCCCTTTTACCTGAAAAGAAAACCATATTTTTGGAACAGATGGGATGTTCATCCAGCGAAGTTTCTGGCCTAGAACAAGACTAGATCGACCTCGTTCTCATAGAGCCGCCCAACCATTCTATTTAAGTTCATAACTTGGATGGATTGTTTATGCCCATCTTAACATTTTATCTTGTCGATTTCCTCTCTTGTAAATGTCCATTTTAGGATACATATATTTCATCAGCATAACATCGTCAGTGCGTAATTCCACAGTGTACTCATACTTGATATGAAATATGAAACCAAATGTGTTGTTCAACGTATATTACCTATATATCTTAATGATGTGTATTAAAATTTTTCCATAATTCGACACAATTGAAACAAGAGTGCACCATGCAAACAGACAGCTTCCGCCATGGTGTTACCACCCATAGGTCATGACTAAAATTCGTATAATCTCCACATTCAATTTTAAGATTGAGCTGGTCCCGTGAATGCTGCAACTTTTCCATCAAGATTGTTTGATGCACCAGTGATCAACCAATTCTTTTCGGAGAACAAACAAGGACAGCAGGTAATGAAGTTCTGAACATCAATAAGCCACAACTTCATTGAATCACCGACATTAATCGTTTTCTGGAAGCTGGTCTAGTGGTCCGAAGATAAGCCACCAGTGATCTACCCATGGTTTTAATGTGTGCGTGCAAGAACACACACATACACTGAGAAAGAGAGAAGAAATAGGGTTGTTAAATGAATCTGTCTATAGAATACTGTTGGAAGAAAATGTCACATAAAGTCAAGCTTAAAACCCAGGCTGAGCTCAAACAGTCAAGTTTTCATCTCAACTCCGAATGCTATTCATCCATTGACACAAATGGTTTGCAAGCTACCCTGGGAAGTAAAGCAAAAGATAAGATGCTCACGCACAGGGATAAAGAACAAACGTCTCCAACAGACGGAGAAGCCTGGAGAGTGCCAGCCTCAAAAGTACGACCATCCTCAACAACATCCTTTGCTAAATATGCATCGAAATATTTGAAACATTATTTTTTAATTGTTACGGGAAATAGTAAAGTGCACCACTGAACTTACGTCTCCGTGATTTTGAAACATTTGAACTATAAGAACTCAGTTGCATAGATCTTCAAATATTGCAATGACTTATCTTCCTAGTGGCAAGTTAAGCTTGGAAGACCTCTACCAGACACACCGAACTCATTTGCATTTATTGAAGGACTCGAGTTCGAAACCTGGGGGCCAACATATGGCGGGACTCTACCTAAACCCATCTTGCAAATCGCAAAAACAAAAAAAAAAGATCCCGTGTGTCCCCTGCATTCCTTCCACCAAAGCGTAGAGATAACAAGATACAACCCCACAAAAACCACAAACTTAAACGAGCAAATTTCTCACTAACACCAAAGAGCAGAAGAAAAGAAACGGAAAAAGGGAAAACAAGGAGTACACGAGACAAAAACTACGTATAAATGCAGAGAAAACTAATAGCAGCAGTAATTTCTGTACCTGAAGATTGTTCTCCTTTATATAGGCCCAAATCTTCTTAAGGGATTCAGTTCGAGAGATCTCCGGCACGCCCACAAGGCTCTGCAGAGCAGGAGAGATAGGGCGGGGCCTCATGATGCCGCGTAATTCTTTCTTTTCGGTGGTGGTAGCAGACTTCGAGGCGGCGCAGAAGATGCTCCGGCGATGGCAGTTCAGGCAAGCCAAAGGAAGGACTTTCGGCGATGGGGAAGAAAGGAAGGAGGAGGGAGGCCGAACAACGAGAGTGGGCCATGAACAGCCAGAAAGAGAAGCCATCGTCTTGCTTTTGGTTCTTCCTCGCTCCGACTTCGTCTCACAGAGGTACGAAAGCGTCAAATGTGGTTCTGAACGAGATAGTTCCCCGGATGGGGTTCGAAATTTAAGCAAGGGGATAGGGTGGTAGCTTGTTCCCTCTCTTGTGCTGGTATGTTCTTGTAATGCAGGGAGACCGTAGAGGATAATAGCCGTGTAACATAAAAAGCATTCATAAACGTTATTATATCCTTTCTCCTCGTTTCATTCATTATATCCTTTCTCCTCGTGAAATTCAGCTTTATTAGGGATTTAGTTTTGTTCATTTGAAAGAAAAGTAGAGTTAGAGGTGGCAAATTGGGTTGCTTGGTGAGGTCAATTTCGGCTTTTATCAAATATATATATATATAGGATCCTCTAGAATATATACTATCAAATGAATATCATTAAGTCATTCTTGACAAAGACGATATCAAGGTGTTATTCTTGTCATAAGATAGAACTCTTATGTCATAAGGATGATACGTTCTTGATACCAATTGTTCATCAAGAACCGTTCGACTAGTGCTTGAGAGTATATACTATGATCCCTCTATATATAGAAAGAGAAACTAATAATGCTTATCACTTTATAGGTTTATTCATTTAATAGCAAAAAGTACATTTGTAAATTAAAACACCAATATATACTTTTTAACTTTTTACTTTTGAACCAGACCATAGAAAGACATAAGGATATGACAAATAGTTTTACTTGACAAGCATTATCAAAGAGAACATAGTCCATGTCCACACCCTTACTCTCTAATTTTGAATCCAACCATAAAAATCAATGATGAGGAGTTTGTAAATATTTGATAAAGAGTTTGTAAGTATTTGATAAGTATATAACATGACATGCATTTTTAGACTCGTATATATATATATATATAAAACTCCGCCCATATAAGGGATCACCCTTGCATTGCCGGTCCCAAGCCCAGATAAAGGAGGAGGGTTGTGTTAGACTTCCGATAGCCAGCATAAAACTTCGTCGAATTTTTATAACATAAATTACAAAAATTATGAGCATTGCTTTGGGGCGTCCCCGCCTAGCGACATGCTGTAGAGCTCGAATGCAGTAAGAAGTAAGCAAGGGCTATTACATTTTTGCCCGAATATAGTAAATCAATTGCAGAGAGGGTTTCCATATCATGGACGGGTGTGGGTAAAGAAGTTAGTCCCCCTACATTGTCGCCCGAATGTAGTGAAAAATTTTCAGAGAGGGTCTCCACATTTTGATTATGGACGGATGTGGGGGGGTAAAGAAACTAGTCCTAGATAATAAGATTCGTATTGGTTCTTCGAATATCGGAACATTATCGGGTAAGCTAATGGAGGTGATAGATACTATGATTCAGAGAAATTTTTATATTCTATATTTACAAAAGACAAAATGGGTTAGAGAAAAAGCAAAGGAGATAGAGGATACATGTTTTAAATTATAGTACTCAGGTAAAGAAAAGGCTCGACACGGAGTTGGTATCATCATAAATAAAGATTTAAAGGAGAGTGTAGTAGACATACAACGATATGGTGACCGAATCATGACATTGAAATTAGTGTTAAGAGCATAGGTTTCGCATATAGTTTGTGCTTATGCCCCCCAAGTAGGACTAGAAGATAGTATAAAGACAGCTTTTTGGGAAGAGTTAGATAAGGTGTTTCAAAAGATTCCACAAAGGAAGATGATTTGTTTAGGAGGAGATTTAAATGGACATGTCGGTAAAGAGGCATTAGGATATCAAGGGATTTATGGAAACTTTGGTTTTGGGGATATAAATGAGAAAGGTAGGGCGATTTTAAATTTTGTTATGGCATTTGATCTCTTTATAGTCAATACAATCTTCAAAAAACGAGATGAACATTTAATTACTTATAAGAGTGGCTTATCACAAACACAAATTGATTACTTTATTTGTAGAAGAAAAGATAGAGCATGTTGTAAAGATTGTAAGGTAATTCCAGGGGAAAGCTTAACCACCCAACATAGACTTTAGATTTACAAATAAAAAAATAGACAAAGAAGAAAAGAGTGCATCGAGCTATTCGGACTAAATGGTGGAACCTCAAAAGCGAAAAAGAAGATATATTTAAACAGAAAGTCCTTCAAGGAGATGTTTGGAATTATGTTGGCATACCCTGTGATATGTGGAATAATATAGCTATACATATTAGGAAAGTGACGAAAGATGTGTTAGGGGTATCTAAGGGAGGTGTACCAACACAAAAAGAAGCTTGGTGGTAGAGTGAAGTAGTACAAAATAAAATCAAGGCAAAGAGGGCATGTTACAAATTACATTATGCTAAAAAAACTAGTGAAACTTTAGAAGCTTATAAGAAAGCAAAGAAGGAAGCGAAAAAGGCTATTAGTGAAGCAAAAACTAAGATTTGGGAGGACTTATATAAAAAACTCAACTCAAAAGAGGGTGAAAGAGATATTTTTAGGATAAATAGGGCTAGAGATAAGAAAACTAAAGATATTAATTATGTTAGATGCATAAAAGACAAGGATGAAAAACTTCTAGTGGCAAATGATGATATAAGAAATAGATGAAAAAACTATTTTTATAATCTTTTTAATGAAAATAAAGATGTTAGTATTAGTTTAGGAGATTTAGCCAAGTCAGAAAAGTATATAAACCACAATTTCTACCGACGTATTCAAAAGAATGAAGTCAAAGAGGCTCTTAAACATATGAAGGGTGGTAAATCGGTAGGATCAGATAATATTCCTATAGAAGTTTAGAAAATACTAGGAGAAATAGGAATCACTTGGCTCACAAGACTATTTAATGAAATATGGAAAAACCAAAAGATGCCTGAAGAATGGAGAGCAAGTACACTTATATCCATATATAAGAACAAGGGAGACATTCAAAATTGTGTGAATTATCGAGGTATCAAGTTAATGAGTCATACTATGAAATTATGGGAAAGAATTATCGAACGTAGGTTAAGATAAGTATCAAGTACAATAGAGAACCAATTTAGATTCATGTCAGGCATATCTACTATTGAAGTGATTCACCTTTTGAGACTTCTTATAAAATATTTTAGAGCAAAAAAGAAAGACCACATGATATTTATTGATCTAGAAAAAGCTTATGATAGGGTACCAAGACAGGTTTTTTAGAGAACTTTGTAAAAAAGAGATATCCCATTGACATATATTAACCTTATAAGAGACATGTATGATGGTGCAAAAACATGTGTGAGGACTCATGAAGGAACGACAGACTTCTTTGAAGTTAATATTGGGTTACATCAAGGATCAACTTTAAGTTCATACTTATTTATAATGGTGATGGATGAGTTAACAAAACATATTCAAGATGAAGTACCTTGGTGTATGTTATTTGCAGATGACATTGTATTAGTGGAGGAGTCTAAGGAAAAAGTTAATAGAAAATTAGAACTATGGAGAGAAACATTAGAAAGCAAAGGCCTCCGACTTAGTAGAACAAAGACAAAATATATGGAATGTAAGTTTGATCATTTGGCTACTTCAGAGGACATAGAAATTAAAATTGGCACACATTGCATTCCCAAAAGGAAAGTTTTAAATACTTAGTCAATTTTTCAGAGTAATGGAAGAATTGACGGAGATATTACACATAGAATTAATGCTGGTTGGTTAAAATGAAGAGGAGCATCAGGTATTCTTTGTGATAAGAAGATATCATTAAAATTAAATGGTAAATATTATAGAGCTGCAATTAGGCGTGCCATGTTTTATGGTTCTGAGTGTTGGGCAGTTAATTATCAACATGTACAAAAGATGTCTGTGACAGAAATGAAGATGTTGAGACGGATAAGTCGTCATACAAGAAAAGACCGTATACATAATGAGGTTATTAGAAACAAATTAGGAGTGGCACCAATAGAGGATAAAATGAGAGAACATCGGTTAAGATGGTTTGGACATATAGAAAGAAAATCAAAAGAAGAACCTTTAAGAAGGTTACAAAAACTAAATTTGGAAAGTATTAAAAGAGGTAGAGGACGACCACAAAAGTGTTGGAAAGAAATAATAAAGAATGATCTAGCTTATTGGGAGTTAACTGCTAACATGGCACACGATAGGAATCTGTGGAAACAAAGAATCCATGTAGCCGACCCCGTCTAGTATGGGAAAAGGCTTAGTTGTTGTTCTTTGTTTGTATATATATATATATATATATATATATATATATATATATATATATATATATATATATATAGAGAGAGAGAGAGAGAGAGCCGTCCATTCTCACACCGAATTTATGCTCAAATTCATTTTATTTCTTCAACTTATCTTTGAGATAGACGATTGAGAAAAAACATTAATATTGTATAGGTTATAAAAGTATACATTTTTACATTTTTACTTACAAAAGTATATTTTTACTTCCTTCTTTTTTTAACTCAAATCCTCATCATTAATTATACCAATCAAACCATTGAGATGTTTTAGTGGATCTCAAAATGTAATTCAAAAAACTATATATATAGTACATATATATGTATAATTTTTTGAATTATATGTATATATATGTATAGGTTTCTCCTTTACATGTATATATTATATATGTAGTATATATATATAGTACATATATGTACTACATACATATATATATAGTTTTTTATTACATGTATGTATATACATATATGTTTTATATATACTTTTTTTATTGCATGTATATATGGCATGTTCAAGCCTAAATGTTGTGATTGGATTTGGATTTCAAACAGATTTGAATCGGTTCTTATAGACCCAATCTAATATCCAATGGTCATGTAGCCCTGTAGGCCCAAGAGACTCGGGTTATGTTGGCCTCAGGACTATACAAGCTGGGCCATTGGGCCATGCTTCAAATATAGGTAAGAAATCTTTGGGACGGCATACTTATACTTGGTCCGACTCAAACGGGTATGCTTATACCCAGCTCCTATTAGGAGATTGGTTGTGTGGGCCATTTTCTTACTGGTAACAAGAGATAAATGGCTTCCTTCTCAATCTCAACCTAATAACATTCCTACAATTACAAACATTTTAAATTAAAATCCAATCAAAATAATTGGGAAACCTTAACTTTACATATATATTTAATAAATCCCATCACCACTGACATATTTATTCATGTTATCCCTTGCTTTTTGTGTCATACAATATAATTTAAAAATTCTTAAAATTTTTGTAAAAAATATGTAAGACAAATATTATTATATTCATATTCTTGAAAAGTAATGGGGTTCTTGATTGGAGTGGTGGGTAGTATATGGTCACTATATATATATATATATGTGTGTGTGTGTGTGCGTGCGTGTGTGTGCATATAGATAGAGAGAGATAGAGAGGCTCATATATGCTAACACTCTTAGGTATAAAAAAATTCAAATAAATCTCAACTATCAACAATCCAAAGAAAGATGGATGGTTGAGATTTTGAATCTATAAAATAAAACAAATTTCCCTACTTTTTGCTGGTATACTTTATTCAATTGAATACTTTTACTTTATAGATTCAAATCTCAATCATCATCTTTGGAGATAGATGGTTGATATTTATTTTAATCTAAAGGTCCTAACATATATTACTCTTTTTCTCTCTATATATATAAACAAACACACATCTATATAAACAAATGCACACAGCTTGCTCAAGGTGATCAAATCAAGGCCCCCACGGATTGGGCCAACATTTCCATCCCTATCAGCATAACACCGACCACTACATAGAGCAGAAGAGATGAATGAACTAAACAGGACTTGCATATGGATCTTGTTCTTTTTTGTTTGAGTGAAGCCAACTATGAAATGAACATGAAGTGAGAGCACGAGCTCCCTGAGACTTGTGAGCTTACCCTAACTCCACTCACTGGATTCTTCTAACCTTCCGGTACATAAAATTCTATAAACCTAAACTAAAATTACTTTACGAGCCGAGCCAAGACAATAAACACATTATTTAAGGATAATGATAATCCCATCTAAATTATAACAATAGAAATACAGAGATAGAATTCGTAATCAGGTTCCATAAATTAAGTTCTTCAGTTCCTTTAACAATAGTGTCTTGTTCTCTTTTCCAAAAAAGAAAGAATAGTGTCTAATGTTATTATCAGCCTTATAAACCTGGCTTCTGCTTTATGTCTTAATTTTACAAACTTCACCAAATCTGCAAGAAACTCACAAAAACGACCTTAAGGTTTTAAACGTTAAGATTAGCTATCCGATAAGAAACATACAATCAAAGAACAATACGAACAAGTAAGAGGAGATCTTTCAAAGTAGAAAATATAAATTTGTTGAATGCTTTGTCTTTGTTTTTTGACATACGAACACCTACTCAAAACTCTTTACAAGTATAAAAAAACTCTATATGCACAAAATCACTCAATTTATCCATTCTCTTTCATCTTGATTAAGATAAAGTGTGAGTGAGCAAGTAGTTAGAAGGCATAACGGAGGATCTTTTCTCAAAACATGTTATAAACATGGGTTTCAGATTGTTGTGTAGGTAAAAAAAGCACACAATATGTAATGATTACAATAATAATAATGAAATGAGGTTACTAGAAAAACTCCATAAAAATGGGAGGAAAACAGTATGTCAATTCTTAATGAAGTTTTCAACAGCCACCTCTTCTCTCTCTCTTGTTTCTCTCTCTTCCTAATATCAGCTGGCCTTCACCGAATGGATTTTACAGTCTTACAAAGTCAGTAAGTAGTTAAACCAAACTTATTTGTTGACATCCCTCGACTTGCACTTCCCTTTTCATAAGTGGGGTTCAAATGTTACTTTCTTTGCCTTGAAGATTTGGAAATATGATTATAAAATCAGGTGGTTAGATGGATAATTAAAATTTATGTAGGAGCTATTCAAAATAAGTTTGATTGGGATTCTTCAAATTTTAGTTTTTTTTTTGTTTTCTGGGTGACTTGCTTTAATTAGACAACCAGAATCTGTCCACCTTTTCTTATTTTAAAAAGAAAATCGTATGCGCCAACCGACGCGGCAGACCAAGTGTACAAATTGTCAGTCGGGTACGGGACCACAAACGCCAACCACACAAGCACTGCTCACCAAGTTGGAACGGCGCTTTTGCAGGTGCTTCTCTCGTTCTTATATATATATATATATATATATATATATATATATATATATAAGAGAGAGAGAGAGAGAGAGAGAGAGAGAGAGAGAGAGAGAGAAAGAGAAAAGAATTAAGATACCAATCCAATTAGGTGCTAACAAATTTACACCATTATCAAATGTTTCGTGATTGAAATTTAAATTTACAAAGTAAAAGTATCTATGCATTTTTGCAAGTATACTTTATTTACAAACATATTTTTACCTTTTAAACCTTAATTGGGATTTGTTTGGATTTGCTAGCATTTAAACATGCTAGCATATACTAGTTTTCTTATATATAGTTATTGGATTTTGTTCACTTTTTTAATCATTGTTTTTTAGTTGTATGAGTATAATTTTAAATTTTTAAGGAGTTTTAAAAAATTATAAAAAATATTTTTATATTCATATCACTCAAAAGCAATGATTGAGTATAATCTAGTAATTATCTCTTTATATGTATATATATATAAAAGAAATTATAAATGCATAGAGTCATTTATGCTCAAATGCACTTAAACATTTTTAACTCGCATGATCAACAAAAGATATTTGATTTAAAAAAATTAAAAATACTGTTGTAGTTATGATACTTTGTATGATTAAATATTTTTAACTTTATTATCTTAGCTAATGAAACAATTAAGATGATAAAATAAATTTGAACATATCCAAATCCATAGTCTCTCTCTCTCTTTATATATACATATATGAGAGAGGGCTGTCGCACAAAGCACAGTCCTATCGGACCACGGTAAGTTTACAACCGTTAACAACCCATACTGTCATCATTTTTCTTTTTGGTGCAATGTGAAGCCACATGCCCTTAATTTTGAAGCTTTTCACTTAGTCATCACTATTAATTTCTCTTGGTTCATATTAACTGCAAAGCTCGATATGTTTATAGATTTTCAATAATATATATGTCAATCATTTTTATATTCTTAGGGACCTTCTGATCTGAAAATATACTAAATCTTCCAAGGCATAGCATACTTTTGATATCAATTTTGTGCTGACCCTTGCCAATTGTATTACGAGTAAAAAATTATAGAAGAGTCTAGGAATGATTCTTTCAAGATTTCTTCACTCCTTCAATAATTAATATATGTCTAACATTTTTATATTCTTACGGACCTTCTGATCTGAAAATATACTAAATCTTCCAAGGCATAGCATACTGTTGATATCAATTTTGTGCCGACCCTTGCCAATTGTATTACGAGTATGGAAGAGTCGAGGAACGATTCTTTTAAGATTTCTTCACTCCTAACTTTATTAGTTTTACCAAATAGATGACTGAAAAATTGAATCAATAATTTATTTTCAAAGTGTCAAAAGTGCTAAAAATAACATGCAAAACTGGTAGTCTCTTCCTCCTTCAAGCTCGACTTTGAGAGAACTAATCAGATCAGTTCGTGAAGTTTCTACGATGACACAAGTTGTTGGAGGATAACATGCCAGTAATTCAATTCTCCCTGTTCAATGGCATTTGGTACATAATCTTAGAATCATTTCCGTCATCCAAGATTAATGACGAAGATTTCCGTCATCCAAGATTAATGACGAAGATTTCCGTCATCCAAGATTAATGGTGAAAAAGATTCAAATCAAATATACTGTTATACTATGTATTTGTAAGTAAAAGTGATTCGATCTCAAAAGCCTTTCACATGTTTATGTTCTTGCAAATAAAAGTGGTTCGAGAAAAATTAAGATAGACAAACTTCTGTGGGCTTATAGGCTGGAAAAGCACCATAATAAACAAAAATCGGCACTCTCTTCGGCGTGAAAAACGGAATTTCACAAAGGACTGGAACTGGCGACACAAGTGGCATAATAAATGTTCGTCATTAATTAACACCACTGTGAAAATATACAGCAATTGGTCATTTTTTAACAAGCGGTTCTGCATTTACTGATTTACTACAGCTGAGATTTAACAATGAATTAGAGAGCGCAATAAAGGCATCCCGAGTCCTAAAATGTCACCTTCATTTCGCAATAGAAAGGAGGGCCGGAAAATTGAGCATATTCAAATGACACCGTCATTCTGAATAAAAGGAAATAATTATTTATGTATATGAAAAATAAACATACCATAAATGTGTATACCGATCAATCAATCCTTACTAGAAGCACATATCCTCAAAGAATCCACACTCAAAATATATCACATTGTCACTACCCAAAACACAAGGGGATACAGAACTTCTAAGAGCCCAAAAAGCAATAGAGAACAGAGAGAGAAATCGACGACGATCTGAACAAGAATGAAAGACTGTCGATCTTAGAGAACGATGAAAAAAAACCAAGCAAGCGCAAATCCCCCAACCACCATCCCGTGAAAGCTCATTGTTGGCATCGCACCGCTCTGCACCCATCCGCAACATTAAAGTGTCAGCGAAACCAAACTCACATACAATGAGAGAGAGAGAGAGAGAGAGCTTACAGTGTCAGGAGAAGACGTAGGCGAGTTAGAGTCCTGAGCTGGCCCGGGAGACTCAAGAGGAGGTGCCGGAGGGCCCACAGCGAGCGGAGCAGGGGCAGGAGCGGCCTTCTTCTTCCCCTTCTTCCCCTTCTTCTTGCTTGGAGCCGGAGCCGGAGCCGGAGTCTTCGCAGGCGGTGCCGACTCTGGAGTCGCTGCCGGTGGTGGCAGAGCAGGTGGCTGAGAGCTCACAGGGACCGGTGCAGGTGGGGAAGCCACCGGAGGAGGGGTAGCTACTGGAGGAGAGGTCGGCGCGGCAACAGGAGTAACCGGAGCAGGTGGGGAAGCTGTAGGTGCTGGTGTAGTGATTGGAGCAGCTGCCGGGGGTGTGCTGATGGTAGGTGGAGCGGCCGCAGGTGGCTTGGAGACAATGGGGGCAGTTGCTGGTGGCGTGGAGGCGGAGGGGGAAGATGCAGATTTGGGTGGTTGAGAGGCCGTAGCAGATGGGGAGGCGGCCGGAGTGGTGGTGGTAGAAGGGGTGGTAGGCGCTGCTGCTGGTGCCTGGCCTGACACTCCCACTATAACGCAGGCCAAGGCCATCACTAAAACCTTGACCGTAGCTCTGCTAGACTGCACCATCTTCTTCCTCTTTGCACCCCCCACCTCTCTCTCTTTCTTTTTGTCTCTGTGAGATGGTTGAGAGGAGAGAGGAGTTTGACTTATTTGTAGAGTGGAAGTGGGAGAACCAATTTACTTACAGAGAGAGAGAGAGAGAGAGAGAGAGAGAGAGAGAGAGAGAGAGATGGCCCGTGCACAAGCTGTCAGCGGGTCCTACGATTTATGTGGAGCTGTAATTTAGACACATGATCTCTCAAATGAATTGAGTTAGAAGTAGGACGTTGGATCTGAATCTGCCAATGGCCAGCTTACCTTTTATTTCACAATCAATTCGGCCGCAATCGAAGGTGGTGGCCCTTTTCTCAAAATTTCTAAAAAGATATATCTCCATGGTTTTCTCCATTTGCTTTCACAAGGATCTCTAAAACTTTCTGGAATCAACATCTTGTGAGTGGTGCGCATGGATTTGGTATTGCATGATTAGTAATAAACCCATCAGATTTTGATGTTCTAAATGTTAATTTTCATTGCACCCTCAATAGCAAGACGCTCTAACCATGTTGCTGCTTATGGGGATTTCAACTTTCAGAGGATGCATATGTGGGTGTGTGTCTGTGGTGCCCGCCTCCTCTTGTAACAAAAAACAAAAACAAAAACTGAGTTTCATTTATGTAACCGTGTTATATCCATGCATTCGGGTCATAGTTAATACAATGACACATAATGGCAAAAAATAAATAGGTTTCACCCGCAGAACTGATAATGTAAGACATCAACACGACCCCAAAAGTCTGTATCTTGTTTCTACCCAAACTAATTAAAAAAATTGAATCGTTCTTCGTGTTGATGTGCTTTCTCAACAAACGCAAAATCATAGACGGAGAACACGCATGGAATACCCAACATCGACACGGATATGACTTGAAAAGTTCATTATCATGTCTACTACAACGAAGCACGAAATCGCCATGACACTTTCTGAAATGCAAATATGCTGTCTTGTCAAAGCTGAATATGAAGCGGTACATATATGACAGAGATGTGAACCAACGTTCACATTTTGGGATCTTGGTCACGTTTGGGTTCCAATTATAACTTCTAGAAAATTTTGGGAACTTCTGATGCCAACGTTCATATTTTTGTGTGGCTGGCGTGTGAGGAACGGCGGGGTGGGTAGGTTAAAGAGCGTGGGACCCAACAAGGCATTTTGCCTAAAGAGTAGGACAAAAGAAAAGGGGTTGGAGGACGGGGACTCGCCAGCAGTAGATCTGACATATCAGTGGAAGACCAAATTATCAAAATGTACCCGTTTTTTGTCTACTATCTCAAAATCTCTCTCTCTCTCTCTCTCTCTATATATATATATATATATATAATATTTATTCATTCAGTTTGTCTGTAAAGTGATCGCGTACACTACACAGAAAGTACACTCCGACCTTTTACATGTTGTATGTATTATTATAATATGATATATTGATACTTGGAATGGTAATTTTTGTATGAGAAGTTGTATAAAAACCACTTCGTATCAATGTGCAAATTTAAAAAGAAAAACTAGTTGTTGCTTCTTAATTACTGACTTTTTTATTTTTTGAAAAGTACATTTCGCTTGTTAATTAAATTCACACCATTTCATCTCTCATCATCTAACCAAGAGTAGTTTAGATGAGTTTGCATACAAAGTAGTTCGCATACACCAACTTGTTACATTTGTATACCTAATAGGATTTGTATATCGCGTTACATCTTGTAAATCATTTTTAATATAAAGTACAATCAAATATATGCGGAGAGCCGTTCTAATATGTTTAGGTATGAAGTTTCAACCTTCTGTGTTTAAACATGGTTGGTTCCGGTGACCCAAAGAGTGGACTAGTTCCTGTTTTCTTAGAACCAAGAACCGGGATAATACCGGGACCGAGCCAGTCTGGGTTTTGGCTTGAGTCCTAAATCATTTGGCTTACTGAATCCTGGTTTCGACATGTCAAACCGGAAACAAACAGAGCTGTCCACGGTTTTGGGTTTGAACTGACCGTTTTTGGTTCCGACGGAAACTGTTGGACCGGTTCCAAAATGACCATGTCTAGTGGTATTTGTTTTGGTTGTAAAATGCATTGGATTTCAGCACAGTGAGAATAGCTCACCTGGCTGGAGGGTCGACTCACAAGTTGAAGGTCATTAGTTCGATAACCGAAACATTAATGTGGCTTGAGCCTCCCCATTGTAATCTAAAATCCAGATACATTGGATTTCAATAAGTAGGAGGATATATTGATTGTGCATGTGCTTATTGTATAGAACTTTGAACTTGTTTCTATTACAAGGACACATATAACACCCATCATTTTTACCTAATTTTATTGCTAATATGCTAGTCAAACTGAACCTCGATTTTGGTACTTATAGGTATAAGTTTTGTTGTGCATAGAACATGAAATAACCTTTAGTATCAGGTCCCAACACCATGAATCAAACACATCCTAAGGGCCCAAACCTATAGTTGGTAATTAAAAAAAGATCTCTAATAGTAATAAACTTAAACTTAAGCCCTCTTGGGTGGACCAAATCTATAGTTGGGCATGGGCTAGAACCCACATCCCAGTTATACATTGACTAAATGTGTAATATGGTAGTTTAATGTACCAGAGATCAAAATTATTCAATCCTTTTCTCTAAAAAACTCCGGCATGATGGGGTTGAAAGCATTGCTTGCACTTAAAGCGATAATAAAATAGAGAGCCACCAGCAGCTTAAGTTACCTGGCAAACGAGTAAGCACACATTTCTACACTTACAATAAAATAAATAATTTTATGTAGAAAAATAAATAATGAGAAAAGAAAGAAAGAAAGAAAGAAAATTAAAACCCTCCGAGTACTTCATATCAAGATTATTTTTTCTCCATGCCCAGTACAGTAATGAAGGTGTAATATTTCAGGTCCTCGGACTAAATTAGAACTCTAAACAATTTACGGAACTGAAGCTATATGCTTGTTCATTCACTCTATCAGTAACGGATCTACATTGAGGTGAGGTGGAGTGGCCGTTCATCTGAAATTTGAAAAACAAATAGAAAATTTACAGGACGCGATTGAGTTCCTGGATATTATACACTGCACCCACCTTTTGGCTTTCTCTAGTGGTGTTCAATGCCAGTATGACAAAAGATCAACCACAAAAAAGCTCCATGTAATTGACCCACTAGTGTAGGAGAAGGCATTGTGCTTGCCATTAGAGCTCGTATCGTAACGCATCATAAGAATTTATATTTTATAATGATCGTATCAAAATGAGGGGCTTCCATGATTTGCAAAAGTACAGCTAACTCATCTCTAGAAGCATAATTCTAATACATTTGTTCATGGTTTGATGTAAACTCAAATACCACATTCTTTTATGAGAACTTCAAACATATAGTTTTGATAGACTCAAACATGATGTTTGTTTTTGGGAACAGAATTTATAGATGATGAGCACTTGTTGAAGTTGTTTGAGCATTTGGGCAGCTGGCTAAGCATTCAGTGTTCGAGTTGAAGCACGCCCCACTCTTTGTACAACACCATTGGCCGATCTGCATAAAAGATTCAAGTTTAACCACCAAGTTTTAAAATTCTTATTGTTTTTCAAGGCAAACTTGCGTTGGGCACACTCTTATCAGTGACACTAGCAAAACAACCTCACCCAGTATTGAACGGCTGACATATTGTCAGGGAGGCCAACGCCCTACCACAACTGTATGTGAAGTGGTCTTGCTGCTCTTTTTTATGGTCGAACTAACTGTTAACATACATAGAAACATAAACACACACACCCCGAATAGCTACTTTACTGGCAGCAGTATATATATATATGTGTGTGTGTGTGTATATGTATGTACGTACATATAGAGAAATTATTCAATGCACGCATCTATATGTGCTTAAACATTCTTAAAGATCTCAATTGTCATATTTATGAGATTGACACTTAGAAATTTGAATTTCAAAAACAAAAACATACTTAGTACTTTTTGTATGTGCAATAAATAGATCTAGTACTAGCTTTTTACCTTAAAAAATCAACCATTGATATTAAAGAACGAATGGTTGAGATTTTAAAGAATATTAGAGCAAACTATGCTATATATATATATGTGTGTATGTGTGTATCAGATATATGTGTAAATGTTGATTTAAAAAATCGAATGGTTGAGATCTTAAAGAATATTAGAGCACGGATGAGTATGTGCATGGACTATGATCAATGTATATGTATAGATATGTACACGAGCATGTATCTATATGTATATATACATAGAGAAATTACTACATGTTGACATGATTAGATGTTTAAAAAAAACAATAAAATCTCAATGGTCTGATCAATAAGATTGACAGTTGAGATCTTTAATTCAAAATAGTCAATTACTTTTCTCATTGCACGTGCTACTTTTAACTTTTTGACTTAATGATCTTATCCGCCAAGTGTACACATGGATTAACTATATATATATATATACATGAACACACATACACACAAACATAAATCACCATGCATCACACATGAGCAATATTTTCATGAATGAACATTTTCATATTCACTTCTTTTTCTCATTCAAAACCCTGCATGAGAATATCATCTTGCGCAGTTCCTGAGTGATAAAACAAAGCAGAATATGCTTGTATGGGTTAAGATTTTGATCGATAACTGGTTAGAGAGAGTAACTGGAGCAGCTGCAGCAAAGGGAAGCACCAAGCAGAGGAAGAGAACAACACGAAACAAGGAAGCCATGGGAGTATGGTTGGTGCTACGGCTATGGGATGTCTCTGTTGGTTGGGATGATGCCCCATGCTAATGGAAACGAGAATTATATAGATGCTTGTTGTATACATAACTAGCAAGGCATGATGCTATAGCCTATATACTTGATACCCTCCTTTGATATTATAAAACTTCTAAGTAGGCACAAGGAGCATATTTAAGGGTCCTCGTGTTTCTGGTTGTGTTCGTATTGTGTCATGTCATCTAAAGCTTGGGACTTGTTCTGTTTTGGGCTGTATATACCCTCCTTTCATGTTCCTGGTTGAGTTCGTGTCGTGTCAAGTTTGTTTTGATAACTCAAACATCATAGGTCGTGTTTGTGTGAGGTTTTCATGTCGTGCTTGTCAAGCCTATGAGAATTTGTGTTTCTTAAGGTGATCCTCTTTTAAACAAGCCTAGTGAAAATTAGCATATAGAGTATGATCTTGCTCTTCTGGATTCAAATGCGGGGAGTTGCAAACCCATGCATGCGTGAGGTTAGGTGGCCGCCTCACCCGAAATTGATGAATAGAACTCTCCCTTTCCGAAAAGATTTTCCAGCTATGCCGCTTCATGCAAGTAGATATATGATATATATATAGTAGAATGAGATGGAAGAATCCTTAAGGTGAACTCATCCAGTATGGAAGGGCTCAGTTATAGGTTTCATTTATATTGTTATGAGAATAAAACTAATATATAAAATAAAATAAATAAAAGTCATGTAATAATGCACAATATACAATATATCAACAAAAGCCTTTTCCCATATTAGATGGGTTGACTACATGGATTCTTTGTTTTAATAGAGCTCGATCATGTGCCATGCTAACATTTAACTCAACCTAAGCTAGATCATTCCTTCCAACACTTTCGTAGATTTCTTCTTCCTCTTTTAACATTTTTACAATCTAGTTAGGAGTTTTCTTTGATCATCTTTCTACGTGTTCAAATCATCTTAAGCGATTTCCTCTCATTTTATAGTATCACTCCCAATTTGTTTCTAATAACCTCATTATTTATATATAATATATAATATATAGTATATCGTATCACATGAAAATTTGAATGGGTGAAGCTAAAGCAGCCACTTTAGAAGTACCAAAAAGAAGAGCAATTACTGAAGTGGGGGAGCGGGGAGTGAAAGCCAGTAAGGGGATTGCTCACTTCTTTCTCTCATTCAGAACCCTGCATGAGAATATCATCTTGCACAGTTCCTGAGCGATGAAACAAAGCAGAATTTGCTTGTATAGGTTAAGATTTTGATCGATAACTGGTTAGAGAGAGTACATGGAGCAACTACAGCAAAGGGAAGCACCAAGCAGAGGAAGAGAACAACACGAAACAAGGAAGCCATGGGAGTATTGTTCGTGTCACGGCTATGGGATGTCTCCGTTGGTTGGAATGATGCCCGTGCTAATGGCAATGAGAGGATTGGTGTGTACATAACCAGTATAGTATGATTCTATATACATGATACCCTCCTGTCATATGGATGTATACATCGCACAAGGAGCATATTTACAAGGGCTGGTGTTTCTGGTTGCATTCGTGTTGTGTCGTGTCATTTAAAGTATGGGCTTTATTCTGTTGGGGTTGCGTATACCTTGTTTCATGTTTCTATTGTGTTCACGTTCGTGTCATGTCATCTCAAATTTGCATCAAACAACTCAAATACCAGATTTGTTATCATTCTATATTGGGTGAATAAGAACAAGGATAAGCCAACACAAATGTGACATGATCTATTTCTGCGCCATCATGTGAACTTAAAATGGCTTTTGTGCCGTGTTCGTGTCAGATTTTCATGTCGTTTATGAACATCCATTTGGGGGGGGTGTTTGATTCGTAGGCAGGAAATATTGATGCGAGTCTAGAACAAAGTCTTGATCTAAATTCAGCTGGTGCGTAGACAATCTGTACTTGTTCCATAGCGTTTGAAAATCAGAACAGCTGGAACATAAATGTCCTGAGGTTTGGGGTGGGCTTATCTCAGACGCCCAATTAGCAGGGACGTTGATGTCGTCAATACGCTGGAGGATCGGCTCTCCCTAGTGTTTGGAATGTTATTAGGGTGTTGCACCACGTTATGATGCATACACAATATTGACTTGTTAATGGCGTTTGAATCCCAGAACAACAAGAATAGGATATAAATGCTCAAATGCTGTTCTGTATGTGTGCACTTCAGACGAATAACAACCAAGAAGAAATGAGGAGGTTAACATAAAACATGGCAGGGACTGATTAACTTCCCCGAGTTGCCAACGCGAACAAGCTGGTCGGGATTATCTCCCATGTTCTGTGATTCAAACATAAAATCAAGTACTTGTGACCATCCGAAACAATGTTTGGCTTTGATATCCATGTCCATTATAAGAAACCAGATAGCAAACGGATCTGAACCAAATATCTCATTCCAATTAGGTTTGTGTCACTATGGTTGGGTGCCAATTTTATCCCTTTGGAATAGTTCCAGCCGACCTAAAGCGACGTCAATGCTACAACCCGACCCAAACATTTCAAACTCGAATCTGGATAGGTTGTTTTACCATTGGACCCAAGATCCGGCTACAGGAAAGGGTTGCCAAGTTGTTAACGAGTGCTTGAATTGGCGCTTGTTTGAATTCACGGACAGTTGGACAGAAAAGAGATTGTCCACGGCCTCAGCGCGAGAACTGCTGCTGGTTCGGACCTAGGGCCCAAGAGAGTGGACGTTTTAAGCAGAAATAATATAATAAATTTGCTCACCGAAGTGTTCGAGAAAATGCCTCAAAGAGTCGGATTAATTCCCGACATTGTCTTAGGTCTCGGGGATCTTCATTATGAGTTCCTACGTTTGTAACTAAGCGGTTCTCACAATGATTGCCTCCCGAATCCCAATTATATTAAGGCATGAATTCAAATCTCCTTGCAAGCATTTCGCGGCTACCGTTCAGGAATCTCTCTGCATTGGCGAGGGCAAATGATGCAGATTTCCGGCGTTTCTTCGAGTTCGGAGATTTTGAGAAAATCGCCAAAGCGAATGTCGGCTTTGGTTTGTTTGAAGTCAACAACCGTCTCAAAGATCTCATGAGAGCGGGCCGACTTCATCATGCACGCCAATTGTTTGATGAGATGCCTCAGAGAGATGAAGTCTCTTGGACAACCATCATTGGTGGCTATGTTAATGGGGTTTTGTCTAGCGAGGCCCTTGTGCTTTTTGCAAGGATGAGATCGGAAAGCTGCTTGAGAATTGATCAGTTTGTAGTCAGTTTGGTGCTCAAGGCTTGTGCCAACTTGCCAGAAATGGAGATGGGAGCTGGCATTCATGGATACTCCTTAAAGACGGGTTTGTTGAACTCTGTCTTTGTTGGTAGTGCTCTCGTGGATTTGTACATGAAAGGGCATTGCATCTCAAAAGCTTGCCAAATGTTCGATGAAATGCCCGACAAGAATGCAGTTACCTGGACGGCAGTCATGACTGGCTTAGTTCAAGCGGATCACTGCGATATGGCTATTATTTACTTTAGTGAGATGCTCAAGTCTCATGTGACCGTTGACTCATTCGTATTTTCCACAGCATTGAAAGCCTGTGCATGTCTTGATGGTTTAAGTTTTGGCAAGGAGATCCATGCACAAATAATTCAGTTGGGTTTTTCTTCGTCTTCATTTGTAGCAAATGCACTTGTAGCTATGTATCAGAAATGCGGGAGGCTTGATGATGCTTTTCATCTTTTTAAGTCAATGCGCACACAGGATGTTGTTTCATGGACGACAATGATTGTTGGTTGTGTTAAAGAAGGCTATGCTGCACGTGCGGTGCAAATGTTTGTTGAGATGCAGAATATGAATGTTGTCCCTAACGAATTCACTTTCGCTGCAATTATCTCTGCTTGCTCTGGCCTGAGAGGACTAGAGCTGGGTAAGCAATTGCATGCGCATCTTATATGCCTCGGATATGTGAATTCAATGTCGGTAGCAAATGCCTTAGTGACGTTGTACTCAAACTGTGGTTACATTAGTTTTGCATCAATCTTGTTTTATCAGATGAACAAAAGAGATGTGGTTTCGTGGACTTCCATGATTGCAGGTTATTGTCAGGAAGGTCATGTTGGAGAAGCTTTTCAAGTTCTATCAAGCATGCGAATGATGGGCTGCAAGGAAAATGAATTTACCTTATCTAGCCTATTGAGTGTTGCAGCCTGCATGGCGATGCTCGAACAAGGGAAACAGATCCATGCCCTTTGTTACATTAGCGGCTTAGAATGGGATCCAATGATAACAAGTTCTCTAATAAATATGTATTCTAAATGCGGAAGCATGGAAAGTGCTGCAGGAGTCTTCTGCGAGAGGAGAACGGAGGAAATAGTGTCTTGGACAGCCATGATCATTGGCTATGCCGAACATGGTTACAGCGAAGAGGCAGTCAACCATTTTAAGCAAATGCTACTGTTGGGTTTGGAACCAGACCATGTGACATTCATTGGAGTTCTTATTGCATGTAGTCATGCTGGTCTTGTTGATGAAGGCTTCTATTATTTCAGTTCTATGAGTAAGGTTCACCATATCGAACCGCAGAGAGAACACTATGGCTGCATGATCGATCTTCTTTGCAGAGCTGGTCGTCTTGATGAAGCAGAAAATATGATTAAGAGCATGCCGTTTAAACCAGATGATGTTGTTTTGTCAACCTTGCTTCGCGCTTGCAGGGTTCATGGTAATGTAGAATGCGGAAAACGGACGGCAGATCGCATCCTTGAATTTGAACCCGATTGTGCCGGCACACATATCACCTTGTCAAATATTTATGCTGCAGGTGAAAAGTGGAAGGATTCTGCAGAAATAAGAAAGGCCTTAAAGGAAAAGGGAGTCAAAAAGGAGCCTGGCTGGTCTTGGATTATGGTCAAAGATAGCATTTCCACATTTGTGGCCGGAGATATGTTGCATCCAGAGAGCGATGAAATACATGCTCTCTTAGAATTTTTGTCTTCAAGAGCAGCCGGTGAACAAGTGGAAACTAATGATTCTTTAACATTTTTGTAACTAACATTTGTTTATGGACGAACAATTGTCGTTCTTTCTGATTTTAAATAGGAAATAGTCCTCCAATCAATCAGAGGATGTTCAGAGGAAATTGGTTCATGGACATGCCTGAAGGATGATTTTTACAAACTGCAGTGACTATTTGGATCTAAAGGTTGCATCAATAACGTCCATATTGCTAATGCAATCATAATGCCTGCTGGTGGTTCATATTCCCATCAAATTGAAGCAGCCGGTCTTGATTAAGGATGATGAGGAATAACAACCAATCTTCCTGAATTTCATGATTGGAAGATCTGCTGCTTACAAAATGCAGTCGGGCAAAAACCAAGCTAGAAAGCTGAAGGAGAGGAACTTGAATGAGAGCACTCTCAGGGTGAAACCCTCGTCTCGTACGGTCGTACCATATATGGGCTCGTCTCGTACGGTCGTACCATATATGGGGGAGTGAGGGTGGGTCTGAAAGGGGGAAGGTCCCGAAAGCCCCAAAAAATGGTATGGGGGCTATGTTGGTACAACAGAATATGCATTAGAAACGTCAATCCCTGTCCCATGTGACACCACAATCAGAAGTGAGCTAATAGGAAAGAGAAAATATCATCAAGAGATATTCGGGAGTGCCCGATTCACCAGTTCTACCTTTAGCTTAAAGCACCTTCCTTTCTCTAACATGAGCCCTAATACAAAGCCCTATCGTGTTCCCATAGCAACGGTACACTGTCGTAAAGGAGGAATTCAGAGGCCTTGCGGCAATGGCTTGATGAATTGCTCGGTTGGCCACGAAGGAGATGCCCACTCTAAACCCTGAAGGTCGGTCTTTGGTGTTTTGTCACCATTATAGGGTTGATCATCTCATCTATATTGGTCCTGCAACATGTTACATTTGTGTTTTTCTTTTTTATTTTCAGGCCACATTAAGGATGCTTTTCGAAAAAGAAAAAGAAGCACATGGCATTGACCAGACAACAATACCATCATAAAACGTAGTGAGAACTAATACTGGAAAGCACCACCAATATGAAAATGCGCTTAAAGTTAGCCTGAAGCCAGCTTGAGTCTGATTCAGCCGGTGGGTCAGCATCTTGGGAAGCGTCGGTATATAATGGCGAGTGCTCAAGTGTTTGCTTATAATTGAATCCTGCAGTACTTTTCATCTTATATTATATAACAATTATAATTGATAATTTACTGTTTCATAAGGTAGGCAACTGTCATTCAGCAGTGTATCTTTTGTGCATTTTACTTAGAAGAGTTATGTTGGTACGAGTATGATCAACTGACAAGTTTGATTTTCTGTATACGTTAAGGCTTAAGTTTCCACAATCTTGTTTAATGTACATCAATATAATACAAATTACTAGTTCTCTCAGCAGATGATTAGCATTTTCTCCCGAGAAGCTTGATCTATTAGTGAGACATGAATAGCCTTCATAGATATTGCCGGCAGATGTTGCAATCGCAGCTACAATTGTACATTTTGCAGACTCTAACTCCGCAGCATCAAGCAGCAGCCTTCCAGCCATTGGCTTGGCTATTTCTCATGGACCTTCAGATTGTTGCTTGCTATAGTTACTCCCAAGTTCTTGCAATTTAGTCTGAAGGTGGACTAAAGTCATGCAACCTTGCATCTGCGGATACTGTTTTTTATTTCTATCTTGCATTGGCATAGTCCCACTCTATGCAAAACCAAAATCTCAGTGAATTGTATAGAAAGGATGTTATCCATCTCCTGTGCATGCACATGCGACCGCTAACGAGAATGTGCTTCAAAGAATTTAAAACAGAAAAAAGAGATGGATAAAAGAATCTTCTGCAGGAGGTTTCTTCAGGTGATCAAGCATGAGAACAAAATCTCCCTAGCTGACGGGAAAGGTATATTTCCATGTTCCAACAGTTCGCGTCCACTTCTTCTGTTACTAGCACTTGGTGTTCGTGTAGAATACAGGTCAAGACAAACACAGCCTGATTTTTCTCGTCACTTTGGGTCGACATGAACATGGACCCGGGTGGTGTTCACATTGAGGTTTACTCCATTAAATGTTATATTGCGAGCAACTTCATGTTTTGAGTCATGGGAAAACCAAATCAACCTTAATATAACTCCACTTTTAGTGCACAGGGTTTCTAGTTTATGCTTGTCTCAGGTTCTCATACTGTCTGAAAGGGTTGACTTATAAGCTGTAAGGCTTTGAATCCCTTGAAACTATCGATGCGCAACCGCCTCGGCTGCTTGAACTAGGTTCAAGCTCGACCCATTTAACAGTCTCAGTCTTGTTCTTTTGGTAAACGAGCAGAGATTGAACATACGGGTCAATTTTGGTTAGAAATGTTGGCTCATGGAAAACATAAGTTGGGTTATCAACCTGTGCTTAAGCTTGAACTTTAGCTTGTGGAAAGTTTGAAACCAAAAGTCGACTAAAAACAGAGCTTGAACTTAGGGTTTGATTCACCTTTATCGATGTTTTGAACCTAACTCAAGAGTGTCAAGCTCGAAGCACAAGCCAAGTTGGAGGCACACTTTCTGTAGTTGAACAGAGCTTCAAGAACATGGCCTCACACCAACTCACATAATTCTTCACCTTATCCATCAAATCAATATCCAAAGTGCAAATGCACCCTATGTGCCTTGGCCAATGAATTGGGGAGATATCCTGTTAGGAAGCCTTTATCTGATATCCATAATCCTTTTCTTCTATTTGATTATACTCACAGAACTCGCTGTCATGCTTTTTCGAGTTAAATGCTAATATTATACGATATCAAGCACAATATTCACTAAAAATCTACTTAACCAATGCCACTTAATGCACGATAAGGTTTGGTTTTGGTATTAGCATTCAGGTCCGGAGAACCCGCCTTTCAAATGATTAGAATGATCAAATCACTAGAGCCCTACCCCACAATGGTACCAGTGGTATATTGTGGTGGCGACGGCGGAGGTCTTACCTTCGACTGCCTGTATAACAGCCGGGAGGCGCGTCCACTGAGCTAAGCACCTGTTTAGTCCACCTCAATTATTCCACTAATCAATCATAAAGCTTGTGTTGCCAAAGTGTTAAGCAAAGGATTAAGTTTATTTGAGCATCTTCATCCAGTTTACGGAAAATTGGCTTCACGTGCAGTGCAAGCAATTCTTGCAAGGAGAATCTTCACCGCCATGTTCGTCCAACGGAATCTTTGCACTTAACTAGACTGAAGAAGACCTTTCTTAAACTGACTCTGCTTATTCCTTTCAATTTGCAAACTCAGATTTAGTTTAGAGGGATATCCAAGTCACGAGCAGCTCAACTTGCATAATGGTTGACATGCTCTCTCTCTCTCTCTCTCTCCTGTGGCGAAAGGCCAGATTTGGGTGGTAGACATCGCCGGTTCTGGTTCATCCAGAACCATGAACCATAACTGCCCATTTCTGGCTTGAACGAAAACCAGGAAAAACAAAAAAAGATATAAAAAATCCATAAAATTTAAGTGGAACTGGCAATTTCCACTGCCAGTTATTGTTTCATGGGATTATGTACCATGGCTGAGGGGGCGTCATGGTCCTATTATGGTTTCAGGTTCGTTTAACTGGTTCCAGGTTTAGACCCGGTTTGGTTCTGGTTCAAAACATCGGGCAGATTCGGACGGTCATGTCTACTTGATCGAGTCTAACCCGAGCTTGACTTGCCAATATCTGATTTTTAAGGACTACAGTTGTTTCCATGGAAAATTCATCAAGATCTGGGCTATGATGTGAGCATGTCGGATGACAGTAAATGTCATCTATATGGCAATTTTGTGTTAAAGGGTCGCATTGTTCTCCTCAAAAACAGGTTCACTTAATTTTCTTCACTGGGTGATCCAAGCATGAAATTTCGAGTTATGTTCCACATGTTATACATAGTAACCCATTTCTTTTTTTGGGTTGTGCCATTCTCGTGTCATTTCATTTTTGTGTAACTAACATATCAATTACCTCGATCTTTTTTCATGCAGGTTGAACAAGAGCACATATTTTTCAGGTCGTGTTTTATGTTATATCTGAAGTTGCCAGCGATTTCGTGTTTCGGGTCATGTTTGCATGGTGCCATTTCACATTTGTGTCCAATGACAGGTCAACCGAAAGAAGACTAGATTCTTTCGTGTCACAGTGGATGGACATGGATGCCGATTTTCAGCTCGAGTTCTCATGTTGGTGCCTAAAATTTTAGCAAGCCCGGGTATTGAACTCACAACCTTCTTCTTGTGAGTCAATCCCCCCTACCAGGTGAGATAATGCTCGGTATGCAGGTTCTTTGTGGTTCCTTTTTATTCTTTACTCTTTTCTTACTTAAAGAAAGCATTTTTATCCGGCTGACACAGACCCAACCTTTTTTCTTTGTCGGATCATTTTCTAAATCCAAACCCAATCTATCAAGGTCTGGCTCAGGATGACTGCAACCCCCACAATATAGAAATCGGGTTGGGTCAGGGACCACCCCGACCTGACTGCATTTTCTCGGGTTACCTGGACCTGACCTAAGCTGCTAAACCATGAGCCAGACCAGGATTTTCCGGGTCGGAGTTCACCATATTGGATCTAACATTGTCACCCCTACCACACATCAAGTCTGCTGTAGAGCCATTAGCAGGTGCTAAATGAAGACTTGCCATGCTCAATGCTGCTGTCACCAGCATGCTCAACTACGGAGTTCTAAAGAATATGAAGCCTTAGTGATGGCAAATCATGCTTTCTCATAAAAAATAACTCGTGTTACCTAACACAATTCTTTTTTGTCCAAGTTTGCGATTGGGTATCTAAGGCCAGCCTTCGCCGACAATAACAGTTGTTGTTTTTTTTGAATTTTCTATGATACGATCAGTTTTTTATGCTTTTTTTCTTGGCTGACAGAACTGGGTTTAGATAAACCCTTACTAGATGTGCATGTCCAGGGTATCGAACTCATGACCTTTCACTTGATGGTTCAATTAAGTTGGCCCTCTCATCTAGAGAGCCATGGCTAGTTGTGATTTCTTTCTCTCTTTTTTTAGTAAGTGAAAAGTAAGAGATGATGGAAAGAAGAAAGACGAAGCTCATGAAAAAGTCGGTCTAAGTGTGACATCCTAGAGAGAATCTTCCTAAGGATCCAATGCACAGGCTTTGCCGACGAGCCTTTACCAATGGCCCTATCTTTTGCTGGGGCAGGCCATACCCTCCTGCATAACATGGCAATGAAGACCCTCAGATCTTCAAGATCAATGGCCTCTACTGCAACATGTGTGTGCACGTGTGTGTAAACAGCTAAATTACTTGCTTGTATTCGGGTTGGCAGACTCACTCACATGTGTCTATTGAGTTCGGGTTTCTACAGTTAAACTAATAAATATAACACAATAACTTTTTACTAGCAACAATCTTGTCAAAACACAATTTTGGAGAACTAGAGACCTTGAATCTTACGGGTGTGTTTGATTACGAGGTTAGGCCTATTATTACTAAACAGGTTTCAATGACTCACCCTCAAGGTTGAGCGGTTGATGAGTCACGTAAACAAGTAAAAAGTGAGTTTGTACGTGCCGAAACCAGAATTTGATTATGAAGCTTGAGCATATGATAGTTATAGCTGCATAGGCTCATGCCTTGTAATCAAGCACCCCCAAGGCTCTACTATCTATTTGGTACCATGGTCGCCGCGCATGCAAAAATATTGTTTTGCTCCTAGATGTCTTGTCAACTGCTGTGACTCATTGAAGAGAGAACCAACTTGCACTGGGTTGTGGCAATTTGCAAAGCTTTGCGGATCTCTTTACCCCTTGCCCCAACGTAGACTCTCCCTTCTCTTTGTTCTTTGGCTTGATTAAGTTGTGTAATACTTGAACGAAGATATTAATCGCGAACTTTTTACCCGTCTTTGCTGGGTTTTTGGCACACATAACCATCGAACCAGAGAAAGACGGAAGAAAGCAGGCATAATCACTAGACCTTATACTTCCCATGATGTCAACAATACAGCTCGCTGAAGCACTCTTCCCTTTGAAGTTTTGATGATATTCTATATATTAGTGTTAAAATCTGATTGTTGGGTGCAACCCTCTTCTATCAGGGTTTCAAGGCCAATTTTCTGAGGGCAAAACTCTCTCTCTCTCATCACATCACATGAATAAGGCATCGGTGCATGTGGCGAGAATGATAAGAGAAAAAAGCAAAAGGGAAATTATGGTAGGCCACATACTGTTCACTCTCTTTTTACTTTGTTTCTGGTGAGCATTCATTATTTAAGAAAGGTGAAGCGTCCAATTGAAGATTACAGGAATCCACGGGAACTGCAGGGTGGCAAACGGGCATACCATCGATGTTGGTGGGAAACCCTTCTGGCCTTTGAATTCATTGTGTGCGCGCATTATTGTCAAGTTTCCTTTCCCCACATGTTGCTAATAATCGATGCCATGCTACCATTATTGCACACATCTTCTTGTTATTTATTATTACTAAACGAGAAAGAAAACGTACATAGAATTGCTTAATACCTCTCTCTCTCACACACGCGCGCACTGTTATAACTGTCACCATTAATGGTGTTTTGATTTCAGTCCTTAAAAGAATCTCCACCTTAAGACACCAAGATTAATATCTCCCATGTCGATTCTCTAGTCCAGCATGAAGAAAGACCAGAGCCTAGATTATACCCACAGACAGAGGGGATGTTCATCGACCGGATCCGAGTCAGGAATCAAAGTCCCCCTAGTTTCACAATCCAGCCTCTATCCCCATCTCTACTCCCAGGGCAGGATCAAAAAGGCCTCTATCCTCATTCTATGTCTTTATAGGTCCCTACGGTAATCTGTCAAGAAAAAAGACGCTAAAACATACGTAGGAACTTATTTTTTAACCTAATTTATACAAAATATATTTAAATATTATGAATGAAATATGAGTAATAACAATCAGTTAACTACTTTAAAAAAAGAAGCAACACTTTCTTTTTATTTATTGTTTCACATGGTTTATCTTATTTTTTAATGAACTTAGCTTTTTAGAACCAATGAACTGCAGGATTAGGTCCGAGTATATGAGACGAGAACCTGTTTATGACACGAGAACCTACTAACCCATCCTCATCCTAATTCCCATCAAACCATCAAAGATTTTCTTGCTCTTTCATTCTAGTTCCTGAATCCATCATCCATCTTGTTTGGGACGGATATCTATGAGAAACACAAAATCCCCTTTCATCAACATCTCTAGAGAGACGCGAAAGGTACAGAGCAGCCGGGACCATGCGAATGGCAGGGGAAAAAAAAAATTGAAGGGGATGGGGACAAACTCTGGAGAAAGTTAGATCCCTTCTTTAATCTCAACAAATAGTTTTGAGTCTGACATGTGGGGATCGATGAATATATGATGAAAAACGGTGAACCGGACTTTAACCCCGTGTGCCCTGCTGTTACCATTCTTTTGAAACATTACTTTTGCTACTATAACCATCTCTCTCTCTCTCTCTCTCCAACCCCCCCTTGCTTTACTTTTGCTACTATAACCATCTCTCTCTCTCTCTCCCCATCCCCCCTTGCTATCTTCCTGGTCAAAAAGCTACCAGCTTCAGCAGCACAGCAAGACAGCCCCCCCACTCAGGCAAGTCCATAGATTACACAATCCACACATGGGAGAAAAAAAAAAAAGCAACATGATGCGATCAAGCTGCATTTTCCAAAGCATCACAATGTGATGTTCATATCTTAATAAAGGAGACATAAAATAAGCCTTTAATAGACTAACATAACCCTGCTTACATCTTTTCCAGCTTGAGACCAGAGTAAGAGGGACAGAAAACAGAAACATTACACACTGGGATTGGCTGAAACATATCCCCAAATTTCAACATTTCTGTTAACATTATCATCAGCTGCTCATTACAAAGAAATATATTCCTTCCCAAACTCAGAAACGTAGCTATCAAAGCACCACAAACAGTAATACTTGAAGAAAAGAGAGGGCAAGAGTGTTAGACATACAGACAGACATATATGTCGAATGAACAGATTTGGTCATCTGCGATACATGAATTAGTCGAATCCAGTTAGCGCTGAAAGGGTTACTGAGAAAATCAGAATCAGGGTCGTCACACTTCCTTGAGGCATGAGAGGCACACTAAAAAAACACCAAACCTCCATAATATATCAATAATCACTGGTTCATAACCCGAACAGAAGCAGCAAGTTTGAAGTTTGATATTGGTATAGAGTACCCGAGACCGAAAGCATATGCTTCATCTCCACCGTTGAAATCCGCTTGCTTCTGCGAACCAGTGAGAACTGCCACCAAACTACCATAAGACTACAATAGTCAGTAAACTATACTATCCATATGAACAAAAGGTTTCAGTATTCGGGTCTTCCTTGCCCATATCATACTTCTACCCTCCATATGATGTTATCAGCATTTTCTTGTGGCTTCTCTATAGCAGCAACTTTCGATCGATGTGCACCAGCCATGCCTTTACCTCTTTCTCCACGGGGGAGTTCACAAGCCTCACTGAACGACCCACATCTGATATCTGCTGGAGGGATGAAACAGTCCATGGATAACCCAGGCACATTGAATGCCACTTCTTCGATCGTCCACACCTCCTCCATTCTTGTCTTGGTGTGGCTCATCGCCATCTCGCCAAACCTGAGAAGGGTCACCACAGATCGACCTGAGTGTGCAATCATCACTCCTTCAACTGATCTGTAGTCATCAAGGAAAGAGTTAATGGTTGTCTCCCAGTAAACAGTATCTCCCCCATTTGACTGAATTCGAGTGAGATGAGAATCCTCCATGTGAACCAGAAGACCAGTTTTTTGGCTAAAATAGCCAAACAATACATGTCTTATTATCTCTGCGGGCCCTTCACTACGGGCCTTGAGTGTCTGAGAATCAGCACATAGCTTGAGAATGAAACATTCTTCTCCGTTCACTTGCTTCTCTCCTATGCACTTTGCATCTGCAAACATGCTTGCTGTAGTTATAGGATCCAACCCCTGCTTAAAAAGAGGGCACATTAGAACGACCATAATCGCTATGGAACTCTAGAAACGAAGGAGAACAAACAAGTTTGCAAATCAGAGGAGCTGCCAAAGAAAAATGTAAAAAACAAAAATCAATTCAAATTTAGGCAAACACGAGCTATTACAAGAAAGCAGCAACTCATCAACCTGAAGTGCCCGGCGCAGAGGACGAACGGGTCCTTTCGCAGCATGGGCACCGAGCCATGGTGTATGTCTCCATACAAGCTTACCATTGCAACCAGCATGAACCTTACTACCACCAACAGCAAGTTCCACATACCACATGTCTGGCATCATTTGCCACAAAACAAAACCTCCAGATTCAGCAAACCTTGACGCATTCTTGTTTTTCATAACCTTGGTCGCAGTCTCAAATTCAGACGCTACCATCTTCACCCTTCCCATCGTATATGCATTCCTGATTGAGCTCTGCAGTTTCATCCCACCAGATGCAGCGGTGTATTGCTGCAAGATATATTGTGCCGAAGAAGTTTCCTGTCACAGAGGAAGGGAAACAGATAGTGAATCATAGAGAACCGTGGAGAAAGAACTGCTATGTTTGCCTCATTTTACTTAGAAACCTGTCGCTACTTGCAAAACCAGTTCTCTTGACTAGGGGATCGACTCAAACAAACTTTGAGATGAAGGTTATGAGTTCGATATATGGAAGGCGCACATATCTGACAGAGATCAACCACAACTTGCCAAAAAAAGAAACTATTATTGCATCCAAAACTCATATTTCCATCCCACAAGCTTTCCAACTACAGGATAAATAAACAAAAGATCAGGAACGCAAGCCAACATCTTATCACAGATCAAGTAATGACCTAAAACCCCATTTGGACAGCTTTCAAGCAAAGATGAATCTGTCAGAAATGCATACTGTAACTACCAATGCAAGTCAAAAGAGAATACATTAACATCGAAGACAAACCCGAGAATTAACAGCGAAAGGGGAAAAAATGGATGAGAAAACAACCATGAAAGCCTTAGTCTAACAAATGAACTCCTCAGTGACCCAGAATGCATTCCCCAACCACAACATATGCTCTTCGTTGCTTTTCCTTTCGAAGCTAAGGATATAAATAGTCACACTATGCGTCATTCGTAACCTTAACATAGAGAACCCCTAAGCCTTCACCTCAAAATCACCTAAAAGAAAGACTAATAACTCGAACCGTAGAAACGCTTTGCCTACCATTTCACATTCCGGAAGAAAAATAAACAAAATGACAAACAAGCCCACTCAACACAAAAAAGAGTCACCCATGACCAAACTACTAAAACACTCCAAAGGAAAACTCAGAAACTCACGTAGTCTTTCCAATACTCCACGGAACCGCCATTTTAGCACATATAGCATTAAAAGCTAAAAAGTAACGAAGGTGAACCCATACACGCGGGAAACAAACCCAACCCAGAAAATCAAAAACCAGAGAAAGAGAGAGAAGCATTGTTCTATCTAAAGAAGAAGCACAAAAAGATAGCGAAGAAGAGAAGACTCACAATTGGGGTGTCCTTGATGCTAAGATGCGGAAGTGGGTCGGTCGTGCTAACATGAACGGGGGCGAGTGGCGCACCCATGACGCCGAGAAGCAGTCGGAGGTCCGACCTTTTGTTATGGCAGGACGCCGAAGAGACGGAGGGAGTCCTCGAGAGGAGCCAATGCTGTATCCCCAACCACCCTTCCTTCCTGCCGCCGGCCTCCCCACCGTCCCACTCGGCCACGTCGGAGTCCGGTCCCTCCATCAGCGGCGCCAGCACCTCTCCGGCCGGCCGGAGGCTCCCGGACCGCGCCACCAACGGCTCCGGGCCCTCTCCCCACGATGATTTCCTCCTACCTCGCAGGAGCGAACCCATAGGCGACGCGCTTCGGCCCGGGCTCTTAGCTCTCGACCTCGCCGGCGAAAGCCCGCGCACCACTTCCTCTTTGAGTGCTGAGAAGAAACCTTGCTTCCTCTCCGTCCCCCCCATCCCCTTGTTTTTGTCACAAATCTGCCACGAGAGTCAACAAATGCAAACAAGAGGTAGGTAGAGAGATTTCCTTCTCTAGTGCCGTGATCTTCCTCAGTCTAAAGAGAGGGAGAGTGAAAGGCCGCAATCCATCTACTCACGAGAAAGAGAAAGAGAGAGAAGGAGAGATTCACTCTCAATGCAGTGAGGTCTGTCTAATGAGAGGGGGAGTTTGGAAATTTTTTCTCTTAGCTCCCTTTCTTGGCTGTATTTTTAATGTACTTTGTTGGTTGCTAAAATTGAGGGGGATTATAAAAATGGTGTCTTTCCTTTCTCAAACCCTACCAACCTCACTCACTGAGAGAGAGAGAGGGGGGGACCGAGCCCCACTCTGTGTGGTTCTTTTCTGCCTTTATCATCTTATTTATTTGTCTATTTGATAATTATTTGACCGTGATTATTTAGTGAATTCGTTATTGAGCTTAGTTTCGAGGAATGTGAATAAGACGCTTGTATTATTTATAAAGTTGTTTATGATGATGGTAATGAAAGAGACCAAGAAAGTTCGAAGTGGACCTTTCAGTGACACAGCCAAGCCCACCTTATTGTATTAAGCAAGAAGGGTTGAGGTAGCAAGTAATAGAATGTGAGCAAAAGAGGGGCAAGGCTCTTTTAATGTTATAAATAT
This sequence comes from Brasenia schreberi, assembly GCA_036023115.1. Taxonomy (NCBI): domain Eukaryota; kingdom Viridiplantae; phylum Streptophyta; class Magnoliopsida; order Nymphaeales; family Cabombaceae; genus Brasenia; species Brasenia schreberi. The sequence goes on from JAYKKT010000077.1 coordinate 11,268,305, forward strand.
GGACCATTCTTTTATTAATCGATAATGTGAGGTTTTAGCCATACCCGTCACACGTTACGTATCGAACTCAAGACCTTCTGAGGTTCTTTTTTTATTTGAGCTACTAGCGAAGTATGTAGCGACACAGCTAACCAAAACCATAAACCATAAACCAAGTGTCCTTTCACACCAAGATAGTTTGGTTACATGGACTTTTAGTGAATGTTGTGCTCTAGGTTGTGTTGTTTTAGGTTGAAAGTGAAAGGGTTTCATTTTTCTAGGAGGGTATGTTTGATACAAGGTTTTACCAAAGTTTGACTTTGATTTTTGGTGCTCTCAATTCTAAGTCCCATTATAGGTTTGAGGTAGAATTCATTGAAATTGTGGTTTATATACTTAATTTGAATAAAAAACAATTTTTTAGAAGAAGTGGGCTATAGAAATTGGATGCAAGGACTTTGTTTGCACGAAAACTCAAGCATCATTACCAATTACGAATGGAATCATAGAAATACGGCTTTTTAAAGGTCATACTTATAAGCCCATATAGGTTTAGGCTCAAAGGACTAAGCACCACGAATTAAACACTCTAAAGTTTTCCATATCTTTCCACAAGCTCATAGTTAAATATCTCAACATCTTAAGCTTCTCCCATTTAATGTGTCTCGATGCAATATCAACTTTTTCTCCCTTATCTTTTTATCGGATAATCTACGTATAATCATTTATCGAACTGCTATATTCTTTTTTGCCACTAACATTTAGTAAAAACCACATCTCCAAGGATTAGAAGTTGGAAGAACTTAGTGTAGAACTCTTAAGGCAAAGGCGTATGAAGTGATCAGCTTCGACTAAACGGTAACACCATACTAGAACCTAACTCTTACTACCGGTCTAGCACCCACAGGCCTTTCGTTTAGACTGACCCACCTTCAAGTGAAGAGATATTAACACAGGACAGTAGCTGCCCACGTGAAGCATTGCATGAAGTGGAAGGAATTAAATAAGTCTCTAAAAGGCAAAGCGACCGTATACACAATCATGTTATTAGAAACAAATTGGAGTAGCATAAATAGAGAATAAAATGAGGTTGGGCAGTAGCAGAAATGAAAATGTTGAGATGGGTGATCACACAAGGAAAGACTATATACATAATGAGGTTATTAGAAACCAATTGGGAGTAGTTCCAATAGAGAATAAAATGAGGGAAAATCGTTTAAGATGGTTTGCATATGCAGAAAGACTACCAAAGAACGATCTCGTAAGAAGATATGAAAAACTAGATTATGAAATTGTTAAAAGAAGAAGAGGAAAACTACAAAAGTGTTGGAAATAAACAATAAAAATAATCTAGTTTATATTCAGTTAACTGCTAGTATGACATATGATAAGGCCTTGTGGAAACAAAGAATTCATGTAGGGGACTCTATCTAGTATGAGAAAAAGCTTAGTTGTTGTTGTTTTTGTCTAAAAGGCGAAACAAGTTCCCATTCAACTATCTTTATAGCCTTCACCATCTCTCCCTCGCTAACATAGAGCAAATTATACGTAATAAAAGAATAATTGGTGTATCACCATAGCGTTAGCTCAATGGTAAGGTATTCTAGTGCAGTTGCTGCTGGTGAGGAGTTCGACTCTCAGAGTATGCATGTATAAGTGTGTGTTGGGCTTCGACATACTCTTGAAAGAAGAAGAAGAGTAGCACTTGAGATCTGTGCATTTCACTTGGAAATGATGAGAATGAGGTTTGCTTCCATCCGAGTCAAGCCAAATGTTGGGAGTGAATATTTCAGTACAATAAGCATATGTGGTGACTTAATACCACCATTAATGAGTTATGTACAAAGTATGACATTACCTGCTTTGACTTGGTCCTTTTTCTTGGCGCAATTGTGTAAACCTAACTTTAAGATTCACAAGTGGGTCTGCTGCATCAAAGTTGAATACTCGGTGTAATGGGTACGAGTCCTTGGGCTCATCAACGGAAAGTTCCACATGGCACATATAAATGGCTTAAAATCACGAACCCAGAGTCTTAGCTCAACTGGCAGGCCGCTCTGATGCTCTTGTTGCTGGTGGAGAGTTAAAGCCACCGGGGCTCATGTGTATGACTGGTTTCAGGTGGCGGATCTAAAACCTATTTTGGGGTGGAATAAATAGCTCCTTGAATGGTTTTGAGTGGGGCAAACTAAGTATTATAGTCCTTGATCCATGATCTATATACTTAAGTTGTCCAACTCAATGTAGACTCGTCACTGTCCTCAACAGCTTGTCTATTTTGTGAGTTTCACGACCCAAGATTAAATGAACACGCACAAAACAATCATGCTCAGCTCAACATTAAAACGAGTTGAATCGAGTCGATCAATGAGCAGCTCGGTTCATTTACCAACACTTAGACATGATCGGTTTCTAATTGGTTTGATGGCTCCACCTGGAATAGAATCGGGTCAGGAACCGGTGAAATCAGAATTGGAGATGACTTGATTCAGTTATGGTTTCACCTCTTGTAGAATTAGAACCGGTGATTTCAAGCTATTGGTTTCGTTATCTTTATTTTTTTTATAATTTTAATTTTTTAAATAAAATACCGGTTTTCAGTGACTAAAGACTAAAACTGAAATCCATGAACCGTAACCGATACCAGTCCCGAACCGGTTCGATTAAGGTTCAACACTCACATGTCTACCAGCACCACCTATTTGTGAACATTGACGGATTCGCGAGGCCTTTTTCAGGAGATGAGTAAAAATTGTGTCCTATTCCGTAGTTCTCTGAAAGAGATGTGGGTATTCGAGAAATTACGCACGATGGCAACGGTCAAATTAGTAGCACGGAACGGAGGCCGTCTTGGGCGCCCGTTTATCTTGTTCGAGATGGACGATTTTGGTCTTTGACTTTCAACTGACGAAAAAGGACAAATCCTCAATCATCCACCGTAATGGTATAATAGTCTTTTCCCTCTCGGAACCCGCGTAGACGCCAGGAATAAAGGGGAAGACGAGTGAACGCGCCCGTGTGAAAGGCCGTTCGGACTTTTGGGAATCTGGCTTCCTTCCCGCTGATCGCGCCGCCCGGGCCGCTCGGTTGGCGGAAATCTTTTTGTTTATTTATTTCACCTTTTTTTTTCATACGAAATTACGATTTTTTACTTCGGAAGCTGGGATTAGGCAGACCCTCTATCAGATACACCGTTCATGAGAATCGAACCCTTGACGTCCTTCTTGAGTTCTTTGGGTTAGGACAGGGAGACAAACTGAGCTCCTTGTAAAATGGGCTTGGTTTGGTTCATTCCTAGCCCATCATGACCTTAACCTAGCTGAAAATGAGCACTGTGTTAATCTCAGTTTCATTCATTAACCTCACCATAAAACATGAATGTTTATGGACTATTTGCCTACTGATAAACTTGTGATTCAAATAGTCACCGTCGATCATCTACACGCCAAATGTGCACACATTAAGCTCATCGGGTTCGGTTCGTTACAAAATACGGAGAAATTTTGAATATTTTCAAGCATAAATTGTGAACACAGTGGTAAGTACGTATGCTTCTGTAACGCTACTTATTACTGCAAATGGCATTTTCCTTTTCTTATTTAGTGGGGTGTGTCTCCAAAATTGTCGCTTAAGCAAAGTAAAATATGACATTGGTAGATACCAATTTGCTTTCTGTATATATTTTCTACTTGCGAGCATGGCCAGAGTCCAATCAAAACCAAGAATTCCCCACACTAATAGGGCTCAACTACTTGAATTCTTAATCGTCATTGTGCTGTAGTGTTATTAATAACAATGAACCTATTTGGAAATTTATCTTGGTGTCAGAAAAAAAAAAGAAAAAGATGAGCTGCTTGTCTTTGCCTTCTCTGGCCTCGTGCATTCTCGCCCCGACTTGACTAATAATTTTGGAAGAAAAATAATAACTCAATCTATAAATTGTATAGTTTGGCTAGTAGCGGATCTACGTTGAGCCGAGGTAGAGTCCAAAAATTTAGAAAATCAACTTAAAGTCTATAGCTCATAATGAGATCCACATGTTATAATACATAGTTTGCCTCCACTCAAAATAGTGGAAGTAGCTATTCACCCCACCCAAAACGGCTTTTTTGATCCGCCACATGCTAGAAACCAAGTTTAGACAAGTCAAACTTGAATGAGATCTCTAGAATGTAGATTCATTTTAAAGGGTAACACAATGGAGAAATTTGAGTACCCAAAGCCCAATGAGTTCACTGTTGGATAATCCTTCACAAACACACACACTCATGAAAGTAAAATTCTTAAGGTACAATTTCACTCAAGAAGAAGAAGAAGAAGGCTCAAATGGAACTCTTTAGAGAAACGTACAACTAGAAACAATAAACTCAACATGAAACATAAAAAACATACATCATACAAGATAAAACAAGTACATCATCGGTGTAATAGCAACAGTAATCCTTGCAAGGCACAACCACACAATAGGTTGCTCCATCATCAATATTCGGTATATAAAATATTTTAAAAATCGACAATTGCAACAAGACCCACCAAAACGCAAGGAGCACTCTTCTAGCCCAAAATAGCCTCACCCCTGGCTCCATCATTCCCCATCTTCTCTCTTTCAGCTTATAAAGGAGGTAGAGGCATGAGCATGAGGAGGAAATAGCTCTACCCTTGCTCTATAATTTCCTGTCTTCTCTGTCACCTTATAAGGAAAGAGAATGCACAGGAAGAGAGTGGAGCCAGGTAAGATGAAGTCAAATGGCCATCTGAGGGTAAAGAAGTCACTAGCCATCTCTCTCTATATGTGTGTGCGCCTGTGTGTGAAGTAGTGACCATGTGATCCTACTAAAACACTTCTAATGGTTGATTTCAAAGATAAATTTTGAATTACTTTAAGTTTAATGCACGTGATGTAATAAATGTAAAGTATAACAATATTTTTAATTCAAATCTTAACCATTAATCTTAAATAATGAATGTTAAAAATATTTATGCAAAATTATATATATATATATATATAAAGAGAGAGAAGGAGGAGGAGGAGGAGGAGGGGGCATGAAGCAAACAACATGTATCCATGTATTCTTATAAAAGAATGTCGAATCATTGCCAGAACTTGATTGAATATGAATTCAAGCTGTCTGCTTTTCGAAAGACAAGTCCCTTGAAACCAACACTTGATTTTTCGCATCAATTATTACTCTTAAAAAGAAAGAACGAAGAGCAATAGCTCACCTTGACCTGATTAGGAGGTGGACTCAACAAGTTGGAGGTCCCGAGTTCCATTACCCGGGTGCGCATCAGGCATTCTCATCATACAAAACGAAAAAGGAAAGAGGCGGATCCTTCCACTTAGTGGTGTTTTTGGATCGGATTCAGTTAACTTTAGATCCTGAACTAAAATACAAAGAGATGATTGCATCTTTTGTTACTCTTTATGATAAACCCTTGTTATTAACCTTTTACTTTTAAAGCTAGGGTTAGACAGATTGTTACAAGCTGCAGACCCATGTATCGAGATCATGCCCTTCAATTTGAAGGCTCTCTCGAGTCGACTTCCAAGTGTGCTTGACACAATTGAGGCCTAAATCAAAACAAGGAGGAGGCCTTATTATGTGTAAACTTAAAACCTGGTGCGCCATGGAGCCATATCGAGTTAAATTTACTAAGGCGCCCTTCTTGTTTTGCTTAAAAATGAACTTGATCACACCTTTCTAAATCATATTAGGTGGCTGGTGCGCCATGGAGAAAAATACTAATTGATTCAAATAGCTAGAGATGTCGGGGGAGTGTGTGGGGAGTGTGTGTGTGTGTGTGTGTGTGGGGGGGGGGGACACATATTTGAAGCATGGCTGAATGGCTTTGGGGGCAACGAGGGCTGGACTGGGCTGGTCTACAGGCGTGTTGGATATTAGATCGAGTCTATAAAACTCAATCCAAATCTACTTAAAATCTAAATCCAACTGCAGCATTTGTGGCTTCAACAAGCCATATGCACATGTTATAATATATATATAAATATACATACATATACATTCATATATATATATATATATATATATATATATATATATATATAAACTAGGAGTTGTTAGACACCCTCCAATATCAACTCTACTAGACAATTATTATAATAGCATTTGTGTCTCGAGTTGAGTATACTTATGGGGATTAGAGGTCGCCGGTTCAGAACTTGCAGAGCGGTTTGAACTGGAACCGAACTAAGGACAGAACAGAAGCTGCAAAACCAAAGGTTTTGAACTGCCAGTCTTGGTTTACCAGAAACCTATCATGTCTAACCTTGGCTGAAGCCTAACACACATGCCCACGCACATGAATCCTTTGGGAGTCGAACTCCCCAGCAGCAGGACCGTGCTGTTGAGCTAACACTCTCGGTGCCAATCATATCTAACATTGGCCCAGAGAATGAAAGTCTTCAAATTACACTTCTCTGGTTTATCTGTTCTCAAGTTGCCATGGTTACCAATCATGAGCAACTACCATCGACTTGTCAAATATTATAGAGAAAGATTCTCACTATCTGAGTTGTGACACATGAAGGGAATGAAAAATACGAGCACCATGACAATCTCTCTCTCTCTCTCTCTCTCTCTCTCTCTCTCTCTCTCTCTCTATATATATATATATATATATATATATATATATATAAGTGAAGGATGCAAATTACTAATATGTATCCAAACCAATTTCAATCATTCAAATAAGAGGTACAAATGATTGAGATTGAAAAATAAAAGTGAAAATTACATATATGTACAATTAACAATATATACTTTACTTTTTATTTTCAATCTTAATCACTCATGACTCTCAAAAATAATTAAAATTGATTTGAATGGACTTAGCATATGAGTGTTTTGTATCCTCCAACTTTCACACACATATTATATATAATATACTTACATATGTATATGTATATATATATATATGTGTGTGTGTGTGTGTGTGTGTGTGAAAAACTAGATCTTGCTCCCTTTTAGCATGTTCATGCATTGTTTTGGGTAGTATGAATATAATTTCAAAATTTTTAAGTAGTTATGAAAAAGTATGAAGGTTATTTTTATTATACTCATGTCACCTAAAAGTAGCGTGTGAGTATGATGTATAACAATTGAAATATTCAAAAGCAACAACTAAACAAGTCTGGTTCCGTCTAGCTTCATCCAGGCCGGTCTGGTAGTGGCGTGGAACCTGCGGTTTAGGTTTCTCTTAGTTCAAACCCAAAACCAGGTAAATATGTTATATAAAAATGAAAATTTTATTAAGGTGCAATGTGAGGACGAAGGAGATCAACCATTCTTGTATTTTTCTGTTCCAAGCACACTTAACTTCAAAGTTACCGAAAGATGTGGTGTAATCCTACTGAAAAGATTGCATCTTCTACTAAAATATCTGCCAAATTTTTCCGTTGAGCATTGGCTACATAATGCAAACCTACTCTTTTATTAAGGATTGAAATGACTACTTTAGATAATAAGTGTAGATGATCCCCTGGCCGACAAATATAAGAGGAGGAAGTATGTAAAAGAATTGGGGTTCCTTCACTTTGGAACTCCTATGGGTCTTCCCTGCACTCAAATTCAGAGATAAGTACCACTCTGCAGGGTAGTGAGGGAGCTTCCAGGTACACTATCGGAGGGAATAGTCCGACTTCACATTGAAGAGGGTAGTGACTTAAAATTATAGGGAAGCATGAGGCTAATGAATCTGCTGTTCTAAGGAGAATATTACAAAATCCAACACATAAAAACTAAACCACACAAATAATGGAAATTGTAAAACTAAAAAGGAAAGAATTTTCTCTTTATTGAATTTATATTATTAAGGGAAAATTTAAGAAGTCTGCCGTAATGATTCATCATGAGATAGAAGTTGCAAGACGAGATAAAGGGGGATCACCTTAGATATCGACTGCCACAGAACTTTTTCTGGGTTTTTTTGGTTCTTTCATGCACTAATGCTTTGGATTCACCTAAACTCTCAAAGTTGAGCATGATTGGATGAGAATAGCAGGATGGATAACTTAATGTTGCATTCCCCTCCGAATGAACACCTTGAATGGCACAATGATCGCCGCCACGAGTTACTCGGGTACAGGTGTGCCAAAGAGCTTTAATCTCCTCCCTTCAAAGGGGACCTTAGTCCTCCCACAACAACAGGGATCGGGTACATGAATTCTTTGTCAACATTAGCAGTTTAACATATGCTAGAGATTCTTTATTGTTTTGTTTCGATACTTTTGTGGTCTTTTAACAGTTTTACTATCTAGTTTCTCACACTTTTTTACTCAAACTTCCTTTGGTCCCCTGATTACCGGAGTTTTTCATGCCTGCTAACTATTAGTACAAATATAATTAGGTATACCATCTTTTTAATCATCAAGATTTACCGGCACATCCACATATCTCATGGGTTCCAAATATTGTAGGGCGTGTGGTTTGCCGTCGAACAGATTCACATGGGAGAAATATTAATTCCCTCAGGTGAATATTCTACGCGGTACTTGAGATGATGATTGGAGTCTCAAGAGACAAGTCAATTCTTCTGGGTGCTCAGCAGCTGTGAATCTGTTTAGCATGTTCGCCTCAGCAGCTGCAAATCCAAATGAATTTCGTAGGTGACCAGCGCTTGGTTGCTCCATTGGTTCAGCACTTGTTTCCCTTAAATGGGCCAACCCGGCTCAAACTGGTTTAGTTGGGGTTCTTGTGGACTCCCGCATACCGGTGGTTTAGAACAACAAAGAAAAAGTTCAACTTTGTAGTTGAACTGAACATGTAAAATGAAACTTGCTCATCCCCCTCATGCAATTTCTTTCCAGGGTTGAGACATGTTTGAGGAACAGAATGAATTTATGTGTGATTTAATCTCACTAAAGTCGGTCTATGATCATTACTCTTCATAAATGTAAGATCTGTAAGGTAGATCATCAAAAGCAATCATGCGCATGGAAATACAGATCAGGGCATATTGATTTATGCTTTTCTAAAGTATATAACAAGATCTGCAAGACATATTTTTTGTACTCCTCTTCATTTGACTGTGGATAAGCGAATCTTATTTCTATTTGGGTGTCCAAATGATCGAAAGTCTGTGTCACAAACTAATTTGTTCCAAAGCTAAACCCAAGACACAATTACATGCAAACCACTGCATAAGATGGTTCATATGAGTCTCTTGCAAAGATTAACTAAGAGACACCACCAACAGCATGAAGTTGGTAGCTTTGTGTGGTTGATTAATTGAATTTGGCTATTGTATGATAAATCATCCAGGAATTCAACAAATTCTAGCAAAATGAGTTTGATCGGTGACTTCTTGTAGCTAGTGAGGCAAGCAGACCAGCTATAGACCAGACCATGTTCTATGGCTGACCCACAAGCTGATCTGCAACGAGAATTAAGAACATCGAACTACAATAGGTCGGCTCTATGTGTGATAATACCAATCCCAGAACGGGCTTTAGAAGCACTATTGTTTCATAAGAAAATGAAGAAGGTGGGCTCACCTTATACGAATTCATTCTGAACATTTCAAACGTAATAGCTTGATGCTAATCCTGTTAGAAGGCCCTTTCCTCTAAATTCAAGGTAAAACTCAGTCAAAGACAGTTATGCATTTAATTTATCGCATAGCACACAACAGAAGTAGATGTGGCTGTTGGATGCATAAGCAGAAATCGCCAAGAAAGGATCATACCTCGTTTACCAAACCCAGGGCAAACATAAAATTATTGGTTTCCAGAAGTATGATCTTCATTAAAAGAATCAAACAAAAGCACGAAGAGGAATAGCTCATCCAAAAGTAGGGATCAACTCACAAGTTGAATGTCATGAGATTGATACCCAGGGCGGTGCATCAGGCTTCAGCCACCCCATTGTACCAAAAAAAGAAAAAGAATCAAGTGAATATATTATACTAAATTTCCCAGAATTTACATAATGTAGTTCCAGCAGCATCCTGGAAGCAACCCATCTACAACACAAGCATGCTATAAGTAATATACATGTTCAACGTCACAAAAGTTTGCGATGCTTCCCAGTGAGAATAGTTCTTCAACAGACTTGCAATGAAAATCACCTGAATTCTAATTTTTATTCAAGACTATGACCTCACCTTCTCATGTATTCTCACAGTCAGCTTTCTGAACAACTCATCATCAAAACTCTGATCCATTTTCCTAAGTTTTGAAATGAAATCAAGTGCTTCCCCATACTTATTTGATTTACATTTGTAATCAACAAGCATGTTGTAGGTCAGTTCACTAGGCCTGCAGCCTTCCTTGATCATATACTCAACCACATCTTTTGCCTCCATAAACATGCCAAGCCTTAAGTATCCACTAATAAAGGTGTTATAAGTAATTACACAAGGATGTATCCCAACATTTGCCATCTCAGTGAGAAGATTGCAAGCCTCTTGCATGAGCCCTTGCTTCGAAAATGCTTTGATTACAGTGTTGTAGGATACCAGATCAGGTTTGCATTGAGAGTCTTCCAACCCTCGAAGGACTTTTTCTGCTTTCCAAGACTCACCACTTCTCGCATGCATGTCCATTAAGCTGTTATATGTCATGAGATCTGGCTTGAGACCACTCTGATAAATCAAATTCAGTACATCATTCGCACGATCAAACATTTTGTTTCTCGTATAAACTGACATCATGGAGTTAAGAATGACCAAGTCAGGCTGGTACCTATTTCGTCTCAGTTCCTGGAATGCTTTCTCCATACCGTTCATCCTTTTGCATCTTGAATTGACAAGAATTAGAGTTCTCAAGAGTACCCAACTGGGAAAAAGTCTACCACTATATAGTTCTGCTTCAATTTCTTGTATCCCTTCAACATATCCGCCTCTAGCATAAGCTTGTAGCATCAAAGAGAAAGATGTTTCATTAGGTTTCAAACCATTTCTTCTGACATCCTCTACAACAGATTCTGCTGCTTTCCAATCTCCCTTCCTAGCTAACATGTTCAAGAGAGAATTACAAGTGGATAGGTCAGGAGAAAAACCAGCTTTAATCATGTCATTATAGACCTTGTGGGCATTTTCTCCCATTCCACATCGACCATACACACTGATCAATGTATTGAAAGTATTACGATCTGGATCGAATCCGCAAAGCTTCATCTCTTCCAACACTTGATCCACATGATTGTGCATGCCCTTACTACCACACATTGCTAGCATAGTGTTCCAAGTCACCCTATTTGGAGTATATCCTCCCGACTTCATTTCATAGAATGTCTCCATCATTTCCGTGAATCTAGACCTCTTTCCAAGCATCCAAATGATGGTGTTATACGTACATGCATTCGGCGAGCACCCTGAATTTTTCATCTGAACGAAGAGTTCCAAAGCCTTATCTTCTTCACCGGATTTACCATATGCACTGATAAGAGTTGTATAAGTTATGACATTCGGCTTAATTCCCTTGATCATCATGTCACCAATCAGGGCAACTCCTTCTTCCAGAAACCCTGCTCTTGTATATGCTTGAATCACCTCGTTGAATGTCACAACATCCGGAGGGCAATTGTTCTCTTCCATTTCTCTCAACACATTCAATGCCTCAGAGTGCCGCCCGGCCCTTCCGTATGCATTCAACAAGGCATTGTAAGCAACTCTACCCGGAGTATGTCCCTCCAATTTCAATCCCTCGAAAAAATCTGCAGCCTCTTGACACAAGCCTTGCCTACCACAAGCAGACACGACAATACTACAAGTGAATTCATCAAATTTCAATCCTTTACTTCTCATCTCATCCAAAATACCCATAATTTGATTCCAAGGGCGCCCTGTTCTGCCATACAGATGAAGCACTACATTGTACGTTACCAGAGTCGGTTCGACACCCTTTTGTTTCATCAATTCAAAGACGCAAATAGCGCGTTCGAAGTTACCAGCTCGGCTAAATGCATGTATAACAGATGTATATGAATGAGCATCCAATGCGTAATCCTCTAAAGGAAATGCATCAAACAGCTTGGAAGCCTCAGAATTGTGGGATTCTTTCCCCAAGATCCTAATTATCGATCCAAAAGATGATTTAATCAAATGGGCATCGTTTTGATCAATAACCCATTTGAAAACACTCAACGCCAAACGCCAATTATCAGAATTTTCAAAGAATCTCAAAACACCAACTAAATCCTTCTCATGGAGCTCATTCTTGACAGAAGATAGAAAACTATACACGTCATCAGCAGATCGTTCTTTTAAGGAATTAAGAATGGATTTACCCTTCAATGAGAGATTTAAATTCCGTCCAGCAACTCCCGGAGAACTAGGTTGCTGGATTGATGAATGTGAGGTGGACTCTTTGAAGAATTTTTTGGGAGTTTCAGATGGGAGAGGAGGAGAGTGATGAGATGAAGACAAAGAGAGATGGAAGAGATTACTGAGAAGCGAATCCATCTGGACGGAATCCGATGGCTGCGGCGATGGCGTTGGTGGTGACCCATTGTAGCTTTCGACCTGTTGTGCAGGAAAGAGAGGCCGAAGTTGGAGAATTTCCGCTCCCATGGAAAACCAGAGAGGCCAACTTCAGTGTTAACCCCAAAGACAGGAACCACCTCTCTCTCTTTCTATCCTCTCGCTCTCTCTTATGCAGAGATCACGGCTATGTACGTCGAGAGATAATGAGGGAGTGAGTGAGTGGTATGGGTGATAGCTTGGTGGACGTTATCTCTCCCTTGATCCTTTGAAACGAGAAAGAGGGGAGGGCAAATTTCAGGCTTCTTTTCTCTCCCTTTTCTTTGTTTTTTATTTTTAAAATAAACGTCTCCAAGAAGGCGGCTAAACCGGCTATATTACATCACCTGGACACTTCAATTTCACTGTTTTCGTGTCCGTAGTGTGATGAAAGATTTAAAAATAACGTGTCATATTTTTCACATATCGCGGGTTAGCGACCTTTAGACATGAACCAGGACCGGCGGTTCTTCAAGAACTTGGAACCGGAACCGCCAGCCCTGAGATAGTTCTGGTCTCAGTTCGAAATTATGATGTATTAGACATAAGCCAAGTTGGATGTGATTCCCATCTATTAGACATAAGCCAAGTTGGCTAAAACAAGTCCGCAAAGTGTGATAAAGTTATAATTGATTAATTAATCAACCAATAAATAGCAAACATATTTCTTTGAGTTATTTAAAAAAAGGTTAAGTATAGACTCAAATATTAATATGGAAATAAAGCATGGAGGTTAGCTTTCCGAATTCTAGCCTCTATGTTGAACTTGCTCAAAAGTAGGTCTTAATGTTGGAGAGAAATGGAGTTGGAAACTAAATGCAACAACTACCGGGCCTAATTGAGCTTTACAATATAAATATAAAATTTATTTATATTTAAAAGTTTTATGTATTTGGGTCATGAGCTTGATTTTAGGCAGAGCTTATATGAATCGATTGTAGGTTTTACTGAGTGCAGACAAACCTAGTGAACCGAGCTCAAGTTGTTCAAACATAACTCTGCTCCAGCCTAAAAATCGAAGTTCGTTCTCGTTTGAGATCGAGCTCAAGCCACGACTTTTCTTGAGTGGAATGGATCTTTCTTGCACTCAAGTTCTGCTCGGCTCGATTACACCCCTAGGAGAAACTACTTTTAATGTAGTTTTTAGAGCTTGATAGCAATGCATGTAAAATGTGGAAATGTATAACAATAAATATGGAAAAGAAAAAGATAAATGTACTCGACTCTCCTTTCCCCCTTCCTCCTTCTTCCTCTCCTCTCCTTCTCCCCCTCCTCTCCTTCTCTGTACATCGTGAGCAGGCGCACTCGCGTGCGTTTGATGTAGAGCCGGAGACGAGCGTAAATGTGCCTCAACTTCCAAGGAACAAAATAAAGTAACATGAAACAAACGCGCTGTGTTGCATCTGCCTCGCACGAGCAGGGTTGCTACACACATGTACATACACATAACTAGTTTGTGCAACATTATAGAAGAGTTGCTACAAAACACACACACTATATGTACATAAATATATATGTATGCATACACATACACATACATAGACATATGTTATGTATGTATGATGTATATATCCAAACACATGAATGTTTCTAACATCAGAAGAAACTAGCCCAATAAGTTGGTGGATTTGAATTTGGCATGAAGGAATAGTTATAATCATCTATACATCATGTGTTTCATTACTAACTAATTAAGAGGGAAAATGCGTCATGTTCAATATTTTAATATTTAAGCGTTTGAAACAAACTTGGTGCCATGTTTGGCTTGACATTCTAGTATTTGTCAAACACTATGGAGGACAAGGAACATTATCTTATTAGAAAAGATTGTTTGTGGGTCACCCTAAAAAGTTCACATTGCCAAAACAATTGAAGCAAGAAAAAGTCAATTGTGCTACTTGATTTATATATTTATTAAAGGAAAATAATGATAAATTTGAAAAGAAACTATATTCCATGGGGTAAATTCATGGTGATATAATACATAGTTTGCCCCACCTTAAAAACTTCAATGGCTATTCAGCCCATCATAAAAAAATTTGTAGACCCATCTTTTTTTGGTGAAAAGGGGAAGAGAAGCCAGGTGCACATCCCCGATGTTGAACTCATGACCTTCAAACTTGCGTTGTCGACCCCCGAGCCAGGTGAACTATTGCTCTTTGTGCATATTCACCTTTGAGTAGGCTGAAAGATGAGCAAAAAACAATTAAATTTACAGGTTTATTATAGGATAGATGGATCTTTTAGGCGTTACCAACCACATGAATCAAACTCAATGCGGGCTGCGATCTCGGAGTTGAGAAGAGAGTGGGCTTACCATTTGAGGTCATAATGCATGCAAGTAATAGGGCAGAGAGTGGCTGCATTCTTGAACCCTCATACCCCGCACCACACCATCAATAGGGCTGATAAATGAACCAAGTTTAGTTTGGCTCGGTCGGGCTCATCCCTGGCTCATTCATGTTCAGATCATTAAATCTTCCAAGCTGAACATGAACATGATATGTCGAGCTTCACGGAAGCTTGGGAGGGGGCAAAGTTAAATTTTGTAACGAGTAACAGGCCCAGAAATTCTTTTGAGGTGAGGTGCACTTGTATTTCATATTCACAAAACACTTGTGTTTCTTTTTATACAGCGGCGCATTGAGGATTTTTTAAGATTTTGAGTGAGCTTCATGCCTCACCTTCCCCTAAAGTGGGCCCACCACTGTTTGTACCTGAACCATGGTAATTTGTATTAGAGTATTTACAATAAATCAAGGACCATCTTATTTAAGGTATTTAAGAAAATCTCTCTCTCAACTTGGTTCAGCTTTACCGATAAAAAGATGGCAAGCCATTCGCCGACATGATCATTTATAGGTTATTTGGTCTCAATTGGTTCACATAGAAAATGAGTTGGGCAATGAACAAGGGTTGTTTCGTTCGTTCAGCTTGTTTATTATCCCTAATCATCAAATTGAGCATGAACAATGCTCACTGTTCTTCACGAACTCGTCATTTACATAACATCCACTAGATGGAACATGTTTGATCCACCTGCTAATCTGATTTGAATTAAAATCAGTTTCTCAGCCATTGGGAAGCTGAGACAACATGAGAAATAAACTGAATATGAGAATTGAATATGATGAGTGATTACGGAATACCCTACCCTTGGTATCGAACTCATGACCTATAGCCAGCCCCCAATTAGATGAGGTGTACCATGCTGAACAGAACCCAATGCGTATGAGAAAAGTTGCACTTCCTAAAGCCAGGTATGCATGCCTCAAGAATCGAACTCACTACCTGCACCTTGTGAGTCGAAAGCCCTGCCAAAGTGAGCTAATGCTATGGGTACCACAAGAGTAGGCATTTTCACGTGAAGATACTTGGCTCATTTGATAAGTGGTCTTGCCACAATAATTGAATTTTATCATACCTAGTGAAAGTCAGACTAACCCAAGTTCTTTCATTTTCTAATTAAAAAAGCTTTACTCCTTAAACCGATCCAGTGATTGTACTTCGCACAATGTGGTCATGCAATAGTTCTTTTTTTTGTAAGTTATAAGCAAGTGGGATGTCAACGAGTCGGAGAAATCTGGCTCTAAATTTAAATAATGAGATTATGACATTCAAAAACTTTATATATCGGTACTAATGAGAAAGTAAAAGTTGCTAGACCCTCACTTATTATAGATTATTCAGGCCAATCCGGATCATAGGATTTAGAAATGGATATCTATGTACTTTGTTCTTAATGTTTTTTTAAATAATTTCACCTTTTAATTTTGTTATTTAGACCATCAATCTTTTCAATTCAACAATTCAAATTAGCATGTTCCTAATTATATATATATATATATATATATATATAGAGAGAGAGAGAGAGAGAGAGAGAGAGAGATGACAACTCTCTTCTAACTGATATACACCAACTTATAGATAAAACATGGTATGTACATATTACTTATACTTGTTGTAATGCACGTGAAGCCAACTTCTTAGTAACATTAGGTGTGGATACAATCCTTGATTTTGTCATTTGGATTGTCCCTCCAAATTTTTTACCTCTAATTAGGACGGAGCACATAGTTGCACCACCTCTCGGTGGCGCATTCGTAACTCAAAAATCTTCTCCTTCTCTTGAATAAATATATATATATAAGAAGGATTGGAGTTGGAGTTGGATTTTGGTATTGATATAAAAGGTTACAAACTCATAGTAAAACAAAAAAAGGGGATTGCAATATGCCCACTCCTTTTATTATACACATACCCCAATTTTCATAAATGCTTGAAATACTCTTAGTTTCTCTCCTTTTCACACGAAAATTTGGCAATTCTTTTCTTTTCCTCTCACAACCGATTTTTATCTAATTTTCGTTGAATGTTAAGTATTGTATGATTATTTGCAATCAATCATTATCGATTATTTAGTTATGAATCTAGTTGGAATCAAATGAATTAAGAAACAACAAGAACGAAAAAAAATCGAAGAGACGATCAATCCGCACATATTCTCGAGTTTTACCGACTTGGAATGTTGGTTTTTACTAAGATCATTGTATTTTCGTTGCTTTAGTTAAAATCTTTTTATTTTTAAAACTTTTGAAGAAGATTTTTTATTTTGGGTGAAACCGTAATTCTCATTGGAATCACGGATGAAAACACGATGTAACTGTGTCCCTCCCTTAGCAAAGACACAATCCAGCCGCATCTCCTTACTTAAGGGAGATGTGGTTTTGTCGCATCTCCTTCCTAAAGGGCAATGGAGATGTGTTGTGGATGTTGACTGAATGCAATATTTATCATAAAATAATTTAGGATTCTGATAGTGGTTCCATTGCACTAGACGATATATTTGGTGATTGGTTGGCAAAAGAAGTAAATGATGAATTTGTTGAGCTACACTATTCACTTGTGTTTACAATTGATGATATGTTTAGGAGTTGTAATGAACTTATTGACCATGTAAGACTAATTGAGAGAAATCATAACAATTTTATGGTTGTTATTCATTCGAAGAGCAAAGGTATAATAAGAAAGGTATGATTTGGTTGTGAAAAGAGCGGTAAGTATGGGTAAAATAAATATATTGATGTTGAAAGTACTAGATGGATAAATACTCATAAGGTTTGGATGTCTCTTCTTATTAAGAGCAGATGGTTGAGTGAATGACTATTAAAAGTTGTATATAGTGAACGAGAGAGGTAACTATCCCTTATGATTGTATCTCGAGATACATGTTTTTGTAAGGAGATTAAGTAGGTACCAGTACAAAATAGCAAAATACCTCACACAAAGTCATTGCAAACAAAAGCATATTGTTACGCATTTTAAGCAAATTGGACGTAAAAAAATATAAATATCATAAAATATATTTATAATGCAATTGAAAATCAACAAGAAAAATCATGATTCTCGAACTCTTTTAAACCATTACATGCATCATCACGTCGTAAAGTTCCATATGTAAGTAACATTTCTCTCTCATGGTCAAGGCACCTCCGGTAGTTCCCTCTCGTAAACCGAGACCCGATCTCTTTCTCTTTCTCTCTCTCTCTCTCTCTCTCTCTGGAACTACATCTGGTGTCCGAAATGCCACCGTCCCCGGTGGCATCTTCTCCTCCGCCATTTCCTTCATTCCTTGCATCATGTGGACGCTAGCAATCCCCCTCTTCTTCTGATTCTTGATCCGTTTGGCATCATTTCTCGTTTTTCCCATCGGACCCATAAACTGTCTATGGCGCCAATTTCGGGGCTTTGCCTTTTGGTTTCCCTCTTCTTTCTTGGTAGATTCTGCTTCTGCCGTGAAATCCATGGAGAATTCGGTGGTGGGGATATCACCGGTTTGAATTTGAATCCGAGTTTCGCCGGTGTTCGTGGGTCGGCGATGGTTTTGCCGCTGGTTTTATCGACCGCCAATTTATCGAGGCAATTCGCGCACCGTCGGAAGATTCAGGGATTGGATACGCGTGGAATGTTGAATGCCCACATGATACTATACGATGATCTGCTTGCTCACGGGTAATCTTTCGCATTACTGCTGGTTAGCGATTGAAAAATGTATCTTTAGGATCGCCATTTTCGTCAAATGATCTAAAGAGGAATTCTTGTTGATTTAATTCTCCGGGATGAGCGTATTTTGGAAAAATGGACCTTAGGGGGCTTGCATCAGGACTTTTCAGGTGGAACCGGTAGATGCCAGTTCAATGATCGACTGCAAACGAATAACTTCGTGTCAGAAAATCCGTCTTTTACGGGATCCCGATTTCCACATAAAGTGGAGAATGGAGTCGCACCCCTCCCTTTTCTGGGCACCCATTTACCTATCATGCTAGTTTTGAATTGAGGGGTGTCATTTCCACTCGCAATGAAAACGCAGAACTTTTAAAACTTTTAGGACCATGGGAATTTGTTTCCCTAGGCACGGAGTGGCAGGTCTAAGAGTTCCATGAGTGCCGCGGCACATACGGGCCATAGAGGAATTCTTGTTGATTTAGTTGTTGGGGATGACTGCATTTTGGATTGGGACCGGAAATTGTATTTTATGCAGAAATTATGCAGGTACTACACAACTAGGCTATGGATTGGAACTCCTCCCCAAGAATTTGCGCTTATAGTTGACTCGGGGAGTACTGTTACTTATGTACCTTGTTCTACCTGCAAACAGTGTGGAGCTCATCAGGTAAGTTTGAATTGCAAAAGAATTGAATTGTGGTGTCTGTTTTAATGGTCTCATTTTTGCTCGCACTTTTGCTTATAATCAAGTGTGACAATACTGTTGGTTATCCTCTTTTGCTTAGAATATCACGGGAACTGTTAGTGTGTGTATTTAATCCTAAACGGTTGGATTAGTTCAAACAAATAGAGGACAACCTTTTGTTCACCTTGTTTATTCAGGAAAGCTAATGTATATAAGGGTTGGTGGCTTTTTGTTTGGGGTTTTGCGCTGAGAACGTGGGAAAGTTCATCTCTGTCACTGTTTATGTTGCTGCCCTTTTGGAATGCCAAGTTAAATCCTAAGGGATTCTTTCTGCATGAAATGAAATTTCCGGCTTTGGTTTTATGGGATCATGTTGATTCTTGAAACCGCTCCTCCATAAATCATGCTCTTTTTGCTCTAGTGGGTGATCAGATAATCCCTGCTTTACTGTTCTTGATTACTTGGGTGGTTACTGAAAACCTCAACTTCTTTTGATTATTTTATTAAGGAAGAATGCTTAAAAATGGCTTGCTTAAGAATCTTAACGGTTCATGACTGTGTTCTATTTGGCGGTTTGCCATCATATGACCAGTCCAAACATATTCTATGTTGTGTAATGCAAGTAAGTGAGCACGTTAATGCACAAGGTTGAGCTGACCTGTATGAATGCAGTGTCTAGGATTTTAAAGTATGCAAAACCCTAGAAATTTCCTATTCTATACAATCATTGGACATTTTGACATAAAACTGTAGTCACTATGATCATGTGAAGCTCAGGAAGTCTACTCAAAGTTTGTGCATTTATTGGAGTAGCCCTAGGCTCTCAGGAACTTAAGAAACGAACTGTGCTTTCAACTCCTAGGGAAGAAGCTGAGTGTAGAGATATATTTTGATAACAAATATCATTTGCTTTCAATGGATACCTCTCTTTTCCAAGATTCTCCAAAGAACATCTCTTGATACCCTGTCATAGGCTTTTTTTAGATCAATAAATATCACGTGAAGTTTTTTTTTTTGCTCTAAAATGTTTCATAAGACATCTCAATAGGTGAATCGCTTCAATAGTAAATCTACCGGACATAAATCCAAATTGGTTCTCTGTTGTACTCGATATTTGTCTTAACTTACGTTCAATAATTTTTTGCCATAATTAACTTGATATCTCGATAATCCACATAATTCTAAATGTCTCCCTTGTTCTTATATATGGGTATAAGTGTACTCACTCTCCATTTCTCAGGCATCTTTTGGGTTCTCCATGTTTTATTAAATAGTCTTGTGAGCCAAGTGAGCCCTATCTCTCCTAGGATTGTCCATACTTCTATAAGAATATTGTTTGGTCCTACAGATTTACCAATCTTCATATATTTAAGAGCATCTTTGACTTCATTCTTTTGAATACGCTGATATAAATTACAGTTTATATACTTTTCTGATTTCAGTAACTCTCCTAACCTAATAATAACATTCATATTTTCATTAAAAAGCTTATAAAAATAATTCTTCTATCTTTTTTGATATCATCATTTGCACTAGAATCTTCTCATCCTCATCTTTGATGCATCTAACAAAAGTAAGATCCTTAGCTTTCTTATCTCTAGCCTTAGTTATCCTAAAAATATCTCTTTCACCTTATTTTAAGTTAAGTTTTTTATTTAAATCCTTCCAATTTTTGGCTTTTGCTTCACTAACGGATTTTTCATTTCTTTCCTTGCTTATTTATAAGCCTCTCAAGTTTCACTAGTCTTCTTGACATAATACAATTTGTAACATGTCTTGTTTACCTTTATTTTATCTTTCACCACTTCACTCTACCACAAAGCTTCTTTTTGTACTAGTATGTCTCTCTTATATTCACTTAACACATCTTTTGTCATTTTCCTAATATGTATAGTCATATTGTTCTTTATATTACAAGGTGTGCCTACATAATTCCAAACATCTCCTTGAAGAACTTTTGTTTAAATATATTTTCTTTCTCACAGTGGAGGTTCCACCATATAGTATGAATAACTCTATTCACTCTATTCTTCTTTGTCCACTTTTTATACCAACAAATCCATTATTAAAAGTTGATGTTGAGTAGTTAAGATTTCTCCTCAAATTACCTTGTAATCTTTATAATACGATCTATCTTTTTTCCTACAAACAAAATAATCGATTTGTGTTTGTAACAAGCCACTCTTATAAGTAATTAAATATTTATCTTGTTTTTTGAAAATTGTATTGACTATAAAGAAATAAAAAACCATAGCAAAATTTAAAATCTCCCTACCCTCCTCATTTATATCCCCAAAACCATAGTTTCCACTTTCCATGAATATCTTGATATCCAAATGCTTCTTTACTAACATGTCCATTTAAGTCTCTTCTCAAATAAAATCTCTCTTTGTAAAATTCTTTAAATTACCTTATCTAACTCCTCCCCAAAAGCCTTCTTTATACTATATTTTAATCTTACTTGGGGTGCATAAACACAAACTATATTGAAAACCTTTACTCCTAACACTAATTTCATTATCATATTCGGTCACCATATCATTGTATGTCTACTACACTATCATTTAAATCTTTATTTATAATAATACCAACTCTATTTCGAGTATTTTTCTTTCCTAAGTACCATAATTTAAAACTTATATTCTCAATCTCCTTTGCTTTTTCTCCAACTCACTTTATCTCTTGTAAACATAAAATGTAAATCTTTTTTTGAATCATAGTATCTACCACCTGCATTAACTTGCTAGTCAATATTGTGATATTCCAAGTACCAATATGAATCTTATTATCTAGGACTAACTTGTTTACCGCCCACATCCGTTCATGCTAAAAATATGGGGACCCTCACTGAAACTTGTTCACTATATTCAGGCAACAACGTAGCGGGACTAACTCATTTACCCACATCCATTCATGACGTGAAAACCTTCTTTGCAATTGATTCACTACATCCAGGCAAAGATGTAGATGCCCTTGCTTACTTTTTACTGCATTCAGGTTCTACAGTGCATCGCTAAGAGGGAACGTTCCAATGCAATGCTAATAATTTGTAGAATTCATAGTGAATAAGCCCGATAAAATTTTACACTAGCTGTCGGAAGCCTAATGCAACCCTCCTCCTTTATCTAGTCTTGAAACCGGCTACGAAAGGATGATCCCTTACATGGGCAAAGTTAAAGCTCGGGCTATATGGTATTTATAGCAAATTGGGTTTGGCTGATATATCCCTTCTCAAGTTTAGAGACAATATCAAACACTAGATTGAGGGTCGCAAGGGGGATTTTGGTACCTTTTTCATTCTTATGCACAGGGTTTCAAAGGTAGCTACTTGGCAACTTTGCTAATATTTATATGTGAATAGAAAACCTGAGGGTAGATATACATGTGCTGCCCCTTGGGGCTTATTTGTGTGTGGCCAGATTTTTCTTTGGATGTGACATGAACATTGAGTTGTTGGAATTAATTTAATAATTTTCTTATAGACTTAAACTCCACCCATGTAAGGGATCACCCTTGCATTGTCGGTCCCAAATCCAGATAAAGGAGAAGGGTTGTATTAGGCTTCCGATAGCCAACGTAAAACTTCGTCGGATTTTTATAACATGGATTACAAAAATTATTAGCATTGCTTTGGGGCGTCCCCGTCTAGCGACGTGCTGTAGAGCCCGAATGCAATAATAAATAAGCAAGGGTCACTACATTTTCTCCCGAATGTAGTGAATCAATTGCAGAGAGGGTTCCCACATCATGGACAGGTGTGGGTAAAGAAGTTAGTCCCGCTACATTGCCGCTCGAATGTAGTCAATAATTTTCAGAGAGGGTCTCCGCATTTTGAATATGGACGGATGCGGCGGTAAGGAAGCTAGTCCTAGATAATAAGATTCATATTGGTTCTTGGAATATCGGAACATTATTCGGTAAGCTAATGGAGGTGGTAGATACTATGATTTGGAGAAAGATTCATATTCTATGTTTACAAGAGACAAAATGGGTTGGAGGAAAAGCAAAGGAGATAGAGGATACAAGTTTTAAATTATGGTACTCAAGTAAAGAAAAGGCTCGAAACAAAGTTGCTATTATCATAAATAAAGATTTAAAGGATAGTGTAGTACACATACAACGATATGGTGACCGAATCATGACGTTGAAATTAGTGTTAAGAGCATAGGTTTTGAATATAGTTTGTGCTTACGCACCCCAAGTAGGACTAGAGGATAGTATAAAGACAACTTTTTGGGAAGAGTTAGATAAGGTGATTCAAAAGATTTCACAAAGGGAGATGAACATGTCGGTAAAGAGGCATTAGGATATCAAGGTATTCATGGAAACTTTGGTTTTATGGATATAAATGAGGAAGGTTTGCTATGACATTTGATCTCTTTATAGTCAATACAATCTTCAAAAAACAAGATGAACTTATAAGAGTGGCTTATCACAAACATAAATTGATTACTTTATTTGTAGAAAAAAAGATAGAGTGTGTTGTAAAGATTGTAAGGTAATTCCAGGAGAAAGCTTAACCACCCAACATCAACTTTTAGTTATAGACTTACAAATAAAAAAATGGACAAAGAAGAAAAGAGTGCATCAAGCTATTTGGCCTAAATGGTGGAACCTCAAAAGCGAGAAAGAAGATATATTTAAACATAAAGTCCTTCAAGGAGATGTTTGGAATTATGTTGGTACATCCTATGATATGTGGAACCATGTTAGCAGTTAACTCCCAATAAGCTAGATCATTCTTTATTGTTTCTTTCCAACACTTTTGTGGTCGTCCTCTACCTCTTTTTTTACTTTCCAAATTTAGTTTTTCTAACCTCCTTACAGGTTCTTCTTTTGATCTTCTTTCTATATGTCCAAACCATCTTAAACGATGTTCTCTCATTTTATCCTCTATTGGTGCCACTCCTAATTTGTTTCTAATAACCTCATTATGTATACGGTCTTTTCTTGTATGACCACTCATCCATCTCAACATCTTCATTTCTGTCACAGACATCTTTTGTACATGTTGATGATTAACTGCCCAACACTCAGAACCATAAAACATGGCAGGCCTAACTGCTGCTCTATGATATTTACCTTTTAATTTTAATGGTATCTTCTTATCACAAAGAATACCTGATGCTCCAAGTTACAAGTTACATTATGCTAAGAAAACTAGTGAAATTTTAGAGGCTTATAAGAAAGCAAAGAAGGAAGCGAAAAAGGCCGTGAGTGAAGCAAAAGCTAAAATTTGAGAGGATTTATATAAAAAACTCAATTCAAAAGAGGGTGAAAGAGATATTTTTAGGATAGGTAGGGCTATACATAAGAAAACTAAAGATCTTAATTATGTTAGATGCATCAAGGACGAGAATGAAAAAATTCTAGTAGCAAATAATGATATAAGAAATATATAGAAAATTTATTTTTATAAGCTTTTTAATGAAAATAAAGATGTTATTATTAGCTTAGGAGAGTTAGCCAAATCATAAAAGTATATAAACCACAATTTCTACTGACGTATTCAAAAGAATAAAGTCAAAGAGGCTCTTAAATATATGAAGGGTGGTAAATCAGTAGGACCAGACAATATTCCTATAGAAGTTTGGAAAATACTAGGAGAAATAGTTATCACTTAGCTCACAAGACTATTTAATAAAATATGGAGAAACCAAAAGATGCCCGAGGAATGGAGAGCGAGTACACTTATACCATATATAAGAAGGGAGACATTCATAATTGTGCGAATTATTGAGGTATCAAGTTAATGAGCCATATTATAAAATTATGGGAAAGAATTATCGAACGTAGGTTAAGACAAGTATAAAGTACAACAGAGAACCAATTTGGATTCATGCCAAGCAGATTTACTGTTGAAACGATTCACCTTTTGAGATGTCTTATGGAATATTTTAGAGCAAAAAAAGAAAGACCTTCACATGATATTTATTGATCTAAAAAAAGCTTATGATAGGATACTGAGGGAGGTTCTTTGGAGAACTTTAGAAAAAAAAGGTATCCCATTGACATACATTAACCTTATAAGAGACATATACGATGGTGCAAAAACATGTGTGAAGACTAATAAAGGAATGACAAATTTCTTTGAAGTTAATATTGGGTTACATCAAGGATCAACTTTAAGTCCATACTTATTTATAATGGTGATTGATGAGTTAACAAAACATATTCAAGATGAAGTACCCTGTATATGTTATTTGCAGATGACATTGTGTTAGTGGAGGAGTCTAAGGAAAAAGTTAATATAAAATTGGAACTATGGAGAGAAACATTAGAAAGCAAAGGCCTCCGACTTAGTAAAATAAAGACAAAATATATGGAATGTAAGTTTAATCATTTGGTTACTTCAGAGGTCATAGAAATTAAAATTGGCACACATTGCATCCCCAAAAGGAAATTTTTAAATACTTAGGGTCAATTTTTCATAGTGATGGAAGAATCGATGGAGATGTTACGCATAGAATTAGTGCTGGTTGGTTAAAATGGAGAGGAGCATTAGGTATTCTTTGTGATAAGAAGATACCATTAAAGTTAAAAGGTAAATATTATAGAGTAACAGTTAAGCCTGTCATGTTTTATGGTTCTGAGTGTTGGGCAGTTAAATATCAACACGTACAAAAGATGTCTGGGACAGAAATGAAGATGTTGAGATGGATGAGTGGTCATATAAGAAAAGACCGTATACATAATGAGGTTATTAGAAACAAATTAGGAGTGACACCAATAGAGGATAAAATGAGAGAATATAGTTTAAGATGGTTTGGACATATAGAAAGAAGATCAAATGAAGAACCTTTAAGAAGGTATGAAAAACTAAATTTGAAAAGTATTAAAAGAAGTAGAGGATGACCACAAAAGTGTTGGAAAGAAACAATAAAGAATGATCTAGCTTATTGTGAGTTAACTGCTAACATGGCACACAATAGGGATCTGTGGAAACAAAAATCCATGTAGCCGACCCCGTCTAGTATGGGAAAAGGCTTAGTTGTTGTTGTTGTAGTTTTCTTATGGACTTAACTTTGTCAGCAGTTGGAATTTGGATTTCACATACATCATATCCATACTTGATGGCTTTCCTATGAAATTTCTTTTTATATTTAATCTCGTGGGGTCTTCCTGCTTTTCTTTGTGGTTATTTGATTATGAAGTTCATTGATGGGGGTGATTTTTTTAATGAAAATATAATCATGAATGAGTTACATTCCCACCAAGTTGTCATGAGTAGCAGTTGCAAGTTCTTTTTGTTATATGTGCTGACATGGGTGTCATGAGTTTGTTTGTGTCTGCTTGTGCATTTCTATCTAACATCACACCATGCAAATAGTAACTGATGGATTTTGTTGGTCTATGCTTGTGCATTTTTGCGTACCTTGGTGTATGTTATTTGTGTATGACACTGTGACAGTGAATGAGTCTAAGGAAAACGTTAGTAGGAGATTAGAACTATAGAGGAAAACATTAAGCTTTTGACTTAGTAAAACAAAGACAAAATATATGGAATGCAAGCTACATCATTTGGTTATTTTAACAACAACAACAACAACAACAACTAAGCCTTTTCCCATACTAGACGGGGTCGGCTACATGGATTCTTTGTTTCCACAGATCCCTATCGTGTGCCATGTTAGCAGTTAACTCACAATAAGCTAGATCATTCTTTATTGTTTCTTTCCAACACTTTTGTGGTAGTCCTCTAGCTCTTTTAATACTTTAAATGACATAAAAATTAATATTGACACACATTGCATCCTTCATAAGAAAAGTTTTAAATACTTAGAAACAGTTTTTCAAACTACAATTAAGCCTTTGCCCATACTAGATGGGGTCAGCTATATAGATTCTTTGTTTTTTTGTGGAATCCATGATAAGTCCGACAAAGTTTTATGTTGGTTGTCGGAAGCCTAACGCAACTCTCCTCTTTTATCTGGGCTTGGGATCGGTCATGCAAGGGTGATCCCTTATATGGGTGGAGTTTAGGATAAGTTTTTCAAAGCAATGAAAAAATTAATGAAGATGTTACACACAGAATTAATATAGGTGGGTTAAAATAAAGAGGTGTATCAAGTATTCTATGTGATTAGAAGATACCATTAAAGTTGAAAGATAAATATTATAGAATAACAATTAAACCCATTATGTTTTATAGTTATGAGTATTGAGCAGTTAATCATCAATATGTATAAAAGATGTTTGTAATATAAATGAAGATGCTGAGATAGATGTATGGTCATGCAAAGAAATAACATATATATAATCCATATAGATATAATGAGGTTATCATAAATAAATTGGGAGTGATACCAATAGATAAAATAAAAAAAATCGTTTAAGATAGTTTGAACACCTTCAACGATAACCAAAAGAAGCTCTGGTAAGAAAGTATGAGATACTAGATGGTAAAAATGTTAAAAGAGAAAAAAGAAAACCATAAAAGTATTGGAAGGAAATAATAAAGAATGATCTATCTTATGTTGAGTTAACGGTTGGCATTACACATGATTGAGCTCTATAAAAACAAAGAAACCATGTAGCCCATCTCATGTAGTATGGAAAAAGACTTAATTGGTGTTGTTGTTGATGATGCTTGTGAGTTTATGGCATATGCAAATAGTAAGCACAAGACAGAGGGTTGAAGAAATATTGAGATAAGAAATCAAGCTATGCTGATGCTACGTCTCATTTTTGTATTTCTCGGTTTTCTGTCCTTTGTCTGTTTATCTGCACTTTCCTTTTGCAAGATTGTTATGTTCATTTCTGCTGATGTAAATTGCTTCTAGTAAAGAGTTCAGCTGCTATTTGTCTTTTGGATGTTCAGGATCCTAGGTTTCAACCTGATGAATCCAGCACCTACCAGCCAATAAAGTGTAACATTGATTGTACTTGTGATAGTGAGAATGCACAATGTGTTTATGAAAGGCAATATGCAGAAATGAGTTCCAGTAGTGGTGTACTGGGTGAAGATGTTGTTTCCTTTGGTAATGAAAGCTCTCTTGGGCCACAGCATGTAACTTTTGGTTGTGAGAATGCGGAGACTGGTGATCTCTATAGTCAGCGTGCTGATGGCATTATGGGATTGGGGAGAGGCCCACTGAGCATCATGGATCAACTTGTTGAAAAAGGTGTAATTAGTGATTCATTTTCTTTGTGCTATGGGGGAATGGATATTGGCGGTGGTGCAATGGTACTGGGTGGAATTCCTCCACCCAACGGAATGGTATTTTCTCCATCAGATCCTGGTCGCAGGTACCCCTTTTCTATTTATACCCCATGATGTGCAGTCGTGGTTTTCTAAGAACTACATTTAGTAATATGGCACATTTACTCTAGTTTTGGGGTGGAAACAGTCCCTATTACAATATTGAGCTGAGGGAAATACACGTAGCTGGTCAAAAGTTGCAAGTAAACCCAAGCATATTCAATGGCAAGCATGGGACAGTGCTGGATAGTGGTACTACATATGCATACCTACCGGAGGCAGCATTTATAGCATTTAGAGATGCTGTAAGTTTCTTCCCTACCTCTGTGTGCTTGTATATTTTTCCTAATTCTGAACTCATTTTGTGTAGAGTATGAATATAGTAGCTTTGTTATCCTTTGAGATTTATGATGAGCTACGACAGTGCCTACTTTAGAAGTTTTTTAGTGCATTAGTGCATACAAGCGTGTAATATGTTAGTCTTCGGCTGACAGTGTGCTATGCTCGTGTGCTCATGTATGTTTTGTAGGTTACGGCACTAGGCTGACAGCCTGTTGCCTGGACCTAATGGATTGGAGTAAGGTGTTTTTTCAGGTCCAGACCCAATCAATTCATAGTCTTACTCCATTATAAAATGCTCTCTCTCTAGATCAAATAAATATTTTAGTTCTATATATACAAATAAAGCCATTTGTTTATCTCAGTTATGTCTCAACAAGTCAAAGAAGAGTTAGGCTGTGTTGTAAAAAAGTTCGTACATGTCATACTCTATTAAGTTACTCTTTCTTTTGTAATCCTTTTGGGTGTAGTTTGAAGCCAAGGGGGATCGTTTTCACCTTTCTTATGCCATGGATATTTTTGTGCATGTTAATAATTAATTACTCAATACTCAACCATAAAGCATAGTGGATCAAATTGTTGTGCTATAATATTTACCTTTCAACTTTAATAGTATATTCTTGTCATATAAAATACTTGGTGTCAGTGTTATTCATATCGCACCATATCATACAATACGGCAAATATCGTGTAGAAGACAATATTATATGATACGATAAGTATCACCCATATCGTATGATACTTAAGGGTCCCTGACCAAACAGAAACCCATGTTTTTGCGAGTTTCTGGTCTCTCTTCAACGCTCCCAAAGCTCCCCCTTTTCTTGGTGTTCAAGGTTCCAAAAAAGTGCTCTATGGCGTCCGTGGGCGTCCGTGCAAGACTCCCAACCCGGATTGTGGTATATTTTTTGTGTTTTTCAGAATTTTTTCTTTGTATTTGTTGTGTTTTGGTGTTATTTGTATTTTTCGTTTTTTGAATGACAAAATATAAAGATATGAAGTGGGTGGATATGATTTTTATTGCATTCGTGAAGTGAGAGACACTTGAGTGTTATATGAAGATTGAGGATTTATGAAGTGCTTTTATTTTCAGGTTTTTTATTGGATTGAAATGTTGAATTGAGATGGTAGGAAGGGGTGTTAGGGACTCCCAGTGGGGTACAACAATTAGAAAAACATAATTGAAGATGAAATGTTTGTTTTGTGAGAAGGTGGTTAGTGGTAGAATTTCACGATTAAAACATCATCTAGCAGGGACTAGAAAAGAAGTTGCTTCTTATACATGCAAAGTTACAAAATTGTTTGAAGCTATTAAATGACAATATCTATAGATGATTGAGAGCATACATGAGAAGAGACGACATAAGGATGATTTAGAGATGTTTGAAGAAGATGATGATGATGCTATTGGATTGGGTGATAGTATTTCTTGTGATGGTAGAACAAAGGTTGATAGTAGTAGTTCTCGATCATCTACCAAAAGAAAGAGAGTTGTTGAAGATTTTGTAAGTAAAAGTGGTAGAAGAGGAAGGAGTAGAGGAAGAGTTTCTTCTCGCATACAATCAATTTTCTCTCCTAACACTACACACGGTGCTCAACCAGAAATTCTTGCTACTATAGCTTCAGAACAACTGCATGAGCAAGCAGACCTTGCAGTGGGCAAATGGTTTTATGATGTATGCATTTTATTTAATGCAACAAACAATTTTCATTTTCAAGCAATGACATATACAATTACTAACATTGGTCTAGGGTATAAGATGCTCTCTTATCAAAAGTCGAGAGAAAAGCTATTATATAAGATTGTCCTTGAAGTAGAAGAATATTATTCAACTTTCAGAGAGTCATAGAAGGAGACATGATGCACTATCATGGTAGACAGATGGACAGATAGGCGAGGAAGGACTTTGTTAAACTTTTTTATCTATTGTCTTAAAAGGCGTATATTTTTTAGATCTCTATACATGTCAGAGGAGAGACATACTCTAGAGATCCTAAGACAAGAGTTTGATAAGGTGATATCCGAGGTTGGACTAGAGAACGTAGTCCAATTCATTACAGATAATGCAACTAACTATAAAGCAGTTGGGAAGGAGTTAGCATATACTTATGAGACTTGTTATTGGTTACCATGTGTAACCCATTGTGTAAAGGCAACAACTGAGTGTTACCAAGATATCACCAAATTTATTTACAACAATACCTTGGCCCTTTGTATTATGTATGATAAGGAGATATATAGATGATGCAAAGCTCCTTCGTAAAGTTGTAATTCGGTTTGCAACTAATTTATTGTTTGTACGTACTATAATGAAACAAAAGTAAGCCTTGAAGAGAATGTTCTCCTCAAATGAATGGCAATAATTTGCAGAGTTGCCTCAAAATATAAGAAACAAAAAGTTAAATAAGATTTCATGGACAATCTTTAGGAGTACATTTTGGAATGCATGTTATACTATTGAGGATTATATGTCCTTTAGTGAAGGTTTTAAGATTGACTGATAGCGAGGAGAAATAATCTATGGGTATCTTTATAAAGCTATGGATAGGGCAAAAGAAACCATTAGAAGTAATTTGAATGAAGAAAGAGGAATTATGTGCATGTGTGGAACATTATAGATAATATATGGAACAAACAATTGCATCAGTCTATTCGTGCAACAAGTTAACCCAACATTAAGGTACCCAACAATTTTAAAAGGGACGATGAGATTAATTGAGGCATCATTGATTGTTAAACAAATTAGTTTATGATGAGAGTAGAGCAAATGTTATACATCTAGAGATGAAGATTTATGATAATACTCTTTACTTAATGGGTTTGCCTTTAACAATTCACAACCGTACTAATATGCGCTCAGGTAAATTGTTTATCTTCGTATTTAAGTTTCTTAAATCTTATATTTATTGTAGCTTAAGTTACTAAACTTTTGTCTTTTTCTACAAATGTTTGGTGGAATAGGTTTGGAAGTGATTGCTCAAACCTTAGAGATTATGCAGTAAGAGTTATGAGCCAAACTTGTAGTGCAATGGGTTGTGAAAGGAATTTGAGTGTTTTTTAACACATTCACACAAAAAAACATAATAGGTTAGAACATAAGCGGCTCAATGACTTAGTTTTCCTTCGTTGTAATATGCAGTTCTGACAGAGGTTATCTTATATTAGTTACTACTTAAAGATTCAATTCAATATTTTGTTTGACTTCAATTGTTAATGTTATTTACTAATTACTTATTTTTTTCTTCCAAGCAATTACAAAAGTTAAATAGAGAAGAAAATCAATTTGATCCAATAAGTTTGGATAATTTTGATATATTAGATGAGTAGATTATGAAAAATAATGAAGCAAATGCACTCCTAACCGAAAAAGACATTGCATGGATTAATTTGAAAGGAGCCTAATAGCATCATCAAGGGAATGAAAGATTTTGATTTTAAAGCATATGGTGGTGAGGATCTTCTGTAACGAGAAGATGAAGATTATTTAGTTGATGATCTTGATTGCAATGCGTAAATGTATTCTATTTTTTGCTTTAAAATATGTAATTCTTTTTAAATTGTTGAATGGTGAATGATGAATATGTATTAAACTTTTGTATTATATGAATTCTTTGTAATTATCAAATTTTTTTATGTTTGTACATAATGAGGTTATTAGAAACAAATTAGGAGTGACACCAATAGAGGATAAAAGGAGGGAATATCGTTTAAGATGGTTTGGACATATAGAAAGAAGATCAAAAGAAGAACATGTAAAAAGGTACGAAAAACTAAATTTGGAAAGTATTAAAAGAGGTGGACGATGACCACAAAAGTGTTAGAAAGAAACAATAAAGAATGATCTAGCTTATTGTGAGTTAACTGCTAATATGGCACACAATAGGGATATGTGGAAACAAAGAATCCATGTAGCTGACCCCATCTAGTATGGGAAAAGGCTTAGTTGTTGTTGTTTTTGGATTTTTATTAATTTTTTAGTATTAAATTACGATACACAATAATACGATATGTATCGTGGATCAAAACGATACATGATATGATACGCATCGGACAACACTGCTTGATGCGCTTCTCCATTTTAACTAACTTACATTAATTTTATAACATTTCGATTAATTTTTTCATTACTGTGATAAATTGAACCTAGGTACTTAAACTTTCCTTATAAGGGATACAATGTGTCTCAATGTTAATTTCTATATCATTTGAAGATAATGGCCAAACTTGCATTAAATATATTTTGTCTTTGTTCTATAAGTCGAAAGCCTCTACTTTCTAATATTTCTCTATATAGTTCTAATTTTCTTATTACCTTTATTTTAAACTCATCCACTAATACATATCATCTGCGAATAACATAAACCAAGGAACTTTATCTCTTGAATATGTTTTGTTAGCTCGTCAATGATTAATACAAATAAATATGGACTTAAAGATGATCCTTGATGTAATTCAATATTAATTTCAAAGAAATCTATCATTTCTTCATGGGTCTTAACACATGTTTTTACACTATCATTGATGTATGTTAGTGGGATACTTCTTATATCAAAGCTCTCCAAATAATCTCTCTTTGTACCCTATTGAAAACTTTTTCTACATCAATAAATACCATGAGATTTTTTTTACTGTAAAATGTTTTATAAGACATCTCAATAGATGAATAGCCTCAATATAAATCTTCTTTCTTATTGTAATCGATATTTGCCTCAACCCACAATCAATAATTATTTCCCATAATTTCATACTATGGTTCATTTCATCAACTTATACCTCGGTAATTTGCACAATTCTAAGTGTCTCCCTTATTCTTATATATGAGTATAATTATTTCTTCCTCCATTTCTAAAGCATCTTTTGGTTTTTCTATATTTCATTAAATAATCTTATAAGCCTAGTACCAACCTTCACAAGTTTAAGAACCTCTTTGACTTCATTCTTTTGAATAGGTCAATAGAAATTATGGTTTATATACACTTTTGATTGATTAACTCTCCTAAGCTAATATTAATACCTATATTTTTGTTAAAAAGCTTATGAAAATAATTTGTCCATTGATATTTATATCTCATTTGCTACTAGAATTTTCTCATCCTTATATTTGAATCATCTAACAAAAGTTAAATCCTTAATTTTTTATATCTATCCTTAGTTATCCTAAAAATATCTCACCTTCCTTTGAGTTGTGTTTTTTATATAAATCCTATCAAAATTTAGCTTTTATATTTTTTGCTTTCTTATTAGCCTCAAGTTTTATTAGTCTTATTAGCATGATGCAATTTGTAACATGCCTTCTTCGCCTTATGCTATTTTACAGCACTTCACTTTACCACCAAGCTTTTTTTGTGCCGGTACGCCTCCCTTAAATTCATCTTACATATCTTTTGTTACTTCTTTAATATGTTTAGCCATGTTCTACATATTAAAAGGTGTACCTATATAATTTGAAGCATCCTCTTGAAGAAATTTTTATTTAAATATATCTTATCTCATTTTTGAACCTCTAAGAAGGTTAGAAAAACTAAATTTGGAAAGTATTAAAAGAGTTAGAGGACGACCACAGAAGTGTTGGAAAGAAACAATAAAGAATGATCTAGCTTATTGTGAGTTAACTGCTAACATGGTACACGATAGGGATATGTGGAAACAAAAAATCCATGTAGCCGACCCCGTCTAGTATGGGAAAAGGCTTAGTTGTTGTTGTTGTTTATATCTTATCTCATTTTTAAGGTTTCACCATTTAGTCTGAGTACTTTTGTATACTTTTTTGCCTCTTCATCCACTTTTTTACTTGAAAATCTATAACTAAAAGTTGATGTTGAGTAGTTAAACTTTCTCCTTGAATTACATTACAATCTTTACAATACAATCTATCTTTTATCCTATAGCCAAAATAATCACATTGTGTTTGTAACAAACTACTCTTATAAGTAATTAAATGTTCATATCATTTTTTAAAATTATATTAACTAAAAAGAGAATATGCTCGAGCAAAATTTAGAATTTCCTTACTTTTCTTGTTTAAATCTTCAAACCCATAGTTGTCATGAATGCCTTGATATCCTAATGCCTCTTTACCAACACATCCATTTAGATCTACTCCTAAACAAATTATCTTTTTTGTGAAATCTTTTGAATTATCTTATCTAACTCCTCTCAAAGTGTCTTCTTTATGCTATCTTTTAGTCCTATTTGGAATAAATAATCACAAACTATATTTAAAGCCTTTACTCCTGATACTGTCACGATCATAATTTGGTCACTATGTCATTGTATGTCTACTGTTATCTCTTTATTTACAATAATACCAACTCCATTTCGAATTTGTTTCATGATTATGATAATTTAAAACTTGTCTTCTCAATCTTCTTTGTTTTTTCTCCAACTCGCTTTGTCTCTCGTAAACGTAGAATGTTAATCTTTCTCTTCATTATAGTATCTACTACCTCTATGAGTTTATCGGTCAATGTTCTGGTATTCTAAGTATCAATACAAATCTTATTATCTAAGATTAACTTTTTTGTCCTTCGTATATGTTCATGCTGAAAATGTGGAGACTTTCTTTCCAATATATTCATTATACTTGGGTGACAATATAGTGGGACTAACTTCTTTATTCATACCTGTTGATGATGTGGGATTTTATTGTATTTGGGTTTTGTAGTGTCTCCCTAAAAGAGAACACCCCAACGCAACGCTCGTGATAGATAAATCCAACATTAAGCCTAACACACAAAGCTCCTCCTTTATCCGGGCTTGGGACCGGCCATACAGAGTTAGATTAAGCGGTACAGAAGAAATACAAAATAAAGAACATATAATAATTAAAAATTAATTCTAAAAACGTAAAATATGTGTCAATTAACCTATTTCATATTTCATGGATATAATTCAACCTAAATGATAAATACTGAATAGTTGACAACAAAAGAAAAAGAAAGAAAGCAGGTCAATAGAGGAGATTTAGGAGGATCATTCAATTTCTAATCTTAACATGCAACAAGAACTAAAAACCAGTAAATATCACACCGATCAGATATGTAGCTCAAAATGAAAATTCAAGAACCAAATAAGAAGATCTAGTTGCATATACTTCTACAAAAACGATGAAGAATGCTTGCTAACTGCAACAGAAGATATAGAAACATGACAATTTTGAATAAAACTGAAAAAGCAAGTAATCAGATAAAAGTTAGATAAGCTAGTAGGCCACAAATAAAACAAAAATGGATAAAAGAGAATATCTTTTAATATAAAATCAGGGCTTTCAGTTTCAGGTGATTTTCATACCCACACAACAAAGAAAACTAAGAGATATAGAGTGAGGGACGATCCACCATCAAATACTGAACTGATTATGCAACAAGGATTGAAAATAAGTAAAGAGAATAAATTTGGTACAAAGTAAATATCAAAGAAGCAGATAAATCATAAATATATGAAAACCATAGGCATATAGCCAAGCTGACCAGATCGGTTTCTCTAGGGGTGGTTTAAGTAAGAGCAGTAACAGGTTCAAATATGGTTCATGGAGTGTGGCACCCAGAGCAGTTCCAGTCGTCAATGCAAGCAGGCCTATCGTTGCCTTGCATGAATTATATGAAACTGGAAAAAAGAAGAAGAGAAAGAAGCACACGGAGAGAGAGATGGTGAGACAGAGTTACCACGAGCAGGCATGTGGTGGAGATTGTGCAGAGAGAGGTGCCAAGGTGTCTAGACAGAGGGAGACTTGTCGGCAAAGAAAGGCAGTTGCTTGCAGGAGGTTCCAATAGAAGGAAGCCAGCAGCGGAGCTCCTCTTCATTCCGTCAAAGAAGGGAGGAGAGAGACACCATGCTTGCGTCTAACAAAAATCTAGAGCAGGAAACACGCATAACTGCTATATGTGGGCGCATATGTGACCTAAGTGAATCACCTGCTTAGTTCTGCTACTTAAGCACCTGGCACGCACACGTGCACAATTGACAACATAGGTTGTTACCATGTTAGTTTTTTTATCATGCTGACTATATATTTTCGGGGAATGTCTTCTTAGTAAACTTTTCTGTTTCCAGTGGTTTATAAATTTAGGTACTGATAATATATACTCTCTTTTGTCCTCATTGCGTAGATTTTCAAGAGCGCTCGCTCTCTCAAACAGGTTCCTGGCCCAGATCCCACATATCATGACATTTGTTTTTCTGGAGCTGGAAGGTGATGCCAGCTTGCATTTTATTTGGTTTCTGCTCTTACGGTTGACTGAATTGGAGTTTGATATGATCGACCTGTTTTTTTGTTTGACACTACAACTTAGTTCCATACATTTCTTGCTTTAATTTAGACAACTCATTCATTTTCTGCATTCCATGTGGTGGGCATGAATGACTACGTCTCACGGTTACTGCACTATATGGATATATGTTGTCTTATGCTCTGACTATTGTGTTTTAAAGTTGAGTTTTGACTAACTTATTCATTGTAATGCTATCAGTGATATCTCTCGGCTGTCAGAGACATTTCCCAGTGTTGAATTGGTTTTCAGTAACAGCCAAAAGTTATCATTATCTCCTGAAAACTACTTATTCAAGGTAAATTTTCCTTTTGAACAATATGGTTTCATTCTTTTTGGTTTTTTTCTTTGATACGTCCAACTTTCTGATGACTTTATCTTGTTTGCTTGTATCTTAATTCCAAAAAAGCATTCAAAGGTGCATGGTGCCTATTGCCTAGGAATTTTTCAAAACGGAAGGGACCCTACAACTCTTTTAGGAGGTACTGTTATTGACATGTATATTTTACAGAATTGACAACTAAGGTTGAGTAATCTGCCTTGTTCGGATTTCCATCTGCTAGCTTGTTAATTCTATTGTTTTTTAAAATGAGTTCTTTATTTGATAAATTGTCTAGAATAGCATTTATAATTTATCAACGAAGTGTGCTTGTTATGATGTTTTAGAGGAAGAAAACAAAGATTTGTTTGGATAGAAACTCATTGTGTAAACTTAGTTGTCTTCATGGTCACGGTAATGGTGGATGGAGGATATTGAAAATGATGGCGGTGGCAGTGGGTGATGCAGGGAATTGTGACTGTGGTCTTGATTGGTGGGGATATGTCGTGCATGATGGTAAGAGAAATAGCCTTACCAGCGATAATTTGCAATAGTAGGTGATAGAAATTGTGTGACGGATGATGTCAGGTGGTGATGATGGTGGCAGGCAGTTTCAGGTGGTGCCACAAAACATGTACATGTACATACTACACATTGTATCACTTTTTTTTACAATTGGAGGCAGAAGCCCAACACACAGACACCCATGCACACCCTAGGAATTGAATTCTCCACGAGCAACGTGGGAGTCCAAGAGCCCTGCCAGATGAGCTAACGCTCTGGGTGTAATATATCATATTCTCAAGTTTGTTTTTCAAAAAAATCAAAAATTAAAAATTAAAAGTTCTAACAAATATATTTGCTGAAATGATTTAGTAAGAATAGATTAAACAAGTTAAATATCATGTAACTAACATATATAGCAAGGCACATAATGTGTCAAGTCATTAGAAATTGTTAAATCGGTAACATAATTGCTACTTACCACGTAGAACTAAAAGAACAACAAAACTGAATTTTAAAATCAAGTTCCTTACTGTCCTAAAAGTCTAGTTTATGAGCGCTAAATATAAAACTACTTCATAAGACTAAATCACCCTTCTTTTAAATAATTATGCTGAAGAAGAATATTACGTTCAATCCATAGTTTCTGCCTCCTTGCTTCATATGGACTCGAAGAAGATGATTGATTGTGATGATGCATTTAATGCAAGCGGCAAGAGCTCTTCTATCTTCTAGTACCATCTCATCTTCCAGTATCTATATGTACTTCATCTTATGCATCTAGAATAAATTCTTGATCTGCAGCCTATTTGTGATAATCTTCTGCTGTTGCTCTTCCTCTTTGGTTTGATGTGTAACAGCTATCCATTCTATACATACTGTTAGATAGAAGTCTGGTATAAATAGTTTGTTTTTCTTTCTCCAAACCAATAAAAGTACAGACAGAATCTTGGTGTGCAGTATCATTTGGTGTTTTCTGTGATGTGCTAACCTCCCTATGTCATCATATAGTAATGATACAAAAGCGATAGTGGGAATTCCAGTGCATGTGTCAATCATATCACAAGTAGCCATCAAATGACATACATCGGTTGATCATATCACAATTGCACATGATAACGATACATATTGCTCTGTCTCTATAACACTGGTGCAAGCATTGGTGGTGATAAATGAAGGGTATGAAGGAAAATGTCTTCTTCTATCGGTAAAATTTACAATGAAATGCATTTATCATAAGTAGTAAAACAGTTCATCCCG
This sequence comes from Brasenia schreberi, assembly GCA_036023115.1. Taxonomy (NCBI): domain Eukaryota; kingdom Viridiplantae; phylum Streptophyta; class Magnoliopsida; order Nymphaeales; family Cabombaceae; genus Brasenia; species Brasenia schreberi. The sequence goes on from JAYKKT010000077.1 coordinate 11,307,347, forward strand.
AATGTTACAGTGATGAGTTAATAAAAGCTATATGTAGAAATAGCCTCTTTATAAGGACATCCAAACAGGGTTCAGGTGTTTGAATCATTCCTGCAAATTAAGCTCATAATATCTTCAAATTGTTAGTAAGTGAATGTTCAAGAAACCATGGATGCCAATGTGACTTCATGCAGGAATTCTTGTCCGCAACACACTAGTAACTTACGATCGTGGAAATGAAAAGATTGGATTCTGGAAGACCAACTGCTCAGAGCTTTGGGACAGACTTCAGCCAAATAGATTAGTTACGCCTTCACCGCCTCCAAGTTTTCCATCACCAGTTAATAATTCAACCATACCTCGTTCACCAACTGCAGCTCCTGCTGCAGCTCCAATTTCTTCTACTTCAGGTGAATGGCTATTGTTTGTATTCCTAAGAAGAGCCTATTAAGTAAACGTTTTCAATGAAACAACAGAAAATTTTCTTTTGTTAGTTCACTTATTTGTTTCTTCTCCGTCAGCTGGTTACAATGTTGGTGTTACATTTGTTCAAAGCTTACTGCCAGTATATGATATTGATGGTCCTTAATTGTTCTGTTACCTAGTACAAACGAGTTTATTGAAGTGGAATGTTGGGTTCCTGTATCTGAAAATTCACACTCCTAAAGTTAGTTCTGTACTTTGACCTACACAAGGCTTTTTGAATGCTGGTACTTAAGTTAATCTATATTTGTATTTTTGGTATTGATTGTTCTGTAGAAAGTTCACAAATTCAGTGCTTCCTGTTCTATGCAAATATTTATGCTAGTATGCAGAAGTCACTGTAATGGTTTCCTTGTTCATGCTGACATAGGTGAATACCTTTTTAGTTTTATAAAACGTTGTTCTAGATATTATAGAAGATGTCTCACTTTGACTTCTATAAAGTTGTGCACCTGATAGTTTATTTGAATTTATAACGGCTAGTTTTGGAAGATCTACCAAGATTGTTTTTCTTTCCATTGTTTTGTCATCTTTGGTATGGATGTTCTAGACCAAGTTAGTACAAATTATATAAAGTTGTTCATGTGTCACTCTCTCTCTCTGAATTTGTCTTCTATTTAAAATTCTTAAACTTATTTCCTAATTTCTATCACATCTGGTACTCCAGTTGATCTTTCGTAATGCATGGGACTGTATTATGTTCATTAATGCATTCTGTATGCAATGATGCTAATGCTATGTTGGTCTTTGATATGGTCCAGGAAACATTCAAAGAGTTGGGTTCGTTGACTTTGTGCTTAAGTTGTCCATAAAGATTTCTGAGCTCATTCCTCGCTTTCCAGAACTTAGAAAGAGCATTGCACGTGCATTAGAAGTGGAATTATATCAGGTTTAATTTTTAGTATATCTTGTTAAAATGTTTTTTCACACTTTTTTCATGCTTTAACGATTCCACCGTTTGCCTGCTGTAATGACTTCAGGTTCGGATTGTAAATTTTACAAGTGAAGGGAATAGTTCTCTTGTTGCATTTGCATTATACCCAGCTGACTCCGCTAATTTCTTATCAAATAGCACTATTGAGGTAAGATTGTTCTTTTGCAAAAAGTTGCCGAAGTGTTTGATAATGTGTTTATCTTCGTGCTTCTATGATTTGTATGTTTACATGCTGTGTAACATCTGCTTCGTGTTTGTAGCTATTTCATTCCCAATTAGTTGAGCATAATATGAGCCTACGTAGTGCATTAGGGAGTTACGAGTTGCTGAGTTGGAGATTGCAGCCTTTTGGAAGGTAAGGTATATTGTTGTATGGGTGCAGTATAAGTGACAAGGTATAGAACTCAAGTATAAGTGACAAGGTATAGAACTCAATTCTTGGCCTCCACCTTATGCTTGCTGACAACAAGATCTGTGGTTTTCTTACCAACATCTCAATGTTCATTCTTAAGTATTATTTCATCAAGGGGGATATGAGTTTTTCGGTTCTTAAATCTTTGTTTTTGAAGTTATGGCATCTTAATTAATTTAGTTTTAAGCAAGTGCTTCTAAGACATTCATGTTGATGCTTAGACGACCTCTATCTCCTTGTGTAACGTAGGACATGGCTGCGACAGCATCTGTTGGTCATAATTGCTACGGCCATGATTTCCGGATTGCTGGTTACTTCAGCTTTGATTGGATGGTATGTATGGAAGCGACGTTCCCAAGCCGCTTTGGGGGCTTACAAGCCTGTGGATGCAGTGATTCCCGAGCAAGAGCTTCAACCCTTGTAATTTTTCTTGGTTCAGCTTTCAACTGGGGCATATTTCTTCTAGCAAGGATCATTCTTCTCCTACCATAAATTAATGGTGTACAAAAATGAAGTTTTCTTTTTTATGAACGAAGAAGCTGAGCAAAAACTTCGAAATACAGAAGAGAAGCATCAAGTTTTTGGCTAAAGCATTCAATTGTACAAATTGACGTGCGTGATAATCAGAACATTTTTTTTGAAGAGGGCTTTAACTGATAGAGTTTATTAGGACAGCTCAATCTTTTAAACCTGTTGATCAGCCCAATAAGAGTGCTTTTGTGACTAAGCTTGATATCGATGGTTTAATTGTCTAATCATGCTTGCACATTTACCTCTGAGTGACAGACTGAAGGTGGTCGCTTGTATGGTTTAACTATTACAAGATTCCTATTCGAAGCTCCATTTCTAGCATTCATGGTCATAGCGTTCAAAACTCCGTTTCTTTTAGCAGTTTTCCAGTCGTCCTCTTCCTCTTTTAAAGCGTTGATCATCTAGATACCCATATGATACATAAAAGAAAACTTGAAATGAAACAAATTCATCTCGTAAAGAGCAGCCTTTCATCTGTGAAAGACTAAACTGAGAATCACACTAAAGGTTAGAGGGGGTCCCCCCTTTAAACTGGGTAAGAAACGCACAATCTCATGTTGAAGGGACACCATCTTAAAAGCCAGCGTCCACCCAACGTTATTACTTATGAGAACTAATCAAGTAAGTCTGGAATAAAAACTCAAACAAACCCAAATGTAAAAGGTTTGTGCTTATATCCACCCAACCGAACCCGACATGAACACAACTGGAATCATGAAATTGCTGGAAACATATAACATCCAACACGATTCCAAACCAAAAAGGATCTCTTTGTGTCCACCCCTAGAAAAAAAGGTCCTTTCCAGTTTACCCTTATTCTGACAGGATCCAACACGATCCGAAACAAGGAATTGGCATCTATATTTTCGGTTAAAGGAATTGGCATCTATATTTTTCGGTTAAAGGGATTGGCATCTTTGTACTTGAGCATTTGGGGAATTCATTTACAAATGGAAAAGGAGGGCCACTCTTTCAGGCTTCATATGTAGCTCAAGTTTAGTCACTTATTTACCTCACTCTTCCGAAGAAAATTGAAGAAGCGTACTGAAAGCTAGCAGTGACAGCTAATATTTAATCTGAACCTTCACGTGGAAGCAGGATCCGTGACAGCTGATCGTCAGTCTGACCCGAATTTATCTGAAAAGGGCCCAATATGACCCTCCTTTTTAGCTTCCCTGCTCTCTCAAGGCACCATAATTAATGACAATAAATACCATATTTAATTGCTTCTCGTCCTGCTCGTCGTCTTCTCCGCCTAGAGGTAAAAGACGATGAGTACGAGGCAGCCAAGTCATTTATTGCAGAAAGCACGAAGAGTTAAACCGTCTTCGTTGCAGCTTCGTGCTGATAAGCTGCAAGCTTACATTAGGATCATCTCTAACCTTCAAAGCTTGGGATTAGCTCAAGACAACTTGACTGGTCTAATATTTTATATACATACAATATTTCTATACACATAATATATATAGAGAAAAAATAGTACATTAGCACACTTATTCATGTTCAAATCCACTCAAAACAATTCCAAAAATTTCATCATTTAATCATATCATTAATATAAAAATTTCAATTTAAAAAGCAAAAATCTGTATCAAATGCTTTTTAAATTTGAATCTTTATAATTAATCAAATGGTGAAAATCTTTAAATATATTTGAATATAAATGAATATGCTCTCTCTCTCTCTCTCTCTCTCTCTCTCTCTCTCTCTATATATATATATATATATATATATATATATAAACATTCATTTTTAAACAAATTTTAATTATTTAACTAAAAATGAACAGTTGATATTTGAATTTAAAAATATATATTTACACTATTTACAAGTATACTTGATTCAAAAACCAATGTTTTACCTTTTGAGTTTATCTACCATTCATAACTCAATTGAATGAATTTGGATATTCTAGCATATTTATATATGTGTGTGTATATATATATGTATATATTACGAAAATGGTTGGGGTCAAGAATTTTAAAAGATCGTATTAACAGAACTAAATTACTGTACGTACGTCTGTTCTGTAGGAAGATTACAAAAAAATTGAAGTTAATGAGCATGCTTGGACAAGCTTGTATACGGTTCGTGGTTAGCTCTGAGAATTAACACGGTTTGCGCATAAGAGAAGAAGAATAGCCTTAGTAGCTCACAGCAGCAAGACGCCCTGGACAATGCAGCTATGCTGAAAAAAAGGGCTATGCTTCACTCAGCCTCCTGGAAACAAGACAAACAAGAAAGGCGACAACAATGTAGCTACGCTGCATAACGGGCCATACTTCTCTCGCCATTTTTCGTTGTGGGTGCCGCACCAATCTTAAGAAAAAACTACTGAGATGGGTGATTGTTATGCTGGGGGAGCGTGGCCATCGGAGTGCAAGCTATCTGGCATAGAAGAGGACGGAAAAGAAAAACCATAATACCAAGATGGTGTTCAATATAGCTCACTTTCCTCCTATTTATTTATTTCAAGCTAGTCTTGTTTGGTTTGTGTAGCTCATGAAAGCAAAGAGGAAGAAGCCAGCAACAATGCAGGTTCGTTGCATGATAAGCCATGCTTCTCTCTCTGGGCACTTCATCTGAACATTTCTCGACGTTGGCACCCACCAATCTCCAGAAATGCTGCTGAGACGACGTTGATATTCTTGAGAGCATGGATTATCATGCAACAGCGACAGTTGCATGATTGAGAAGCACCGCATAGACAAAAAATCAAAATAAGAAGATGGTGTTAAGGAAGAAGAAATCGACTCGAGTCCATTCCACTTATTTTATATAGCTTTACAAACGACCCACTAACTGTAACAAGGAAAAGCGCAAGAAAGGTAATCTAACAGCAAGCTCCTTATTCTGAACTAAACTAAAACATCGACGAGAAGACGACGTTATTGATCTACGTTCGTATTTATCTGACCAAAACACACCAACCATACTACTATCTCTCTCTTTTAAGGACACTTGGGCTTGCCGGCTTTGCTCTTCTTATCCCTATAACAAGGGCACTCGTCCTTGTTGCCGTATGTGCCGGAAGGAACACACTTGCATTCTGCACAGCACAATCCACAGTATCTCATGCAACGATCCTTCACTGCAGCCTTGGCGCACCTCATCCCGCATTTCGTGTCACACATCCCTAAACAAAAACACCAACAATGAAAAGAGCATGTATTAGTATGAACAACAGACAGTAATGAACTCTTGCGAAGTTAAATCAACAAATAAACACGCACCAGCAGCCATGGATCCATAGAAAGAAGTTGACAAGCAGACTAGAAGGAGGAAAAATATGGCAGTGGTAAAAGCCCTCATCTTTCGTACTATGATGCGAGAAAAGGACGTATAAGTGGGGATTGATCTCTATAGGAGGGGAACGTATGAAATTAAAGAGGTATCGTTTCACCTATTACTGAACTTTGAGCTAGTTTAATGGCGTAGAGAAGGCGGTGGGTTTATTTATAAGGGTAAGTTGGCTAGTTGGCATGTGCTGGCCACCGTCACCTGACCCACTCCAGACTGATGCATGCGTTGCGCGCCGAGCCAGGTGTTTCAACTTTACTGCTAACTCATTGAATTTTGGTACAATTTTTCAGCAGAGTAGGCCTACGCTTTCTCGTCTTCTGCAGATTCCGCGTCCAAACCAAACTCTTTTACTCGAGGGATTGAAGGGTATGATTTGTTCCATGGGGAGACTAAACTTTTAGAGGAATTAATTAAATCTTTGTAATCGTGCCGTTTTTTTAATTCAGCAGACAAAATTTATATAAAATATTACAATCGATGACACGGCTAGAGCAGAGATCTGATTTATACAAAACCTCGAGATCCTGAGGAGGAATAATCCATAAGTAGAAACCTTGTAGAAGCTAGTGAGCGGAGAAGAATGTTTCATTCTCAAGCTATGTGCTGATCCTCAGACACTCAAGGCCCGTAGTGAAGGGCCTGCGGAGATAATACATGTATTGTTTGGCTATTTTAGCCACAAAACTGGTCTTCTTGTTCACATGGAGGATTCCCATCTAAGTCGAATTCAGTCAAATGGAGGAGATGCTGCTTACTGAGAAACACCATTAACTCTTTCCTTGACGATTACAGACCAGTTGAAGGAGTGATGGCGATGAGCCGCACCAAGACAAGAATGGAGGAGGTGTGGACGGTCGAAGAAGTGGCATTCAATGTGCCTGGGTTATCTATGGACTGTTTCATCCCTCCAGCTGTGGGTCATTCAGTGATGCTTGTGAACTCCCCCGTGGAGAAAGAGGTCAAGGCATGGTTGGTGCACATCGATCGAAAGTTGCTGCTATAGAGAAGCCACAAGAAAATGCTGACAGCATATGGAGGGTAGAAATATGATATGGGCAAGGAAGACCCGAATACTGAAACCTTTTGTTCATATGGATAGTGTAGTTTACCGACTCTTACAGTCTTATGGTAGTTCAGTGGCAGAAGCAAACGGGTTTCAACGGTGGAGCTGAAGCATATACCAAGATCAAACTTCGAACTTACTGCTTTTGTTCGGGTTATGAATCAGTGATTATTGATATATTTTGGAGGTTTGGTGTTCTTTTAGTGTGTCTAACTAATTAATCTATCGCAGATGACCATCTGTTCATTCAACATATATGTCTGTTTAATCATGCCATTTGATGTTAAATTTGGATATGCGTGTGTTTAAAATCTTGGTACTGAACTATTCTATTCCTTTATTAATGTATGGATCGCACAAACTTTCTTCTTGCAGTGCAGGATATACAAATTCTAACCCGCCCTTTACTACTTTTTGTATTTTATGTGAAGAACTGGTTTTTTCAGAACTGTGTCTGCAGATTAGTATAATTAAGGGTAAAGCTATAAAAGAGCTCCAGAGTCTTTGTCCTGGAAAATCCGCACATTGTCGGCCTTCTGCTGCAAGAAAAAAGGAAGTTTCGTGGGGAAAGGAATTGTGGGAGCCAAAGGGCATTTATATTCTATTAAATAAGTAAATACTGGATTGAAAAAAGAGGGAAAAAATGTTTACGCGGGATCCTAAAAAAAATAAACAAAAAGGTATATACATATATAAAGAGAAAGAGGTCAGAAAGATGCCAAGTGAAGTCCATGCACACGCTCAAATCTTAAAGATCTCAATTGTTCGATTGAAATTTTTAAGAAAAATAAAATAAGAATGTAAATTAAATGAATTAGTACTTTTAGAGAATTAATTCAAAACTCAATCATTAATCTCAACAGTTAAAAAACTTTGACCATAAATAAGCATGCACATTTACCATGTTCATACCATATAGGTAAAAAGAAAATATCATCCAAGCACTGGTTAAAAGTTGAAAGGACATTTTCTTTAGCAAACGAGCACTGCAACCACTTGAACCGGGATAGTTCTCATGCGTTTGAAGGATAGATATAAACACTCTCAGGTTATGAATCATCCCAGAAATGATTCCGGTAACGTTTTCCGTTTCAGTGATGCGTCAAAAGGTAAAGTCACCGATTTCCGGTGCAACAGGTGACAATACAATGATCCCTATCTAAAGCTACTGGTTTAGGCCCACTAGTAAGACTTCTTTTGGTAATAGCCCTTTATTAACTACCTTCAGATTAGGTCAAACCCCACCAGAGGCAGAGTCCATCAAGTACCGAAGTCTTAGTAGGAACAAATGTTCTTGTGTTTCCTTTAAGAAACAAATACAGTGACCAAGCAACAGTTTCAAAAACTTGATCACATTCTGGTGTGTATTGCATTCTAGTTTAAAAGTCAATTGATGGCAATTTCATGCATGTGAAACCATATAAAATTGCTTATATGTTCTCAAGTTTGTGTATGTTTAAAGAAATTTTCTACCAAACGGATTCTGTAAAAACATTTTGGGTTCCAAATTTCATACAACTGAAACCGAAGCTTATTGATACTCAGTGTTATTGGCTATACTAACATGTTGAGCTCGATGTTAAAATGTCATTTTATCATTATCTCAAGAAAAGCAAGAAGATCAGCTTTGGTGTGTCACTGTTTTGAGGTTGGCCAAAAAACCCCATTCAATCACCTTTCCATATATTAGTATCTTTCAATCGTTTAATGTCATATCAACGTTTTTTTTTACTGAATCATCTCAACGTAAACAAGAAAATCAACACTTTCCAGTGTTCCTCTTTTAAAGTTGACCAACTAGTAATTCCATTCAATCACTTTCATGTGTCACTAGATCGTTTGGTGTTATACCAATTTTTTTTTTTACTAAGATCGTTATGAGTCGAGTGTGAGGACATACCTCTGCCATATTCGTTGTTATATAAGCCAATGGCTGGCTGTAATATTTAGTGTCGTGGGCCATTTTGGCTGCCTATAACATTTGGCATAGAACACTGATGCCCATCTCCATGTTTGGAGCTTCAACGGACTTTTATTCTTCATAAATACAGTGTGCCCAACTCTTTAGCATGAGGATCGAGTGCAGAAACATGCACCAAGATGGGCATTCCCTTTTATCCGTATTGGTTTTTTCGAAGAAGATTATAGTGTGGTGATTGTAAGTCGAACACCAGACCTTGCATCACAATGCACTGCTTAATCCATCTAGGTTTTTCAATAGGAGGATATTTTTAGGTAAGGTGAAGTTTGAAATTCAGACGAGCATAGATGTGGCTGGTTCCAAACCGGACAGGTGGTTCCAATAAAAAACGAGATAGGATAATGAAACTGAAACTAGAACAAGATCCAAAACTGAGACCACTCGGTTCGTTTACTCTTTCACTTTTCATGAAACCCACACTCACCTCAAACTGAAACTGAAACCGACGGTTTGAACAGTCAGTTTCGATATCTTTTTAATTTTTCTTTTAAAATTTATTATTTTTTCAAGACTAAAACCAAAACTATCCTGGAACCAGCACTTCCGAAACCAAAACCAACCATATTTAGCTGAACATATACATATAAAATTTCAGAAAATTTAAGCCATATCTTGGAATCTCCTTGGATTTTCAAGTGAAGTGCTTGTGTCGAATTTATTTAATCTTTTATTGTTGTTGCACTAGTGTTTCTTCAATTACTTTTGATTTAGTCTTTCTTTATATGTAAACTTTCATATTTCTATCTACCCATATTGATGGGTGACTCCCATTTTTTTTGTCAAGATGAATTTAGGCGGACTGGTACCAGTTTACAGAAATATATGCATTTATAAAAAGTATATAGGGTTAACCGAAGGAATCCACAAGAATTCTTCTTCTTCTCACCGTTTACTTAATGCTATAAATCTTTGGACTTGTCTAGTATTCTTCTAAGTTATGATATAAAAAAAATACTAAAACAATAATGATGATGATAATAGTAATAATAATAAAAAGCTCTTCCTTTCAATATTGGGTCTAGTGTAACTAGTCTCAAACGTAAAATCCGCTAGACATCATGGATTGAGACTGGTCTGATGGTTTGAACCGAGAGAAGAACCGATTGAAACCAAAACCGGTCAAATTAGATCTAGAACTAACCCTAGAACCAGAAACCACTTGGTTTAGTTTCAGTTTTACTTTCTATGAAACCGAAATAGAAAATTCTAAACTTTTAGAGTGTGTTTGATTCACAGTATCACTTGGGATAGACCCTTAATTTTACGAACTACGGTACCAGGTCCACGTCCTTAATCAAACAAGGAACATGAGCGGGCCATGAACTCACTTAAAAAATTCAGCCCATGTCAAGGGGTGAGCCTGTAGAGTTGGAACTTTGAACTCTTCTTGTCTTTGGATGCTCTAACCCCTCTCTCTTGGATGGCATTGTCTTCTCTAGCTGGTGCTGCTTATCAATCGTGCGTGTAAGGTATGCCCTAACCCCTCTATCTATTCTCTTCGACTACAGCAATCAGATCTGCACCTTGAATTGTTGCAAGACGATGAGCAACCACAATGGTTGTTCTGTTCACCATCACCCTATCCAATGCTTCAGTAGCCTCGTCTAGGAGATGAACCTTGGGATCCTTGCCCTTGCAATTGCTATTCTGTGCTCTTGCCCTCCTGATAATTGGAGCCCACGCTCTCTGGCGATATCATATCCATGTGGCAATGCTGATATAAAGCGATGTGCATTTGCTGCTTCAGTGGCAACAATGATCTCTTCCTCGATGACCACCTCTCTTTCTGTATGCTATGTTAGATTGGATCGTGCCGTTAAATAGAACCGGCTCTTGACTGACCAGTCTCATTTGTTGCATGAGCTATTTCAATTGAAACCTTTGAATTTCAACGCTCATCTATGACGACGTCATTCATTTCGTTTCTAGTTTACAAAGATTTCCTGTTGCCCGTAGAAACGTGGTGTTTAATGAAATGTCTATGCATCTCATGTAACACGGTTATAGTGTAGGTTTGTTTATTTAAACTCAATCATTATTTCTCAACATTACATTGTATGTATATATGTATATACATACATACATATACATACATATATATATATATATATATATTTTAGGCATTTATTGTATATTATATATGGTGTCTCAACTCTTCATCTTTTAACTACATGTACACTCTCTCATATGATATCTTCTATATATATATATATTAAATATTTGTGTTTTAGAAGTTATGGATTATGAACGATGTTGAACAATAATCAGGAAGTCTAAAATAGAGTGATGAACAATTTCAATATATATTGTTTTAGAAGCTATGTATACTAGCATGAATGATGTTGAAGAATCACAAGGAGGTCTAGCATAAAGGATTTTGTTTTATCATGTTGAACAAAAGTTTTTATTGTTAATATGTTTGTTGTTACTCAACACTCGGAATTGTCTTCGGGTAAGGAGAAACTCTGCCAAAAGTTTAAAGGAATGCAAAACTACAAATTGTTGACCGATTAAACGTATAAATATGATATTTGTAATTATAAATGTTGTTTTATAGTTCTAATTGAAACGGTTGATCGGTTGATATATATGTGAAAGATATTTATCAAATGTGAAAGTAGTTATAAGAAGTTGGAATTTGAATATTAGGTCCAAGAGCAAATCAAGTGTGAAACCATGGTTCTGAGTACCAGTTCTAAGTGCAAATCAAACGTGGAATCATGTGTGCATGGTAGTGTAGTTTCAGTACCAACTGTCTGGTACCCTTAATCCCTTATGAAACTCAGAGCCGGAATCGGCAGTTCTTGGATCATATTAATGGATCAGATATCCGGTCAGTAATCCGTTTAGTTAGTTGTCTGAAAGAAGACCCTCAGCAATGACCGGGGAAACCCCGATTCCTTTACGGATTCGATTTTCTGATCGACTACGTTTATCTCGTTGGAAGCGGGAACAAAATTGCGAGGGAAAGGGCAACAGGAAGGAATTCATAAACCCTACGGATTAAGAAAGGAAGAAAATCGCAAGCAAGACTATTTTCCGCGTTTCTCAATTCGCAAAATCGAAGCTCCTCTTGTCTCTCTGAATTGATCTCCTTCAGCTCACGAGATCGACGTCTCAGAGCTAAGCGAATCGGATGGAGGAGAAGGAGAAAACGGCTCCCGGTCTCGGTAAAGATAGCCCCTTCTAGAAATTTTGACGGTCTCGCTGGTTTTGATCGGAATTAGGCCTAAAGTGTTGATTTTGACGGCAATGAACGTCTCTATCATCGGTAAGGTTCTCCATGTTTAAGGGTTTATCTTCGTCGATCATGATAAGAAATTTTGAAGTTTGGTTGTTTTGTATTAACGATCTCTTGGATCTGATTTTTTATGGTTGTGGTTTTGCGTAGATGCGTTGCAGGGTGATTTCCCTGAGGTGATCGAGGAATACCTCGAACATGGCGTGATGAAATGCATTGCTTTCAATCGCCGGGGAACTCTTCTTGCCGGTAGATATCTTACTAGCTATCTCTATCTTGCTTCGGATCAGTATTACATATTGAATTGATTAGGGTTTATCTTTGACATGCAATTTGATATATTTTTTTATATATGGAAGCTTTTAATCGTCTGGTTAGTCTTTCTTTAGTGTCTTATGACTGTGAATTCATTACCTTTTATCTCCTTCATGCAATTTGTTAGGTTCTGCTTTCTGCATGGAAGTTTTTGATTGCTTAGCTTTCTTTAGTGGTTTATGTATACACATGGCTAGATTTGATTGCGAGGATAAACTTCATATGAGATAGGTTTGTCTTTCAGAATGGTTTGTTGGTGCAATGAGAGTGTCTTTTGGTTTGCCTGGATTTGCCCCATTTTTCCTCTTTCTGACGGTCTATCTGGGACCAGTTATAGCCTCCAATGGTTTTCCAGAATACGTACATTGAGAGTGTGTCTTTTGGTTTGCCTGGATTTGCCCCATTTTTCCTCTTTCTGACGGTCTATCTGGGACCAGTTATAGCCTCCAATGGTTTTCCAGAATACGTACATGCACACGCATATATACATATATATATATATACATATATATATATATATGTAAGCTATAAAGAGTTTTGGTAGTGTTTACTGTTTGTTGATCTGGGAATATATATATATATATATATATATATATATATATATATATATATATATATATATATATATATATATATATATATATATATATATATATATATATATATATATATGTAAGCTATAAAGAGTTTTGGTAGTGTTTACTGTTTGTTGATCTGGGAATGTTCAGAACTTTCGTTGTACTTCAGAATGCACTTTCTCCCCTGTTTATCCTGTTTTTCTGGACGACCAGGTGTTTGTAAACGTTCGCTATTCTACAAAAGTTCATGTGCTCTGTTGCCTGCTTGCTTGTATCGTTTGTGATCTATATTTTATTTTATTCATAAGTATTCACAGCTTGACATGACTATCCATTCTAGAGACGATGTAACACATTGGTCTTTTTCTAGATAACTTCATTTAGGGTTTAGAATTCAAAATTTGATTGGAATCTTCAGGAGCGGCAAATGTTTGGGCATGATACATTGACTTTTTATATGCATGCTCGGTTTTACCTTTTCTTTTCACACTTGGTGTTATCTTTTTCTTCTAGATTGTTATGGGCATTCTGACTTCCGAGTGCTATCCTGGATGCTATGATCAAACCGTGGCCTTTACTCTGTTGGTATCTTGCTGCATTAAATTGCTTTAATGTGTGTTCAGCTGGCCGTGCTGATGGGAGCTGCGTTATCTGGGATTTCGAGACAAGGGGAATTGCTAAAGAACTTCGAGATAATGATTGTATTGCTCCCATAACAAGTGTATGCTGGTCAAAGTACGGTAATCTTATTCTTGCTGCTGCTGTTGATAAATCTCTTAACACTTTGGGATGTCATGAGCGGAGAGAAGATCACGCGTGTACCTTTACAGCAAAACACACTTCATGCTCGGCTTCATCCAGGCTCTGCAAGGCCATCCATGTGTTTGGCGTGCCCCCTTGCATCTGCACCTGTTCTTGTTGACCTGAATACCGGCAGAACAACTGTGCTTCCAGTTTCAGTCCCTGATGCCGGTAATGGCTCTACACCTCATCCTTGCAGTAAGTTTGCTGATGGATCTCCACCCTTTACTGTATCCTCTGGAAGCTTCAATAAGTATGGAGATTTGATATATGTTGGCAATTCCAAAGGAGAAATACTAATAGTGGATACAAGTAATAGGAAAGTAAAAGCTCTTGTTTCTATTCCAGGAAATTCTGGCATTAAGAATATTGTCTTCAGTAGAAGTGGACGCTATGTACTTATAAATTCAAATGATCGTACTATTCGCGCTTTTGAAGATCATCTTCCCCATAAGGGGGCATCAACAGCACTTTATGAAATAAGTGAAAGTTCTGAAGGAGTGGAACATATTGAGAAGCTTAAATGGGTTGGATCTAAGTGCTTGACATTTTTCAGGGAATTTCAGGATTCAATCACACGAATCCAGTGGAAGGTCCCTTGCTTTAGTGGTGATGAAGAATGGGTTGTTGGTGCCTCGGCAAGCAAAGGGGAACACAAGATATATATCTGGGCCAGGACAGGGCACTTTGTGAAAATGCTAGAAGGTCCAAAGGAAGCGCTAACAGATCTTGCTTGGCATCCCCTGCAGCCATTGGTGGTCTCTGTCTCCATGTCTGGACTAGTGTACGTCTGGGCTAAAGATCACACTGAGAACTGGAGTGCCTTTGCACCTGATTTCAAGGAGCTTGAAGAGAATGAGAAGTATGTGGAGAGAGAGGATGAATTTGATTTGATGCCTGAAACAGAAAAAGTGAGCATCAAATGACTGGCTTGAATTTGTTACTATTATGCACTTCCTATGCCATTCATCTCCAATATGAATTTTATGTTATGCAGGTTAAAATTTCAGAGGTCGATCAAGATGAAGAGGTTGATATTATGACAGTGGAGAAGAATTCAACTTTCAGTGACTCGGATGCAGAGGATGAGCTACGGTTTTTGCCAGCAATTCCTTTACCAGATTCTCCAGAACCGCAGGATAAGTATGTTAGATGCCCTCCAAAATTGGATGAGAGTACTCACTGTTACTCACCTGTTTCAGAGGAAGTTAGAGTAAATGGGCTTGACCAAAACATGGAAACAAGTCCAGCTGAAGGTAAAAGCATATTCTCATCTATATGTGGTCATTGATAAATATACCTGCTTAGTATTTTATATTTCATTATTTAGTGGCGGCAGAAATTTCTTTGTAGAAAATGATATGCCTTAGCTTTTTCTCTAAATATAGCTTATGTTTAGATGAAGTCCACCTGTGGTTAAGGTTTGCTCTCAGCCAGGATGAAAGAGGGGTGTGTTATGCAGTCGTCAGCCAGGGAAAAGCCTATCTTGGATCCTTTCTAAGAGGGTGCAAGCTTTCCAATACTTACATTTTGATCCCATAATTCTGAAATTAGGCATGCTTTGGCGCTGTGGCCACTAGGATAGATGACTTCCTTGGAAGCACTCCTGTTGCAAATTCTAGCCAACCCTGCATGGTGTCAGAAAAGGCTTGGTCAGGGTGAAGGTATTGCTTATATTTAGATTAAAGAGTCTTGATGTCAAAGTTTCACAGTTGTTTCATAATTGAAAGTCTCACCCTCTGACATTGCTCCCACCAGATTATCCCCTGGTTCTGTCTGGATTACCATACAACAACAACAACAACAACTACAACTAAGCCTTTTCCCATACTAGACGGGGTCGGCTACATGGATTCTTTGTTTCCACAGATCTCTATCGTGTGCCATGTTAGCAGTTAACTCACAATAAGCTAGATCATTCTTTATTGTTTCTTTCCAACACTTTTGTGGTCGTCCTCTACCTCTTTTAATACTTTTCAAATTTAGTTTTTCTAACCTTCTTACAGGTTCTTCTTTTGATCTTCTTTCTATATGTCCAAACCATCTTAAACGATGTTCTCTCATTTTATCCTCTATTGGTGCCACTCCTAATTTGTTTCTAATAACCTCATTATGTATACGGTCTTTTCTTGTATGACCACTCATCCATCTCAACATCTTCATTTCTGTCACAGACATCTTTTGTACATGTTGATGATTAACTGCCCAACACTCAGAACCATAAAACATGGCAGGCCTAACTTCTGCTCTATAATATTTACCTTTTAATTTTAATGGTATCTTCTTATCACAAAGAATACCTGATGCTCCTCTCCATTTTAACCAACCAGCATTAATTCTATGTGTAACATCTCCATCAATTCTTCCATCACTTTGAAAAATTGACCCTAGGTATTTAAAAGTTTCCTTTTGGGGAATGCAATGTGTGCCAATTTTAATTTCTACGTCCTCTGAAGTAGCCAAATGATCAAACTTACATTCCATATATTCTGTCTTTGTTCTACTAAGTCGGAGGCCTTTGTTTTCTAATGTTTCTCTCCATAGTTCCAATTTTCTATTAACTTTTTCCTTAGACTCCTCCACTAATACAATGTCATCTGCAAATAACATACACCAAGGTACTTCATCTTGAATATGTTTTGTTAACTCATCCATCACCGTTATAAATAAGTATGGACTTAAAGTTGATCCTTGATGTAACCCAATATTAACTTCAAAGAAGTCTGTCGTTCCTTCATGAGTCCTCACACATGTTTTTGCACCATCATACATGTCTCTTATAAGGTTAATATATGTCAATGGGATACCTCTTTTTTCCAAAGTTCTCCAAAGAACCTCCCTCGGTACCCTATCATAAGCTTTTTCTAGATTAATAAATATCATGTGAAGGTCTTTCTTTTTTGCTCTAAAATGTTCCATAAGACGTCTCAAAAGGTGAATCGCTTCAATAGTAGATCTACCTGGCATAAATCCAAATTGGTTCTCTATTGTACTTGATACTTGTCTTAACCTACGTTCGATAATTCTTTCCCATAATTTCATAGTATGACTCATTAACTTGATACCTCGATAATTCGCACAATTTTGAATGTCTCCCTTGTTCTTATATACAGGTATAAGTGTACTTGCTCTCCATTCCTCGGGCATCTTTTGGTTTTTCCATATTTCATTAAATAGTCTTGTGAGCCAAGTGATTCCTATTTCTCCTAGTATTTTCCAAACTTCTATAGGAATATTATCTGGTCCTACCGATTTACCACTCTTCATATGTTTAAGAGCCTCTTTAACTTCATTCTTTTGAATACGTCGGTAGAAATTGTGGTTTATATACTTTTCTGACTTGGCTAAATCTCCTAAACTAATACTAACATCTTTATTTTCATTAAAAAGATTATAAAAATAGTTTTTCCATCTATTTCTTATATCATCATTTGCCACTAGAATTTTTTCATCCTCGTCTTTTATGCATCTAACATAATTAAGATCTTTAGTTTTCTTATCTCTAGCCCTAGCTATCCTAAAAATATCCCTTTCACCCTCTTTTGAGTTGAGTTTTTTATATAAGTCATCCCAAATCTTAGCTTTTGTTTCACTAACGGCCTTTTTTTGCTTCCTTCTTTGCTTTCTTATAAGCTTCTAAAGTTTCACTAGTTTTCTTAGCATAATGTAATTTGTAACATGCCCTCTTTGCCTTGATTTTATTTTGTACAACTTCACTCCACCACCAAGCTTCTTTTTGTGCCAGCACACCTCCCTTAGATACCCCTAACACATCTTTCGCCACTTTCCTAATATGTATAGCCATATTGTTCCACATATCAGAGGGTGTACCAACATAATTCCAAACATCTCCTTGAAGGACTACATGGTGGTCTCTAACCTGTATCTTTTTCTTCAGAGGATGCAACTCTTCATCTCCCAAAGAAGCGGAAAAGGAAATTATCTGAGAAGGCTACTGAAATGCTGGCAGCAAAAGGTCAAAAACCATTTACGAAGCTCAAAACTTCTGTAAAATCGTCCAAAAAGAAATCTAGGGAAATGAAGAATCGTACAAATGTTCTATACGAGGTAGGCACAACGGATGGCTAGAGTTTCCCTTGCTTTATTTGCGGATAATTATTAATTTTTCTCAAGCTCATGTAATTACAACAGTAAGTATACCTTGGGAAATGGAAAATGTGTGTTTTAGTTGCTGGTTCTGATTATCATGCACAAACTTGTTTCAGCTTAAGAGAATTATTGCTGCCTCTTTGCAATGCAGCAAAATTCGCACTATGCAATCCATACTTTAATTTTAGCTTGTTTGCATGCACAAAATTTGCACGCACATGCACACACAGACATTTTTCAGGTTAAGAAAATTACTGCTGCTAAGCAAGTTTGTAGTTCCTGCTGTTCCTGAAAACTTTTGGCGTAATGTTTAACGATGACAAACACGAGGTACTAGATTAAGGCCTTCTGACAGCCGTTTCACCCAATTCTATTGAATACGCTGTTCAAATCAATGTTGCAAATACGGTATCAGACCCTGTATTGCGTGTATTTGTATTTCACACAGACACATACAATTCCATTGGCTTCATTTGTTGAAGAAAAATAAATTTTAAAATGGAAAGCAGAAGTTTTGTAAAAAAAAAAAAGTGATAGTGATAAGGAACGAGGCAATATGATAATATCACGTAATGCACGCTGTATTTACCGTATGGTGCCATATAAGTACCCATAAATATGGCAGAAATTAAGCAATTACCTGGGAAATATAAATCTATGTAATGTTATGGTCTTATCATATAGTATGATATTTATAAGATTAAGTTGAATTCAAGAATTTGGTAGAATTTATATACCACGGAACAACAGTAGCTTAAATTCAAGAAACAATATAAGGCAATGATATTGATGAAGTCGGAGGGCCGGAGATGAGCGTGGGGAGGATGAAAATAGGGATCTGTAAGTGATCTGCTCCAGGAAACCATCGCAGTGTGGGCGCCGAACAGCATCGTGGTGATAGAGAAGGGACAGCACGGCCTAACATGGATCTGGCAACTTGTGGTTTAGCTACTAGCTAAATAGGTTGGCAGATATGGCACCGGACAAAATTCCAGGATAAATGATTCCTGGATTATGGCATTTAGTGAGAGAAATACACATCCATATCTACATCTACTTATTACACAAGCTGAGAGAGAGAGAGAGAGAGAGAGAGAGAGAGAGAGAGAGACTTATTAACCCCGAGGTATAGATATGAGCCAAAGAACCATGTTCAATGGGTATTTACCATTTAATGAAGGTTTGAAGCATCTTGTGTCCTATATACACATCAAGACATTCACCAACTCTCCATAGAGAGAACGAGACAACTTTAGAATATCACGTCACTGTAACACAGTATGCAAGCATAGCTGCACGCAGGATTTACACAAAGGGCATCAAGAGAGCACCTACCGCTATAGATTCTGCATCAGCAATCCCACGATAGGCATAATGATCCATCTCACGAAGTCATAATCTCATGCATCCTGACCCTTGGGATTAACAAAGTCGGTCTCTTCCGTCAAAGACAATAATTCCATTAGCTCAACTCTGTATTCCAGTCCTCTTAGATGATGGCCTAAAAGCATGCACCTGGAAAAAATGGCAAAAGTTTGTCAATGAAATGATGCATACGTTAGGATTCAGAAACTATCTTGAAGGGTGGGCAAACCAAAATAATAGGCGTGCTAGGTAGCCGCGATTGACTGAAATAAGTGGTTGAAACTGCAGGGATGCATTTTCAATCATTCCCGTGCTATCTTCACTCTTTGCTCTCACTGTTCCGGGCAAGGCATTTCCAGACTGTTTAGAGGCCTTCGTTTGCATTTTTGGCGAAAGTGTTGCCAAAAGACCATGAATGACACTATGGATTGTCTCTTGCAACTCCAAGGAAGTTGGCTCTGACAGTTCAGCAACCTGAAAAGGAAGAAAAGAAAAGAGAGAAAACGAGTATTTCAGAAAAGACCAAAAGATCTGCCAATGTTGGTAACTTTGTGTAAAGGTGGACCGTGTTCGTATGCACAACATCATTTAGGCTATGCGCTAATATTGCCTTCAAGATCGTTTCAGCAAGTCTCTTGAAGATCGTTTAAGCCGGTTTCTTCACTAGTGCAGTCAATTAGCATGTTACAAGTAAGTTGTGTCGAACAACAATTGGACTCACTAAAGACTGAGAAAAAGATTCCACAAAAAACAGAAAGAATATGATTGGACTTATAGCACAAAATAAGTTTCATTGAGTACGAACAAATCCAACAGAATAAAAAAAACCATCTTATTCTTTCCCAGAAATTCTGCTTAGATATAACGGACAACTTTGAGAAGATACGATCTACAAAGCAGAGAAAGAAAAAAAATGTTATTCTATTCAGATTAACCATTTTGGCGTTAGACCTGCGGTCAAGGAATAAGATCTGCTGACAATCAAAAGGTTACAAATAGAAATAACCTCACAATTTTGCTCCAAAAGAGAAGCAGAAATGATTTAAAGTTAAGGACAACTAATAGAAGGAAATGACACGAGAGCACCTTGCATCCCGTTCTTCATTTCCCATTGCTTTCACCATAGCATACTTGGCCATTACCCATGCCAACTACGCAAGTTAACGAGTCATGAACTCTGCTTCCTTCCGGAAGTCCAAATTATTACTAATCAAATGGCTACAAAGATAAACTCGGTGACTAGCTGAATGAGACCAAAGAAACTCCAGCAATTTATAGCACGATACCAACCAAATGAAGGAAATACAATTAAAAAGAGACAACCTAAAACTTTATTTACATTGATATATGTCAATTTATGCAAACTAAGCCGTAAAAGCAAACCTTCTCTGGTTCCAATGACCGCAAGTAATCCAAGAGATTGTTTTCCTCCTCCCCAACAAACTGCTGCATCTGAACAGCAGCCTTCTTCCTTTTGATATCATGAAGTTCCTGCAAAATGGACAAAAGTGTCTTGTATAGATCAGCGCAGAGACACCAGCTCATAGATACGTCTGACATCACATGAGGGGAAGGCATACAAAACACAACTTAAGTTGACAAACTTAATAATGAAAATGAATAGCTAACTAATTTGGAAAACTTATTTTGAAATAGGAAAACAAAAGCCGCAGAATGCTCATTGCTGAATCACATAAAATGCAGCTTAAATCATTTACCAGAAAACATTACACTAAATATCTCCATTCCAAGAAAGAAGACATAAAGATGAAGCACCTACATGTTTTGCTGAAGACAAACGAGATTGCAAATGAAGAATATATTCCTGAACTTCAGGGTCCATTTCTCCAAGGCCTAAATCATTTAGCTTGTCATTGGCTGAACCTTTCTCAGATTCGTCATATTTAACCAAACGATTGTTTCCTCCAGGAAACTCAAAGACGTTAAAGTTTCCATCAAGCAGAGTTTGATGATTATCAGTAATTACATCTTCCTGCTTCTGCTGCAAAGTAGAATCTTCAGACACATCCAGGTTTCTTTGGAGGCAGAGACTATACTCGGCATTCCTCAATGTATATCTAAAAGTTATCGCAAGGATAAGGAAATAAACTCCAGAAGTTCTATGCATCTCAAGTATTGCTTATGACTCCACTCACGCACAAAGAACTGAACACATTATATTTAGAGAACAAGGTAAAAAATAACCAAAAGAAAGCAGAGTCACCTTAAGTGAAAAAAACAAGGGAAAGGACAAAAAGGACATCTAAAAAAAGGGATGCCATCAAAGTGCACCTCCTAGCAGGTCATGTGTCAAGAAGTTGGTTTATCATCAATAGGTAGAAACAAAACTTCTTAACGATTGGAGCTAGTGAACATCAACTTCTACTGAGGAGATAACCCTTGAAAAGCAGTTCATCAATGTTATGAATGAAACCATATTGCCAGTAACATTGACCTCCATTCATAAGATAAACAGGGTATATATTTAACAATGAAAAGTATGTCCCTTGAGGAAGCAAGAATCAGAACGATGATGACTAGTTCTATAAATTACTAACACAGAGTACTGCTCAGGTAACTTCGAAGATATTTTATGCCCATCTTCAGGAGTAGGATGTTGCATGCTTCTCTTTTGGGCTTTAAAAACGTCAGACACAAGAAGAAAGGGTTAACTTCAGCTGACTTTCTTGGATTCAAGAACATGACAAGACGAAGGAGATAATCACTGTCATAGGGATAATGAGATTGCTTAAGCAGAATCTATCATTCCTCATAGATGAAACATGTGTGAAGTACAAACACCGGTTACCAATTTGTCACATGTTAACGTGCTGACAGTGACAACAACATTGGAAAGTTAAACCAAATAAAATGCCATCCAAGTTCTGGAAAAAGAAGCTAATAAAACCACAGCTACTCATGCTCAAGTGCTATATTGGGTACAAGAATAATTGTGTCGCCCCGTATCATATGATATGGGGCGTATTGTATTGTATCATGGGAAACCTTGTGCGGACTACGGTGACTTATGTTATTTATTTTTTTGAGTGATAAAGTGGACATTGAAGATTTATGAAGTATATGGCAATTTATGAATTGCTTTTATTTTCAGGTTTATTAAGATTTAAGAAGTAAATTAAGATGGCACGAAGGGATGCTACGCAACTCGGTATGATGGTCCGGCATGGCAGTAGGATACTTCAATTAACAGAAAGTAGATTAAAAATCAAATGTAATTTTTGTGAGAAGGTGATGAGTGATGAAGTTTATCAATTAAAGCATCTTTTGGCAGGGACTAATGAAAGAAGTTGCTCCTTACACAAGCATAGTTAGGAGAGTGCCAAAAGTCATTAAATGGTAAAGTCAAATGATTGAGAGTACAATTGAGAAGAGACAAGAAAAAGAAGATAGAGATGTTTGAGGAAGAGGATATTGGATTTGGTGGTGGTGGCAATGATAGCATTCCTTATAATACTAGGATTGAGGTTGGTAGTATTAGTTATCGACCAACCAAAGAAAAGAAAGTTATTGAAGAGGTTGCAAGTGACAGAAGAGAAAGAGGTAGAGAAAGATCTCATTATGCCATGCGGTCATTTTTTTCTCCTACTACTATACCTGGTACTCAACCTTAAATTTGTGTTGTTATGGCTTTAGAGCAATTTTATAATCAAACAAACCTTATAGTGGGAAGATGGTTTTATAATGCATGCATTCCATTTAATACACCAAATTTTATTTTAAAGAATGACGGATGTCACTACTAATATTGGTCCAAGGTATAAAATGCCTTCTTATAATAAGTTCAGAGGGAAAGTATTAGATTGTCCTTCAAGTTCAAGAATATTGTTCGACTTTGAGGCAGTTATGAAAAGAGACATGATGTACTATTATGGTTATGATAAGTTTTATTAGACATCATGTGCAACCCATTGTCTAGATCTCATCCTTAAGGATATTGGAAAGATAGATGAGGTAAAAGCAACAATTGAGTATTGTTAAGATATCACTAAATTTATTTATACTCATGCATTTGTATTATGTATGATGAGTATATATAGTGATGGTGCAGATCGTACGGTTTGCACCTAATTTTTTGTCAATATAGAGCATTGTTAAACAAAAGCAAGTCTTGAAGAAAATGTTTACCTCATATGAGTGGCAATAATTTGCATGCTCAAAATAGGAGAAACAAAAAACTTAAGGAAATTATTTCAGAGACGGTCTCCAAGAGTACATTTTGAAACTCTTGAATATTATTAAAGATCACATTCCTTTTGGTTAAAGTTTTGAGATTGGCTTACTGCAAGGAGAAACCATCTGTGGGTTATCTTTATGAAACCAAGGATAAGGCTAAAGAAGCTATAAGGAAAAATTCTAATGAAAGAAGAGTGATTATGTTCCTATATGGAGGATTATTGATAATAGATAGAACAAAAGTTGCATCAGCCTATTCATTTAACAACTTACTACATAAATCGTATTCTGTAATATTTAAAAGGGACGGTGAGGTTAATAGAGGTATTATTGATTATATAAACATATTAGTCCCTAATGAGAGTAGTGCAAATGCTATATATCGAGAGATGGAGAACTATGATAATGTTCTTCACTTGATGGGCGTGCCTATAGTCATTCGTAACCGTACTAATATGCGTCCAGGTAAACATATGAATCATTTATCTTATTAATATTTATGTTTATTAAATCTTATATTTATAGTGAAATAGATCTTTATATATGTCTTTTTCTGTTAGATGTTCGATAGAGTAGGTGTGAAAGTGATTGACCAAATTTGAGAGATTTTGTAATAAGAGTTCTAAGTTAAACCTGTAGTGCAACTGGTTGTGAAAGAAATTAGAGTGTCTTTGAACATATCCACACACAAAAGTACAACAACCAACATGTTGGAGCATAAGCGACTCAATGACCTAGTTTTCATGCAACATGCAACTCCGACAAAGGTAATTAATGATTAGTTACTAATTAAGTATTCAATTCAATGTTTCAGTTTATTAAGTTTTTATTCTTGAACTTTTTAGTTTTAATTTTATTTATTTATCATTCTTGCAGGCACCCCATCTAGCATGGAAGGCTTAGTTATAGTATATCATTCTTACAGGCAATTAAGAAAGTTAAACTCAGGTAGGTATAAGAACCAATTTGATCCAATAAGTCTTGATAATTTTGATGTCTTAGAGGAGTGAATTAGGAAAGATAATGAATAAAATATACTCGTAACTGAAAAGACATTCAATGGATCAATTTGGAAGGAGCGCAACAATATCGGCAAGGGAATAATCATATTGATTTTGCTATTGAAAGTGGTGATGATCTTGATCAAAGAGGAAAGAGAAGAAGAAGATGAAGATTATTTAGTTGATGATCCTTATTACAATACATGATTCTTTTCTTTTACAATTACGAAAGTTGTAATTTTGCTATTTAATCGTAAAGTTGTATTTCTTAAGTGCTTATAATTTGAATTAATGGTCAATGATGAATGTTTATTGAACTTTTGAATTAGAGGATTTTTTTAGAATTGTTATGATTTTTCATCAATTTTTCTGGTTTTTCTCTATTTTTATTTTAAACTATTTTTTAAAATTGTACGATACGATAAAGTTGTCTCGTGGAGAAAAACGATACAAGATATGATAGGTACAAACAACACAGTAAGAAATCAATCTTCTTTGAAGACGCTCGGGTTCCAATTTGTAAAGTTTGAGTCCATGCTATTTGATTAGTTACGCAACGTGAGCTAGAAGAATGACCACTCCTCATTACACGAACAAGCTGTGTTTTCCAGGGATCTAAGCTTGATTAACCTCATCTTCAAGGTCCAGCTGCTAATATTAGACAGATTTCATTATGTAACATTGACTTTTTTTTATTTTATGTCAAAAAATTGACCTTCTTTGAGTTTGACGTGTATTGGCTTATTGTCTTCTGTCCCAAAAGGGTCAAAAGATGATGACATGAAGAGGTGAAGCATATGAATTCAGCCTGTCAGTAATTTTTAGTTTATTTTGTTTTAAAGTTAAAGGTGATATTAATCTTCCATCAGTTTGGTTTCAGCTCGAGTAAGCTTGACCATAAACCGAATGAGCTTGAAAAAAGGCTGTTCAACTAAGCTCAAGCTCCAAAAGAGTTCAATATGTTATTTTCAGATGATGGAGACCCTAAATAGCCCAAGCTCAGAGAATAATCTGTTCTTGTACGTTCTTAGCTGTTGCTTAAAAGAAATGAAGCTTACCTCCAATCTGCTCATTACATTGACCAGATGCTGCTATACATTCCTTGCATCAAGAATTTTGCAACATAACCAGGAGATTTGTATATTCTTCTATTTCATGGAACAAACAAGGTTAGAACTTAGAAGCTTAAATTTGAAGGATCTGGATTAACCTAACCCATAGGGACTTTTAACAGGTTCAAGTGATTCTGGTCATTTTACTATAAAAATATCTTGTTGCATGGTCTATGTGTGAAATCTGAAAACTTAGAAACATGATTGACTGTCACATTCCTTGTCCTCACAATTATGACAGACTTTACTTGCTCTCAGAAAAATGAATGACATATACATGGCCCACTAGTTCCATAACAGTTACAAACAATCACATTATGAGACCTACCAGCCACAGTAATGATCCTAATTCACAGAATTATAGGCACGCTTTCACTGTGTCAGATTAAACAATGATGATAAACAACAGCAAATTTCTCTGACATGTGAATACAGGACTTAGTAACTGTACAAATCATCGTACCCAGTCATCATGGAAGAAACAAGAAGCCTGGAGAGAGGCTCCCAGAATGCCTCAATGAGAACATGAAATTGGTCTGAAGGAAGCAAACCTAGCATGCCAGAGACCGTCCTCTTCATTGCATCAATTGTGTCTGCCGATACGTCTTTCTGAATCACACTTACATCTAAAGGCTCAATCTCTTGTATCAGATTTGAAAGTACCGATCTCTGAAAGAAGATGATTTATGGAGTCAATAGACGGCATGATTCATGAGAATGACAGCTGTTACACCAAAAAGAGACATGAAATTGAACTCTTCATAGTTCATATGGCATGAGAAGCTAACGTCATAGTCTCATCACATAGGACTATGCAAGCAGATGTATGAAAACCAATATAAGTAAGTTTTATAAGTTCAGGGTGTAATTATCGAAAGATCTAAGATTCCGTAGACCATGTTCAAGTCTTTCAGGTCCTTAAAAATAAGGCCAATTTTATACAAAAGAAAATACTATCATACATGATGCATGCGATCTTTTATTCTCCACGTGTAGGGAAACCAAATTTTGTTGGATGTGAACAGTATCTCGTCCTAACAATGCTTTCTCCTTCTCCTGTATAGTTTTTAGGTAAGACATGGCAGAATGTTGTTGTTCATGGAGGGTATCGTCATTATCAGTTTACAAATACCGAGATATCGAAGATAAGCAAAAGTGGCACTCTGTCTTGTGATAATTCGAGCATGTAGTGGAACAATCACTGTTTGCAATTTCCCAAATAATTAAAGTCAAAGGAAACATCCAATTGCCGATTCACCAATAACTGATCGAAAAGGAATGAACAGAAAACAAGCATCACCGATACAAGTGAAAACTTCACCAACCAACCACCAATCACGAAACCCCAAATTCGATCTCCCTTCGGCACACCGAAGAAATTCATCCTCAGTTACCAAAACTACAATGAATTTTGATCTCTCGTTTCCAATTTCTACGTCGAGGAACAACTTTACATAGACCACCAAACGGGAATTGGTCCAAACCCACGAAGACGCAATCAACACTAGAAGAAAAAAAGAAAAGCAGCCACAAACAAGAGGAACAAGAAAACACCAACACAAAGAACAGAGTAAAAAACCGACCTTAGAAGGGTCGAGATGGGGTCTGCGAGGCTGGTCGAGAGGGTGCTGCTCACTAGAGGAAGCCGAGGCAACGAGGGATACACGCCGTCGCGGTGCCTTGTTCAGAGCCCATACGGGAGAGACACCGATCAAGCGTCCGGCGAAAGACGCGACTTTCGCCCGGCCAGCCACCGGCAGCGCCGGAGACTGGGGCAGGGAAGCATGCATGGTCGCCCCGCCCCGGCCGTAAGAGAGCCCTCCTCCTCTCCCTTCTCTGCCTCCGGTTCGCAATCCTTTTCTCTAATATATCGGCACAAAATGAAATCCATACTCGGCTGTTCAATATAACGACATCTCGGCGAGAATGTCTTTATGTTTATAACGATATCATGATGCAAGTCGTGTTGGGAAATGAACGACGACACGAGATGTACGGTCGCAGACACAATCCTAATGTATCTACTTTGTTTTGTGTTGCATCAAACAACTTGCAAATGCGTGTGTTAGTCTTGATGTAGGTCAATTGGCATGGTGTTCTGACACCCTTGATGTAGGTCGGGAGTTCGACTCGCTGGGTTGCATGTGTGCTTGTTAGACTTGAGCCTTGATTATCGAATTGGTGATCTTTAACTTGTGAGTTGACCCGCTAGCCAGGTGAACTATACATATATTGCTCTTCATGCTATAGTGTCACGGTTTTAATCCTACAACCATGTTAAAGTTCTTCTTTGGTAGATAAATATTTATATTTGTCCTTATATCACCAAAGAAACATATAAAGTCTCATTTATATTTTTCTTTTCTGTTTTTTTACAATGGGGAGGCCAAAGTTATTTTCTCCGTAGGATAATAGACTACCGATATAGCCATCGGCCTTGCGATCAACAATTATAATTGAAATTATCCTTAAGATTATAAACACATACATATGGATATCAAAAGAACGTGAAAAACGCTTTTAAATAACAACAAAGGGG
The DNA here is from genome assembly GCA_036023115.1 of Brasenia schreberi. NCBI lineage: Eukaryota > Viridiplantae > Streptophyta > Magnoliopsida > Nymphaeales > Cabombaceae > Brasenia > Brasenia schreberi. The sequence goes on from JAYKKT010000077.1 coordinate 11,335,289, forward strand.
AAACAAAATCAATGAATTGATAGGGGGGTTAAAGTGTCTTAAGTTTCTTCATTTATATATATATATATATACATATACACACACACACACACACGCATGCACACACAGAGTTACTATATATATGAACAAGTTTATAGGTGGAACTAATAACAGGTGATCTCTAAGAGATAAGAAATTGAAGGGTGGTGGTAGTGACAAACTCGGATGGCTTGCATCTCAGATTATAGGACGTTTCTTGATGAATAACCATCGCCCCATGAATCTTGTAGGCATACATAGCCTCATGAATTAAAAGCAGTAGTGAGGATTGGGATTTCCATTTTCTTGCTTAATTTTTGAAGATTTTAATGAGAGGATTATAGATAAACATTAGAGAAAAATCAACTGAAAACTTCCATCTAATCGAAAAAGTCACAACCTCATATACTTCTTACATGGAAATAGATGGATTTACCAACAAAATAGTAAAACTTGCTGAGGATCAAATTCCTTGTTACATAATATAAATATTATACGACTGTTACTAATAGCTGCAGCACAAGTTCATAAGCCAAAATTATTCGGTTAGATTTTCTGTTCTGAAAGCTACCCGGGAAAGTAGATTGCATCTTGTCAACTATCTCAGAACGAAATCAGGGTAGTGGAAATTAATAGATAAGCCAACTTCACTCTACATAACAACCGTGCAAGAGATTTTCACCTCATTCGATTCTTTCAAAGAAAATAGATCATTTTTCACGTCCCAGGATCTCCTCCCTTCTTCCATTATATTCAAAGCTAAGTGACTACGACAAATTCACAGTAGAAAGAGAGAAATTAGTCTATACCCATATCAATCCATGCTCTAATCTTCTTAAATATTTTAATCATTCAATCTTAATTATCAATAGTCGAGATCTCTAAGTCAAAAAATCAAATGGTACCAAATGTATTTATTGCACCTGCAAAAGTATCAAGGTACCTTTTTGTTTTTAAAATTTGAATTTCAATTGTTGATTGATCATATTCTTGAGAATGTTCAGGATTAATTGGTATACGCATGAACTATGCTCTCTATATATAAAGAGAGATTGGATCTTCCTCACCGTTGTCTTTGGTCATTCATGTTCTCACCATTACTTTTCAAGAACATGAGTTCAATAACATTGTCTTAGATTCTTTTTTACAAACTCTTACAACTTTTTAAATTATATTCATGTTATCTTGGACATGATCTGATTTTTGTAGATTTATACACATCGTGTGTATTATCAGGGAGCTTTTGGAATTTCTGTTTGTAGATAGCTCGTTGAACTAGCAGGGATGTAGTTCGACCAAGTATGCAAGTTAAGGCAAGTGCAGGCACCCGGCCTTCGGCTTGGGTCTCCGAACCCACCGTAGTTCTCAATCATTTCATGGCACTGACTATGGCCCAACTGTATATGTAAGATGGGGTAGAGGATGAACAGGGTAGGAGGAAACCTCCACAAGAAATTATGCCCTCTCAAAATATGTCAGTCTTATCATTTACGTTGGGTTAATGGATGCCTAATTTAGGTCATATGTTTGAGCAGAATTGAATTGATTGACTTAGACATGCCTGGTTCCTAACTGACTCGGCAGTTCTAACCGGAACAAGAACTGGCTAAACCTGGAACTAGTGAAACCAAAATCAGAACTGAGACTACTCGGTTTAGTTCCAGTTTTACCTTTTATAAAACCAGAATATAGCTAAACCACAGGTTCCAAACTCAAACCGGAACCAGAATCAGAACCAGTCCTGGGCTAATTCGGGTATGGTTCTAGGTTCTGTACTAACCAGAAATACTGGACATGTCTAGATTGGCTATCCTTTTCTTGATAAGAAACCATATATATACATATATATATATATACATATATGTATATATACATGTATATATATATACATATTACATATATATATATATATATATATATATATATATATATATATATATATATATATATATATATATATATATATAGAGAGAGAGAGAGGGAGAGAGAGGAAACCCGACGACGGAAGGCAGCTATCTTGTTGAATGAAATGCTCTGATTTTAATTTAGCTGCAAGAAGAGATCTTTTCTTTAGCATAGACCACTTCTGTTACATATAAGGGATTCTCCTCTTTAAATGTCATTGCTAATGTGACACAACTCCGAGCTCAATGGCGAGTAAGAATCTGTGTAGCCAATCCTTAATAAGAGTTTTGATTTTGGTAAGGAAGAAGACCAAAGAAGTGTTACAAAGATAAAACAATATTTGCTTTTTTTTTGGAGTCGAATGCTTATGTCATACAAGATATAGAAGAAAGTTTAGTTTTGGTTGGATGAGAATTTTGTCTCCCAAGATGAAAAAATAGCGCGAAGTTCAGGTAAAGGTTTGTTCAATCAGAGGTGTTCTTCTGTTCTAGATTTCTGGTGTGAACCGTTTGATCAAATTGAAGCAGCACCGCAGGCTTAGGCCAAGGTCACTTTCTCTCTGAATAGAAAGATCACTGACATACAATGCAGCAGACTACTGTGGACTCCATACAATTAATATTACCAGATTTGTTCACAATTGATTTGGAGTTCAAATGGAGAATTCATAAATCTTAGAGCCTTAACATATACAAATCACCCCCCCCCCCCCCCCAACTATTCTCATTGCACAAGCAGATGCCCAGTAAGTTCATCATGAATCTACAGTAAGGCGAGGTGATCACCCCCAATCTTTAAGAAGATGTTTCTCTTGCTATTCCCAAGCTAATCCCTTGCGTTGGTAATGGAGAAGCAACTGAATTTTCCGTCGTTAAATATTAAAAGTTTTGAAATCTTACCGAGAGTGCAATGAAGCCTCATCGCCAAACCTTCCAAGTCTATTTCCCAGTGGGGAACCTGTTGATGGGCGGCCGCCTAACCCGATATCTGAAAAAATTCAAAACAATATATCGACGGTATTAAATTTCTTGAAATATATAGTATAAAGACCACCTTAGAAATATGCCCAACTGATCTTCGCCTCTCGACCCAAAAAGTTCTTTAGGTCCGAATTGCTCATTCCACTCCCTCTCCATGCATGCATGGTCGTCTCTCTAGGCAGTGGACCAACTTTACACATTTTCCACAGAGAAAACTGCATCATGGAAGCCACCTTTCCTGTGATCTTCCGATCAAAAGATAGATTTTAGAAGCCTCCTTTACTGATCTTCCTTTCGTCGACATTCTTTGGTGCCAAGAATAATAATTAATCATGTAGAAAACTAGGTCAAAAGGTGAAGTCCAAGTTTGGTAAGTATATATCATGTTAGGAAAAAATACCGTCTGAGATTGAAAGTGGCTTCGAATTTGGTTGAGAGGCATAGACTGGAACATCTTTTTGATAAAAGACAACTTTTAACTAAAAAATTCTCCACTGACTCAATATTGGTGGATACAGAAACTATTGCAGGGTTCGAACTGTTTAATATATATAGTCTATGAACTCATTCGTGGGCTATATCATTTTAATGATTTTTAAATTTTCGGATGGGCCGGGCGAACACCCCCACCTCGGTTCAATGTAGATCCAACACTGTCCACCATTGCTATATTCTATTATGTACAGTTGAAAGCTGCGATTAGGACTCTATGGAATCCACAAATTAACTACAAAACGATTTCTTTGGAAACCATGAAAGGTTGACAAAGAAAGAACTGTCACAGGCAGTGGCAAATCAACAATGGGCCAAGGTGGGGGCCTCTGGCCAACTCAAAATTTTATAAATAAAGAGGAAGTTCATGATAGAATTGATAACGTATAATACATAGCCCATGGTACAACTGTGGGATGTTCTCCTCTGTCCTAATTCATTTTCTATAGGAACATTTTCTTTAATTCTACAGTTAATTTTCCATCAACCTTGTTCTTCACTATTGTTCTTCTGCTGATTGACTCGATGATGATGATGATGATCATTAATTTTGTACTGCTCTGGTCAAGTTCATTATGTGTTTATTTGTACAAAATTCTGGGATTAATCATATACAATAAGTTACGATCTTTTTCTTTGATGCATTTTTTTATCTTACCATCTATTTTGGACCTACGCACTAAATCAGACATTTTAATGTGTGTTCTCACTCTTTCTTTGTCTAGTTTTTGCACCGGTCCCCTCTCCATACTTGCTTGGATCTTGCATTTGAATCTGCACCATGCCATCATGTGGGTGCCTGTAAGATCTATTCTGCAATTCAGTGCCATTAGGCATAGAACTCGGAGTCCTCACTGTCACAGTGGAATATTACATACAATTGGATCTCCAAATTCTCATCAGTTCTGCTAACACAAACACTCACACACACATATATGTATATATATATGTATATTATATATATGATTGAACTTGCAGCCTGTCTTCATGCCAATAGCTGCAAGACCTATACTATAATTCATCGCAATTAAGCAAAGGACCTATAGTCCCATTTGGTCTACATACTGAGCCACACTATGACTGCGGCATCTTTTCTCTAATCTGCAAATATTGGAGTCTTTATGTGCTTGAACTCTCTGCTAAATCACTTCAACTAGTTGGTACTAAATTATACTTCTGTATTTCTGTTCATTCTTTGCTTTAAATTTGGATTGGACGTTTTGTTGTCGTAGCTTTTCATTTTCTGTGATCTGTGTGGTTTGCAGTATTGTGTTCAGCAGCTATGTGACACATCAACAAGTATTGATGATGGATCTTCTTGCTGTCCGTTATTGGGATTATAATGGAAAGTGATCATGTTTCTTCAGGAATTAGTAGGAGGCTTGTATGCTTGTATGTTGTAATTGAGGTGCATTTTACACTTGACAAGTTTGGATCGAAAATCATATGTTTGTAATATTAGTTGATTTCAAAAAATATTCTTGTAATTTTATTGAAAATGTAAATAACAAGATCAGGACATGATATACAAAGATCTTTGCTGCAGCAAATTGAATGGTGTGATCTAGAAGTTCTCTGTAACTGGAAATGACAGTTTTATAAGTCCAGGATATGATATACAAAGATCTTTATAATTAATTTACAAAGAGTAGTTACCGTTACACTTGTGACCAAATTGGGAACTGGTTGTGTGAGTGAAATGTTCTCATAGCCTCATAGATGTGCAGTTGGTGTTATTTAGGATGCACAGTTATATGGTAAATGCTCCACCATGTTCATGCAGATCTAGTTGATCGGATGATTGAGATCTTAAGGAAGATTAAAGCACGGATGAGTGTGCTCATGGACTATGCTCTATGTGTGTCACTTATTGCTACTCATAATGTTACACATTTAAATTTAGTTGCAAAAGAATTGGGAGCAAAATGTTGTGGGTCCTAGATTGATGAAAACACAAAATTCATGGTTCCGTAGGGACTAGTACACTGCTAGTTCTGTGTGATATGCAAACACATAACTTACTGTGCCGAGGCCTAAGTTTTCCAGCCCATGCTTCCCCAGGTCCATTGGTCCTGTGATGCGAACACTGCCTTAGGGGCTATCTGCGCGCTTGGTCTGCACTACATTGCACTGCAATTTTGCACACTGGCCCTTGAGTAGTGGAATGCAAACGTGGGCTTCATGAGCCGCATGCCATAAAATGCATCAAAACACAGGGCTGCGCTTTCAAACACCCCCCTGGGAACTAGTGACCTACAAGTTTAGGCAAATCCGCATGAGCTATGCCACCAAATACAAGGTCTTCTCTCGCAGGAACAATGAGGCATCTATATACCAGTTACAAATTGGTGGTATTTTTGTGGATGATTGGCAATTAGAACATGATAGGGATGCCTATTACTCAAACATATCCAATATCCAGATTAATTCTAGTTCTAGTTGGTCAAATTTGGGGTTTTGTTTCTTAGAATGTATCATAGTTATAATAAAATTCATCTTTATTATAAAGTAGTATCAACCACATTTCATCTTTATTTATCGATAATAAACTCATCATATATTACAAGAGGATATATCCTTTATATTTACAAATATTATAAATTGTAGAATGAAATCATAATAAACTTAGTCATATACAATGACTAATTTTGCTTTATATTAATTGCTTTGTTGTATATAATTATGAATAATTTACTTTGAACCACACTGAAACACGGGAGTTTCCGAAAATTATGAAAATCTACAGCATATATATATATGCTTCAAATAAAACTGATATCTGAAAAATGTTTAATTCGTAACCTCACAAATTTCTCATCTTACTATCAATACCCATAAACCCACTTTTGGTGATTATGTGATGGATATGGACATGGATTCAACTACAAAGAGTCGTTTTGGATATGGTTTTAACCTTTTCGTATCCGACAATCCAAATCAGCTTGACATTTTATTTTATAAAATCACGCGTTTGCATCCCCCATTTTAAATTTTGTACGTAGTTTTGAGGTATTTTCTACGGATATGCATGCAAGGTGACAGACAGCGAGGAAGCAGCAGGGCAAGACGGCCAAGGCACGTACGTACTGGGTCAAACAGCAAGCAGGTCGACGGTCAAGATGCTTAAAATGCGCCACCATGAACCCGTCGAACACGCTTTGGTGGGCTCAATATGTATGTGGCTGGCTATCAATCACTACTCGACCACTCATACTGCACGCCACCACCTTGAGTCAAACGCCCTTTAAGGACTTTCACAAAGCTCGGTATCAGCAAAATCTGGGCAGTTACGTACACATCTCGTACAAACGTTTATATATATATATATTATATATATATATATATATATATATATATATATATATATATATATATATATATATATATAATTCCTCAATACTTTTAATTAGAAATATAATCTCTCTCTCTTGTTTGAACAATTTTTCTTAAAAAACTTTGAAAGTATCTTGAAGTTTGATCAGTTTCTCATTTGGTCCATATGATTTTAAAATATCTTGGCGATGCATGTGGCTTCCGTTGTCCACCAATTTAGCTTGAATGTTCTGGTGACGTCATTTGAAAATAACGTAGAAGATGGATTCACGTGTTCTAGATGATATGATTGTTGGCTTAGTAATCACATTATTATTAGATATCAAATTAAAAATATAATACAAATTTACTATTATTAAATTGAACATAAAATAGTGAGTACTATTAAAAGATATTTCATATTAATTGATTATTAAATTTAATATTAATTAATTTTTAAGTATAATAAATAAATATAAACTGATATAGCAGTTGACATGATATAAAATAATGATGTGATAGATAATGTGATAGGTTATACAAGATTATACATGACATGGTATCTTAATCAAGCTCTCGTGATAATTGATATGCCACATTAAATTAAGGTAATGACTTTAAGTATTTGTCTCTAATTTGATAAACCCTGAAAACCAAATGATAGTAAGGATATTTTCAAACTACAAAGACCAAAACAAAAAAAAAGGCCAAATTAAAGGATATTTGTGAAGTTCTCCCTTTTATTTTGATGTGTTGAGATTGAGATTTGAGACGGGCAGCGTCAAGATCTTTTGCTTGATTTTGTTTCTGTTTGACCAAATGAGACTGCACCAAAGGCCACGAATATATACGAAAGTCAGAGAGTTCATACAGGATGAGGACGGCCGTTGTAAAGGAACCGGTTCCAACTAGAGTTTGAGTTCATTTGCCTAACCCCGCTTGCCTTTGAAAAGAGAGCAATTTGAATAAGTTTCATCAATCTATAGGGACGACTTCTAATTTGTACATGTTTAAGATCCTTATATGGACCTTTAGCGACTCTTATCCAAGTCTGATACCAGCAACAAGTCAAACCCTTATCCATGCTTGGCTGCATATTTCATGGTACTTGAAATTCATTGTTGCCACGGAAATTTCTTGGGGCTTGCTTCAATCTTTTATCATTATTTTAGAGTGATCAATTTGGAATCAGCTTCACAATGCCCAACACAATCATCCCATTAATGACCTCTTCCAAAAATACAAACTCTATAACGCACTGAATTTTTAATGATAAAAATAAAAAACTGATAAAAGCATAAACAAAAGAGAAATTGCATGCTTAATACAATATCTGGCTCAAATTGATGATGCCAAATTAGCTACAACAGAAGTAACTTTTCAAAAGAAACGATGTTGCATATGAAGGGAAAGCAAACACGTGAATTGCCTCAAAAGCATAAGCAGCAGATTTCTCCTTTTTCCTTTTACTGGTTGCTTTTAACGTGGATCGCACCCTGCTCAACTTTCACATCAACACTTCCTACATGAAAGAAAAAGGTGATCCATTCGGATTACCCGAGTGCGGTTGGGGGGTAGACCGGCCCGTATCGGGTATGGGCAAGCCCAAAGCAACCTAAGCAGTGAGATATATATAGTAGTTAAATCTGCTCACTATCGATCATTGTTTTTTAAGCTAAGAGTTTAATAACAGTTTTTGTTCTTTCTTGAAAATCTTTAAATTTTTTAAAATGATATTATGTAACTAAAAAACAATGGATGAAAATGAATAGAATTAGGTTTAAGAGAGAGAAATTGGGAGATGCTAGACACCTTTTATGCCAAACTATAGTAAACTATCTATATCATTTGTGAGATCGCAGAGGCTATTTAATGTAAATGAATGCATTAAATGCAGTTGAAGATGAATGCTTTGATGACTACTGATCGATTAATCGTAAGGATGGTAATAATAATCAAGTAATATACTTTCTCTCTTATATATATATATATATTATATATATATATATATATATATATATATATATATATATAGCTGGGAGGATGTATGAAACCGACCAAGTGAGGTATGGGTTTAAGAAAATGTGACTCCAGGGAAAATTTAAACGGGTCAGATGTGAATGTTGACCCAAACTCAAAGTTTCAACCCATCAATCCAATTTGCCAACCCCAGTCAAAGTCAACTCAGAGTTTCCTCAACCTCAATCGAAGTCGACTCTGCCCTCTTAGTAACTTATGCCCTAAAGCAATTTTCTTTTTCACTCAAATACTCTTGCATCACTGCTCTCTCTCTCTCTCTCTCTCTCTCTCTCTCTCTCTCTCCAGGTTAAACCATTAAAGGCAAAACTGAACCTTATATTTAGACATCAATCGATCGAAGAGTCTCTCTCTCTCCATGTTTATCACGAGGGTTACTGCCAGAAACAGATCACATGTGTGCATTGAAAGAAAAGTAGTTCATTGTTGGTAATCAATCGAAGAGTCCCCTTCGTCCTGATTTTTACCTTTAATGGGCGTATGAATTGCCCGACATCAGTGAACTTTCCACCCGCTGATGTTAGGAATGTTAGAGCTAGCACAAAGTTTTACACCCGACTTTAATATTTTGCTAGCTTTTCTCGCTTTCTCGGGGAAACTTTTTTCTTCTGTCTGGTGTTTGCAAAGCATATAGGCCCTGTAGAATCTTAGATAATCTTCAAGCAGAAAGTCTGCGGAGGTCTGGCAATTCAAACTCAACTTGCACAAACATCCCACTCCACATCCACAAATAGTTCGATTAATCATCTGAGGTTTAATAAGTGGATTCGATTAGTGTATTCTTCAAAATCAGATTATGATCTTTCATGCTTACAGATAAGTGGCTTTCTGATGATATTGGTTGTGTTCATATCAAAACTGATCAACATGAAGACAACCCGATTCTGCTCGTACCACTGCAGATGGCCTCTGGACAAAAGCTTTTCGAGACCGCCATGCTTGTGACAGATTTTATTAATTAAAAACTTAATCGTCCTATCATTTGCAGATTCAAGCTATCATTTGCAGATTCTGCTCGTATCACTGCAGATGGCCTCTGGACATAAGCTTTTCGAGACCGCCATGCTTGTGACAGATTTTATTAATTAAAAACTTAATCGTCCTATCATTTGCAGATTCAAGCTATCAGTGTCTAAATAGTTAGTGATCTACAAATTGACTCTATAAGGAGTGCAAAGGTCGAGGGCATAAAGCACTTGCTTTAGTAGCTTTACTCACCAGCTCTGTATAAATCTTTCGGTTCTTTTCAGATCTTGACATGCATGGATCTGCTACTGGTAAGATGGCAGTGAAGCTATCATAGAACACGAACCATGGCCTGGGATTCTCCACTTGCACAGGCTCCGTCCACTCGATGTGGGGAGAAAGAAAAGAGAAGTATCAACATTTGCAGTACATTTGAACCTTGGAAACATTAATGGGGGTTCTTTTGCTTTTCACCTGATCATGAAAGACACATTGATTGGAACTACCATGAGATCATGGGGAGCACACGCTGTGCAGACTCATATTGCTCTTCAATTCATGTTGTACGTGTCGAATTCAAGTGCTTCCCTTGTTAGATCCAAGAGCTAAAAAGGATAGGTGGTCGGAGGATCTGGGATTAGACAGCAATAGCTGGAAGACACACGGATATTGGTTACATCATTATCCAATAAATAAATAAATAAATAAATAAATATATATATATATATATATAAAGAGAGAGAGAGAAGAGAAGGATTGGATTCTACCCATTACTAACGCTATTTATTCATACCCCGAGCGATTGTTGTTCCGGGTATGAGTTTAATATTTTTTTTTGAAAATATTTAAAAATTTAAATTATATTTATTTTAAAAATAACAGTGAATGAACACATAAAAAATGGGCACGATTCAGTTTTATATATTTATTTATTTAATTATCGTATACTATATATATTCATGCTTCCAAAAGCCAGTGAGCTATGTCCCTTTGGAATTCTACTTTATAGTCTTGTATGAACTATTTTGTTCTATTATGAAATCAAAGTGCCCTTTAATTATACGATTATTTCAGAAAGTTTGAATTTCTCCCAAATTTTGCTTTCTGTTGGAAATTTTCCTTCGTATTGATTAACTCTTCTAAAATATTAACAATGAGATAATTAATTACTATTTGATTTCGCTAAACACAAGATGAAGAGAACGATTAATAGAGTTGGCAAATGTGAAGATATGTTCCTCAAAATGGAGGGCCCAACACCACAAATGAAAACGAAAGAAGAAATCTTTTGTTCCTCAAAGCGAAGGAAGCACTCACCGTGCAGATAAAAATCCTTGACGCCATGACTTGGACCAATGTGAATCACCCGATTCCCGGGACACGCACAGTCTCCCCACTTGCTATGGTTTATGCAGACCATGACAGTTTTGTGTTTCCCGTAGTGTTAGCTTTATGTGTCAAAACAGGTCAACCCAAATACTTCGTATTTTCTTCGTATCATTTTCGCTGGACACATGTATGGACTTCTCTACTCAATCCGGTGAGTTTTTGTACTGTAGGAACAGGCTGGTTCCCAATAAACTGGGAAGGAGTGTTCTGACACCACCCTTTCCAGTTCCATTGGGACCTATCCAGACCCTCTCAGTTCTAGGTTCCAAACGGTTCCAGTTCAGGTTTGATTCTGGTTCTATCCGAAAACCCATCCAGAAAAGGTGAGACTTTGGAACTGGAACCCAATATGGTTTGAAACCGACAGGTTTCAGCCTGCTGGTTCCTGTTGGATCACAGTTCCCTTGGCTACAGGTCCATAATGGCTCGGAGGCAGTTCAGGTTCGATATGACCCACTGGTCCTGATCCGAACCCACTACCTCGATGGCAGTTTCACACCCAACACAAACCCGAAGAGTACAACTCTGGTTAAGGTCCGGTCTGGGTCATTCAAAAACAACTCAAGAAATTAGAAGCGGGTTGGTTGCAGAGAGATCCACACCCTACATGAAAATGTATATGTAATTTATGTTTTATATGTGTACCTTCATAAATAATATATATATATATATATGCATGTACATATACATGCTTAAATATACTATACCTCACGCATTTACCCATCTAATTAATTGGATTAGTATATTTTCATAATATTTATGTGCACTGTATATACTCAATCACACGAGCATATGAGCTGAGCTGAGACAAACCTTGTTTGCAACTCATCTCATGGCTAACCTCAGTGAGCCACACCCAGTTCGTGCTGTGCCTGTGTAAGAGCCGGCAGTCGAGTCGGGTCGGGTCTGAAATTGGAAATCCTGTTTACGATGATAAGTTGCCAATTATTAGTGGTTCAATTTCTGTAGTTAAGAAGGCGACACAGGTAATGTAATTTATTTTTTTGTTATAAGAGAAGGCTGAGGCCTAACACACAACATGCACCCTTTGGGAGTCGAACCCCACCAGCAGCAACGGTGTTAGAGCGCCCTACCATTGAGCTAACGGTGCATGTAAATTCGTTATTATTAACAAAAATTGGGTCATACATGAAAGACAAGGAACCTTCCTATGTAGCTTCTATTTGGATGGCATTGAAAAGAGGACAAAGACGGCTAAGTGGAGTGATTTGTAGAAGCCCAATAAGACGGCTTGAGAGCATACTGGAAATTAAAAGGGTATTCCTTCTGTCTTGACTCGGGGGTTCATTTTATACCCAATAGTGCTAAATCATAAAGTCTTTCTTTCCGTGCATAATTTTAATATCTGTTATTTGATCTTTCAGATTAATTAGAGATTTGAATTTATAATATCATTTTATCTCTCATATTTTGTATTTAATGTATCGTATGTATTAAATACAAAAAGTAATTCAAAATTTTATTATTGATATAAAAAATCAAACGATCTAGATGTTTATAAAGATTATACACAAAAAACGTTATGCATTTAGTGTTATATATATATATATATATATATATATATATATATATATATATATATATATATATATATATATATATATATATATATATACACACACATAAAATCAATGAAATATTAGTAACGAGAGAATCGGCTTTGTTTTAGCAAACAGTAAAAGTCCAAGCGGCCTATGCAGCATACACTTCTGTACACAATTGACAACAAAGACATGGAAGCTTATACGCACAACTCCTCCTCCCTCTCTCACTGTTTCTGTGTGCACCATTCAACAAATTAAAATGGAAGATGATCAAATGAAAAGGAAATGGTGGCCTATGACAAAAAATATTGACTATAGTTAGTTTAAGAAGCCTCTACTATTAACTTCTTTATGAGGAAAAGTATTATCAAATTTGTTACCGTTCTTCTCACATCTTGTTTATTTCAATGGGTTGTTGATAACTGAGAAGGTGGCTTATATTCAACGAGCATGATACTCAAGCCCACTCATATTTTACATTGATGGAATCGATTGAATATCACAATCATCGACATAAGTCACCTTCCGGTTATATGCATAAAGAACCAATATGCAACAATTATAAACATACTTCAATTAATAATGACCGCAAATCCAAAGTAAATCATAAACAAATCATACAAAAAAACACAAACAAACAAAATCAGTAACAAAATACTTATCAGAGCAAGTTGTCATTGTTAATTTCTCTTAGAGAAATCAATGCTCCGTTATGAAGTACATACATGTACCTTTGCTTTTCCTAAAGGATAAAACACACACACAACATAAAGTCACGTACATTACTTTTGGTTGTTCTCAATCATATTACAGCCGCCTTGGCCAGAGAGAAAGGGGAACACGAAGCAACCACAACTACAGAGTCCATCACGGACAGAGGGAGATGCAGAAGAGACGGGAGGAGACGAAAAATTGAACTAAAAAGTATATATTAGCATCTTAATCTCTTATTTATAGACTACATGGTGGATCACAAATTTCAGTTTCTATCCAACCGACGCTCCTCTCTGTTTTGTAACTATTCCCATGTAAATACATTTGATTATTAAATCAAAAGCTTTTTGTGAAAAAATAAACCAGAAACAATTTTCAAACCTAAGTTGAGGCCTATTACACGTGTGTGGTCTAATATATCCTCCTCTTTGAACTAACGTATATGAGCTACCAACTATATAAAAGAACACATGGATTTGTCTTATTCTTTAATATTAGACTAAACTTTGTCATTCACTTAGTCTTCACATGCACAGGTATCTCACATGTGATTTTTACACTTTATGACTTTCATATGTATCAATGATCCATCAATTGAATATAAAGAATGATCAACCCTATTAATCAAACTTTAATTAACATAACTTTAATTAAATATTATTAATACACATAAGTTTTCCTATACTAGATGGGGTAGGCTACATGGATTCTTTATTTCCACAGATCCCTATCGTGTGCCATGTTAGCAGTTAACTCACAATAAGCTAGATCATTCTTTATTGTTTCTTTCCAACACTTTTGTGGTCGCCCTCTAGCTCTTTTAGTATTTTCCAAATTTAGTTTTTCATACTTTCTTACAGGTTATTCTTTTGATCTTTTTTCTATATGTCTAAACCATCTTAAAAGATATTCTCTCATTTTATCCTCTATTGGTGTTACTCATAATTTGTTTCTAATAACCTCATTATATATACAACCTTTTCTTGTATGACCACTCATCCATCTCAACATCTTCATTTCTGTCACAGACATCTTTTGTACATGTTGATGATTAATTGCCCAACACTAAGAACCATAAAACATGATAGGCCTAATTGCTTCTCTATAATATTTACCTTTTAACTTTAATGATATCTTCTTATCACAAAGAATATCTGATGCTCCTCTCCATTTTAACCAACCAACATTAGTTTAGGCATAACATCTCAATCAATTCTTCCATCACTTTGAAAAATTGACCCTAGGTATTTAAAACTTTCCTTTTGGGGGATACAATATGTGCCAATTTTAATTTCTATGTCCTCTGAGGTAACCAAATGATCAAACTTACATTGCATATATTCTGGCTATTCTACTAAGTCGGAGGCCTTTGCTTTCTAATGTTTCTCTCCATAGTTCCAATTTTCTATTAACTTTTTCACTCATCCACTAATACAATGTCATTTGTAAATAACATACACCAAGGTACTTCATCTTAAATATGTTTTGTCAACTCATCAATCACCATTATAAATAAGTATGGACTTAAAGTTAATCCTTGATGTAACCCAATATTAACTTCAAAGAAGTCTGTCATTCCTTCACGAGTCCTCACACATGTATTTGTATCATCATACATGTCTCTTATAAGGTTAATGTATGTCAATGGGATACCTCTTTTTTCCAAAGTTCTTCAAAGAACCTCCCTCAGTACCCTATCATATGCTATTTCTAGATCAATAAATATCATGTGAAGATCTTTCTTTTTTGCTCTAAAATGCTTCATAAGACGTCACAAAAGGTGAATCGGTTCAACAGTAGCTCTGCCTGGCATGAATCTAAATTGGTTCTCTATTGTACTTGATATTTGTCTTAACCTATGTTTGATAATTCTTTCCTATAATTTCATAGTATGGCTTATTAACTTGATACCTCGATAATTCATACAATTTTGAATGTCTCCCTTGTTCTTATATATGGGTATAAGTGTATTTGCTCTCCATTGTTGCTCGGGTATTTTTTAGTTTTTTCATATTTGATTAAATAGTCTTGTGAGCCAAATGATTATTATTTCTCCTAGTATTTTCCAAACTTCTATAGGAATATTCTCTAGTCCTACCGATTTACCACCCTTCATATATTTAAGAGCATTTTTTATTTCATTTTTTTAATACGTCGGTAGAAATTGTGGTTTATATACTTTTCTGATTTGGCCAACTCTCCTAAGCTAATACTAACATCTTTATTTTCATTAAAAAGCTTATAAAAATATTTTCTTCGTCTATTTCTTATATCATCATTTGCTACTACAATTTTTTCATCCTCGTCTTTGATGCATCTAAAAAGAGATAATTGGTATGCGTCAATAATCCAATAAGATTAGAAAGATGTCACGGATGGAGAGAGAGAGAGAGAGAGAGATTCAGTCGTCATGGCTTACCTTCACATATCCTACGCAAGGAGAGGCGAAGAGATAATTGGTGTGCGTCAATAATTTAAAAGCTAAATTGGCTCTTGAGAGGGGGACATGAAGGGAATGGCTTGAAGGACCAAGCCGGCAAAGACTCCGACTCCAGCACGCAAGACGGCAACCGAAGTACCCGGCCCCCCCTTTCAGGAGCCGCGAGAGAGAGAGGGGTCGGTGGTACGGGCGCTTGTATTTAATCAGGTTGGAAGCAAAACACGGCCCAATAATTGGATTAGTATGTTGATGAACAGTTCATCGCCTGCAAATCTGACTCCCATCTATTGGATATTCAAAACCAAACGCACTAAGGTACAGCAGATCAGACTGTCTAAGAAACTTCTTTTTCTATGAAACAAAAATAACCTTTTATTAATGCAAATGATGAAAATGTCATGCTCGATACGATAAAACTTAAACAAAAAAAAGTATGTCAACTAATTAAAGATACATTATATTAATAGTTCTCGATGCAAATTATAAACTTATTATTATCAGCTCCAGAGAAGCACCGAGAGCGTTCGACGACAGGGCGCTCTTTGTTATTGGTAGAGAGTTCAACTCTCAGAGCAGAGAGTGTATGTATGTGTGGGTGTGTTTTAGGCTTCGGCGTCCTCTTATAACCAAAACAAGAAAAAGAACTCCAGAGAAAAAGGACGAATAAACGTTGAGCAGGGAATCTTGAAGCTTTTTGTGGATCTGGTAATGTATACACGTTTGGGGAAGAAGAAAGATAAAAGTAGAGCCGGAGCCGGTGCAGCGCGCGTGGTCTTGGACTCGGACGCTTCCGCCTCGTCCAGTAGCTGTCACCTGTCCGCACCACCCTCACCCCACCAGCACTCGCCCTTGACACGTGCTCACGTGAGACGCCACCTAACCGTACCGGTCCGTGCTGAACCCGATTCTCCTGACGGAAAGCGCCAAACCGCTAGCCGGCTCGGCAGGGAACCCAGCAGGCAAGATGGGCCCACTCTTGCCCGATGAGTCTCCGACCCGATGACGTGGATCGGGCCCACCTGCCTGCCCAGGGCCCTACACACCCTTTCACCCTTAATATATTTTGCCCGTCCCTGGGCTCTGTGGGCGCCCCTACCCTGTTGCCCACCTCAATCTCGTGCCCCAACCGTGACGTGTCATCAGCGCGGGCCCCACCCACCGTCTCTCCTATAAAACCTCCTCGCACTTCCTCCATCCTCTCACCCCAAACTCTCTGCTCAAAATTTAGAGTTCCATCTTCATCACTCTCGCTCTTCCTTCGTTTCTTCCTCTCTCTAGATTCTCAGCTTTGAATTACTAACGATCATGGGTTCCTTTGGAAGGGACGCCGAGCTGCTCGAGTTCTTAGATACGGCGACTAAGAACCCCGACGCCATGCAGCGACTGGTTCTGTCGGAGATTCTTAGCCAGAACGCCCATGCCGAATACTTGCAGCGCTATGGCTTAGATGGTTGCACGGACCGCGAGACCTTCAAAAGGAAGGTGCCCATGGTCACCTATGAGGATCTCAAGCCGGAGATCCAGCGCATCGCTGACGGTGACCGGTCCCCGATCCTCTCCTCCCACCCCATCTCCGAGTTCCTCACCAGGTCCAATTCAATTTATCCTTCTTTTCCGGCCATTTCCGTGACCTTTAGTTTCTCTATAGACAAGGCTTGATTTTGGTTTTGCTAATGACGCTTCTTTTGGACTGTTCAGCTCGGGGACGTCGGCCGGCGAAAGGAAGCTCATGCCCACCATCCAGCAAGAGCTCGATCGGCGCCAGTTCCTCTACGACCTGCTCATTCCGGTCATGAATAAGTGAGTAATTTTGTCAGCGCTTCTTCTCTCCACGTGCGCGAGCTTGCGTGCCGTGTGTTTTCCTTACCATCCTTCTTTTTGTCTTCATCCATCCAGCTCTGTCTGTTGCCATTAATGCTTCTTCGCTCTTTCTAACTTTCTCTTTTGCCGCTTGACCAATATTTAAAGCTCTCCTACGATAATGATAAACAACGGAATAATAACCTGGCGTTGGCGTACAAGATGAACCCACTTTAAACCTACCTCGACATTTACATTATCTGGGTGTTCTGCAGCATTCTTTTTCTTTTGTGTGTGTATATTTATTTTATTTGTGCGTGCTGTGTGCGTGACTCGCGGGAGAGATGATATATATCAAGAGAGATGGTCAGAATTTTAAGATTTAACTAACGTATGAAAGAATGAACATGCAGATATGTGCCTGGTCTGGACAAAGGAAAAGGATTGTACTTCTTATTTGTGAAGACAGATACAAAGACACCGGGAGGTTTACCGGCTCGGCCCGTTCTGACCAGCTATTACAAAAGTGAGCTCTTCAAGCACAGGAAGTTCAACCCCTACTTGGTCTACACCAGCCCAACCGAGGCCATTCTCTGTTCCGACTCCTTCCAGAGCATGTATTCCCAGATGCTCTGCGGCCTCGTGCAACACGAGCAAGTCCTTCGTGTTGGCGCCGTCTTCGCCTCAGGCCTCCTTCGCGCCATACGGTTCCTCCAGGTCCATTGGCAAGAGCTAGCCGACGACATCGAGTCAGGGACGATGAACCCCCGTGTCACTGACCCGTCGATACGGGCTGCAGTGGCTAAGTTGCTTGAGCCAAACCCGGACCTGGCTATGTTCGTCCGAGCCAAGTGCTCGGACCAAAACTGGGAAGGGATCATCACCAAGATATGGCCCAACACTAAATACCTCGATGTGATCGTGACCGGTGCCATGGCTCAATACATACCCACTCTTAATCACTATGGTGGTGGGCTTCCTCTTTGCTGCACCATGTATGCCTCATCTGAGTGCTATTTTGGTCTTAACCTGAACCCAATGTGCAAGCCAGCCGAGGTCTCCTACACCATCATGCCTAACATGGGGTACTTCGAGTTCCTGCCTCACGACCCGCACCAGACCGACCCGAGTCATGACAAGCTTGTCGACCTTGCTGATGTGCAAGTGGGCAAAGAGTACGAGCTCGTGATCACCACCTACGCAGGGCTGTATCGGTACCGAGTCGGGGATATCCTCCGAGTCAGCGGCTTCTACAACTCGGCCCCTCAGTTCCAATTCATCAGGAGGAAGAATGTGTTGCTCAGCATCGACTCGGACAAGACAGACGAGGCCGAGTTGCAGAAGGCGGTCGAGGCCGCGTCTAACAAATTGATGGGTGAATATGGTGTCCGTATCGTCGAATACACAAGCTACGCCGATACGAAGACAATACCGGGTCATTATGTTATTTTCTTCGAGCTTGCGACCGAGAAAGGTCCGGTGCCGGAGGGTGTGATGGAGGATTGCTGCTTGGCCATGGAGGAGGAGCTCAACTCTGTCTATAGGCAGGGAAGGGTGTGCGATCAGTCAATCGGGCCGCTTGAGATCAGGGTGGTTCAAAGTGGGACGTTTGAAGAGTTAATGGAATACGCTATCTCAAGGGGAGCCTCGATCAACCAATACAAGGCGCCTAGGTGCGTCAACTTTACACCCATTTTGGAGCTGCTTGACTCGAGGGTCCTGTCTTCACATCTCAGCCCAGCTTTGCCTCATTGGTCACCAACTCGTCGCCATTAATTAAGTAGCAATTAAATTTGTTTTTTTAATTATCAGAAGAAATGATGAGCTTTAATGTATTATCTTCTTGAATAGATCTTGTGACTTGTTTCATTTTCGTTACCCGGGTATATAGAATGATATGTAATTGCTGAATGTCAATCATTCAGCATGCTCTCAATATTTTAGTTCCTAAGTACAACTCATTTCAAAAGAATTCTGGTTCACCACCACCACCTACTTTAATAAATTCGTGTTTTAGGACCTAACTCGACGTCTTGCAATTGGATATAACAAAATTCAAATCTAAATCACGTTAGTATTTGGGTATGGATTTGGATATGGAATCCTCACCTTACCAATTACAAGCAACTAATTAAAAGAAGAAAAAAAAATCAGGAGAAAGCAGACACGGTAAGTGACGTATAGCTCATGCATTTTGTGGGAGACAAGCAGAAGCATCCTTTTCTTCCTTTTAGTAATAGGCAAATCAAAAAAGTTTATAATGGCAAGCCAAGTTGACAAACACGCAATGCTGGTTTTGTGGTCAACTCGAAGACCAAGACTTGGCCTACCTAACACCCAGTGGACTGGTGGGTCCATATTTTCCAGACCCAGATGGGTGCGGCATGCATGAATCGTGCGATCAAGTCGGCCTAACACTCACAATTCTGGTTTTGGCTTGACCTGGCTAGGCTTAGTCAAGTCTAAATATTTGGTAGAAAAACAAAAAGAGAGTCATCACTTATTGCATATAAAGTGGGGTTGCGTTCCACACTCAACTCAAAAAAAAGGAGGATCATGCTCAACAATTTGGATACCTACTGTTTTTCAATTTAAGTGTTTCACTATCTAACTTCTCATACCTTCTCATCGAATTTTGAATTACAGTTTAAGTGTATCCCGTTATTTTACTTTTCTAGTCGTATCGCTTATATATTGTTTAAGGTGGTTTAGACATATAGAAAAAAGATCAAAAGAAGAACATGTAAAAAAGTATGAAAAATTAGATTTTCAAAGTATTAAAAAAGGTAGAGAATGACCACAAAAGTGTTCGAAAAAAATAATAAAGAATAATCTAGCTTATTGTGAGTTAAGTGCTAACATGACACATGATAGAACTTTGTAGAGCAAAGAATCTATGTAGCTGATCCCGTTGGGCGAACCCCCTAAACTGAAAGCTGTTTGCATGTTTGCAGGTGCCACTCATAAATGAAGTTGGGGTTCAACCTTTTGTACACGAGGATGAACATAACCTAAATTTCAATATTTCATTCTGGATATGCCAAATCTTGAATTAGTGACTGCATCCAATCTACGAAACAGTCACAATTGATTTGAAATTTCTATTTTTGGAATGAGACCTTTATATTCCCATGTCTTGTAGCTACTTTATCCTCATACAAAATCTTTGAAATGGTACCTTTATTCCATTTTTAAGATAAAAAAGAGAAGTTTTAGTCCATCATTTCCCTCTGGTACTGTAATAAATCTATTATCGACTTCACTGTTGATGTAAGATTTTATATATCTATCTTAACATCTTTATTTTTATCATAATCTATGTTAATATGTGTTACCTAATATTCAACATTGTAAAATAAACTATTGCTTGACTTAATGTTGCTTTATAAGTAGTGAAATATCTTAATTTCTCTTTTCTCTTACCAGAAGATGAGGATTTTTTTTTTCAATGGAGGACGAAATTGAGGTACCTGTCGGGTCACTTAACACCAAGATTTGGTCAATGTGAAAAAACCATGCATGCCTGCTGCATCTTCCTTTTCCCAAAGCAGGAAGTGTTGGAGAAGGATGTTGCTTCAAAATTTCATGAAAATGTTTGGGTCACCGCACGCTTTGCCGCAACATATATTTAATGAAACGTATTTCTTTGAATCTCAAGATTATGTTTGCTGCAGCTGCCATTTAGAACATTCAAATTTGATTAAATCTATTTGACCATCTTTACAATTTGATTGACAATATATTTAAATTTAAAAAATAAAAAATATCATTGTACTTTTTGTTTTACATTTAATGAACTTATATATATTAAATGTTTTTTAGATTTAAACTATGATCATGTTGATTGAGAAATGAAAATTTTCAAGTCAATTTATGCATGGTTGAGTGTGTGCATGTTTCTCTGTAGAGAGAGATTTGAATTCTTTTCACCACTTATGTTGTTCATTTATTGTTGGAACAATTATTTTTCGAGAGCCTAAGTATAATAATACTGTTATATGTCCTTTTTTAAAACCTTTAAAAAATTATGCTCATATCACTGAAAAGCAACATATCATAAGTAGACGGGATATATATATATATATATATATATATATAAACTCGAAGATGTCAATCAGTATCAACGGATTTTACCTAGTTCAGATTGAGCTAAGGCTGGCAATATAGGAACTATAGAAAATCTATCCTGATAAGATCACGGAACGAGAAGTCCATTACAAAAGTTGGGTTGTAATCGCGTAGAAAAAACGAAAGAGCATAATATGAACATGATCTGAAACGCGAAATTGCTTTTATTATAATAAAAGATTCTAGTTTGCGTCTACCAGATAACAGAAAAAAGATTGAGTTGAACTTTGCGATCTCATACATAAAGATGTCCCTGGGTAGAGGCAGCCGGTTCTGGAGCCGAGCTGAGCAGGGATTCTTGCAGTACGGTTCTGGTTCCACCACTCGGGAACCAGAACCGAGAGAACCAGCCCTGGACCTGAGGGGGCTGGTTTGGTTCTGGATCTAGGTTTTGATGGAACTAAAACCCCAGTTTACCCAATACCAGCCAGGTCTGAACCGAGGACCAGGTACGTTTGAAAGTCCATATCCTACTTTGGGATCTATAGTTCTCCTATCTAGTGTCATCAAGAAACACCGATCACTTGAAGGTCACTAGTTCTATCCGAGATGCGCTTATCTTTACTCATCTGCCTGACCCGAGTTTGCCAATCAACACAAAATTAATAGGAAAATGCTTCCAAACAAGACAATTCTATCCTTTTAGTTTTTTTTTCCCACTTTCGTGTTCAATTAAGTTTGTGTCGACCCCATATCCAGTGTATAATTATGAAAGACAACCCGACCCGAAAACCAAATTTGATGGCATAGGCTCCTGCCTGAATATATAGCAGCTGTTGGGTGCGGTCAGTAGGCCAATGTCATCCTTGCTTTACATGGTTTTGTGATTGGTGCCTGGCCATGCTGCTAGGTGTGAAAATTGACACTATTGTGGGGACCTAGTAGTATAACTTGTTCTGCTTGCAAATTAAAAGCATATTGAATTCTAGACCTTAGGGGGACCAAGCCTTAGAAAGCACAACTTGTATATATATTTGTTCTCTCTGTCTGCACCATGTATGCCCGTTAGAGCACAGAGCATTAGCCTGTAGAGATTTTCTCCAAATTATTACATTTTTCCTGCTGTTTTTAAATGATTCCTCACATTATCAGGGTACCTTTACATGTGTGTGTGTGGAGAGAGAGAGAGAGAGAGAGAGAGAGAGAGAGAGAGAGAGAGAGAGAGAGAGAGAGAGAGAGAGAGAGAGAGAGAGAGAGAGAGAGAGAGAGAGAGAGAGATGATGATGCTCTTTTTTCTCTCTTAATTCATTGATTGTACTCTATTTTAAGGATGTTCATGGGGCTGGGTGGGGGCAGAGATCAAAGTCCCCACCCCAATCCCCCTTCCAGAATTGTGTCTCAACTTCCATTCTCACCTCTGTGATGAGGACCAAAAGCACTTTCATTTATGTTCCGTATTTCTACGGATTTCCGCAAAGACCCATCGAAAAAGAGGGATGCTCAAACAAAAGTTTGTGTTTACTTTTACGAATGGAAAAACCTAAATTATGTAAAATGTATTTAAATTTGAATATATTATTGTGAATAAAATGTGCTGAATGACGATGAATTCATGAATTTAAAAAATGGGTAGCACTTTTTTCTTTGTTATAGCTTGTTTTATTGTAAGATAGCTTAAGTTTCTAGAATCAATGAGAGAAAGGGTCGGTATTGGGTTCGCAGGGTGGGATGAATGCACATAAATTCCGAGGGGCGCTTGTTGGTACTCTATTCCAACTGAATGCACTCATGAAAAGCTTTTTGAAAAGTTCCGAGTTCGAACCCACTTGGGAATTTGTTGGTGAGACCTTTGACATTGTTGCACCCACACATATAAATGCTGCACTTTCGTCATGAGCATCACCAACAATAAGCAGTCCCAATCAAGCAACTTTCACTTGCTTGTTCTCGCTGGAACCCAGTAATTCTCTTGGGGAGAAGTTATTGGGTGAAATTTTGGTGAGGTGTTCCTTAGGATTTTTCCATAACTTGGGCCACTTTATATATTTCTATCTCATTATATATATTATTTATTTGTATATGTAAAGAAAGAAATCTTGCAAACTTAAGTGCTAACGTATGTAAACAAGTCTTAACCATCCATTTTAAGTAATAGATAGTATGTACATATATGCATATATATATATATATTGAATTAAAAAATAAAAAGTAAAGTAGTAGATAATATATACATATATTTGAAAGCAAAAAGTATATGTATAGTTTTGTTGGTCTATTTTAATTACGTTGTATATCTTTTGTTTTTTGAATTCTAATTTCAATTATTCACCAACTCAAGATGGATGGTTGATTTGTTTTTATGTGCTAGAGTGTTAGCATATATCAGTCTCTCTATATTTGTGCGTGTTTTATTTGTGAGTGATACAAGTGATGCACACAAACGATAATGAGTGAACCCCACCACAATTTGCATTAGTGTGTACCTTATGTACATTGCACACCTCCAGCTCTCTCTTTCTATATAATAGAGAGTGAAAGTTGCTAGATAACTTCTCGTGCTAGATATTAGTTGATATCATTTTTATACGTACGATCAATTGAATAATGATGATTAAGACACTCATCTCACATTGTATTTAATATACTTATGTGCCATCAATTCTTATGACGATGTCAATTCTTATATCTATATCATTCGTGCGATCACACGAATAACACGAATCGTCTAATAAGATCTAGCATAGCAACTCCCACTTTTCATATATATATGTGTGTGTGTGTGTGTGTGTGTGTGTGAAAACTAAGTTATACACAAATATTTATTGGTATTCATAGTGCAAAAACGATGGTCCTGTTACAATAAATGCAATCGAACCCACCACTTTACACCATTTTATAACTATCGAGTATGATACTCATTGAGTATAACCTAGTTTTAGGTAGAGAGCTTTCATGAACCAGTCATAAGGTTCGGTGCAAAAGAAAAGCGTAGATGTGATTCGTGAGACGACTGTGGATTGTTCAAACAAATCAAAGAAAAAGGAGGATGTGCTAGTTCGGCAACAATATATAATATAGTCTATGAGTCTCCTTTTGTTTGGTAAATTAATCTCCATTGACATTGATTGATAGCAAATTGAGACTTTTTAACTCGTCATACACGTTAAAAAATGTGACATACATATGCTTTGTCCCTTTTGATGCACGATTAATATTGTGCCTACGTAGCCGACCTGACCAAGTCCATGTTGGCGTGTTTCACACTCGGGCTGCAGCCTGGAAACCATGTACATTATTTGGTGCCAAATTAAATCAAACTTCACTGGTGATTGTTGGATTAGAATTATGGATAATACGGGCGACTCGACTAATTAAATCAGTGGGCAATCATCTTATTATATCTACCTTGTGCTACTTTTCGAGGGTTTGTGAATTCGGACCCGACTCAACAACCCGACCCGGAAAATTTTGGTGTCTCGGTCAGGGTCTAGGCATCAGTGATCTCTATTATTGAATTTGTTGGATTTGCCTATGAGTAAGTCTGCCATTGATGTTAATGTAGCCATCATGCTTAAGAAGAAGATGGATAAATTAAGATTTTGCCGACAATGGCCTAACTACATCAGAATATCATAAGTCTAGATGTGGATAGAAGGGAATCAGTTGGACAAAGTCACCTACACTACAAGTAGCCATCAATTATGCGTTAGGTAAATGTTTGATAATTTTCTTGCTTAATTTGTTTGCAATAACTTAAATATACTACAATTCCCCCACATTCACGCCATGATTTTGTCAACAAGTTGCTGAAAAAGCAAATACTATATCAACTAGTTGAACCAGCAGTTCGAACCGGAACCAAACTGGCCGTAGAACTCGTGGTTCGGTTATGGTTCATGATTTTCATAAACCGATTTAAAAGTGGCGGTTTCAAACTATGTTTAGTAAGGTTTATATATTTCTTCCAACATTCATTATCACAAGTTGATGGGTGGTTCAACTGTAGGCGTTCCTTGCCATTGAAGTAGGTGGGGATAGAGGATACATTTGCTCGTGTTTTTCAAAAAAAAAAATTTGAACCGATTGTGAAGCCGGAACCGCAACTAGTCTTTGGATGGTTTGGATCAAACATCAAGCAAATGACCTCAAACTTGCTTCAACTAGGAAATATTAATCGTGATCATCTAATTCAATTACCATGCAATATCATCTGAAAAGAGTTCGCAAGCACACTTCCAACATCCCCATCAACCACCGATGTATGTATACAAACTTCATTAAAACCAATGTCGATCAAAGGTTATGTGTTATTGAGATTGAAAATAAAAAATACATGTACTTTTTGCACGATACTTGATTAGCCCATGTTTACTTTTTGTACATTTTGTTTTCGAGTTTCAATTATTCATCTCCTTGAATCACATAATTGAGATTAGTTTGGAAAGAGTTTACAAAAGAGTGATTTGAATCCTCAATCTACAATATGTATGTATACACACACACACACACACACACACACACACACATATATATATATATATAAAGGTTAACACAAGATGCTCTCATTGAGATTTGAACTGGAAACCTCCTGCTTGCTAAACGAATGCTCCAATTAAGTGAGCTAGAGAGTAAAAATACACGAAAAAGCCGGTTTTGAAGTGAAACGCATTGAGCTCAACTGAAATGTGAACGAAATGTTTGGTACTTATCTTGGGGTTGTCCGTGTGATAAAGATGATTATCGCCCACGGTTTAAGTTGTGGATTATATAATCACAGTCCATCCATGATTCTAACCATATCTTAATTTATTATTTTCCAACTTTCCACTACTCTAGCCCTATATAGTTCGTCTTAGAGTTAAATTCGCCTCAATTACTTGGTCTCTTGCCTCAGGTTAGGTTCAGCCTACGTCAAGAGATTTAACTAAACTAAACCCATTCAACTATTTTCTGTGCAAACATGACTTGGAAACTCCAAAAACTGTTAGAATTCTAATGTTAATTCTGTGTGTGTGTGTGTGTGTTGTGTGCCCGTGTGATTTGGAATAAACCCATCAAATACTTATGGTAATTATGTTTAGTTAATAAATATACGTTATAGTTTGGTTAATATTATTAATAAATATAAGTTAGAAAGTTGATTTATGTAGTTTAGTATTGTATTTATAATCAATGATTAATACTATTTGTGATTGGAAAGAAGTGTGTTGGTGCATATTACTTGGACATGATATTGCAATGATGGATGAAACTAGGGATGTTCAAGGAACCTCCAGAACGGAATCAAACCGGAGGGTTGGTTCAATTCTAGATGTCGAACAGTTTTGTATGGTTTGGTTCTATCTGAAAAAACAATTGGTGGTTTGGTTCACGGTTCTAGTTTTGGAGCTGAACCAAACCAAACCATTACATACATAAATACATATATACATATATAAGTATACATGTTTATATACATATAAATCTTGATAAGTTTAAATATGAGTTTTAGAACCTCATATATAAATACATATATATAGTTTATATACATATATAGATATAAATCCTAACAAGCTTATATATGTGAGTTCTATAACCTCATGCACATTAAACTTGGACCATATATCCAAATAATATGATGACATGATACTTAGTATTTGGAAAAATCCTAAATAAGTAGAACTGTGGTTCAGAACCATACCAAATCCGAACTGTCGATTTGGTTCTGATCATGTCATGGTTTGGTTCAATTCTCTAAATACTAAGAACCACAAATAGCAATTTGGTTCAAAGTTGAGACTAGAACTGAACCATGAACACCCCTGAATGAAACAATGGTGTGGGACAACAAAATATAAAATTATCACACACACATAGGGAGAGACACGGGCTACCAACTTAGTATAATAAAGCGTCGAACGAGTCTTTGTTATTTGGTTGTCAAATGTGATACATAAGTTAAAAGCAGCAGCGATGGCTTCTCAAAGAAAGATAAATTTACATATTTATGTAAGTATTTCAACAAAATGAAAGCTGCAACTAGTGTGACAGTACTAAAAGATAAAAATGAGAGATTTATATATGTTCAAGAGTTCTGGATATTTGAGAAAGATGAAGATACATGTATGATGAATATATGTGAGAAAATATAGGATAACACACTAAAAGTGGGCAAAGTTGGCTTAGAATGTGTTGAAAGGAGATAATATTCTTTCTTAGCTTAATACTATTGCAGTGCAAGATAGAACATGACGGCGACTAAGGATCTATATTGGAGACCCATTAATTTGTGGGAAATACTTAGTTTTGGTTTGGTATATGAAATCGATTAATGGTTATTTGTGAATTGCAAGTACATATGTTATCAAAACACATAAACATATATGTGTCTTGTATACATGAAGAGTTTTATTAGAAAGGCCACCCAGATATGCAAGCTTGGTTTGTCCAAGTGGTTCTGCACTTATTCTCCTTAAGCAAGGTACTGAGTTCGAATCTTTTGGATGGAAAAAACCAGCACTGGCGGAGCTTTACCCCCATAGTGGGCCGACTTGACTTGAACTGAAACTGATTACGAGGCTAATCAGCGGGTGGGACTTTGGAACTGAAACTGGAGTTTCAGTTCAGCAGTCCAGGCCCAGTTTGGGGTGAGATTGGACCAGAATCAGGGTGTTTATCATGAAACTTGGTTGGGGACTCTTTGTCATGTAGAGATGTCAAAATGAGCCTGGTCGGGGTTCAACCTAGATGTATATATATACATATACACACACACACACACACATATATATATATATATATATATATCCAGATATAGATGCTCAAACCTATCTATACTCAAACATATCTGATGAAGATTTAAATTTAAAAAGCAAAATATATAACTATACTTTTCGTATTTTTACATTTAATGCACAACGATACAATTATTTTTTTCAAACTTAAATCTTCATTTGATCATGTCCATTAAAGAATGAAGATCTTTGAGTGAATTTAGTATATATAATATAATGAACTCGGCTTGGAGAACGGGACCGGGCCAGTACGTTTGAGGCTCATATAAATGAGGACAGGCCCATATTGACATCTGGGTTGTCATGCCCGTCAAGCAATGGGTCAAGTGCTCAAGGGTAAGTGCCATGAAACGATCCATAATATCACCACTCCAACTATGGAGAAACCTGGTGAAAACAAGGCCAACACTGACGAGAACCTATAATACATACCTTTTCTACTATTCATATGTCATATTTTTCGTGCATTTCTCAAAATATTTTTGGTAAATTTCGATAATTATTAGGATGCTCTTTTTCATATGATCTCTCTCTTTTTCTGTGCGAACCACCGTCGTTTGATGAAATCGTACCAAACGGTCCTCCTTAAGCCATCCAACCACACAAATTTGCAGATAGTAATCCCCTAAACTAAAATTAACAGAAGCAATCTGCGGTGTACACAAGATACTTAGAGAAACAAGGCAAACTACCAAACCTAAACGATCATAGCATGAATCTGATATTAAAATCCCAACTTCATGTCCCCGGAAACACAATTTCTTTTGATTTTGGATATTGGATATCAATTTGACATGTATGGCCACAAAATCTGAAACCGAATCTGTTTAGTAATTGGACGTGGTCTAAGGATATGGATATCCGATATCTGATCCAGTGACCCAGATGCATCTGCATACATGAGTGAGAGAGAGGGAGAGGGATGTCAATTTCGCTTTCAAAGTCACGGTTGTGTGTCGTGCCAACTTTTTGTTTCAAAGCAGGTAAAACCAAACACGACCCAAATATTTTTTCATGCTACTTTGTGTGGAAAACAAACCCAGCATTTTTGAGTCGTCCGTGTATTTCATTGCCAATTTCGTTCATGCCATACGGTGCTTGTATCAAAAACAGATCAATGTGAACTCGACCTGACCTTTCCCCTCTAAGTGCACGTTCAAGAACATGAATTTAAGAGAAGGTGTTGTGTTCGTGTTTGACCCGGATCTACTAAAAAGGGGCAAGGAAAGGCGGCCGTACAAGTGAAATATAAAATGGCTCCAAACTGGAATGAAATTTCGACGATTCGAATTCCGACCTACCCAAGAGAAACTCACGGAGAAGAGAGGGAAACCAAAATTTTGAAACTCCTCGAAGAAGGGAACGCAAAAATGGCCGCCATATTTTCACCGGCGCGCGAACAATCTCTCTCTCGTTTCCCTTCTTTAGAAGAAGATCGTCGATCCCTCGTAGACAAGGGAAGAGAAGAGAGAGGGAGTCAGAGAGCGGGAGCGAGAGAGTGTGTGTCTGCGAGTGGTTTCTGCGTGCCCTTTCTCCTTCAGTCTTCAACCAGTAATCTCGAGCCACCCTCACCATGTGTTTCGATAGAGAGAACGCAGTTCGAGTCACGCGGTCGAGAACCAAGAGGGCTTCCGTTGATCCTTCCTCCCCCTCCTCTTCTGCCCCTCCTCAGAAGAAACGCGCCGTCCTCGGCGACATCACCAACCTCGCCACTGCCTCGCTTTCGAATGCCTCGCCTCGGACAAGGAAGAAGAAGGCTGCGTCGAAGGCGGTTTGCTGCGTGGAAGAAAATGCTGATCCATTCGGTGATGATCCACAATTGTGTGGCCCTTATGCGTCCGACATCTATCTATATCTTCGATCTTCTGAGGTACCCAATTTGATATGTGGTTCCTTTTCTCGTTGTCTCCAATTGGTGGTCGTCCTTTCTTTTATAAATTCCGAGATGTAAGACATTTTGTCCGGTATTCCTAACCGCTTTTGAAGTTTGTTCCCTTCTCGTACTTCAACATTTTATGTGAAATTCGGTTCTTTTATTGTTTTCTGTCATCATCCTGATTTGCTAATTTCATGTTTACTTGATGATAGAAATGGTTAATGGCTCCTTATCTTCTTTTGATGAGACGGTGAGGCTCATATTAATCTTTGGGTTAGCGATTATATTGTGGTTTTATTTTGCTGTCTCGCGATAACTGAAGCTGTATGTATTTTCTTAACTACAATGAAATTTCAGATCATCCGATTTCTTTATTCTCTGCGCTCATTTTGTTGGATTTTTTCCTTTGACACATTTCTGTGAACTGTGTTCACATTCACTCGATTGTGGACGTCGGTGATGCCTTGATCCATAAATTTATTTTCCCGTCTGAAGATAATTTAAGTTTCTCCTCATTTGTTTCCACGAGAAGGGAGGCTTGGTTCATCCTGATTTGTTGTATATTTCTCATTTCACTCTTTTACCGAAGCTGGTGTTCATGTCCACTTGATTGGGGAAGAGGGCTGTGCTTGTTGTCTTTTCCAATGAGGATGTTAAGTGGACTATGCTATTTTACTATATCAAATTTTTTTCTTTGTGAGCTTGAGCTTCTATGCACATGTTTCATGTCAATAATCTGGCGAATGAATGGTTGCAGGTTAAAACGAGGCCCGATCCGAAGTATATGGAGTCTGTCCAGAATGATGTTACTGCGAACATGAGATCGATTCTTGTGGATTGGTTAGTTGAAGTTGCAGGGGAATATAAGCTACTTTCTGATACTCTTTTCCTCACCGTTTCATACATCGATCGATTCCTCTCCTCTAATGCGGTCCATCCGCAGAAGCTTCAACTCTTGGGAGTTTCTTGTATGCTTATAGCCTCGTACGTGCTCACCCTTTTCCATATTCTGAAAGAAACTCATCCTTTATGTCTATTTGGACCTCTTCATTCCCTTTATTACTGATACATCATTTTATCTTCGAATTCAGCAAGTATGAGGAGATCAGTCCCCCGAATGTTGAAGATTTTTGCTATATAACTGACAACACCTACAGGGAAAAAGAGGTGAAATGGACCTCCGTTACGTCATTGCCTTCTAATGAGATCGGCTTCAGTTTTAATTAGCATGCCCATTAACTTATTGCTGGCTTTATGTGTGAAGGTGGTGGAGATGGAGAGGAAAATACTCGGATTTCTAAATTTTGAGATGAGCAATCCCACAGCGAAGACGTTTCTAAGGCAAGGATACTACTCTGATTATCTTTTGATTGCACTACGTCTAGTTTATGGCTTGTCTTTCTTTGTAAAATATTTCCGCACCAAATTTCTGGTGTCTATAGATGCTCCTTTTGTGAACAAGCGATGTCATATTGGTTGATGTCAAAGTATCAGTAGTCCTGAAATCATGGGAAGAAAGACGAACCCTTGGAATTTATCGTTTTCATAATAATGTGTCCAGTATATGACAAACTATTGGAACCAGTTCTCTACTCTATCTCAATGGTTCCCCATTCGGTTCAGTGCAGTGACCATCTGTTGAGCCATTGAATCGTCACTGACAATAGTTGTGCAATTCGATTTTGCTTTTTAAGTCTGGTTGAAGCAGTTCCGTTAATGTTTTGGTATCTTTTCTTTTTCTTCAGACGATGCACGATGGCTGCTGAAGGGAAAAGCAAGGTACATTGCAGTACTCTTTGCGTTCAAATGTTTAAATTTTTCTCCACGAAATCATGGTTGCTTTTCTGGCTTAATTCGATGATATATGTGATGATTTTCGTGATGTTCTTATTGAAATCTTCCTTGCAGTCATCAAACAAGCAGTTGGAGCATTTGTGCAGTTACCTAGCTGAGCTGAGCCTACTAGAGTATGCCTGCCTTCAATTCTTGCCTTCTCGAATAGCCGAATCAATTCTATTTGTTGCAAGATTCACCATTAATCCAAAATCTCACCCTTGGGTAAAATCATAGGCTTGTTTGTTTAACTTCACCACCATGCTGGCATAACACATTCCCAGGATACATAAATAACTCTTGTGAAACAATTTTCAGAGCCTACTTCTGCAAGATCAAACTGGTTATAAAGCGTCGGAGCTGAAGGACTGCATCCAAGTCATACATGATTTGCAATTGAACAAAAGGAACTACACACTAGTGGCTGTGAGAGAGAAATACAAACAGGAGAAGGTAATCTGTCTCTTTGCCCTAATTTGCATAGTGAATCATTCATTTGTTTGATCTGTTTTTGACGTAATTTGCTTGGTGGAACAGTTCAATTCTGTGTCAACCTTGACTTCTCTTGAAGATATTCCAGACGCCTTTTTTGAAGACTTCAAGCAATGAATGTATTTAGCATCATGGTTACTTTGAGTTATTGGATTTCTGACACCAAACTTTACCCAGGGTCCGGCAGTTGTTGGTCCATGCCTGTGCACGAGGGCTTGCAAAGGTTGTCGCCAGAAAACTAGTAAGAACTGGGTAAATCTTCAGGTTTAGGAGTGCTCTTAGCATGCTCCAGCTCCCTTAGCCCCATCATAGAGGCATGCTCATGCCAAAGATTTGAATGCTACTCAAGTTGCTGACTCAGCCGCTGAAGAAGAGATTATGATATATCTGCCCCACTTTAACGAATATCACAGCACTGATACTTGAATTTGCACCCCAGAATGACATTTGATTTTATCCATTACCACTGTAAAGTGCTCATTCGCCTTGCAACGAATATCACAGCACTGATACTTGAATTTGCTCCCCAGAATGACATTTGATGTTTATCCATTACCACTGTAAAGTGCTCATTTCCCTTGCTTGCTTTCTGCTCGGGTTTCATGCATGTTTCAGCTGTCTGATGTTGATGATGCTAAGAAAGCTTGATTCATGTCCAGCGAAAATGCATGATTTGGAAACTGAAATGTCCTACCTCTGAACCTGAATCAAGATCTGTTGGATCGATAGAATTTCCTGTCATATTTTGCACATAAACTGGAATCTGAATATGAATCTTTTGCATGCAAGTGATGGATGATCAGGCTTCACCTGAACCTGACCCTTTGGCATTCCTACCACATTTCTGGCATAAAATGAACATGTTTGATTGATCTAATCAATGGGTTGGATATTTTGCCGTGTTGGCTTTACTGGGAAAAAGTGCCAACATGACCGAGCAACATTCTCTTGAAGCCTTTCAACCAAGCAACAGGGTGCATTTCTTTCAAAACTCAAACAGGTTTGAGAAAGCTAGCTTTTGATGTGAACTTTAAGTACTCGAGAGAACCATCAAAGAAGTGGAGAGTTCCGGTAAGCTTTTGTGAAGCTTGAAGGGCTTTCTTTGCCGGAGGTGAGGAAGGGTACTCATTTAGGGTCAACAACGGGTCCGGTTGGAGCCTCACCCGAACCCGCTCTACAATCCACTCTACGTGTTTCATGGTTTCGAAAACCGTGCCTTCCCCATATCTTCCCTCCTAGAAATATCTCTTTCCGTGGTGACCCATAACGTTTCGCTGGAATTCGATAAGGCCCGTTAGAATCCAAGGGCAAGCTGAAGTGTTTGGGTGACATAATCCTGTACCCGAACCCACCTTGTCATTGAGTGAGGGTTTTTCCTGTTTGGGCGATGGGTAGGGCGAACAAAGGCGGGCTGGGTTGGTTAAAGGTTGACCTGAAAGCGCATGTGGTTCTTTTGAGCCTAGCTGGGTCTAGGACTGGTAAATAAGCAACCCACAACAAACAGGGGATGGCTTTTGTCTACTTCAACTCGAAATCTTGTTTGCATTCAGCTACTTAACTCGTTCTAGCCGAGTTGATCATGATCTTAATACTAGTCAAACTTAAACTAGTAAAAAATGAGCTGTTAGAAGTTTAAAAATAACTTATAATTATCCTAAGAAAAATTTATTTGCTATGGAGGATTAAAGTAGACTTTTCTTTTATTCGATTTTCTTGTAGAATTGAGACTTACAATTTAATTGTATATGCACACCCAATTAGTTCGGTAAACATGGTTAAAACTCTTTACTGGAAAAGCCATACGAGTCGACAGAATCCGACATGCTGCCTATGTTCAGCCCTGCAAAACTTAATGATCGGCTGGTATTCAGCCCTTTTAGGTCATGATCAAAACAAAGAATCAGCTCATCACGAACAGGACAAAGCTAAATCCCGAGCAGCTGGGCTCACTTGTCAAAGATAGCCAGGCTAATTCAGTTTCTCTTTTCCCCGAACTATTTCTATGGAGTCGGGTTGAGTTTTTTTCCTATCTGGGCCCAATTCCATTCGTTTCGGGTTCTCGAACCCCCATCGGGTACCCACCGCCGCGCAGCCTTTAAGTGGAATGTACGTTCCCCCCAAGTTGAGGGGGAAAGAGAGAGAGAGAGAGAGAGAGAGACAAGGGTCTTCGTGAAGATGGAGAAAGAAGAAGGAGATCGAGAGGATGAGGCGATAGGATTGGACGGTGAGGTTGCGAAACCTCTGCCCGATGGAAGAACCGGAGTGTGCTTTAATGGGTGGATCGTTGAGACCTTCAAGAAATCCATCCTCAATTCCTCTTCCTTCCAACAGTAATTGGATTCTTCTTTCTTTTTGTTTTCGTGGGTGTACTGCTGCTGGGTTGTTTTTTCTTCCATCTCATAGTTCGATCATTCTATTGCTTTAGTTGATATGCCCATAAACTTTTTTCTACTTGGAAATGTTTGCATGAAGAGCAACGGAATACGGGCATTTGAAGTTCTTGGGAGTGATTAACAACTTTTAATTGAAATCTGATTGTGTTCCGGAATGACCTGAAATGCGATGCTGCAGTATTGTAATGTAGGTTTGGTATCGTGCGCTTTGTTTTTCCCTTTTGAGCTCAAATGAAATGGTTAATCATGTCATTGTCAGTGCTGTAGTTTTTAGTTTATTTTGACAATTTGGAAATGATGTCACGCGGTTTGCTAACAAAAGTACCACTTTGTCATGCTTTCTTAGTTCTGCTCTATCGCGAACGGTTTTAGGTTGCTTGACCGAATTGTTTGTAGGAAAAGGTCTCTAATAGCAAGACTTATGAAATTCAATGCACTAAGGGCAATTCTTGGCAACAGTATCATTGAGTATTCTTCTTTGATGCACATGCTCCTTCACCTAATTTTAGAGAGTTTTTATATGATTGTTGTAGTGACTGTTTTTAATGCATGAAAATAATAAAAGAAGTCTATATAATGCTGAACATTAGTGAAGGACGTAGAATGTGCAGCTTTTCAAAATTATCATCTGTAAACAACAACTCTTGATTGTTTGATTGCATCCAAAGATCAACCGAATTTTTGGGAAGGGATTCGTTTTTTTAGTCTTGGACAAAAGAACTTTTCCTCTGCATTTTGTTATGGGCACTTACTTACACCTTCTCAGCGATCTTTTGCTCAACACTTGCAATTTCTCTGCAATTAGGTGCTGTGTAGCTAAATGTTGTCTGATATGCATATTATTTGCTCCAGTGGAGAATGTTCTGCACAAGTTGCCTTATATTATGTGGCTGAAATAATTCATGTGTGATTTATATAGCCTTAGGCAGTAGTGACACCTTCAAATTGTTGATTGTTCTCTTTACATGATTGTTATGTTTGCAGATGGGAAGAATATCTAGGAGTGAAGCACCTCCCAGAGATGGTTTTTGGAGATAGTTCTTTAGTTCTTCACCATATAGAAACTGGAATTAAGATTTACTTCAATGCCTTTAATGCCCTTGCTGGATGGAAGCAAGAGGCTTTACCACCTGTTGAAGTCCCTGCAGCAGCAAAGTGGAAATTCAGAAGGTACATGCACTGTGCACATGTCTTCTTCATCATGTAAAACTACCTATATTTAGTTAGTGTTATCTGTACTTAATTCTGAATTATTGTCAGATTTATCGTTTGATCTATGAAACAAAAATTCAATAGCTTTTTCACTTTTTTCTTGGTTGAACCGGGAAGTTCATAAGAACCCAAGAATACAATCATTTCTCGCTCTTGCAGCATCATGCAGCACTGACCTTCCAGATGAAGCTTTGACACCTCCTATGGGCAAGTCTGCTACCATTGGGTTCCTTGCAACAATGTGAAACTTCTTTTAGCTAGACTATCTGCTACACAATTGGCTTCTCGAACTACATGGACAAGCTTCACCTACCAATCCTTCTTCATCTATTGGGACAGACTTGAAAATTGTACCTCTAATATTTAAAGCACCACTGTGTTGGCTGAGCCTTTCCACAATTGTCAACGAATTCATTTCCAAAATTATTAGAGAACCTTTTCCCCATGCGAGCTCCAGCCCAAGAACTGCACCCCAGGCCTCCACCTCAATTGTTGAGCATCACCCGGTTTTCCAGCTATAGCCATCCAACCATAGTCTTGTTCATCTCTCAAAACTCCTCTGCAACCCACTTCTTCTGGATCTCCAAGGCTCAACACTTCCTAAGTTGGCTTTATCCATCCCACCTCAGCGAGCTGGATCATGGCCCAGTTTTCTCAGGCTTCTCAATGGTGGATCATTGACAGCATGATCGATGGCAATTGCAAAGCTTTCAATTCCTTTAACGTGGATTTCGGCTCGCTAGCTTGAGTATCAAAACTTTGTTCATTATTTCACCTCCAAAGTAGCCAACATGCACTCCAGAAACGATCCTCAACTCGACACCAAACTTTCTTACTGTAACATCAGAAATATTAGTTATCAACCACATTCCTCGGCTGCTGCAGAAAAAATTTAGACGGATAGCAGCAGAGACAAGTTGGCGCCAGTCTTCCAATGCTATGGGATGATCATGTACTATGTAGTGCATGTATGGTGTCCTGTGGAATACTGCAAACATGGTGTCTGTTAGGTGCTCCCATCCACTTATTCAGTTCCTCTCTAATCTGAAGTCTTTTGTGTGCTACGAGATAGAGAAAAAAATCTGATCTGTTCGGGTCCTGGCTCCACACCCACTTCAGTGCTTGCTTCCTCTTTTTGCCCTTCAATATTCTCATAATCAAATTTTCCATTTTTCACTTAAAATTTTCCATATTTCAATAACTTCCACCTGAATTTATCATCTCCAAGCATCTTACTAGGGATGAGATGGTGTTGAGCCTACTAAGCACTTGCAGGGGTAAATAAATTCGAAGTTCTTCCTGGTTGCACATTCCATTAGTCAAAAGCCTCCTTCACTCTCCAATTTCTACGTTCAGGCTGTATTTGATGGTGCTTTTTGTTAGTCTGAGCCACATTCTTGTTAATCCACTTGTCATACCAGAAACCAACACATTCTCCATCACCAACTTCAATCATTCAGCCTTCACCAATATGATGCCATACCATCATGATTGTTGAAGAATATGAGTTTAGAGTCAGTTTTAGTAAATTTGATGTTTTATGATAGTAAATTTGATGTTTTAAGTATTATTGTAATTGTCTGGAGTATTGAGGATATTTTGGTAATTTTCTATACTAAGGGTATTTTGGTCATTTTACGTTTTACAGCTCCTTATATAAGGGCTGATAGTTTGTATTAGGGTTAAGAGTATGTGATTAAGAAAGAGAGAGAAAGAGGGGGGCGACTTCCATTGGAGGTCCGCCCCTCCTCCGATCTCCATGTTTTTCCTCTTCATCTTGTGTTGATGTTTTCTATTATTGATTATCCGCTGTGCAACCACG
Organism: Brasenia schreberi; assembly: GCA_036023115.1. Taxonomy (NCBI): domain Eukaryota; kingdom Viridiplantae; phylum Streptophyta; class Magnoliopsida; order Nymphaeales; family Cabombaceae; genus Brasenia; species Brasenia schreberi. The sequence goes on from JAYKKT010000077.1 coordinate 11,373,376, forward strand.
TTTTCTAATGTGGCATCAGAGCCTATTTCGATCGTTGGAAGCAATAGAGAGGAGGTTGCACCAAATGATGTTTGCAGATCGAGATTATGGAGGACGTGAAAGAGGAAGCGTTGAGGACAATCTGAAACCTCATGTAACTATTCTGGATTACAATGACAAAGATTATTCAGTAGTTACTATTTGCACAATATGTGGTTTTTCATGCAAATGTTGACCTAGAAAGCCCGGAAGCATATCAGGAATACTACATTCGCCATATAGACAGGTCCCTAGAACGAGTGGTCCAATGTCTTGAGGCAACAATAGAAAGAAGAGTTTCAGAGGGTCTAAAGCTCGAGTTACGCACCACGAACACATATGGTCTATTATATGATGTTTCATGAATTTTCCGCGAGAACAACTTATCTGTTACTAGAGTAGAAGTAATAACCAAAAACGGGAAAGCACATAACATCTTCTACGTCTGCGATGCCTCCGGCCACCCTGTTGATGCAAAGAGAATTGATGACATTAGGTAAGGGTATTTTGGTCATTTTATGTTTTACAACTCCTTATATAAGGGCTGATAGGTTGTATTAGGGTTAAGAGTTTTGTGATTAAGAAAGAGAGAGAAAGAGGGGGGGCGGCCTCTATTGGAGGTCCACCCCCTCCTCCGATCTCCATGTTTTTCTTCTTCATTTTGTGTTGATGTTTTCTACTATTGATTATCCGCTGCGCAACCACGTTTTCCAACAATGATCGCCTTCCAATTATGATAAGTAAGTGGTTTAGTTGTAGCAGGAGATATAACATATGATCCTTTATTGTATTTATCAATCAATGGCTGCACCCAACTCCCAATCTGCCATGCCATTCGCATGCTACATGGTTTATTGAGAACTGATAGATTCTTAATACCACGTCCACCACACATCTTTGGTTTGTATAAGTTTTTACACCCTATTGGGTGTACCTTCTTCGCATCACCTTTATGGCCCCAAATAAAATTTCTTTGTAATTTTTTAAATCTAGGTACTCGTAGTAAACTCTGCCTGTGTAAGGGGCCACCCTTGCATGGTCGGTCCCGAGCATGGATAAAGGAGGAGGGTTGTGTTAGGCTTCCGACAACAAATGTAAAACTTTGTTCGACTTATTTATCATGGATTTTACAAATTATGATAAGGTTATGTGGAAACAAAGAATCCATGTAGACAACCCCATCTAATATAGGAAAAAGGCTTAGTTGTTATTGTTGTTGTTGTTTAGGTACTCATAGTAGATATAAGCTCATCTAGTTGTAAGTTTGATCATTTGAGTGCTTTAGAGGACATAGAGATTAAGATTGGCATACATTGCATCATTCACAAGAAAAGTTTTAAATACCTAGGGTCAATTTTTCAAAGTGATGGAAAAATTGATGGAGATGTTACACAGAATTAATGCCGGTGTGATAAGAAGATACAATATTATATAGCAACAATTAGACATGCTATGTATTATGGTTCATAATGTAGCAATTAGACATGCTATGTTTTATGGTTTTGAGTGTTGAGTAGTTAATTATCAACATCTAAAAAAGATGTATGTAGCATAAATAAAGATGTTGAGATGGATGAGTGGTCACACAAAGAAAGAGCATATACATAATGAGGTTATTAGAAACAAAGGATAAAATGAGAGAAAACCGTTTAAGATGGATTGGACATGTAGAAAGATGACTCAATGATGCTCTCGTAAGAAGATATGAAAAACTAGATTGTGAAAATGTTAAAAGAGGAAGAGGACAATCACAAAAGTGTTAAAAAAACAATAAAAAATGATCTAGTTTATATTGAGTTAAATGATAACATGGAACATGATAGAGCTATGGGGAAACAAAGAATCCATGTAGCCGACCCCATCTAGTATGGAAAGGTTGTTGTTGTTGTCTCTCCTCGCAAGTCTAAGGCAAATTGTCTTCCAGCTAGCCAGCCTTTGCCGCACTGGTTTTGCAAGTACTCTAAGGTAGATGGAAGCTTTTTCACTTTGTCTGAGTTGGAGCTTGCATTTTTCTGATTTTCGTCAAATTATCAGCTACATGGTTTCAGCTATGAAACAAAGGTTCAATGGCTTTTTCACTTTATTTTGTGTTTCACAATGTTTTCTTGGAAGTGGTGTATGGGCATATTTCAGCTGTAAGCCTGTAAAAGTTGCACCAATCTCGAGGACCCAACCATGATGGTCTTGTGTCAGGTCAACCAGATGGGCGCCAACTTGTTTCTACATGTGGAATCAGATCGGCTAGCTGGCTAGGTAGTTCACGAATCAGGACTGCTAGCCAATAAGTTAGTGAACTGTTGGTTTAGTGTGATTCTATTTGAATCAGGCTCTTCAGACTATGATATGGATTGGTCTGATTTGCTATTCTGGACCTCTTGTAAAATATGCCTTTCCTGTGCCATAGTTGATGCCTTTCTCTTGACATGCTCTGTCCATTGCTTGTTTCATTATATTACTTTCTAGCTAAGTGGGTGCTTCACGAGTTTGGCTGTTGGTCCTATCTCAGTGTGTGAACTATTATATTGGATTGATTATGTTTGAATCATTCTTTTCGGACTATGATAGGGCTTGGTCTGATCTTGTTATTCAGGATCACTTGTAAAATATGCCTTCCTCATGCCATAACTGATGTCTTTCTATATCTATTGCTTGTTGCATTTTATTATGTTTTTTCTACTAGAGACAGTTTTAAGTATGTTACCATCTTGATTCTGTTGTTCCTTTCACAGCAAACCTCAACAGCAAGTAATACTTGATTACGACTATACATTCACAACGCCATATTGTGGCACTGAAGCTCTAGAAGAGAATGAAGAGGTTTGTTGCAGTATTTCTTCTTTCTTTGAGTGAACTCATGCATGCCAAATTAATGTCTAGGCTTAAAATTTCCTTTTCTGGTTTGTTATTTTGTGATTCAACATTCCTATAGACGAAACTGGTTCTTTTACATCTTCGGGAAATGATTTGATAAGTTGTATTGGATAAAGAAGCAGGAGCTGATTATTACTTGGATTTTTGTTGATACGTAACCCTCTAAATTTTTGTTAGTTTGTGGCTTTTTCGGTACTTCTCTTGCAAGGGAAAATTTTGGTTGTCCATTGGTTACTTTTGCCATACATCCACTCACCCTCAGGTGGGGCAGTCCTATTTTAGGTGGAGCAGCCCTCATACTTACTGAGAATTTCCAACTGTCATGTGCATCTTCTGAATCTGCCCCACCTCCCCCATACATAGACCTGCTGCTGACATATCTGAGGGATGTTGACATCTTTGTGCTCATAGGATGTGTGGATGGGACTATTATTTGGGTGCAAGAGATAGGAGATGACAACTTGCAAAAGTCACAACTGTGGGATATAGTTTTGTATATGTTCTATATGTTCGTATACAAACTAAGTTTTATTGCAGGTGTTTATAAAGTAACAACTGACCTGTTCAATTGAAAAGTAACAAAAATAATCGAACTTCAAACATAATTCTATAAAGTTTGACCTGAAGTAGCACTGAAGTTCTTTCTCAGTGAAGGCACAAAGCAGAATCCAGGGCTGCAAAAATCTTCAAGTCAACCACGACTTGGGACAAGTTGGCCTCTAGGCTAATCAACATTCTGAAAAACTTGAAATGTGCTAAAATCATTCTTCATGCCTCATTGGGCATAACTTGATGAACTTGTCTGAATTGGCAGAGTTTGCTAATTCAACTGAATTGTTTTTTATGTCTTTGTTGTAGCAATTTACAAGAATCAGATACTATTAACGTTCCTTAGTAACTAATATTGTTAAAATGTCAATAAAGCTTGCGGGTTGCTTGCGTGATACACAGATGCTGAAAACTTTTAATTTTACAACTGCAAAGATTATGAAAATGAATTGTTGACGACCACAGTATGCATACATGGAGCATACAGTTATTCCATGTGGTTCTCTTTTGCCACTTGCTCATGCATGTTTGACTGCTTTAGTTTTTCACTGGGCATTCATGTTGGTCGCAACTGCTCCATCCAATCTAATTGGCTTCTTTTTTTCTCAATATTTTATGTGCATTAATGCCTTGCTGTTAATTATATATATCTGTGTGTTTGTGAGCATATATTACTGATAAACCCTTGACTCATCCAGGTCATCCAAGTTGACTTTTACAGATTGAACTTTAAATGATTTTTGTCCTAAGTGATGGAGCAGACACACTATGACAAAAAAGATAAAGAGTAAATACAATATTGGATGAAGTAAGGCCTGAATCTGCTATATGCAAATTATATTTGGAAAAACTATAATCCAACTTGATTCTATGTCTGTTTTGAATAGCATGGGGAACCTTTCACACCTGAAATGGTGAATTTATCCTTTTGCTCACATCTCTCTCTCTCAACTGGGTGTCTCGTTATTGCTGCTGGTAGATCCGCCCTCACATCGTCTATCATGAAGTCAGTTTTTATTTTGTTCATACAAAATCTAACAAAAAATTAAGAAGGCCATGTAAGAACAATCTGGAGTCAAATCATGGTGCAGATTATAATTTATAAAGTACATAGCGTGTATTTTCTTGACAATGTGATGTGTATTGTAAGCACTTTTAGTGGAAGTCCTTTAAGAAGATTCATTTTGTTGGATTAGCAGGTGACTGTGAGGACAACAGCTGAAGATCTGAGTAGGGGCTTGCTTTGGGAGGATTGTGATGAAGGCATTAATATTTCAGTCCTAGCTACGAAAGAGCCTATAATTTTTTTTGATGAGGTATGGGCCTAGATGTCTTATTTGTTACTTCACTCAGAGCCCTTACTGGTCCAGGGCCAGGAGTGGAACCCATCCAGGGATTGTTTGGAGTTTGGCTTGATCTCCTATTAAAGAAACCCAGAAGTGATCATTCCAGCCAAACTGGCGAATCTGGTATAGAATATAAACAAACTTCTGAATTTCTAGCTCCCTTTCTTCTGGAAGCAGGTTTGTTCAGGCCTCTGTGAAGCTGCACACCCACAAGGTGTTGAAAGCTAAAAACATTGCTCAAATTTTGGCAACCCTGCTTCTCCTGTCTCTTTTTTTCTACAATAGGGTGCAATTTGATGATCTGGAACCCTCTGGCTTGCGACAGCTTCCCTTCTTTTCAATTGCTAGCACCTGAAAGTTGGTTACCGATGTAAAGATCCTTATTGGCCAGTCCTGTGTTTCTGGTTTTGGTTGTTTTTTTTCTGTCATATGATGAGACAATGGTCCTATTCTTAATCACCACACGTCATTGTGGGGTTTCCGATCTTCCAGCTAACAGAGCTTGAACCCCTCCATTTCAAGCCACTGTAACTGGAAACATTTACATTTCTCTTAATTGTCACGGTCCATCTGTTTTGGATTTTCTGTTGCTTTTCTGCTTCAAGGATGATTTCCAAGATCAGTATGAGTTGTGTTCTTAGCTGATATGATGTTGGCTCCTTTTCTGATCTAGTCTTAATCGACTTGTTTGCAGTGTTTCTTAGATGTATTTCTTCTGTTTCATTCATTATTCAAAGGTTTTTGCTTAATCCAAACAGGTAGTCTTGTATGAAGATGAGTTAGCAGACAATGGTGTTTCACTCCTTACAGTAAAAGTGGTGAGTGCGTTTTTGCGTAGGACATACACTACTGAGTACTGGAAAAAAAAGCTTTTAATCTTGTGCGCCTAATTTGCAGAGAGTAATGCCAAGTTGCTGGTTTCTTCTTTTGCGTTTCTGGGTTAGTCTCTTCTATCATTTACTCGTGTTTGGAATTTATTCTGCTGTCTTCAAGTATTCAATTTAGTTGAGTTGTCTTGTGTTGTCATTTCCTGATTAAACCATTCCATATTGAGTTCTTGTCGATGATTTCCTTTGTGAAATACTTGTGTATGAGTGTGTGCATGTGTGTTGCATATAAAACCTTGGTCACAATTTTTTCCTGTATGTATTGGTTTCGTACTTTATTTTATTTTCCGTACTTGTTAGATAATTTCCTGTGTGCGTGTGTGCATCTCCTGGCCCTTTAGGTCAGAACAGTTGGGCCACTTTTTGCTGAATTTAAACTTACGTGTTTGTTTGGATTAATCTGTTTTATTACAAACATTTATTGGATTAATCTGTTTTAAACATAAAGTCGTTCAAGGAGCTGCTTGAAATTATGTTAGTACACCTTGTGATATGTGGAACAATATGGTTATACATATTAGGAAAGTGGCGAAAAATGTGTTAGGTGAATCTAAGGGAGGTGTATTGACACAAAAAGAAGCCTGGGGTGGAGTGAAGTAGTGCAAAATAAAATCAAGGCAAAGAGGGCATGTTATAAATTCCATTATGCTAAAAAAACTAGTGAAACTTTAGAGGCTTATAAGAAATCAAAGAAGGAAGCGAAAAAGGCCACCAGCTAAAATTTGGGACGATTTATATAAAAAACAAAGAGATATTTTTAGGATAGCTAGGACTAGAGATAAAAAAACTAAAGATCTTAATTTTGTTAGATGCATCAAAGACGAGGATGAACAAATTCTAGTGGCAAATGATGATATAAGAAATAGATGGAAAAACTATTTTTATAAGCTTTTTTAATGAAAATAAAGATGTTAGTATTGGCTTATGAGAGTTAGCTAAATCAAAAAAGGTATATAAACCACAATTTCTACCGACGTATTCAAAAGAATGAAGTCAAAGCTCTTAAACATATGGAGGGTGGTAAATCGGAAGGACCAAACAATATTCCTATAGAAGTTTGAAAAATCTTAGGAGAAACAAGAATCACTTGACTCACAAGACCATAAGACTATTTAATGAAATATGGATAAACCAAAAGATGCCCAAAAAATGGAGAGCTAGAACACTTATACCCATATATAAGAACAAGGGAGACATTCACAATTGTGCGAATTATCAGGATATCAAGTTAATGAGCCATACTATGAAATTGCGGGAAAGAGTTATCGAATGTAGATTAAGACAATTATCGAGTAAACAGAGAACCAATTTAGATTCATGCCAGGCAGATCTACTGTTGAAGCGATTCACCTTTTGAGATGTCTTATGAAACATTTTAGAATAAAAAAGAAAAACCTAGACATGATATTTATTAATCTAGAAAAAGCTTATGATAGGGTACCGAGGGAGGTTCTTTGGAGAATCTTGGAAAAAAGAGGTATCCCACTGACATATATAAACCTTATTAGAGACATTTATGATGGTGCAGAAACATGTGAGAGGACTCATGAAGGAATGGCAAACTTCTTTGAAATTAATATTGGGTTACATCAAGGATCAACATTAAGTCCATACTTATTTATAATGGTGATTCATGAGTTAACAAAACATATTCAAGATGAAGTACCTTGGTATATTTTATTTGTATATGACATTGTGTTAGTGGAGGAGTCTAAGGAAAAAGTTAATAGAAAATTAGAGCTATGGAGAGAAACATTAGAAGGTAAAGGCTTCTAACTTAGTAGAACAAAGACAAATTAAAATTGGTACACATTGCATCCCTCAAAAAGAAAGTTTTAAATATCTAGGGTTAATTTTTCAAAGTGATGAAGAATTGATGGAGATTTTACGCATAGAATTAATGCTGGTTGGTTAAAATGGAGAGGAGCATCAAATATTCTTTGTGATAAAAAGATAACATTAAAGTTAAAAGGTAAATATTATAGAGCAACAATTAGACCTGCCATGTTTTATGATTATGAATGTTGGACAGTTAATCATCAATATATACAAAAGATGTCTATGACAGAAATGAAGATGTTAGATGGATGAGTGGCCATACAAGAAAAGACCGTATACATAATGAGGTTATTAGAAATAAATTATGTGTAGCACCAATAGAGAATAAAATGAGAGAATATTATTTAAGGTGGTTTGGACATATAGAAAGAAGATGAAAAGAAGAACCTGTAAGAAGGTATAAAAAACTAGATTTTGAAAGTGTTGGAAAGAAACAATAACGAATGATCTAGCTTATTATGAGTTAACTGCTAACATGGCACATGATAGGGCTATGTGGAAATAAAGAATCCATGTAGCCGACCCTGTCTAGTACGGAAAAAGGCTTAGTTGTTGTTGTAGTTTTCATACTTATTATTGTTTTGCAAAGAGGTGACAAATTGATGGTTCGTGTTGATTGATATATTTATATTTGAATCAAATTGACCTAAACTACAATCTTATAGTAGCACATGACAAAGTCATTTGTTGCTCCAGATCTAAAAAAAAAACTTTCATATAAACCTTTTTGGGGCTGGTGAGGGTTGTAACCTAGGGGATGAGGATTCAGGACCTGCTTGTACGTTTGTATGTATGTATGCACCTACTTGCGCCTGCCTGCATGTGTGTCTTTATGTGTCTGCCTGTGTTTACAGTTCCCATTTTAACTATAAACGTTGAGTGCAACTGCCAAGTCCGATAGAACTGTATGGGCATTCCAATTTTTTTATCTTAGAGGTCAGGTTTATTGCTTGATAGATTTATTGGTTTCAATCTTGCTGAATCAAATTTGTTTATATGCAATGCAGCTGAGAGTGGACGGGGTGTTAATGAGATTACGAGACACCAGGATGTACTGTGCTTTCTCAAACCAGGAAAAAATACCCACCATACTACGAGAATGTTGCTGGAGAGAATGCACATTCAAGGATTTATCTGCTGTAAGTACATCAGTATTCATGCCTTTGCCGTTTGGTCAAAGAAAGGAGGCTTCTTTAATTAAAATATTCTATTCAGTTGGACGGTGATGTTTTTTTATATATTTTAGATTCTGACATGCAACTTAGTTTGCTAAAAAATTGGTTTTTATCTGTTCCCACCGGTTTGGCACAGGCACATGATTTCTCTTCTATTATGCATATATTTGTTCATCGTCCTGTGCAAAATTATTCACGTATCATCTGTTATTTAAAATTGTCTCTTCGACTGCCTATCAATGTTGTGACCAGCCAATTTAAAATGAACTTTTGGAAGCAAGGTGTTTGAGAATAATTTGATTCTTAGGGCAGTTTAAGAACTATTTTTCTTAATGCATGCATAAAAAACGAGAGTAGATATCCATGCTTGTAGTGTTTTGAATTCGAGGAATCCTACCTCTCCAACTGTTAGAAAACATGTAAAATCCCTAAATTCATTTTATTGAAATTATCACATAATCTATAAAGTCCTCCCATGTAAGGGATCACCCTTGCATTGCCGGTCCTAAGCCCGGATAAAGGAGGAGGGTTGTGTTAGGCTTCCGACAGCCAGCGTAAAACTTTATCGGATTTTTTATAACATGGATTACAAAAATTATGAGCATTGCTTTGGGGCGTCCCCACCTAGCGATGTGCTGCAAAGCCCGAATGCAGTAAGAAGTAAGCAAGGGCCACTACATTTTCGCTTGAATGTAGTGAATCAATTGTAGAGAGGGTTCCCACATCATGGACGGGTGTGGGTAAAGAAGTTAGTCCCGCTACGTTGCCGCCCAAATGTAGTGAAAAATTTTTAGAGAGGGCCTCCATATTTTGATTATGGACGGATGCGGGGGGTAAGGAAGCTAGTCCTAGATAATAAGATTCGTATTGGTTCTTGGAATATCGGAACATTATCCGGTAAGCTAATGGAGGTGGTAGATACTATGATTCGGAGAAAGATTCATATTCTATGTTTACAAGAGACAAAATGGGTTGGAGAAAAAGCAAAGGAGATAGAGGATACAGGTTTTAAATTATGGTACTCAAGGTAAAGAAAAGGCTCGAAACGGAGTTGGTATTATCATAAATAAAGATTTAAAGGAGAGTGTAGTAGACATACAACGATATGGTGACCGAATCATGACGTTGAAATTAGTGTTAGGAGCAGAGGTTTTGAGTATAGTTTGTGCTTACGCACCCCAAGTAGGACTAGAAGATAGTATAAAGATAGTTTTTTGGGAAGAGTTAGATAAGGTGTTTCAAAAGATTCCACAAAGGGAGATGATTTGTTTAGGAGGAGATTTAAATGGACATGTCGGTAAAGAGGCATTAGGATATCAAGGGATTCATGGAAACTTTGGTTTTGGGGATATAAACGAGGAAGGTAGGGAGATTTTAAATTTTGCTATGTCATTTGATCTCTTTGTAGTCAATACAATCTTAAAAAAACGAGATGAACATTTAATTACTTATAAGAGTGGCTTATCACAAACACAAATTGATTACTTTATTTGTCAAAAAAAAGATAGAGCGTGTTGTAAAGATTGTAAGGTAATTCCAGGAGAAAGCTTAACCACCCAACATCGACTTTTAGTTATGGATTTACAAATAAAAAAGTGGACAAAGAAGAAAAGAGTGCATCGAGCTATTCGGACTAAATGGTGGAACCTCAAAAGCGAGAAAGAAGATATATTTAAACAGAAAGTCCTTCAAGGAGATGTTTGAAATTATGTTGGCACACCCTCTGATATGTGGAACAATATGGCTATACATATTAGGAAAGTGGCGAAAGATGTGTTAGGGGTATCTAAGGGAGGTGTACCGGCACAAAAAGAAGCTTGGTGGTGGAGTGAAGTAGTACAAAATAAAATCTAGGCAAAGAAGGCATGTTACAAATTATATTATGCCAAGAAAACTAGTGAAACTTTAGAAGCTTATAAGAAAGCAAAGAAGGAAGTGAAAAAGGCCGTTAGTGAAACAAAAGCTAAGATTTGGGAGGACTTATATAAAAAACTCAACTCAAAAGAGGGTGAAAGAGATATTTTTAGGATAGCTAGGGCTAGAGATGAGAAAACTAAAGATCTTAATTATGTTAGATGCATAAAAGACGAGGATGAAAAAATTCTAGTGGCAATTGATGATATAAGAAATGGATGGAAAAACTATTTTTATAATCTTTTTAATGAAAATAAAGATGTTAGTATTAGTTTAGGAGATTTAGCCAAGTTAGAAAAGTATATAAACTATAATTTCTACCGACGTATTCAAAAGAATGAAGTCAAAGATGCTCTTAAACATATGAAGGGTGGTAAATCGGTAGGACCAGATAATATTCCTATAGAAGTTTGGAAAATACTAGAAGTAGGAGTCACTCAGCTCACAAGACTATTTAATGAAATATGGAAAAACCAAAAGATGCCCGAGAAATGGAGAGCAAGTACACTTATATCCATATATAAGAATAAGGGAGACATTCAAGATTGTGCTAATTATCGAGGTATCAAGTTAATGAGTCATTATATGAAATTATGGGAAAGAATTATCAAACGTAGTTTAAGACAAGTATCAAGTACAATAGAGAACCAATTTGGATTCATGCAAGGCAGATCTACTATTGAAGCGATTCACCTTTTGCGATGTCTTATAGAACATTTGAGAGCAAAAAAGAAAGGCCTTCACATGATATTTATTGATCTAGAAAAAACTTATGATAGGGTACCGAGGGAGGTTCTTTGGAGAACTTTGGAAAAAAGAGGTATCCCATTGACATATATTAACCTTATAAGAGACATGTATGATGGTGCAAAAACATGTGCGAGGACTCATGAAGGAATGACAGACTTATTTGAAGTTAATATTGGGCTACATCAAGGATCAACTTTAAGTCCATACTTATTTATAATGGTGATGGATGAGTTAACAAAACATATTCAAGATGAAGTACCTTGGTGTATGTTATTTGCAAATGACATTGTATTAGTGGAGAAGTCTAAGGAAAAAGTTAATAGAAAATTGGAACTATGGAGAGAAACATTAGAAAGCAAAGGCCTCCGACTTAGTAGAACAAAGACAGAATATATGGAATGTAAGTTTGATCATTTGGTTACTTCAGAGGACATAGAAATTAAAATTGGCATACATTGCATTCTCTAAAAGGAAAGTTTTAAATATCTAGGGTCAATTTTTCAGAGTGATGGAAGAATTGATGGAGATGTTACACATAGAATTAATGCTGGTTGGTTAAAATGGAGAGGAGCATCAGGTATTCTTTGTGATAAGAAGATACCATTAAAGTTAAAAGGTAAATATTGTAGAGCAACAATTAGACCTGCTACGTTTTATGGTTCTGAGTGTTGGGCAGTTAATCATCAACATGTACAAAAGATGTATGTGACATAAATGAAGATGTTGAGATGGATGAGTGGTCATACAAGAAAAGACCATATACATAAATGTGGTTATTAGAAACAAATTAGAAGTGGCACCAATAGAGGATAAAATGAGAGAACATCGTTTAAGATGGTTCGGACATATAGAAAGAAGATCAAAAGAAGAACCTTTAAGAATGTTAGAAAAACTAAATTTGGAAAGTATTAAAAGAGGTAGAGGATGACCACAAAAGTGTTGGAAAGAAACAATAAAGAATGATCTATCTTATTGAGAGTTAACTGCTAACATGGCACACGATAGGGATCTGTGGAAACAAAGAATCCATATAGCCGACCCCGTCTAGTATGGAAAAAGGCTTAGTTGTTGTTTATCACATAATCTATATATTTATTGAATACAAGGTAAGTATTTATAGATAGAAAGAGAGAGGAGTGAAAACCAACAACATTCAGCTACTACTACTGGTTGCTGGAGATAGCCCAACGACTAGTAAAGTAGTTGTTGGGCCCTTGGTGGCCTTGATGGGTTTGGCCTTGGTGGCTTGGGTTTTTTGGGATTTGGTTATAAATAAAAACTTATGGGCTCTATTGATCCAACCTTATTATATTTTAACACCTCTCAAACTTACATTGTGTATATCGAAAGTTTGTTCCAATCTTTTATGTGTCAACCTGCACTTCTTGTTTTAAAAAGAGAACGTTCAACAACAAAAATCTTTTTTCAAGCTTTAGTAATTTTTTTTTGTTTAATACTTTTGTATGTGTTTGCATACATTATAACTCACCTTGTGATCCATATTAGGACATACCTATAAAAAACATACCTAAAACAGATTAATCTCGAATAAAAGTATTAAGATCCCATAACTACAAACTTGAAAACTTATATTTTTAAAGTTCTTTAATGAAAATATTTTAATAAAAAATATTGATCATCTAAGTAAGATTGTCAAATATAACAAATAATTTCATGAATCACTACAAACTAGTGATATTACAAAAAAAACTTTGGTATACTAAACAAGCTTTAAGGCTAAGCTCAAACCATCCAAAACAATCAAATGTTGAGGCCCTTAAATAACTCACAATCTCAAACATGATTCTATGATTTTAAGAATAAGATAATTCAATAAGATGATAAAAAAAGTTTTAAATATATACGAAAAGATTTATAATCAACTTAATATTTTCCAAGAAACTTTTCAACATAAAATGTTTGTCTCAAAAGACAAATTTTTGAATGTAATTTTTATCATTTGTACAAAATGCTCAAAATATACTAAATAAATAGTCAATCCTAAGGTAAGACTCTTTTATATATTGTTTCCAAATACTTTAATCAAGCACAAGGTTATCACGATAACAATAAGTGTATTTTCACGTTAACTCATCTCCAACCAATAACCAACAACATGAAAAACCTTAATCATAAAGGTTTTCAATAAAAGGCCAACAAATGTGATATATACCTACAACACGGAGATCTTAATCACATGAAAATGCAACTTTAAAGTTATCCAGATCACAAATTATTAAATAACAATGATTGCATCTTTAAACATTAACTGATCTCCATCCAATAGCGAAAAACATGAAGCACCTTTATACAAAGGTCTTCAACAAAAGGCCAACAAAAGTGACATAGCCACAACACAAAGATCTTAATCACATAAAAATATAACTTATTATCTAATAAACAATCTACTCTCATAAAAAGAAGTAAACTAATTAATATGCTAAATATCATAAACAAATATTAATAATGGAAAGGAACACACCTGAATTGGCTCCAATCTAAGTGCAAAATAAGTTCCAATTGGATCCAGACATGGGCTCGAGTTTGGATCCAAGACCAACAAATATCTAAGTCTACCATAGGATAGGTCTGATTTAAGACCGGATCCACGACCTAATTGCATATAAACACCCATCTCTCTATTGAACATCGATAAACCCACCTCATCTCTCTCTCTCTATCTCTGTTGAATGGAGAACCCATTGCCGCCATAGCCATCCATCGTCGCCATCCAACAAATTCACACCACCGTCGTCTCTAGCTGCTCGAAGCCATCGACCACGGCCGTCAACCTCAGCACCACCCGATTCATCATCTCAACCCCCACCTCGTCACCAATCGCTGCCCATCCACCACCTCTCTCCTTGTCATCATCGCCCAGCCGAAGTCCCTTCACGCAGAGGATCGAAGCCCTCTCTCTATCCTTCTTACAAAGAGCAAAACCTATCTCTGCCATCACCAACCTCAAAGTACCACCGTTAGGAACCTCCTCAGTTATCATTCAAAAAAACCCCAAAACCGCCACTAGCCCTCGACTACCCACCTTCTATGCTTTAAACCACCACCATAATCAACCAACACCACCACCGAACTCCTTCGTCGTAGCTTCCCTCCACTTCTTCCCAACAGTCAATGACCGAAACAAAAGAAAGGCAAAAAGTTATTGTGGTGACCGATCTTCTTCGTCGCTCTGGATCTCAATGTAAGTACTTATAGAGAGGAGTGAAAGCTAGCAATATTCGGTTGGTTGCTTAAGATAGCCAAATGACTAGTAAAGTAGCAGTTGAGTCTCCCGGTAGCCTGGGTTTGTTGAAACCTGATTACAAACATAAACTTATAGGTCCTATTTGTAAATATTTGTCAATGAACGAAGGTTGATATTGCATGAATTAAGTTCACCAAGTCACCAAGAGTCAAATGACATTCAATCACGAATGTCGATCTTCAAGAATAACCAATGAGAGCGGAGGCACATACAAAACAAGTCAAAAAGCAATGCTAGACTGCATACTTTATTGATGGAATGAGGTCTTATTTATAGACACATTACATAGCATTTGGAATATGAAAACAAAAAGCAAGAAGGAGCAATAAGGGGCTGAACTAGTGCTAGTCGGCCAACACTAGCCGTTAATGGCTACTAGCCGTTGGGGCTCCCAACGGTGCTGGCCCTGGCCCTGCCTCAAACTGGGGCTGCACGGGCCCTAATGGCCCGTGCCCCTATTACATTAACACCCCCCTCAAACTTATGGGGTATATAACGGAAGTTTGTCCAACAAAAATCAACTACAACTCAATTTTCAACGAACTTGTTACAAAAATTTCTACAAAATTAGTATCCAAGTTGCCACAGCTTTCTTTGAAACAACTCTAAATAATCTTTTCATAATCAATGTGTCAACTTATTTGTCATCCTACATTAAAATCAATGAAGTATCAATTCATACATTTGCTCAATCACAAAGACAATGTAAAATATCTAATCCAGAGGGTAAACCAAAAAATGAGTCAAATAAGTTCATGAAGTTGATTTTCTCAAGAAACTCATTTGAAAGAAAACATTGATATTATTCAAATAGGATTGTCTATTATAATAACTAGATTCATAAATCACTACAAACTTGTGATATTATAAGAGGACCTTGGTATATCAAACAAGCATTTTAAGGTTATGCTAAAAACCCAAGTTTTAAGGACAAACTTGAACCCAAAAAAGCTTTTTAAGGTAAAGCTCAAAACCTTCAAATCAAACAAGCTTTTTTATGGTTAAGTTCAAAACCTACCAAGTCAAACAAGCTTTTTAAGGTTAAGCTCAAAACCCGCCAAGTCAAACAAGCTTTAAGGCTAAGCTCAAACTCGAGTTTTGAGGAAAAACTCAAACCCAAACAAGCTTTTTAAGGCAAAGGTCAAAACCTTCAAATCAAAGATACAATTCTCAAGGCCCTTAAATATCCTTTAAACTCAAAAGTGATTCAATGGTTCCAAAAGTAAGATAATCCATTTGAATGATCAAAACAAGTCAAAGGAATCAACTTCATGTTTTCAAAAGGTCTCACAAGGTTTATTAAAACCATAACATCAAGATAACTATAAGTCTTTTTCAATATTGATTACTCTCCAACCAAAAGGCCAACAACATGGAATATCTTAATCACAAAGATTTCCAACAAAAGGCCAACAAATGGAGATCATAATCTCATAAGAAAAACAACCTTAAAGTTATCAAGATCACAAATCTTCAAATAATGATTTGTTAAAACACTTCTATCACATACAAGTTAATCAAGATAACTATAAGTCTTTTTCAATATTGATTACTCTCCAACCAAAAGGCTAACAACATGGAACATCTTAATCACAAAGATTTTCAGCAAAAGGCCAACAAATGATGATTATAATCTCATGAAAAAGCAACCTTAAAGTCATCAAAATCACAAATCTTCAAATAAGTGCATCTTCAGTTTTCAATTAATTTCCAACCAGAGGCCAAAAATATGAATCTTAGTCGTACAAGTACATTCAACTCATTGTCAACAAGCATTTTTCTGTGTCTCAAACAACAACAAGTATATCTTGAAGTATTAATTGATTTCCAACAAAAGGCCACCAACATGAAGTACCTTAATCACAAAGGTCTTTAACAAAAGGCTAACAACATGGATCTCATTTACACAAGAAGATATCCCTTATCGTTTTCCAACAAATACATTTTCGAACTTATCAATAGCCAAGTTTGAAATCGTATCAAAATTTCAAATAACAATAAGTGCATCTTAAAATATCAATTAATTTCCAACAAAAGGCCACCAACATGAAGCACCTTAATCACAAAGGTCTTCAACAAAAGGCCAACAATATGGATCTCAATTATACAAGAAGATACCCTTATTGTTTTCCAACAAATACATTTTTGAACTTATCAATAAACAAGTTTGAAATCATTCAATTGTCATAACACATTTTTCTTCTAAACATGCTATCAAACAATTTGATTTAACTCCGTAAGTACATAATCAAGATTACATATAACCAAGTTGGAAGGAACACACCTAGATGGGCTCAAGTCTGAATACCATGCACAGCGGAATCGGGTCGAATAGCCAAATCTGTTTATTTAAATCAACAATGCAAATACTATACAAACATACAATAATATTAAGTGCAACATAAAAGATTCATGTTTTCATGAGAAGGGAATGCAGTAAACCACTAAAATATTTCAATAATCAAACTAAGCCCATGTTTCTCATCAATAAGTCCATCTAAAACACGTAGAGCTTAATATTTTCAAATCAAGGATAAGAAAAAGTGATTCTCACAAAAACAAACTGATATTATTGGAATATTGCATATCCCAACCATCACCACAGGACAAATCGAACCCAAGGAATTCTGAAAGCAACCAGCATAACAAAGAGTGCAAGACTAGCCGAATTCACATAGCGAACAAAGAATGACATTTGATATCGTGATAAATAAACAAGCCAAACAAAACCACATATAGAGAATCAACGATTAGTTAAGTACTCAATCTTTATTAAACCAATTTTCAAGGACAAAAGGGCAAAGCTATTTCAATCCTTATCAAGTCACTCAAATGCCAAAACCCAAACGGAACTACATAAGAGAAACCAAGGAGAGATACCGAAAACACACCAACAAACAAACAATCGCAACCAACAAAGGACAATTATAACTAAAAAACATAGTGATTTCATCAAAAATCCAAGTAATTATTTAGTGACTATTTTAAAAACATGCTTCAAGAAATCTTAAGTTATCATATTTGCACCGAAACAACATAAGATTTTTCAAAGAAAAGAGAGATAAACTAATAAACCATCCTTAATCCAAAAATAGATCGCATAATGTTCTTATAACAACCATGAACTAAGAAACCAAGTAACAACCATTATTAAGATTCATAGCAAAAGAAAGCAAATTTCTACATAAAATGAAGATATGGGTAACAAGACTATTGTTCATGGACAAACAAAATGAGAAGATGAGATTTGAGAAATGAAGCAATGCAACGCGAATGCACTAATCTATCGTCTTCTTCAAACTCATTAAGGGCAAGATATGGATCAATAACAAAGGACAATGATAAAATACTATATATATATATATATTTTGAAAAACGAGAATGACAAAAATATTATTACTACTTCATTGTCTTTGATAAACAACAACTTAGTTTTCAAATGTTTCGAACATATCAAACATAGCCACAAATTTACTTTAGTCAAGAATCGTTTGTTAAAATCAAAAGTTCAATTTCAAAAACACAAGCATATATACAAAACAACCATAATCATATATTTCTAAGAAAGTTATATTTTCAAACATATTGTTATTCCAAAATTTCCATGAAAACAACGTAATCGATTGAGAACTTCATTATTTTCCTTCAATTTTCAAGATAAACATATTTTCTAAAGTTACCTTGAACTTTGAAATGTCAAAAACCAAGAACCGTAGAATTTTCAAAGTTGGCATGCTTCTTAATGTGCTCAATATCTTCAATCCGAGGCTCTGATACGATGTAAATATTCGTCAATGAACGAAGGTTGATATTGCATGAATCAAGTTTACCAAGTCGCCAAGTGTCAAATGGCATTCAATCACGAATGACGATCTTCAAGAATAACCAATGAGAGCGGAAGCACATAAAAAACAAGTCAAAAAGCAGTGCTAGACAGCCTAGACTGCATACTTTATTGATGGAATGAGGTCTTATTTATAGACACATTACATAGCATTTGGAATATGAAAACAAGAAGCAAGAAGGAGCAGGGGCTGAACTAGTGCTGGTCGGCCAACACTAGCCGTTGGGATCCAACGGCTAGTTGTTGGCTGGGCTAGCATTAGCCGTTGGGCAGCTCCAACGGCCACTAGCCATTGGGGCTCCCAACGGTAATGGCCCCTGGCCCTACCTCAAACTGGGGCTGCACGGGCCCTAATGGCCCGTGCCCCTATTACATTAACACTATTAGCCCAATCCTATTACATTTTAATACCAACAACTCAACTCCCTTTAATATGAGCTACCAAACGAAGCCTTTATGCTTGTTGACCTTAATATTCATTCTTGCGATTCTGCGGTATGTGTATTTTACCTTGTCATGTGGATACCTTTAATTGGGTGTCACATCCATATGAAACACTTCAATACTCAAACACCATGTCTATAATGGCTCGACACCTAAGAAGGGTTAACCTCTATGCTCCTTTGGCTAACCATAAATCTTAAAAGTTTTTCCGACTCCACTCCGACCACACTTTTGAGGGTTTGGTTTTACATTTTAAAACCTAAGTCTTTCAAAAACTTTTTACAAAGATTCTATATGAGTAAAACGGGTTTTCGATTTCACCAAAAGATCATCTATATATACTTACAAAAGCTTATGAATTTTGTCACAAAAATAGTCATCATAACAGTAGCACTGATATTTTTTAAACCAAAGGGCATGACATTGTAGCAAAATGTCTCAAGGTGTGGTAAAATTGGTTTTGTGTTGATCTTTTAAAGTCAATTTGATTTGATTGTAACCCAAATAGCCAACATTTCATGATTAACTGTGCTATCAACAATCAAATCAATATTAGGCAATTTTCTCACATCCGACTCCTCACTAACTATTTTGAATTTTCTAAACTAAAATAGAGAACTTAGAGATAGGGAGGCTTCATAGAGTATGGATTGGTTATTACTCATAGTGAATAATAACCTAAAAGAACTGATTTTTTCTCGAAGTTTCATGATATATTTACTAATTATAATATGTACTGATTTATGCTTATATATTTCCATGTTCTTGCACTTGTAATTTTTGAAATTGCGCATCCCGCATCTCACTCTTGTGAAATAGGTACTATATAGTTAGTGAAATTTTCTGGAAAATGAGCAGGGTATGCCGATAAGTTGTTGCAATAGTTCTTAGAAGTTGTTTGTCTTTGGACATGATTGTTCATGTTGAGGCATTTACTGATTAGCTGTTGTTACTCAGAGGGGCTTTCCCACTGATTCTGCTTCACATAGAGATCCAAACCTCATCATTGAACGGCTGCCAGTCATCTTGAAGAAGATTCAGAAGTTGAAGTTATCCGTGTGAGCAATCATCCAAGTGCACCGTCATATACCTACTCATCTTTTTTTTTTTTGTAAAAGAGAATTACTAATCATAGAACTTGGTCGATGCTATTTCCCTGCTTCTAGAAAAAGGGATCTAAAAGATATCTCATACCTGGAAATTTTATCAAAAAGTATTTTTATTTATGCATAGAACTATGTTGCCATTTTAACCGATGCACAAAATCGAAACTTTTTGGGGATTTGGTAGTGATGATTAGTAAAGATGAAACCCCTATTGTTTAGCTGATGAAAGGGTAACTGAGCCCCGTGAATTATTCTGGGTTGTGTATAAGAAAGAAATGTAGAGTGGAAAACAGATGGAGTAGTTGAAATATGTCATTTTCGGTAGGACAATGGGGGGTGTTCTTGGATTACGGATCATAAAATGGAGTGGAACACATTATATAGTTTACTTGAGAACACATGAAAGAGCCACATAAAATGGCCTCTTAGGAGCTTCTGGTTGACAGGAAGGCCAGTTGAAAAATTTCCTCCGTTGGACTCATCTCTGCATGATTTGTCTGTCATAATTATTGGTTAGAACAAAAAACAAAAGAAAGCTCTCTTGCTTCTACAGAATCAGGTACTAGGCTTTGCACATGCCGATACCCCGGATAATAGTCTTGGGGGTGAGGGTCATAACTTTGGAGTTTTATAGGGGATTTGTTTCTAACCCATTGAACAGAGTTTCTCCGAGTTGCCAATGAACAAAAAGGATTATACAACAGATGGAAAACATTTAACCGTAGTAAGAACTGCTAGTATGGTACAGATGGAAAACATCGAACGAAAGTAAGAATTTCTGGATCTCAAATGGCAAGGTACAAGTCAAGCTTTAATGTATCTGGTTTGATGGGCATGTTAGTTACCAAGTCGTTAGGCCTGATGGACATGTTAGCGACCAAATTGCTAATAAGAGTCACCCAAAGAACTCCGAAATGGATGCTGCAAATGCATGCCCATGCAAGAGCCTGCAGCTGCACCAACCCTCTCAGTGCTAATCAAACCCCTTTCTCTCTTGGCATTCTGGTGGCCTCGCAAGGTCTGTGAACTACAGGATTTTCTCATGCACTAGTTGCAAGAGAATGCTCTTGAAATCCTGGATGAAGAAAGCATCTGAATCTGCTTCCGTGCTTCCCAAGCTCAAATTCTCAACGATGGGAATAATCTCTCTCTCTCTCTCTCTCTCTCTCTCTCTCTGTCTCTGTCTCTCTCTCTCTCTCTGTCTCTCTCTCTCTCTCTCTCAGACCATTACCGGATCCAGGCCGCGGGGTGTTGAAGTGTTCATTTCATTCAATGTGGAGGTTTTTTACCTGACTGGCTAGCCAATAATCATGGTTTTTTGTACCTTCTCCGGCATTCTCATTGCAGCTCTAAAACTAAACTGAAAGCGACGAGCTGAAGGTGCCTGTTCGAGCGGAAATCCACTGAATAGAAAACTTTAATGTTAAAATTTCGAGCCACAGAAAGTAGGAAGACGTTCTTGTGACATCAAAAGGGATAAATGTTGTGATTGTACGTGAATTTTGTTTGGCGAGATCATGTTAATTTATCATGAGCTAATTAATCAGGAAGAACACAAGGTAGAAAAGCAAATGTTTGGATTCAATTAAGGGATTTGGATACGAGAGAAACAATAAATGGAAAAATAGTTGGATAACCATAACGAAGATATGATACAGAATAAATGCAGAGATAAATAAATAAATGAAACAACTAATTTGCTTTTGGTGGAACGTTTCAAATACAAGTGCATTATCATCCTTTAAATGTATCAAAATATTATGATGTTAGTACCAAGTGTCTCTCTCACAGATCTGGCTTTCAGGCATGGGCCCGTTTGGTTTACATTTGGATCTCCTAGTCGGATTTGAATCTAACGATCATGTAGGTCCGAGATGAGTGCACCAGTTTCATAATCGTGCTGATCAAAACTATACAGATTTATACAACAGGTTTGGGTATGAAAATAGTTTCGGTTTTGGATCGGCTTGAATATCTCTAAGCGGGCATATTTACAGTCGGGTCAAACTTTTAAAATCCAAATCTTACTCATTGTTAGATCGGTTTCACTAGCGGTTAAGTTTCCAGCTACCAAATGAGTCTGGTTTGAAATTGTTCCATCTTGATTTGATAATTAATGAAGAATGTAATATGAGTATTAGTAATCTAATTTATTCTACTATAACTCGTGTTATTTTATAATAATGTGCCCATTTTTGGGTTTGCTCAGATTAATGGGCCCGCTTTCGGGTTCATCTCAGGGTCGAGTTTTGTTGGGGTAGAGCCTGCTTGGGAAGATAAACCCAAACTCACGAGTGTACCAAATAGGGAGCAATTTTGATCCTACACATGGGCCAGACCGAATCCAATCTGAATGTAGCGGGTATTACCCAGATTGTGTATGGCTTTGGGGCGGGGGTGAGGTAAACCCTGAATATCACTGACCGGGTACTGGGTGGGTACGGGATAACTAAGTTACCAATCCGTACCCGCCCCTGTTTAGTGGCTGCTTTTCATTTGGTCAAAGCGCTTCGTGTAAACCCTTACCCAGTCAAAGCCACCCACTTACGCCCATGGTCGTTTAGTCTACCGTTCTCCCGTGAAACCGCAGAATGGAAGCAGACACTTCTGCCGTCCGATTGGTGCCACCACGTACAACCAATGACACTGCTTTTGACTACCATAATGGACCGACGGCTGCCTTCTCCCTCCCGCAGCCACCGGCCATCCTGCTGGACAAATGCAGAAATGTCCGCCAAACCCTTCAGATCCATGCCGTCGTCGTCAAGCAAGGATGGGACAACGACGAACTCTTGAAGTTCAAGCTCCTTCGCGCTTATTCGGATTCGGGTCACCCCCAACTCGCTCACCTCGTCTTCGATCGCGTGAAAGAGCACGTCTTCTTCTGGACTGCCCTCATCTGAGCCTATTCGGTCACCGGCCACCACCGTCGGGTCATCTCTTTGTATCACGAGATGCAGTGTCGCGGTGGGGTCTGTCCAAATGCATTCACCGTGTCGACCGTTTTGAAGTCGTGTTCGGTCGATTTCGCGCTGAGAGACGGTGATTGCATCCATTCTCAGGCTGTGAAGCTGCAGCTCGATTCGAACACCTTTGTCAAGACTGCTTTGATAGATATGTATACAAGGTGCGGTCGGGTCCTGTCTGCACGAAGAATTTTTGATGAAATGACTCGGAGAAACGTGGTTTCTTGGACTACAATGTTTATCTGTTACGCGAAATTGGGTGATGTAGAGGTTGCACGCGAATTTTTTGATGAAATGCCTCAGAGGGTTGTGGTGTGTTGGAATGCCTTGATCGATGGGTACACCCAACGTGGCAAGTGCGACGAGGCTTTGGCCTTGTTTCGGTCAATGTTGAAGGCAACTAATGTGAAACCCGATGAAGACACTATGCTCTCCGTGATGTCGGCGTGTGCCCAATTGGGGTCTGAAGAGACTGCAAAATTGGTGCATTCTTATGTAAGCGTTATTCGGATTCATACTAGTGTGCGAGGGAGCACGGCATTGATAGATATGTATTCTAAATGTGGTGGTCTGGATGATGTGTGCTATGTGTTTCAGCAAACGCATCAAAGAGCATGATGATGGGCTTTGGTGGTGTGTTAAGAATTAACCTATATAACAGTGGTCAATAATAACTGTCAAAAAATGCATAAAAATATGTGAACAAATTGCACAAAGAGCAATACTCACCTGGCTTGGGGGCGTATTCACAAGTTGAAGAACATGAGTTCGTTACCCTTGGCCTCGATTTCCATTGAACCCCAAAGAAAGAAGATAATGTGAACAATTTACATATCATGAGAACACTGCACTAACATTGACATGCATGTGTAATGCTCTACGTCATTTCAGTGATGCCACCATGTTTATGCAAACTTCTGTTCATGGAAATGCTAAAAGTATGAACTCTGTGCCATGGACAGTGAAAGGACATTATCATCTTTTAGGATAAGATCAGATATTTTCCTTTTAGTTCGACCATTAAAGTTTTGTATGTGAAAATAAAAATGGAAGAAATTATACTTCCATTGTTTTACAATGGGCCATTTCATGTAACTAATAATCAAAGACAGAATCTTTTGGTTCTCTAGCTCTTAAAATTTCAAAGAACACGAATGCTGGTCTTGAAGATCTCCCTTTAAACCAAAACAAGGTTGATGGTAATAATTGACCACTACTCGCACTGAAGTACTCACGACCAGTTTCAATCCTTCGGAATTATTTACATTTATCCAGCTCATCCGCTCTCGTCATCTCATTTGTGCTAGTTCTACTGGCTGAAAATCTGTGTGTGTGTGTGTGTGTGTGTGTAACGTATCACAAAGAGTATACTTTCTCTCTCGAAAGAAACCCCTCTCGTGGAATTAACTGCAGAGCTTTTTTTTTTATCTGCGTGCCTGTTCAGTGTGAACTGTAAAACGTGCTGTGAAAAAGGTGCAAGAAGACACGTAGTTACGTGGGTGGCTGGTAATCTTTCCAATCATCAAGAGATTGATAGGTTGGAATTGCACGTAGTCTGTGTGTGTGTGTGTGTGAGTGTGAGTTGGATCGTCAGCTCTTGCCATTAACCATAACTCTTATGAAAAGAAAATTCCCACAACTATAATACACGATAACTGAGATCTTTTCTCCCTATAATGGTAGTTGTGATCACCACGCATCATGAACTCTTTGTGCCGTAGCCAATCACCTCTGTGTATGTCACATCTGTACACCAAAATATCCCACTTTTCCTTTTATGAGGGAAAAATCTAAAGTGACCAGGAGTCTTATAATGGCGAACCCGCACCAGATATGCCAGATATGTACCGATGGGCCATGAACCAAAGTTGAGACCTACTTGAAGATCCTTCTGAGTCGAACTCTATCCCGGAAGAGCTGTGGCTTATTTATTGTGAATATTCAAGTGACTTGATAGTTGTCTACGAGTTGAGCAGATTGTGGAACAAGCTCTGGTGGTGTAAGACAAATCTGCTATCTTTGGACCCATTTTCTGCTCTTCGAATGTATCAAAATCAAAATCACAATCGAAACCGAAACTAAGTGGGTTGGCTGCATGAGTTCTAACTTGTCATGGAGCTCACTCTTGTGCCATCTTAGCATTTAACTTTGATGATACAAGATAAGCATAGCTCTCATCTTATTTTTTATTCTCATCATACCGACCTCATTAAGAACCCGATCCTTTCTCTGTGGAGTCAAACACCCATCTCAAAATCTTTATTTTTCCATGCATCTTGTGCATATGTTTACTGTTAACTGCACAACATTCAGTGTCATAAAGCATTGCTGATTTTATAGCTGGCCTATAACATTTACATTTCAAATTTTGATATCTTCCTATCAAACACAATACCTTGTGAACAGTATTTGTTTTAACCATCTTGCATCAAATCTGTATACACAATTTTTTCATCAATTTTCTCTTCAAATTAGCAACCAAATAGAACTAAAACAGGCTGTTGGTTGGATCTTCAAGTGTTAACATGGAACAAAACTGTGAACATCATTCTATAGAAGCTAGGTAGTCTTCGTTTCATAAGTCTGTCTGTTGCAAATATTTGCCACTGAAAAGCTCGTCACAGGCCTGAGTAGAGGAGGAGGATATAATTAATTAGGTAGGTGAAGTTAATGCTTCATGCGAAATTTTGTCATGGGATGTAATTCTTCGAACATTAATGTGTTAGATCTCATGACAAAGTTAACCATGATGAGGTGGAGCTTAAGAGAAGCACTGGAACGGCGAGTTTGTGGAAAGTCCCCAGGTGGCACCATCTTGAAGAACCCACCTAGCACGAGAATTAAGGTTAAAATTAATTAAGGAAAATTTTCCATTTCCTAAACAACATTATTAGTTAATATTACTTTGTCAAGCTCGATTTCCACGAATTCTTTTGCCAAGAGGATGTATCCACAACAATGAAGATTGGAATATATGCACCAAGCTTCACTAGTGTAACTCATTAATCTTCACTTATTCGCACATTAAATTATTTGATTTGAACCAATCTTTGAATTAACATGAATCAAAAGTCTTATTAAATGCAAACCTTCTTCTGATCACCATCGAGGTCATGACCATCAACTTTGTCGCACATATCAGTGGAAGATCTTTCAGAACTATAACAATATTGATCCAAAAAAATACCAGCAATATGCACAGCTTGTGATCTTGTATGTATCTTAAGAGATGCATATTATTAATGTACAAACATGCATGAAATTGAAGTAACAGATCATATACATAGTAGCGTTGAATGAATATAAAATAAATTACACTGATCATGGAAGAGTCCTTGACTCGAAGGAAAAAAAGAAAGAAAAGAGAAAAGATACAGCTGAAAGAAATATCAAACAAATGCTCAATTGCGGAGGGAGGTGAAATTGGCATGGCCAACACCAGGACTCGGGCCAGAATCCTTCATTGCACCAAGTAGCTGACCTCACCCACGCGAATAAGCTGATGATCCATTGAACTGCGACGGACGAATCACATTATAATCAACCGGCGGCACCCGCCTAGCATCGACGCGAGAGCAGTCCAAGAGAGTGAGTATGATGAACAATAAGAGAAGAGGAAGAAGCACCATCTTAATTACTCGGATTTCCATATGAAATCAGTCGAATGCATACCCTTCACTGTTCATTGCAACGGACCTATATATACAAAAAGCTTGCATGGAGTAGTTGTCGTTTAGAAAAGAGGGTTTGACTGGAATCACGTTTAAGACAATTTAGATAAATAGGAGTGATTCATACGCCTTGTGCAACAGATATCAAAGAGACTTCCCAGCTAACATCTGTGGATACTAATCAAATTCCTTCGTTTCCCACTCTCTTGCTGGTGTTTGAATAGGCTGACTTCAGCGGACTTTTCGTTCCGCTTTTCTGCTTTAAAAGGCAAAATGCAAACCTGCACAACAAGAATAAGGAACAAATCTTTTAGTTTAATTTGGATAACCACATCAAACAATATAATTGTGTGCATTGTACTTACCAAGAGTATATAACATCTGTAAAAATTATTTAGCTGATATTTGTGATGAAGTACCATCCCTGATGTATTATAAAGAATGTTCGTTATTCCTAATTAAACCTTACTTATGTTGTAATGGCGAGGACTTTGTTCTCCCTCAACTCTCCCTGAATTCCAAACACCCTAAGTTTGAGAGGGGAAGCCTGACTAACTTGATTAGTGCAGTGATGGGTTCTACTCAACTGGGTCTGTCATGGTTTCTACTATGAGTTACGAAGGTCAATTACTCAATGAACTGAGGTTATCAATGGTCCCAATCAATTAGGCTCGATGCAAACGCAATATGACTTCGAGAGAGAGAGAGAGAGAGAGAGAGAGAGAGAGAGAGAGAGAGAGAGAGAGAGAGAGAGAGAGAGAGAGAGAGAGAGAGACGCTCCATGTTGAATATTTTAGACGGAGCTCCAAATTCAGGCGTGCCCAAGTCGTTAACAGCAAGAGAATTGTTCAGTTCTGCCTTTGACAAGATGGCCTAAGGCTTGCGGCTTTGCGCTGGTATGGAATAATATTACGTTTTGTTAACGTGTATTGATGAGATCTTAATCATGCACTGTTGATCGACGGCTGCTACTGTTCTCAGACTACACAAGGGGATGGCTTAACTTCAAAAGAAACCTGCAACCTCTGCTCATCAAAATGGAAGACTGATATTTCACATTTTGGAAATATGAACTTGTGGTGCAGTCGGGCATAAGCAATCTAGGCGATAATTAAGAATGAAAAGATGCCAAATCTTTAAACAAGATGGACGGTTGTGAAACGTTCTTCATTCATAATTGATCCGTATGCATGCAGCACACACGTGCACCCCTATATATATGAAAACCGGATCCTATCCACTTTTTTTTTATATTCCTGCCTACAATTACTTTTCGGTAATATAACATAATTTTTTAAAGATTTTAAAAACAAAAAATAATATTATTACATTCACTGTTTCGAAAAACAATGATATGGTATGAGTAGATTTTATATTCTATATATGTGTGCGTATGGAAAGAGAGAGGATGCAAACCATATTCAATAATCAATCATGTTCAAACCCCTGTTTTGTGAGCTTCCATCAGGTCCTCTTCCACCAACTATAAAGCCACCTATTACACAAATATTATTTGTAGGTCTTATAGTAGGTTTTGAGGGGAATGGTGATGGTGTTTTAGTTCGTGTTATTGAAGCCAAAACTATTTATAGTTACCTGGGTCAAGTCTAGGCAAGCATAATTCTAAATTAATCCTTAAATTCAGACATGAATCTGACCTGACCCACCATGAACGAGTCTCTGTCAGGTTTCTGTCTGACAGGTGAACCTTTATACACCCATTTGGGTGAAGCAGTTTGAGTACTGAGTGGGTGTGGCCTAAACAGGTTCATGTTTGATCAGTCTACTCAAACCCGGTCCACAACCATTTGATTTCATGTGTGAGTCGCGTTGTGTAAGAGTTTAATTTAAGTCCAATCTACAACAGTTTTAGAACTAGTTAACTTAAAGCAAATCCAGACACCAAAATTTTCATTAATTGGCAACACATAAATATATAATCACACTGAACTAACTTAAATTGAATGAAAATTGTATCTGCCACTCCATCGTTAATCTAGGTCCAATGTAGTAATTTTCCAAAACCAAAGGTGCAGTTTCATGCTTAGTTTGGGTTTAGGTTGGTCTGTACTGATCAACTCCAAGTTTGGGGTTGACCAGGTATGGTTATGAAACAACCAAACGGGATTGCCTTAACCATATTTGGGTCTGAAGAATATGTATCCAAAACCAATCCATCTTCAGAACAGGCCCAAATTCTGAAACTGACTCAAACCCACATATCTGTTTGAGAATTTTGGGTTGGGAGTAAATCGTGTAAGTCTTACATTCTGGTTCGATAAACCTGGTCACCTCATTTGGAGTTGTGATGAACCAATCGGATGCCGGTAGTGCTCGCATGTGACTCAGACCTAAAGGTGCCACACTTAGTTTGAGTTTGATTTGGTTTAGAGTCATTTTGATTGTAGTTCTAATGGTAGATATCTAGATTATCTGAAGTTCATTAGTGTCGTGTTGCATTTTGATGTGGTGTAAATTGTTTTTGTCATTAGTGTTGTGTCATCGCTTCGGTATGATTATATAAGGATATTGGTCTCTATAGTAGAATGGATTATGTCACAATCCACATTTGAAGATTTGAGAGATCACCAATGAGAGATGAGCTTGGCTAGTGCTTGGGCATGAGTGTTTTTGGGCTGGTTATTCGATAGATGACCGAACAACGCCATAACAGATCGATCCGACGATGCCAAGCTTGAAACCAAATGCAAGAGATTCTGACAAGCAGGAGAAAACCATTACAGGATGAGAGAGATTCATCATGGCACTGCAGAAACTTTTTTTTTTTCCATCTTAATTTTGGGCCTATGTAAGGCATCACCCTTGCATTGCCGGTCCTAAGCCCGGATAAAGGAGGGTTGTGTTAGACTTCCGACAGCCAGCCAGCGTAAAACTTTGTCGGATTTTTATAACATGGATTACAAAAGGTAGTCGATGCATTCATTGGTCAGAGCATTTTGGTATATATCTCTCTCTCTCTCACACACGCAGAACTCAATATGACAGAAAATAAGGATCCATATTTGAGGAAATCTTTTGCACCGAAGTAGGATGCAACTAATCAATGCACATACAATCGAATCAAGGCAATAGTTATATAAGAGGAAATCTTTGGTTAGTCTTATAGCTAGAGTTAGCTAATTAGTGCATATATATCATGTTAATGAGCAAGAATGAAAATCTTTACCAAACAATATCAAAGAATAGCATCTAAAAGTGTTCAACGTCATATTTAAGATGCAAGATTTTCCAACTGCATGTCGTACTCCCAACACTCTGGGCAAGCCAAACTAACAATTCTGTTTCCCAAGAAACAGCTCTTTTGACTAAAAGCACCTATTATGGTATCCAAAGATTAGCTTTATGCCTCAATGCACCTTCAGTCGATGATACATGAAATCTGTTTAGGATCTCTTAAAATTCATTGCTGACCAGGAAAGAGTCTAAGAATTCGGTAAAATCCTTCCATTGTACATTTTATCCAACAACTGACGTGCCTCAGGCCTGCGAAGGAGACCCTTGTTGTTGGCTAAACCAGTTCCAAGGCATACTGGACAAACTAGTATGCCACGGCCTGCGCCAGAGAGAAAAGGCAAACAAGGAGGGTGTAAGCATACAATGTCAAACGACCAAATTTTAACATACGCAACTAATGCAAAAACTTATCAAGCACCCGTCTGATGCCTGTAGGAGCAGGAATAAAACCTATTTTTGCTGCACCCTTTCAATGACTTGGAAGAAATGAATGAAATAATCAAAGAGTTTCTGACCTTAGTTGAGTATTAAATTTAACAGACGTGTGATTTGTTTATCATACTATGCAATCATTCCGCATTGCCTAGAAGTCAGAACAGAATCTATTCCCTTCTGCTTCCACCCAAAATTTCTTTTCATTGAGAATCAGCACTTGGCCAAGATCAAATTTGGCTCGAGCTCAGTTAGGGAGGTATCTGCGATCCAGTTAGTGAGACAAGGTCAACACTCATTATTACCAGTTTCTGTGCCGCCATTCACATGAAACCTGAAGACATCTAGTCGGTGTCTTACAAGATAATGTTCTAATTTCTATAACTCACTAAAATGTGTAGAAATAACCAAGTTACTTGACATATCTTCTAAACATATTCTTTTCCTTCTCCACATGCATATGCTAATGTTACTAATCAAATGATCCCTTAGGCTATATCATGAGCGACTTGAAGATAAGTTTGAACTCAAGCAGAAGTTACCATAGCAGTTAGGGCACTCTGTAAACTCATAAACATCTTTTGCACGCTTTCTATTTAGAGCCTTCCATTTTCCAGTGCCACCGCACATATCACCTACGCCAAAAGAAGAACAAGTGATAAAGCCAGAAGTTTAATATTTCAGAAAGAAACTAGAAATTATGACCTTGACCACATATATCACCTGCAAGAATGAACAAAAGGTCTACAAACTATATGCTAAAATGATATGTGCCTACTTGAGAGAGCACTACCATATCCATCACTTGGAATATGACTGGCTAAGTATGTTTTCGTCAGAAAATTGGTGAGATGACAGTAACAATAGTCAACCTAGTCCTGAGCAATGCTGGAATGAGAGAGCCGCTTGTAGATTAGCTCATATGCAGCTCATGAATTATCTGCTCAAACTTGCGAAAATTGGATCTATGAGATGAGCATGAACAGAAGCGAATCTACTTAGCTATATCACATGATATAGTATAAAATGAAAGCTGAAGGGTCTGGTTTGTAAGGAAAAAGTTTCAGCTCCATATCTTCAACCACTTTACGATCCTTCATATCAGCTTCCGCTGTCTCAGTCACCTTCCTTAATTGGTGGCGTAATCAATATCGATCAAATACAAAGTACCTAAATGACAGCTTAAGGTGTTTGACATTCATAGACAGCAAAAGTGCATGAAAGACCAATATTGTACAAAAGTGAAAATGAAACAAGGTTAAAACTTACAAATTACAGAACCAGTGCCCCGACAATTACGGCATACGGGTTTCTCCATTTTAGAAGGATCAGTCATTGCTTCAGCTGCCATATTGTGGGTACTTGATCCACAAGAGCAACTAAAACATGTAGCAGCTACAAGAAATCTTCTAGAGGTTGATGGACTGATACCCTATATTTTCAGAAAGGAGAAAATGAAAGAGTTAGGGATTTCAAGTAGTGTTATCCGTATCGCATACGATACACTATGGTGTATCGCTATAACCAACTTATCGCATCGTATCGTATCGTACGCCCTGGGACCCTTATAAAGGGTCCCTGGCCGAACGAAACCCGCGATTTTTTGCGGGTTTCCTCTCTCCTTTTGGGTTCCTCAAGTTTCCTAAGAGCCGGTTTTCGCCTCCTTGGTGTTCAAAGCTCCAAAATCGTGCCCTATGGTATCTGTGCAAGCCTCCAAACCAGTGTTGTCTGACGCGTATCGTATCGTGTATCGCTGGGCTCCACGATACGGGCGTATCGTATCGTATCGTATCGTATCGTATCGTACTTTAATATTAAAATAATGTAAAAATAATTAAAAATTAATAAAAAATAGTAAAAAATCGAAAAAAATCAAGAAAAAATCAGGAAAAATCTGATAATTGCTTTAAATTCATATAATGTAAGTTTAGTACAGATTGAGCATTCAACATTGAACAATTGCATCCAAATTTATATATTTTGAATCCAAAAAATAAAATACAGACATAGTTTACACTTTACAGTACACTACAGTTACATATAATGTTACATTTTACAAATTGTAATCAGGATCATCAACTAAATAATCTTCATCTTCTCCTTGTTGCAGATCCTCATCATCATCAGCCACGCCCACACCTTCTTCTTCAAAATCAAATTCTTCATCTCCATAATGTTGTTGCGCTCCTTCCAAATTAATCCAGGCAACGTCTTCTTCTGTTAGGAGGGCATTTTCTTCAGTGTCTTCCATAACCCAATCTTCTAATATATCAAAATTATCCAAACTTATTGGATCGAACTGACTTTCTTCTCTATTTACTTTTTTTAATTGCCTACGACACAAACAAAGATAAACAATTAGTAAGTAATATTAACAATTGAAAACTGAAGTTAAATAATATCGAATTGAAAATTTGAAAGTAATACAACATTACCTTTCACGAAGGCGCATGTTACAACGAATATAAACCAAATCATTAAGCCTTTTGTGTTCCAACCTGTTGCGCTTTTTTGTATGGATGTGTTCAAAAACACTCCAATTTCTTTCACAACCTGTTGCACTACAGGTTTGGCTTAAGACTCTAACTGCAAAATCTCTAAGGTTTGGACAATCACTTCCAAACCTGTTCCACCAAACATCTGTAAAAAAAAATATAAACATTAGAGACATAATAATCCACAGTAATGTAAGATGCAACTTAAATATGAAAATAAACAATGTACCTGGACGCATCGTAGAGCGGTTGCGAATTGCAACAGGCAAACCCATCAAGTGAAGAGCATTATCATATATCTCCATCTCTCGATGTATCGCATCTACTATGCTCTCATCAGGGACTAATCTGTCGATGCATTCAATGATTCCTCGATTAACCTCACCGTCCCTTTTGAAGGTTGCTGAGTACCTCAATGATGGGTTTAGATAGTAGGCTGTTGCATGAATAGGCTGATGCAATTGTTTATTCCATCTACTATCAATTATTTTCCACACGGGCACATAATCTCTTTTTTTTCCATTAAAGTTATTTCTGATTGCTTCTTTTGCCCTGTCCATGGATTCATAAAGGTAGCCCATAGATGGTTTCTCCTCGCTGTCAGCCAATCTCAAAACTTTCACTAAAGGACAAGTAATTTTCAATAATCTGATACATGCATTCCAAAATGAACTTCTAAAAACCGTTTCTGCAATCTCATTTAACTTTCTGTTCCTTCTGTTTTGTGGCAACTCTGCAAATTGTTGCCACTCATCTGAGGAGAACATTCTCTTTAAAGCTTGCTTCTGTCTCACAATACTCTGTACAGATAAGAAGTTTGTTGCAAACCGAGTTGCAGCTGTGCGAAGAAGCTCTGCACTATCTCCTCATCATACATAAAACAAATGCATGGTTGTAAATAAATTTTGTAATATCTTGGCAACACTCAGTTGCTGCCTTTATTTCATCCATCTCACCGATGTCCTCGAGGATGAGATCTAAACAATGGGCTGCACATGGTGTCCAGTAGAAAGTCCCATAAATATCAGCTAACTCCTTTCCGGCTGCTTTGTAGTTAGCTGCATTATTTGTAATCAATTGGACTACATTTTCTAGCCCAACCTCTTGTATAACCTTATCAAATTCCTCTCGTAGGATCTCTGCAGTGTGCCTCTCCTCTGACATATCTAGAGATCTCAAAAACATGAGTCCTTTAGGACAATATACAAGAAAGTTTAGCAATGTCCTTCCTCGCCTATCGGTCCATCCATCTGCCATGATAGTGCATCCTGTTTCCTTCCACGATTGTCTCAAAGTCGAACAGTATTGCTGCACTTCAATCACGGTCTGATCTAATATCTTCCCTCTCAACTTCTGATAAGAGGGCATCCTGTATCCTGGACCAATGTTAGCAATTGCATCTGCCATTGCTTGAAAATGAAAACTGTTTGCTGCATTAAATGGAATGCATGTATCATAAAACCATCTGCCCACTGCAAGGTCTGCTTGATCGTGCAGTTGTTCTGAAGCCATAGCAGCACGAATTCCTGGCTGAGCACCAGGTGTAGTGGAAGGAGGAAAGAACGAATGTATGCTAGAAGAAGAAGCTCTTCCTCTACTCCTTCCTGAACTTCCTCTTCTGCCACCTCCAAAGTCTTCAGATGCAACCCTCTTTCCTCTGCTAGGTGCTCGCGAACTGCTACTACCAATATCTGTTCTAGCATCTGAAGGCAAACTATCAGTGAATCCAACTCCAGTGGCAGTAGCATCATCAGCTTCTTCACACATCTGGAAATCATCCTTTTGTTGTCTCCTTTCCTGTATGCTCTCAATCATCTGCAAGCATTGCCATTTAATACCTTCTGGCACACTTCTAACTCTGCCTGTGCATGGAGCAACTTCTTTCCTAGTTCCTGCTAGGTGGTGTTTCAACCTTGAAATTCCACCACTAACCACCTTTTCACAAAATAAACATCTGATTTTTAACCTTGAACCCTCAACTGGTATACCCCACTGCCATGCCGGATCATCAGACTTTGAATGAGAGTCTCTACCACCCCTTCCTGCCATCTCAATGGAGTACTTTAATTCAAAAAAAAAACCTGAAAATAAAAGCACTTCGTAAATCCCCCAATCTTCAAATAACACTCAAATCGAGTGTCTCCCACTTCATGAATGCAATAAAAATCGTATACACACACTTAATAACTTCATATTTTGTCATTCAAAAAAAAAACCCGAAATAACACAAAAAACAATAAATATAAAGGAAAAAAAGGAAAAAAACATTAAAAATATACCTAAATCCGAGTTTGGAGGCTTGGACGGACACCGTAGGGCACGATTTTAGAGCTTTGAACACCAAGGAGGCGAAAACCGACTCTTAGGGAGCTTGAAGAACTCAAAAAGAGAGAGGTTCGCGGGTTTCCCTCGGGCCGGGACCCTTTATAAGGGTCCCAGGGCG
This sequence comes from Brasenia schreberi, assembly GCA_036023115.1. Lineage (NCBI taxonomy): Eukaryota > Viridiplantae > Streptophyta > Magnoliopsida > Nymphaeales > Cabombaceae > Brasenia > Brasenia schreberi. Next base: position 11,408,646 of record JAYKKT010000077.1, read on the forward strand.
TATCGCCCGTATCGTACGATACGGGCGATATGCACCGTATCGTGCGATACGGGCCGTATCGCACGATACGGTGCGATACGCCCGCACCTGCGATACGGGGGCCCGTATCGTATCGTGGTGGCCCACGATACGATGACAACACTGCTCCAAACTCAGATTTAGGTATATTTTTTAATATTTTTTTTAATATTTTTTTCCTTTATATTTATTGTTTTTTGTGTTATTTTATTTTTTTTTGAACGACAAAATATGAAGTTATTAAGTGTGTGTATACGATTTTTATTGAATTCATGAAGTGGGAGACACTCCATTTGAGTGTTATTTGAAGATTGGGGATTTACGAAGTGCTTTTATTTTTAGGTTTTTGTTTAAATTAAAGTACTCCATTAAGATGGCAGGAAGGGGTGGTAGAGACTCCCATTTTCGGTCTGATGATCCGGCATGGCAGTGGGGTATACCAGGGTTCCAAGTTAAACATCAGATGCTTATTTTGTAAAAAGGTTGTTAGTGTTAGAATTTTAAGGTTGAAACACCACCTAGTAGGGACCAAGAAAGAAGTTGCTCCATGCATAGGCAGAGTTAGAAGTTTGCCAGAAGATATTAAATGGCAATGCCTGCAGATGATTGAGAGTATATAGGAAAAGAGACAACAAAAGGATGATTTCCAGATGTATGAAGAAGCTGATGATGCTACTGTCACTGGAGTTGGATTCACTGATAGTTTGCCTTGCTAGAATAAAGATTGGTAGTAGCAGTTCACGAGCACCTAGCAGGAGAAAGAGGGTTACTGAAGACTTTGGAGGTGGCAGAAGAGGAAGTTCAGGAAGGAGTAGAAGAATAGCTTCTTCTAGCATATATTCGTTCTTTCCTCCTTCCACTACACCTAGTGCTCAACCAGGTATTCGTGCTGCTATGGCTTCAAAACAACTGCATGATCGGGAAGACCTTGCAGTGGAGAGATGGTTTTATGATGCATGCATTCCATTTAATGCAGCAAACAATTTTCATTTTCAAGCAATGACAGATGCAATTGCTAACATTGGTCCAGGATAGAGGATGCCCTCTTATCAGAAGTTGAGAGGGAAGATATTAGATCAAACCGTCATTGAAGTGCAGCAATACTGTTCGACTTTGAGACAATCATGGAAGGAAACAGGATAAATTATCATGATAGATAGATGAACCGATAGGCGAGGAAGGATATTGCTAAACTTTCTTGTATATTGTCCTAAAGAACTCATGTTTTCAAGATCTCTAGATATGTCATAGGAGAGGCACACTGCAGAGATCCTAAAACAAGAATTTGATAAGGTTATACAGGAGGTTGGGGTAAAGAATGTAGTCCAATTGATTACAGATAATACAACTAACTACAAAGCAGCTGGGAAGGAGTTATCTGATATTTATGAGACTTTCTACTGGACATCGTGTGCAACCCATTGTTTAGATCTCATCCTCGAGGACATTGGTGAGATGGATAAAATAAAGACAGCAACTGAGTGTTGCCAAGATATTACAAAATTCATTTACAACCATACATTTGTTTTGTGTATGATAAGGAGATATACAGAAGGTGTAGAGCTTCTTCGCACAACTGTAACTCGGTTCGCAACAAACTTCTTATCTGTACAGAGTATTGTGAGACAGAAGCAAGCGTTGAAGAGAATGTTCTCCTCAGATGAGTGACAATAATTTGCAGAGTTGCCTCAAAACAGAAGAAATAGAAAGTTGAATGAGATTGTAGAAACAATTTTTAGAAGTTCATTTTGGAATGCATGTGTTAGATTATTGAAAATTACTTGTCTTTTAGTGAAAGTTTTGAGATTGGCTGACAGCGAGGAGAAACCATCTATGGGCTACTTTTATAAAGTCATGTATAGGGCAAAAGAAGCCATCAGAAATAACTTTAATGGAAAAAAGAGAGATTATGTGCCCGTGTAGAAAATAATTGATAGTAGATGGAATAAACAATTGCATCAGCCTATTCATGCTGCAACATCATTTAGGTACTCAGCAACCTTCAAAAGAAACGGTGAGGTTAATCGAAGAATCATTGATTGTATCGACAGATTAGTCCCTGATGAGAGCATAACAGATGCGATACATCGAGAGATGTAGATATATGATAATGCTCTTCACTTGATGGGTTTGCCTGTTGCAATTCGCAACCTCACTATGATGCGTCTAGGTAAATTGTTTATTTTCATATTTAAGTTGCATCTTACGTTACTATGTATTATGTCTCTAATGTTTGTCATTTTCTATAGATGTTTGGTGGAACATGTTTGAAATTGATTGTCCAAACCTAAGAGATTTTGTAATGAGAGTCTTAAGCCAAACCTGTAATGCAACAGGTTGTGAAAGAAATTGGAGTGTTTTTTAACACATCCATACAAAGAAGTGCAACAGGTTGGAACACAAAAGACTAAATGATTTAGTTTATATTCGTTGTAACATGTGCCTTCGTGAAAGGTAATATTGTATTACTTTCAAATTTTCAATTCAATATTGTTTAACTTCAGTCTTCAATTGTTAATATTATTTACTAATTGTTTATCTTTGTTTGTCGTAGGCAATTAAAAAAAGTAAATAGAAAAGAAAGTAAGTTTGATCCAATAAGTTTGAATAATTTTGATATATTAGAAGATTGGGTTATGGAAGACTAAGAAGAAAATGCCCTCCTAACTGAAGAAGACCTTGCCCGGATTAATTTAGAAGGAGCGCAACAACAACAACATCATGGAGATGAAGAATTTGATTTGGAAGAAGAAGGTGTCGCTGATGATGATGATGAGGATCTGCAACAAGGAGAAGATGAAGATTATTTAGTTGATGATCCTGATTACAATTTGTAAAATATAACATTATAACTGTAAACTGTGTCTGTATTTCTTTTTTTGGATTCAAAATATGTAAATTTGGATGCAATTGTTCAATGTTGAATGCTCAATCTGTACTAAACTTACATTATATGAATTTAAAGCAATTACCAGATTTTTTCTGATCTTTTTTTATTTTTTTAGATTTTTACTAATTTTTATTGATTTTAATTAATTTTTGCATTATTTTAATATTAAAGTAAGATACGATACGATACACCTGTATCGTAGAGCCCAACGATACACGATACAATACGCGTCATACAACACTGATTCCAAGTGCATGAGATCAAAGAATCACTAAAATGCCATTAGCATAGAAAAAAGTAGTGCATGCATCTAGACATCTTACAGCTTCACAGTAAAGTGTAAACTCATATCTACATACAAAAAAGTAGATAGCTTCTTAATGTTTAGGAAGTCACAAGATTAGCTATTGACTCCATCAGATAATTAGGCAGTCAGGTCAGAACTCCAAAAAAGAAGGAACTCATTTTAGTGACAGGCATCTCATGAGGTTCCTAGTTTATAAGTTGAAGAAACCAACAATAAATAAGACAATCACACTTTTTGAGTACGGTTGGCAGATTCTGGACAGCCCCTGAATTTTACATGATTTTCCTGGAATTCCCGAAAAACTCAGCAGAGACTTATGTGCACATCGGCTTTCTTTGAAGAAACATTTACAAGATACTGGCAGCAATAGTTATCAGACCAAGAATACCAGAAGAATATACAACCTTACTACCAAGAATACCAGAAGAATATACAACCTTACTCCCTGCTGCATCTTCCAAATTTTGTCGTTCATTCCTAGTACAGTCATCTTGCTCCAGGTTACACCGCAATCGAGAAGGAAATGGCTCAGAGTACACCCTTCCAGCTATTATAATATAAAATATAAGAGAAAGACAACTTTATTTGGTGAATCGAGCCCAATATGTTAGCCTAGAAATTACTGCATATCATCAGAGAGCAGCTAGTGCAGAGCAACATCCCAATGTTTAAGAACTTACGACAACTGATTACTGGATGTCTATGATTGTGAAAGTACTTTGTTGACTAGATAATTTCTCATTTAAATTCTCACTTCTCCTCTCATTGTAGAAAGGCAATCTGCAAACTTTTTTGTCATTCACTTTGACAATATTGTAATCTTGGGCTGTGACTTAGAAATATCACATGAATTTGGAAACCCAATTGGATCATATTGAAGGCATAAAATTAGAGGTCTAAGCATATGGTTCTTTTATTCATATATGAAACAATTTGAAAGGGATATAAAGCTCCTTATATCCACAAAAAAGTTCATACATGATCTTCCTTAAGATGCAACTTTTGATCAAGAAAAACTGGGTTCTGTGTACCCAAATATTGGGAAGCATGAAGAAAGACGACAATCATAAATTTAAGGATCCAAATTCCGTAGACAGACATAGGATATACATCCATATATGCTTTGAAAATGCACTAATAACAGGCTTATTCTAATTAAATGAACTTTTTTAGAAGTTCAGCAGCATCAAAAAGTGTGTTTATAGAACATATTGTCTGAGAGTCACAAGGCTGCACATTCTTAGGGACAAACACGATCGCAACACTGAGACAAAACATACAATGGCTTCTGGAAAGATGGTGTTGTCTATTAATGCTATAAGCATATCTTTATGTTTTTAGCAGTGATTTGCTATAAAGAAAAAAGAGTGTTCTTCGCAGAACTCATGATACAAATCATTGCAGTTCCAAGGTAATTACAAACATGAAATCTATTGACCATTCAAAATACTTGTCTTTGGTGTGTGATTGTGTGGCTGTGTTTGTGTGCGTGTGTAGAGAGAGAGCAGTCTATCATGAGGAATATGGTCTGGACGAAAAAGTAGACCAGACACGTTCAATTGCTTAAAAACATACAGAGATCAGTCAAATTAACGAAACAAATGGCAATGCAATTCTAAGTAGAAAAAGAGACGGATCTTTGAGAAACTAGAATCGGAATCATGTTGAAGGTGATATGAAGCAAATAACAAAAGGAAACGTGAAAGAAGGCTTTACCTTTTTGTGGTGTAAGGCGGAATCTGGAGGACGCGGGAAGGAGAGAGAGGTGAGGAAGAGAAAGGCGATGTGTGGAAGTCATCGTCCTCTTTCGCCTGCACTGCGTCGTCACCTGGCCGTTTCTTCCCTCCCCCTATTTTCTTCATTTTCTTCCTTGTCATTTTAGATAAACTTCTGGCCCTTCAGCTAGATTCTGCACAAGCCAATCGTTTGGGTTGTTTTCTCATGGGTCCACTTAGTTGTGGAGTAGGATTGATGTCTCCTCCATGAACATCCATGTGGATCGGATCTTGCACGGATCCGTTACAGCTCCCTCTGTGTGTGAGAGAGAGCACTTATAGCAGAGCAGTTCATCTTTCAAAATAACAATAGCAATACCGTTAATTAAGAATTAATTATTGCAATTAATTTTGTTGTGTTGGAAAGTGGTATAAAATGCTATATTTTTATTCCAGTGTTATGAAAAAAATCACACTAAATATGAACAATTTAGCCACTTGTTGTTGGCTTGGATTTGATTCGTGACCGGAGGTGGCTCACTGCGCTAAGAAATCATCATGAACACTGCATATACAACTAACTTCGGCCTTATAAGCTTGTTCAGTTGAGCGTATACAGTGTATATAAGTGTGACAAACCCATGTTAGCTCAACTAGTTGGGAATACGGTAAACAAATTGATCAAGAGTATCAAATTTTACATGCCAAATTAGTGAAAGCTTTAACTTTTCTTTGCTTTTTTTGTTAGAACGGGAGGCCAAAGCCAGTGCATACGCACCAGCGGTCGAACTCGGGCCTGCCATCACATGAGTCAAGAGGCCTGCCTGGTGGATTAACGCCCTGAGTGCTGAAAGCCTTAGATTTTGACTTGGACTGAAGTTCCGATCGTTCTCAGCACACTGGCCATTTTGCCAGAGAAAAATCCAAATCATATCAACCACTGAAACAATATATGCCACACAAAAGAAGTGCCATATGAAATAGGAAATGCAAAATAAAACATTTCGCACATTATTTTCTAATATTTAAGTTCATAAGCATTTCGCTTTGCTTAGCAACAGACATAAGTCACAAAGCACAATCCAAAAGCAAAGAAAGCTAAGATCAACCGAAGGCTTTGTCAAATCCATCTTCCAGTTCAAGAAAAGTTCAGTAAAGATCTCCTTCCTTGTGTGTGTGAATCACACAATCGGAAGTTGGATATGCAACACAGGTCAGTACATAACCAGTCTCCATTTGCGAGTCATCGAGGAATGATCCATCAGATTGGTCGACAGAGCCGGCCACCATTTTCCCTGCACATGTGGAGCATGCACCAGCTCGGCATGAATAGGGGAGCTCCATACCTGCAGTCTCAGCAGAATCCAGAATGTATGCATCATCAGGAGCATCAAACTCGGTCTCTGTGCCATCAGGACCAATCAGCTTCACCTTGTACGTTGCCATTGCGGAAACACGAGAGACAGATGCCTCAAGTCCAAATGCCTTCGACACATTTCTTCTGAAAATCACAGAGCGCTTCAAAAAGGAGCCTTGGTTTTTGGAAGAACTGTTGCTAGCCTTAGCATTCTTCACAAAGAAACCTTGTTTTCGAGGTAGATGGTTGCCAGCATTTCCTAATATGCATGTAGTTGGAAGGATCACGCATGACATGATTATATCTCCACAGCTGAACAGGACGAAGCAAGAGATCAGATAAAAGACGAGGACAAGGGGGGACACGAAGAGGTCAATGAAGAAACCAAAAGTACAACGAAAGAAGCCAGGTACTTTGGTTTTGATAAAGAACAAAAGCATGAATATCCACAAGCTGACACTTGTGTTTGCAAGATTTAAAGATAGCCGTGAAGTTTAAACATTTCAAGGCAAGATACTCATACATTGTGGTTTTATTGAATAAAGAAAGACGTACCAGACATGAAGAATAACTTTAAAGGTCACACTTAATATAGACAAATCTAGGTTAGTTGAACTGTGGTAGAAAGCAAATCTATCAGGCTTTTGTTCGTGGTAGATGTTAAGGCTATGACTTTGTATTACACATTAATAAATCAGAGGGCATTGTAGACGTTAATGCATGAATGCAACAAAGCACCCTTAAGACTTTTCCGGTTGATATTTGATGTCTGCTGTTACCGCTACCTATGCCGTGTACAAAGGTGAAGCTTCCACAGCCATTCCTAGATTGAAAAAGCGGTTGTCCTTCAATAAGTTTAATATAACTGATGATTAGGTATGACTAGGATATCCCCCAAACATGGCAGACAAGAAACACGCAGTCCAGGTGACCAACAGGCAACAAGTGATGATGGTGCAAAGTTGGTTGATGTAGATAGGAAAATTCACGGAACTAGATTGGCAAAGAATCTAATCGGTAGTGAGAAGAGGAGTAGAGGGGAAAATTTTAGACCCTCTTGCTTAATGTGTGGTACACAAAGGTATTAGATCAAGTCTGCACACAGAGAGTAGACACCAAAAGTAGTTGATTTTCCTAAATTTCAGATCGTTGATGTAAGAAATCTACTGGTCTAGTTTATGCATCTACACAGTATGAATGCATAGCAAAAGAAAGTTTCTCCAATATTACTTTGCAAGTGAAGAAATACACTAATCTGACCCTAATGTCATGTGCATATGTATGACAAATTTACAAATAATAAAACAGGTCACATCCTAAGAACCGAGTTACTTTATGATATCCAGCCGCCTATGGTATATCCAGAATTCTTCGACACCAAAGTGAAAGGTTGTGCTAAAGTAAGATGAGGCATCTTAATTGACTAAAGGTGTTTCATTAAGATGCTTAAATCAATGCAACATGATTCCGAACTCTCATATGCTATCTCACAACTATAGGCAATTACATCATGGTTACTTCAACAAGCGAATTTTGTCTCGAGAAGTCAGTAACTTGCAGCTTTTGAAACAAAAAGACATAAAACATGAAATATCACTTATCAAATAACCATTTCAATCATGTCACTTCCATCAAGTTGTCCATGTAGGAGTTAAAATGGGGCAGAGTAGCAAGCTGAGGATTGAAAAAACAAATCTAACTGCAGTACTATTAAACATTGCAGAGTCACTTCTATTTGAGCAGCGAGCAGATTCATACGGTTCACAGGAGTAAAGCTATTTATTCACAACACCTAACTTCTGAAAGGAAGATCATAGTTCCTCCAGGAACAAAAGTACCCATGGAGGGAAGACATCGAGAGGGCAAACAACTCGTAGAAGCAAAAAGATGCACGAAGCAAAGACTTGAGGCTGGGCCAATTACATTCAATATGAAAGAAAAAGGCCACCAATTTCACTGTATACGTTAAATTTTTCAGTCTTCTATATCTTAAGAAGCAAGAAAACAATGCAAACAAGACAAAGCAGTACATAAACTTGTGTCCATCTAACAGACAGAAATTGCACGTAATGGACTTTGTTCACATACATGATCTACTTGGTTCAACCACAAGAGATATTTTTCCACCGAAAAAGAAGAAGAAAAAATCCACAACTTTGACAAAGCAAGGAAACCTGAATGACATCCTACATGGGAAGAGCCTTTTTAAATTATGGAAGACAAGAATTCAGCGACAGTATAAAACCCAACCGAGCTATGTAACAGGGAAGCCTGCGAGGTTACAAATTCTTCCTCGGTTGAATTTATAAACTCAGTCTGAAGGTGACTCATACAAGGCGACAGTGCACACATTGCGCTTTGAAAACCAAACACCATTATGGTTCTCAATAATGTCGATAATGGCATGATGGGTGGTGGCAAAGCGCATGATGCAGGCATAGTAGGATCATACAAGTGAAACTCAAACTTCAACAGTGAATAAATTTAAATGCGAACATATCGCTCAAGTCTATCAACGAAAAGTGAAGGTTGTAAGATTGTTATGGGGCAACAGATTGCATTTCTAGCATATAGAATAAAATTCACATTAACCTGTTTCGACATGCACGCATACAATTGCGTCACGCATCACCAGAAACGCGAGGGGCATCCATGATGAAGTCGACCATTTTCTGATGGTACAACACTTGCAAGCGAAGGATGGGTCCATCAAAGGGCAGAACCACCTCTGACAGAGACAGAGAGATCTGATGATCATATTGAAGAAGGATGCTCCATATCATCGACTATTCCCGAGATCAGAGAACGGAGGGACAAACGGTTAGCTAACAAATCACCTATAAAACGAGTTTCACGACGGAGAAACTCAACGAAGAACAGATCACGCCACGATTATCACTCTCGGTGCTATGCTAAAGACAGTACCCGGAAAAACCAACCAAAACGAAGCCTTTTCCCACACTAAGTTGGGATTACCAGAAAAAATCCAACCCGAAAAAAAATGTAGAGAATCTTCGAGTCTGCATCGCGAAGTCGACAAAACCCAAAAACCCAAGAAGCTAAAACCGTGCAGATCAAAATCTCTATAGACCTCAGAACACCAGGAGGAGGAACATCATAAGAGAAGCCCCGTTTGGCTATCAGATTCACCAGAGTATAACGAAAACAACCAAAACCACATAAGGAACTGACATGCAGCAAACACGATGAAGGAAAATGAGAAAACTAATCAATAGAGAAAGGGGGTTACCACTGAAACTCCTCTGAGAGAGAGTAAAAGCAGCGAGGCAAGGCCTGAAACAAGCTCAGTCGTGACTCTAGGATCTTTCTACGTATGAGAGAGAGAGAGCGAGAGAGAGGTGCATATACGGAAGGACAAACTACATTAAAAAACAAAAAACGGTGGGCGCCGCATGCGGCGTGTTATCTACTGACACATCGAAAACGTTTAACCAACAGATTGCTTTCCAGATTCTTGGAGCGGATCCCGCTTTCCCACTGGGAAACCAAGCAAGCTGCCCATCTTTCATGGTTCGTCTCGTACCCGCCTCATGAATTGAACTTAGCTTGTGATTCTCTATGATATGAACATGAGCTCTTTGTATTCTGCCTAGATTTCTGTCGGCTTTAGTCAGTTGAGAATATATACATACCTATACCTTTGTACATCAGAGAGGGTTTTACACTTTTTGGGGATGGACATGGCTGGTTTCGAACAGGCCTGGACCTGGCCAGGAGCAGACTGGAATTGGAGCCGGTGAAACTGGACCAAGAACTGAGAGCCACTCGCTTTGGTTTCGGTTTTATCTTCTATGGAACTGGAATTGAATCAAAATCGGAACAAGTGGTTCTAAACCATTGATTCCAAAACCAGAACAATGTAGACTTTAAATCAAAATTAGAACCGGTTCAGTCCCTATTTGGTTCTAGTTCTTGGTTTCATGAAAACCGAAACCAAGTTTTCCGAGAACTGGCCATGTCTACAATAGAAGGCTGAAGCCCAACACATGCCCCACAGTGATAGGACATACCACCTACGATTGAACACTAATGGTGAGCTAATGCTCCTCTCTATGCATCTTCTTTTTTCTTTTTTAAGAAAGAGAAGCTGAAACCTAGCACACGTGCACCCTCTGGGAGTTGAACTCTCCACCTGCACCAAGGCGCTTTGACACTCTCTGTCTATGATAACGATAAAGCGCGCTCTCAAATATTCAATCAGTTGAATTTAGTAGATATGCAGATGCTTTTGGTACCTTCCTTGGCATCCGGCAGGGCGTTGACAGTAACCACAGCTCTGTGTGTATGTATGTATCTGTGCCAGTGTGTGGATAGATAACAAAACTTATCCCAAATCCAGTTACTTGGGCTCGGTTTCCAGAGCCACATTCAATTAATAAGTGGGTAGGATCTGGCATTTGTTTTCTATATAACATGATGATACTCTTACAATAATCGCTTAAAAACCCTCCTTTGGTTTCAACTTTGCAATTTTATATCCAAATTTGATGCAAATTCAATCGAATCCAATTTGGTACAGATGTTTGAGCAAAACCCGACCCATTCACAATATCAAACGCACTCAAATATCAAATATACTAGTGCCACTCACATATAGTCTCATAAGACATTCGATCATTAATACCTTGTAAGGCATATTTGGATATATCCCAAAAATCAAGTTCTTATCCTGTCAAATTATAAATCAACAATGTTCAGGTAACCAAGTCTAGCTAATTGGACGTGGGATCATATTGGATATATGGGAACGGAAAGGGCTCTGGGTTGATTCCCATAAACTTTATTCCCTACCCTTATTATCGTATAAAAGGTGCAGTTACTACTAGCAGCCGCTAATGTTCAGTTTCAACAAGTAACATTTCTTCTGTTGGTTCATCCCAGTGATTGTCGAAGCAGTCAGGGTTGTTCTGGATTTAGAAAGGAGCAACGACCAAGCCACTCAAACCACGAGCTAGTTGGTTCTCCCCGAGATGCACTGAGGCACAACAGTTAACCGGAGATCTTGGGGTAAAACACTGTTTTGGTACAGGACGGTTTCGCTTCATGTTTCAACTCGGTAGAAACCGGTGTACTTCAATTTGAAGGTAGAAAACAAAGCAATTGGAAACATGTCCACAAGATGAGCAGTATAGACCCCAAATGCCATGGACATTTAGAATGATCAGTTCCAAGAAGTTGAAAGGATACAGAATAACATATAAGCCTCACTTATCTCCGTTATATATTTGTAGCTATATATACAAGGATGAGCATAGCACACAAACATAGCAACCATATGCACATACCCGTCCGACAACTGTAACATGGTATCATATATAACTTAGTAACTGGACCTCCTCCCACATGATCTAAAATACTCTATCAACTTATCATACACATCATTTTTTGCGCTTGGGCTCAAAATGAAATCCATGTGACCATATGGTTCTAAATAAAGCAACTCTGCCTGAGATTGCAACTGCTGCAGAGTTTGGTTGATATCTGTCATGTCTGCTAATGCATCTTGCCCACCATAAGCTGCCCACAGTGGCAATGAATTTGGAATGTGGGACAGATCAAAGGCAGGAGGATTCCAACTGCCATAACGTTTCAGATTTCCCCACAGTCCATAATCGAACCTTGAGAAGGTACCCTTGCGAATCACTGTCAGGAGAGATTTTTGTTAGGACATATTTTCCCAAGAAAGTCGAAGCACCAAATTAAGACTGATACACAAGTAGCATCTTTTTTATCATGCATCACGGAAGATTATTTTTCAAGTAGATACAGACATGAGATGCGAGAACCAGGCTGTTGATTAGCGGTTGGAGCAAAGAAGGGGCTTGATGACTCTGGCATTTACGAAGCACATTCCAGCTAATCAAAACACAAGGATTCACCAGATCCAAGAAACATGAGGAGGATCTTTTGTGCTTTCTGAAAGAGTTTGAGTATGAATATTAAAATCAGCAAATAGTAGTATGTTCATGCATTAGTTTTGCGTAGTTTTTTTTTCAGTACAGAAAGGAAACTTGGTTCTCGCATGTACTACAGTCGCCTTGAGCGTCTTCTCATGGTTGGGCTAATGAACATAAAGACAGATTACCGAATAACATGATTCATATTGGAACGTGAGCACTAAGAAGCCCAAAACTAGAAAAATAGCAAAAAGCTTTTCCAGTTACTCTATTTTATGAGAAAAATATGATTGAAGGGGGGGAACATTTCAAATCAATAGCCATAAACTCATAAAAAGAACTTCAAAGCTTGACAGAGAAAAGGAACCTAACAACAAAGAAAGGAAAATAAAAGCATACTTTGAAACAGATGCCTGAGGTTCTTGGTGGATGAAGGGTGAGGCTCATATATAAGATACTGATCCAAGCGGGAGTTGTTGAAGCAGCAATTATTTCCTGCAAGGGGTACAATTATTTATCCTGAAGCTTTCTGTGAACTGGAACAAAGAATATAAGATAAACGGTGGGTAATCCTATCTGTCTTTGATGGAGGCAGTAAATGCATCGTATAATCAATTCACAAATGGCCTACACCTACTTTAGAAAGGAAGACCTGAGCTGTAAAGAAGATTAGGAGTGCCCGGTATTATTTTTATTTTTATTTTTAACCGCCTATTTTTCTCACTGTATGGAACACCAAAAACCATGGTTTTTCAATGGTCAGATAGCATAAAGGTTTTTCATTTTGTCCGTTTGCTAGGAACCAGCTACTTGCCGTTTAAGCATGTTTCAGCAGTTAGCTTGTGAACCGACCAAAAGCCGGTTAGAAGTTGAGTAACTAAACAGGTAACACTAAGCTCAACATGTAGAGACAACAATACAATTGCATTAAAAGAACTTATCCTTAATAAAATAAGATACATAAGCCCAATCTAATGCATTATCTTGACATTCCTTCACAAGCTCTGGGGTGGTCCCTCTCTTCCATATGGATTGGATGAAAATCCATATTGAATGTGACAGTTTTTAATATATCATCACATGGTTAAACATTTAGCAATTTATATAGAATATGTTTATCCAATAAATATCTTCCCTGCAAATGCCAGAAACAATCGAATTGTATAAGAAGCCCAATAAGTGGACTTCTTCAAACTCCAAATCAATCCAATGTGCAACTAAATAATGCCAAAGGAACATTGAAGGTATAACAACCTACGTATTGCTAAAACTACACTGTCGCTTCCCATATTCATGCAAAATAAGAAAACTCATGACCATGAACTCTATAAATGGTTGAAGAGCACTATTGGTAACAAATCATCCATTTGCACCAGAGATGGAATAAAAAAAGAAATTCTTATTATAGATATTCATGTTCTTTCTTTTCCAGTAAATTAGTGTATATGAACTTATTGCCAGAATCAAAGCCAACCTCTCCATCAGCACCTCTTTTTTCCAGTTTTACTTCTTACAAAGTTAACTCTGTTATTTTTCCTCTTAAATCTTATACACATGTTTTTCTTTTTTGTGCAAAGTAATTTCAATTTGGTCATAGAATAAATCTTAAACTTCTATGATCAAACATGCTCTTCCCATACTAGAACCTTTCATATGGAGCAATAGAAAAGGTTGACAAAAACAGATCCAAACTGGCACAGTCAACCAAAAGAAAAATAGAGCCATAAGGATAGGTCGGGTTAGTAATTGAGGAGAAAATTTGCAGTAGGAAATATATCAAGCAATTCAAGATTTCTTCTAGTGTGATTTGGTCAACTGATTGCAGTGACAGGAAAAAGCAATTAGCAATTGTAGTCAGAGAGAGAGAGAGACCTGTTATAGCTGACAATAGGTCACTACAATTGATGTGGCCATCACATACTGATTCCAGTACTTGGACTCCTATTTTACTGAAGAAAAGAATAAATATGGAAAATTTAAAGCATGCTAAATCAGTATTCTAATGGTAGGACCGCACAAAAAGTATCATCATACCTCCGGAGATTGAGCTGATGCAGGCCCATGACTAACAACATCTAGTGCAAAAAGAATAGAAAAGTCACCTAGAATTCTACAGATAAACATGTCCAACATGTTTTCCAAGTCAACAATACCTCATCCAGGTGCATGCTAACTGCTCTAAGAACAAAGCGGGAACTGACATGATCCAGATAAGAGATAGGACATAAAAGAGATGCAGCTGCCACCATATCTGCTATGCCTGGCTGTGAGAAAGCTGCCAAAGCCATTAGGGTTCCCTGCAAAATGAAAGAAGAAGCTTAATTCCACATGTTTCTCAAGACAGGTAAGCAAAAGCCAACTTGAGCAATTTAGATGAAAAAGATACCTGTGAATGTCCTACAAAGAAAATCTTGGAACTTGTTATTGAATGAACATAATCAATCATCGCAGAGAGATCATACAAAGCCAATTCCTCCCAGCTCCAATCCCAGAACTCCTGCAAAACAACAAACAAATAAAATAAGAAATGTACTTTACACAAATGATATGAAGAGTGAAGACGACTCTACTCCTTCCAAAACTATGCTGCTCTGACATGGCAGAGTGTCACAACACAGTAACTCTTAGAACATTTTCTCATCATGAGACAACCTACCACAACAAAGAAAGGGTATTCATAGACATGGCTCGGTTCTGGTTCACCTAGAACCATGAACTGCAACTGGAACCAGCACCGATTTGGGTACCGGTTCCATAACTGCCATTTCTGGGTCAAAATTGAAACCAATCAAAACCGAAAAGAAAGAACAAGTGAATATTATCAAAGGTGAAGCCAATCTGACTATTCACACCTCACCTACTGACTAGTTAGGTTGAATCACATTTCTATCAACTACAATTCAGTACTTACAGTTTCTAGCACCATTAATAGGGAGAGAGAATATAAAGTTTTTAAATATCATATCACTCCAACTTATTTAAATTATTCAAAGTAATTAAACAATTTAAATATGACCAATCATAATAGCTGGTTAGAATCATTCATTGTTATTTATGACACTGGTGTAGCCTGCATGCAGGAGAGAGAGAGAGATGACGAAAGGGAGTAAACATTTCAAAACTTCAACAAGTTTAAGCCATACATTTCAAAAGTTCAAACTTTAAAATATCTTTTTAACTTTTTAATCTTCAAACCGGCACCGAACCGGCCATCTCTTGTGTCAATTATGGATTTGTGTCCATTTCCAGCCAATTGGAGTCTCGATGTTGTTCCGGTTTGAACTGCTCGACCAGTTCAAATCTGGCCACGTCTAAGTATCCATATGTTGCAGTGCAGAGACTAGGTCCGCATAAATCAACAAATGTGCACTAAATGATGGCATTAAACTTGCCTTTCATATGTAATTGAGTCAGTGGAAAGTACCTTGTTATTGTCACAAAGGGAAACATGGCCATGGCTCCAATGAGTACCACGTACATTACCAATCCACACATCAAAACCAGAATCAGCAAGTATAAATCCCAAGGACTCTTCATTAGAATTTGCAAACCAAATATCCCCACCCTGAGATACAAGAAGGCAAAAGTATTAGCTAACAATTGAGTGCAGCAGCCATGCACAATGCGGGATCCATGGATATACAACCACAAATATATGGTTACAAATCATCATGAATCTTTTTTCCAAAAGCAGGAAAGAAAGAAACTGGACATTTATATTCCTAGGTTTGGCATTCTATGTCCATGATACAATTAAAAGAGTAATTTTGTCAGTACCTTCAACCTATCTTATCAATAGCGATCAGTTGTTATATAGCCACGGCGGTATAATTAGCCATTACACTATAGCAATCACTACTTTGTGTTTGGCGAGCAATGACATCTTTGACAGGCTTCATAGTTTCTCCTTTTTGTGCCTCTTCTTCTTCTCCTCTTTTTTCTTTTTACACTGCACCTTTGTCCGTCTCCTCCTCTCTTCTCTTTCTTCTCTTACCTCCTCTTCCTCGTCATCCTCTACATCCTTTTCTTCTCTCACACTTGCTTTTATTCTTGTTCCCTCTCATTCTATTTTTCCTTCTGTCATTCTTTTTCTTTTTTACATGAATATATAGTTCTCTTTTTTCATGATGGCATAAGGAAAACATTTATTTCCTTATTTATAATAATTTATGAAGGTCATGTCAATGTCTTCGTTAGTTAAAATGTTAAAGAAGCAAACTTCATATTTTGTCACACAGAACACATTTACAGATATGTTGGATATATGTTTTTCATCATCATTTATAAAATAAATGTACACTTTACTTCTATTTTCTTTTAATACTGGTGCAACGTTGAAACTGTATTCATCCTGCTGATCTTTGATCATGGCTGTACATTAACACCACTACACGTTGTTGGTAACATAGCCTTCAAGGCTTGAAGATGCCACTATATTTAACAAAATAGTTAGAATCATGAGTTGATAGGGTTATTAAGAGTCATCCCTTAGAGTGTGCTTGATTATGATGCTGGGACTATAGTTTCAGTTCCAGTGGACCACTCCCCCTGGTCGGCCACATAACCAAGTATGCAGCAGGGTTGCATGAGAAGTCCCATGTTTGATTACCAGGGGAGTTCCGTAGTCCCAGGCCTCATAATCAAACACCCCCACAGTGCCTCTCCTTATCTTCCTTACTTCCACGTTCATCTTCAAACTTCTGAGATTTCTCTCTCTGTCTTCTTGTTAAATAAATTAGTAAATAATTAGGGAAGACAGCTGCTGAAGAAAATGAAACAGTGATAATGAATGTACAATGACTCGTTTATTGGAAGAGTGTACCATGGTATTCACACAGTAGAAAGTTTATAAAAGTTCATCCACATGAATCCTCCATGACAATTATCTGTGATTAATCATATTTGAACTCACAGCTTAAATGTAATGAACAACAGATCTAAACTATGAGACATAACCAAATGAAAGTTATAAGCATGCTACTGTGGAGTAAATCCAGTAAATAATGACAAATGCCCCAGAGACATGCAGGCACTGACCTGAAAAAGCCCGTGTTGAAGAAGAACAGCAGGACCAGGATCAGATTTGATCACTTCTCGTCCATTAGGAATGCGTTGGAGGCCCAGTATGTACCCATCCTTTGTCTTGACCTGTAAATGAAGCCAAATAACTTTAATTTCATAGAATCATGCATATCTTACAAAAACGCCAAACTATATTAGCAGTTTACTGCAGCACAATGAAGGAAAAAGTAAAATCTCAATTAAACTACACCTCAAGGTTATCACATCAAGTTCCATCTGTTTGTGATAAAGATCATCCATCTTTGTCACCAGATGAACCAAGCATAAGTAGATCTCATATGCATCTGATTGTTTCAAGTAATTCAAACTAATTGATCAAGTATCTTGTTTAGCTGGACCTGTACGTTAGAAGTCTGGCAGTCCTCTCAAATCTCAATAGCACTAAAAGTAATAACCTCAGCTAGCACCTATGAGTTAAGACAATGATGTTGCACTTTTTATGAATTGAAAGCCTGTGGCCTAGTCATCTTGCTTCAGAAGAGTTAAGACCTTGACTCCTGATCCTATATTCCGGAGGTGTCATCAATCACACGGTATCCCCATCCCACTTCATTCTTTTCTGAGGCATTGGTACCAAAACTTTGACTTATCCTTTCTATCTTTCAATCTTCAAATTTTATTCAAGCTCATCCTTACATCTTAAAAAACTAACAACAGAAGATGGATAATATAAGAAATCAGAGGTGCTGCTAGAGATGAGATATTACCTCATTCCTTCGCAATTTACGTAGATTGCAATAGGGTCCATCAATCACAAGAGAGTTAGATTAAGACAGAAGATACAATTAAAAGGACAGACTTCCTATATGAGATCATATATGAGAAGAAAAATGCCAATTTTCAGAAGAAGAACCAGCTTCATTCCAACCAAAGATACCAACAGAAATAGATTTCTACGATGTAAAGAGACACCCAACATAGTTGTCAGTTGTCACAGCTCAGAAATGACATTTGCATTCCTTAAACATTGATACAAAAAGGTTGTTACATGAAGGACCAACTCCTCTTACACCAGATTAGCTTTTGAAAGGATATCTACATAAATTCCAGAAGGACTCTCAAATAATTTTTCAGCATAAGTTGCAAAAGAGTGGCCATTATGTTCTTTCTTTTTATGCACATAATAAACATCCATTATTTCAAAACTTCTCTTGTTTAGAAGTCCATTGTTTTGGAAAAATTTAGCAAAAATGCTTGCATCCTAACTAGACTGTTTGGTTATCTCAAGAAGTTATCCATTTTTGCCGAGAAGTTCGATTCGTGCACATAGATAGGCATGCCATTCCCAGAAAATATTTTCTGTACTCCTATATCTACCCACTATTCTTTTAGAAAAAACAAGCCTCTGCCCACACTAAGTTAGGGCTAGCCACATTAGTTCTTGCACTGCCATAGTAAACAACCTTGGATCCTATCCACATTATTAAAGGCAGGATGGTTTCCTTCCTAGCACTTTTTATGCCTTCCGTGAGCTTTATGGAAACAAAATTCACAAAGCCAACAATCAACGATGATTTTCATTTTTCAGGAGTACAAATTCAAATATGACTCGTTAGGATATCAAGTTCTTGCTGTCAAACAAAACAGATAGCTCCAACACTTCATTTCTCTATCAAAATTATCAGATTGATGTTGCCTCTCGAAATAGCATACATGCAGCACGACTTGTGCTTAGACTCTAAACTATGATTAGCTAATAGTAATAGATAGCCATATTCTCACGAAACAGATTCATTTCTAAGAATCAAGATCGAGATTCTACGTGATTAACCCTAAAGTATAACATGGAACATCCTTCTTTAAAAAAAAACTCCGTCCAATCCGCACAAAGCCAGAAGCAAATCATGATGCATTTGGCGGTTCCAGCCTTCCAAACCGACTAATTGCAGTTAAGGTTTGATTGTATTTCTAATTTGGTCTTATCCATATCATCACATCGCACGACTATCTTCGCTGTCTACCATCCTCATTACCTTAAACTAAACTAAATGTGCTGCAATTTTCTCAAAGAATCATCATTAAAAACAACATATACCATAGCAATCCCCTCCCTATTTATAGACCAGAGCCCCATTCATCAGAGCGGACAGCAAACAGAACTATTGAAAAAAGAAAATGAGGGAATGATTCCCAGAAGACCGGAGAGCAAGGACATGGTGTAAAGAGACTGATAAAAACCCTAATTTTACGTACAGAGAAAGAGATGATATCTGTGGGGTTTCCTCACCGTATGCTCAACGCAAGGATAACCGAGCGGCCTAATGTGACTGGCGCAGAGCCCGCCGTCCCCGAAGCCATCTCCACTCCCCGAGATCGTCTTCGCAGAAACAAGAAAGCCTCCGGCTAAAACCAAGAGGCCCAAACCGAGGCGGAGATGGACGGACGACGGCGATGACTTCGGCCACCGTCCATCGTTCCAATCCATGTCCAACTAACCCCTCACGGGCCGGGCCTCACCCACAGACGCAAACGGTTTCTTTTTATTTTTTAATGCTTTTTCAAATTCCTCCCTCCCTCATCTCCATTTCCGAATCCATGCTTTCAATTTGACAAATGACAAACCTTAGATACTCTACTCCTTCATTTCCTTAAGAAAGAAAATCCCACATGATTAAATAACTCGTAAATTTAATTAGAATCAATAAATCCACATTGTCACCTTCAATTGTTTGCACCTACAAAATATTGGGTTCTTTCCATCTTTTTACTTGAATATAATAAAGTTCTTAAAATGCATCACAAGCAAGTGATCCAAAAGTTGATTGACATAAGAAAGGCATATATTTTCCCACGAAGTTGATAAAATTACCCAAAATATTGCTCTCAAGAAAAGGCTTACGATCGAATTCAATCAATATAAATGGACTTGGTTTGGAATTATAATTGGAGATCTGAAAAGCAGCTCTTGGATCAAATTAAACCCATTTAGAAATGCATCTCGTCTTCCCCACTGCCATTAGAAATGACTGGTTGAACGCATCTTCTAGGAACCTGAGAGGTCAATTCGTCGTGATCATCAATTCTTGATGACATCTATTTACCATGCACTAATAGAAACTCCACCTGCAGTGAGGTTTTACTCTTTATGGCAGGTACTCGTGGTTAAGCCTCGATAATGGAAGAGGATTAGTGTGTTGCTTGGGAGAGAGCTACCATAGTAGATCGACTCTATGAAAACTATCCAGCTGCATTTGGCAGTGCGCCGGGGAACATCTTCTCAGTGATTTTTTGAGCGTCATTGTATGGAAAGCATGAAGAACTATTGTACCGGCCACTGTTTCATTTAAAAAGTCGATGAAACAACGGTTAGATTTCAAAACCAAAATGAAAACAAGATGAAGCCGCCGATTCTGGTTCCAGTTGTTTGGGTTCTTAATTGGAAAATGAAACTAAAGCCCTACAAAAGCATTCCTAGTTCCCGGTTCTGGCCTCCTCGGGTGCGGTTCAAAGTCCATTTCAACCTGCTGGGCTGGGTTCAAACCGAGTTTACAGAGAGAGACATGACAGATTCCGGGTAAACCAGAACAGGCAGTTCCAAAACTGTTGGTAGTGATTTGCCTGGAATCAAGAACAAAATTGAATCGGGATCAGGCCGGTTCTAGTGTCGCTTTAGAACCGTTGGATTCCGTTTAGGTTGTAAACCATCTGAAACTGGAAAATATTTAATTCTTTAAATTAAAAATATTAACAAATTTATGGAACTGAAGCTAAAATCGGAACCGAATTGAGTCCTCTCCAGTTCTGGATCCAATTCCAGCCAATTGAACTCTGAGATTTAAGATCTTCATCAAGAATAATACTAGGACGGATAAACTCTTCGGAAGTCCAAACAAGAGTCAGGAGTTTGATACCCAGCCATGATGCATCCAACTCCAGCATTCTTCTGTTAAAATCCAATATACATCCTGTTGGCGCCGGAAGTCACTTTTGACGACAGTAGCCTTGCGCGTCTTTGGTGCCCCCTATACTGCACTTACTCTTGGTTCGAATACATGATAAACATACAATCGATTTGCCGTGCTCATTTGATCATTACAGTAGAAGAAACATTACAATTTTGAGAAAGAACTGAACGAGGGAAGACTTCCCCCGCTACCACGTCACTAAATAGAGGAATTTTCTGTCGCTATATTAGAAAATCTTGTAGCGTTAATGTGACTGCCCTCCGATATTCATCAAGAAAAATCCACATTACATGGCATCCTTTATTTATATGCTTCAGCATAACAGTATTACACCAAGAAGCTTAAATGAGAACATATTGGTGAAAGTAAAACATGCATGAGAAATGCTTCAGGCTTTTCTGGAGTTTAATTAGATCTTGACAGAGCACTCGGGGGGGAAACCATTCGGGAATCGGCTTTTGTCGGTGCAGTAGTTGTAGATCATGAACTTTTTCTGATAAGCTTGGAGAGTTTGCCTTGTCTTGGTATCAAGCTGTGGTGTGCCTTTGGATGGTGGCTTCTTGCAGGCAGTATTAGACGAAGGGCATGGACCCGTCTGGAGGTTGGTAAAGGAAGAGATGAACGGTGCATTGGCCCAATTGATTTTCACGCGACCCCCCTGGGTCGCCCAGCTATCACCGTCCCATATGCTGGCATACAACCTCATCTGTTGACTCGACGGGTATGGAATTCTCTTGGTTGAAAGGTTCGGAAAGGCTCTGATGGGCGTTCCATCCACATAAATTCTGAGGTGGAAAAGAAAAAAGGTTTGACGCATCTAATTCAAACTTTTCTCTATATGAAGAAAGAAAGGTAGTAATCATAGGGGTATTCGTATAATACCTATTCTTAAATCTAAACTATTGAATGAGATTAGATTCAAAAGAGAACTATTATAAAGTACTTGAGAATAAATATTTCTAATTGGATGATGTCTCATTCAACAGTTCAGATGACACAAATGGGAGAGTTTTCTCATGATTGTATAAATGATTATGTAGAGAGAGAGAGTACATGATGAACTGTGAGCCCCAAACGACGCTGTAGGTGTGGTAGGCAGCTCTTGGATCGAACGGTAGGTAGAACTGCACCTCCTTGTCTCCCACGCCTTTGGCATAAACGTTGGTATGCAGGACTAATGGCTGGCCAGAGACATTGCCCAGGAACTCAAGGTCAATCTCGTCGTGAGCCGAACCTGTTGATGACAACTATTCGTGAACAAAGAAAGCTAGTTAGATGACAGCAGGTCCGGGGTTCAATTGCGCGTGCTGTTCTTCTAGGGCATATCTTCGATCACATGGTGTCCACCCACGAAATACAGAGTGATTTCCAAGTATGGAGATGAGCATTTCAGGCACACACACACACACACACACACACACACACATATATATATATATATATATATATATATATAGAGAGAGAGAGAGAGAGAGAGAGAGATCAAATGCTTACATAGAAAGCAGTGATAACTCCCGCAGAGTCGCCTGGGGGCAGTTTTATTTGGCAGTCAATCCGAGCGAACAAGAACTGTTGTTTCGATTGGAAACCGGAGGCTGCGAACAACGTATGCAAAGCAACAATTAGCCTCCGGACCAATTTATCAAATAGGCAAAGTATCAGAAATTAGCATCAGCCCGTTGTTAGAGAGTGAGCACGTTGCCTGCATGCTTATTTCCGATTCATGTTCTTCATGACATGTTATATATGATAAAAAAGAGTTATCTCATCATTATTCATAAGGCAACTCTCACGAATTTTGTCTTCTGGTGAAATACTCGAACGATTTTTTCTTGATTTATAACTATACAAATTGCCATTCGAGGGTTTAAAAAAAAACAGAGTAGCAAATCTCTGACGGCTATAGCCCACGGTCAAAGATGAAGCGATTATGGTGAGAGTCAGGATGCACAAGAATAGCACCAACCACCATCGGGAAAAAAAAATTAAGATGCAGAAAATAATACGGTTTCTTATTTGGCATCATCTCTGTGCGTGTGTGAAGTTACATAACCTACTAAACTGCTTAAATTTACAAGGCACGTCTGGCAGGATCTAGCTTGTCGAACACAAAAACAAAAATGCAAACTTTTCTATTTCCAGCACAATTTGCATGTAAACTTAAATATTGACTACTTATTTTATTATTGTCTCAAATGACCACTTATTAAAAACTAATCCTCGATCTGTTGGTGCTTCATATTGCACAAGTTTTTCATGATATTTCATTACAAGCTTGCACGGCTGCTATATTATAATCGAACCAAATTTGACAGACGTAGTTGAGCAGCATCATGTATGGGAAAGAATGACAGAACTAACTATTGAGCCCTTGCTCTCCAGGCTAGGGTGACGGCTCAGAAGAACCTTTCTGTTGAAGGTGATGAGTTCGATATCTAGAGGGTGCAAGTCTGGCAGGGTGCCTAGACTCATCGTAGAAAAAAGAAATTCATCGTCGAGAACAGATATATTTTCTAGACATATGCATGATTATTCACAAGAAAGCACAAAGTCACAATCAACATTAGTTTAACAAATAATTACCTGATTTTTGATCCAATACAAGATCAATGATAGTGCCATTATTCCTTATAACCGGTGAACCACCATTGACATCAACCAAATCCACGATCCGGGCAGCGGTTGCATACATAGCTAACAAGGTTATCAAAAGAAATCTGAGGGAGTGACAGGGATCGGCCATTGTTGGTAGACTAGCTGATGCAGTCAGCCAACTGAATGCAGTTTCAAAACGCAGAAAAGGCTGAGGGTGCACAGCCTTTGATGAACGGGTTAGTGCATTTATAGGACTAGAGTTTCTTGGCTTTAATTCGTCAAATGGTAAGTGGTGGAGGAGCAATTCAATGATGAGCTGGGAAAGTTCTGGCTTTCCTTACGTCAAAGGAGTGACTTTCATGTCCCAAACGTTAAGTAATATAATTTCTATCATCCCAATTGAGGTCGAAGGGGAGTGGTGATCTAGAAGATCTCTTCCCTGAACCAGAAACCGTACCAGACCTCCTATTGAAGTTTGCGAAATTCCTATGCGAACATCATTCATGAAAAATAGAATCTACCATTGATGGTTCTCTAGAAAGCATGGAAAGAGCTTGAATAGAGATTATTCAACCTCAAACCCATTACGCTGGACACCTCGGTGTCAAGATTAACGTGCTGGTGTGTGGGTATTTCTGGCTCCGTATGGCCCACAACATAGTGGGCTGGTGTGTGGGTATTACTGGTTCCGTTCAGCAAGACCGCCGGTTTGCAGCAGCCTTGGAACTTCATGTCCGACCCTGATTCTCCATCTCCAAGTATATCGTTTTCATCCTGACCACTCTAGGGGCCCAAAGCCATGCATACACTCTTCCAGAGTCGAACCTGCACAATATATATATATATATATATATATATATATATATATATATATATATATATATATATATATATATATATATATATATATATATAATCATAATATTTCTTGTCTTTTACCATATTTTATCGTTTACTTTGTAGGGTGATGAGTGTAATTTATAAAGTTATAAAAATATTTAAAAACATGAAGTACAACTTCTTGAAAAAGTTAAAGTTGAGTATAAATAAGCAATGGAGAAAGGGTAAAATCTATATATATATATATATATATATATATATATATATATATATATATATATATATATATATATATAATCATGATATTTCTTGTCTTGTACCATATTTTATCCTTTACTTTGTAGGGTGATGAGTGTAATTTATAAAGTTATAAAATATTTAAAAAACATGAAGTACAACTTATTGAAAAAGTTAAAGTTGAGTATAAATAAGCAATGGAGAAAAAGGGTAAAATCTATAATATATATAATCATGATATTTCTTGTCTTGTACCATATTTTATCCTTTACTTTGTAGGGTGACGAGTGTAATTTATAAAGTTATAAAATATTTAAAAAACATGAAGTACAACTTCTTGAAAAAGTTAAAGTTGAGTATAAATAAGCAATGGAGAAAGGGTAAAATCTATACTATATATATATATTGTCTGTGGAGCATGTCAACATGTTTAGGAATCTATAGCGCATGAAACTACGAAAGAGAACACGATGACATATATAGTTTTTTCTGATCTAGCTCCATTTAGTAGGAGAGAAGGCATAGTTTTTAGTTAATGTTTGACTAAATTTATTTAAAAGAGTTCTTTTTTAATCATTGACGAGAAAGAAGCAACTTTGTACGGTGGGGTATCTCACCTGGGAGGTAAAATTTAGTTCCACCGTTGAAGGCGTAAAATCCGGAGGGTAGTATCTACAGGACCCATACGTGTAAGTCCAGCCCCACATATGTGATCTGGTGAGAAACTTAGTTCCACCGTTGAAGATGTACAATGGGGACCCGGTTGAATTTATGGGATATACTACATGGTCCCCTCCATCTTAAACGTTCCCCGAATCAGTGCCCACAGGCAGAAGATTTTCTAGATCTATATATGTGGGTTCTAGTTCCGGTTCCGTCCTGCTCTATGGTGGTTCTAGTTCGGTTCAACCTTCTGGGTTGGGTCCAACTAAAGTTCACCATCCCAGGAAGTTCATGTCAGAGCTCTGTCTAAGCACTAGAGAGAGAGAGAGTTTAATTTCGACGTGAAGACGTGGTGGAAGGCATTCATAAACATGGTAGGGACTTTGACATCTAAATGGGTTTGGATCATGAGGTCAGGAGTTTATACCTAGACATTCTGCATCAAGAAAAGGTGAGCTCAACTCGAGCATTCTTCTGTTTGAATAGGAGGTTTAGTTGGTACAAATCCAATATACATCTTAATCTCAATTTCGGTCTCCCTGCTCTGTTTTGTATGCGGTTAGGTAGACCCGTAACAGATATGCACTGCACTCCCTGGTTATCGAACTCGAGACCTCTAATTTAAAGGTTATTTTGAGTCAACTCCGAGCCAGTAGAACAGTACCCTTGTGCATCTCTCTGGGGTCTCTATACTAGGGGTGTTCACGGTTCGGTTCAGTTCGGTTCTAGTATCAAGCTCGAACCAAACTGCTACTAGCGGTTTCTGATATTTTTAGAACCGAATTAAACCATGGCATGATCAGAACCTAACTAAGGGTTTCGATTTGATTTGATTCTAAATCATGGTTCTTATTGTAATGCAAAAGAGCAACCAATTTTTTTTAATTTAGTATCGTGTGACCAATAACCAATCAATAGATATTAAATTCATAAGAACAAATATTACCCTTGATCTTAGCCAAAAGATTATGAAAAATATGTTTTATTCGGTGCCCTGCAATGGTCTTTATAGTGCTCAAAAAATATGTTTTATTCGGTGCCCTGCAATGCCTTTATAGTGCTCAACCCATCCTTCATCTCATGATCGATATGGGACTAAACTCAGCCGTTTTATACTTCATCTCATGAACGGCCAATAAGTTTTTTTTTTTGTTAGAACGGAACATACCTTTCGGTGTCCAGCGGATCTGTGAACACTTACTGCACTTGCTCTTGGTTTGAAGACATAATAGAAACACAGTCAATCTGCAGTGCTCTTTTAACCACTACGGTAGAAGGAAAACTACAATTTGCAACAGACCTGAACGAAGGAAGACTTCCCTCGCCAGCACGTCACTAAATAGAGGAATTTTCCGTCGCGATATTAAAAGATCTTGCAGTGTTAAAATGCGATTTAACCTCTGATAATCAACAAGAGAAATCAACGTCACATGGCATCCTTCATTAACTGTATGCTTCACCAAGAAGCATACATGAACACACATTATTGAATAAAATAAACACATGAGAAATACTTCAGGCTCTTATTTCTTTTTCCTTTTTATTTTTTCAAGTTTTTGCGAGAGAACAAAATTGAAAAAGAAATCCAGATGATGGCAGCAGATGCCAATGGTGGACTTTAATTAGATATTGACAGAGCACTCGGGGGGGAAACCATTCGGGAATCGGCTTTTGTCTGTGCAGTAGTTGTAGATCATGAACTTTTTCTGATAAGCTTGGAGGGTTTGCCTTGTCTTGGTATCAAGCTGTGGTGTGCCTTTGGATGGTGGCTTCTTGCAGGCAGTATTAGACGAAGGGCATGGACCCGTCTGGAGGTTGGTAAAGGAAGAGACGAACGGTGCATTGGCCCAATTGATTTTCACGCGACCCCCCTGGGTCGCCCAGCTATCACCGTCCCATATGCTGGCATACAACCTCATCTGTTGACTCGTCGGGTATGGAATTCTCTTGGTTGAAAGGTTTGGAAAGGCTCTGATGGGTGTTCCATCCACATAAATTCTGAGGTAGAAAAGAAAAAAGGTTTAATTTAAGCATCTAATTCAAACATTATATGAAGAAAAAGAAAGCTAGTAATCATAGTGGTATTCGTATAATACCTATTCTTAAATCTAAACTATTGAATGAGATTCGATTCAAAAGAGAACTTATAAAGTATTTGCGAATAAATATATCTAAATACGAGGTATTGGATGAATTTATACATATAGGTATGTATGTGCACAGAGATAGAGAGAGAGAGAGAGAGAGAGAGAGAGAGAGAGAGAGAGAGAGAGAGAGAGAGAGAGAGAGAGAGAGAGAATACATGATGAACTGTGAGCCCCAAATGATGCTGTAGGTGTGGTAGGCAGCTCTTGGATCGAACGGTAGGTAGAACTGTACCTCCTTGTCTCCCACGCCTTCGGCATAAACGTTGGTATGCAGGACTAATGGTTGGCCAGAGACATTGCCCAGGAACTCAAGGTCAATCTCGTCGTGAGCCGAACCTGTTGATGACAACTATTCGTGAACAAAGAAAAATAGTTAGATGACAACTATTCGTGAACAAGTGAAACTTACATGAGCAAGACTTCTCATTTGTCAGAAGTTGAAATATTTCCAGCTCTGTCACGCTTGGTGACGACTGATCAAGTGCCTCCTTGGTAAGGAATGGTCAATATATCTTACCGCAGCTTACTTATTAAAAGACAAACTAACAATAT
Organism: Brasenia schreberi; assembly: GCA_036023115.1. Lineage (NCBI taxonomy): Eukaryota > Viridiplantae > Streptophyta > Magnoliopsida > Nymphaeales > Cabombaceae > Brasenia > Brasenia schreberi. The sequence goes on from JAYKKT010000077.1 coordinate 11,436,872, forward strand.
CCAAAACAAAAAGTTTTCCATATTCATGTTCTATATGTTGACGTATCGTGCCATTTTACAGCAGGTCTGGGGTTCAATTGCCACTGCTGTTTTTCTAGGGCAATTAGTATGGGTGTGCCTGGCCACAACTTCTTACCGATAAAGGAGAAAAAAACTTGCGTCAAGAAAAATCAAAGCATATGGTATGTCAACAGCGAATACTACATAGCTCGATCTCCTGGTGCCCTCCCCATGAAATACCAAGCGGTAGCTATGTCAGGAGATGAGCATTTCAGGACCAAATAATATACATATATATATATATATATAGAGAGAGAGAGAGAGAGAGAGAGAGAGGTCAAATGCTTACATAGAAAGCAGTGATAACTCCCGCAGAGTCGCCAGGGGGCAGTTTTATTTGGCAGTCAATCCGAGCGAACAAGAACTGTTGTTTTGATTGGAAACCGGAGGCTGCCAACAATGCAAAGAAGCAATTACGCTCAGGTTCAATTTATCAAAAAGGCTGAAGTATAAGAAATTAGCATCAGCCTGTTATTGGAGAGTCGGCATGTTGCCTGTATGCTTGGTTCGTATTCATGTTCTTCATGACATTTTATGTACGTGAAAAAAGAGTTAGTTCTTTATAATCAAAAGGCAACTCTGATGATCTCTTTTCTTTTGGTTAAATACTCTGACGATTTTTCCTTGATTTGTAACTATACAAACTGCCATTTGAAGGTTTCAAACAATTCAGAGTTCAAAATCTCTGAGGGTTATGGATTATTCTAAGAGTCAGCATACACAAGAACAGCATCAACCACCATCTGCACCACAATTAAGATGCAGAGAAACAATACGGATTTAGATGGATCACCTCTCTCTCTCTCTCTCTCCCAAACTGCCTTAATGCACAAGGAGACATGACGCTCTTGGGATTCATTCCATACCGGGGCACATCTGGTAGGATCTGCATCTCCCAGCATATCGATCTCAGAAAAAAAATGCAACCTTACTTTTTCCAGCTCAATTTGCATATAAAATTAAATATTGACTACCTATTTTCCTTTTGTCTCGATGATTATTTAATCAGGAACTAATCCTAGATTCATTAGTGCTTCATATTGCACAAGGTTTTCATGATATTTCATTACAATCGTGCACGGTTACTCCTCTATAATTGAACCAGATTTGACAGACGTACTTGAGCAGCATCATGTATTGGAAAGAATGGCAAAACTAACTGTTGAGCCCCTGCTCTCCTGGCTATGTGGAGGGCCAAAAAGAACTTTTCTGCTGAGGATGATGAGTTAGATACCTACAGTGCAAGTCTGGATTGATAGATTTTCTATTCATATGCATGGTTATTCACAAGAGTATTGGAAAGAATGGCAAAACTAACTGTTGAGCCTCTGCTCTCCTGGCTATGTGGAGGGCCAAAAAGAACTTTTCTGCCGAGGATGATGAGTTAGATACCTAGAGTGCAAGTCTGGATTGATAGATTTTCTATTCATATGCATGGTTATTCACAAGACATTAATAAAAAAGCACAGAATTAGAATCAACATTAGTTTAACAAAAAATTACCTGATTTTTGGTCCAATACAAGATCAATGATAGTGCCATTATTCCTTATAACCGGTGAACCACCATTGACGTCAACCAAATCTGCGATCGGGGTAGCGGTCGCATACATGGCTAACAACATTATCAAGAGAAATCTGAGGGAGGAACAGGGATCGGCCATTGTTGATGGACTAGCTGATGCAGTAAGCCAACTGAACGCAGTTTCAAATCACAGAAAGGCTGAGCGTTCACAGCCTTTGATGAACTGGGTTAGTACTTTTATAGGGTTAAGTTTCTTGGCTTTTGTCAAATTGTAAGTGGTGAAAGAGCAGTTTAATGATGAGCTGGGTAAGTTCGGGCTTTTCTTAGGTCAGAGGAGTGACTTTCATGTCCCAAACCTTAATTTTTGGCCCAAAAATTATTAATTTTTTTTTTTAATCATTGAACAGAAAAAACAAAACAAAAGACAACTTTTATTGTGGAGTACTACCTCACCTGGGATGAGAGGCAACATTTAGTTCCGACCTTGATGGTGTAGAACCCGGAGGCTAGTATCTACAGGACCCAGACATGTAAGTCCAGCCCCACAGAACTTGGTTATAGTTCGGATCTATGTTTGTAGGTTCGGGTCTAGGTTCCATTTTGATCTGCTTTGTATCTAAGAGATCTTGTCATAAGAACAGTGTTTGGATTTATCAAGGAAAAGGTAAGAATCATAGTTAATAATACTCTTTGAAGTTGCTTCAAATAAGATCTCGATTTTTTAATTGGATTTTGAATCAAGAGCTGAGTGTGATATAAATTTTTGTAAACCATACTGGCTCTATATATTAGTTAGATATAGTGGAGGTCAGACTCGGGAAAATCTTGTTGATCTAGTTTTTTTTCTTTGAATGAGTTGCCCAAGCTTACACACACAGAGGAACGCCCTGGGAATCGAACTCACCACGTTCCTCGTGTGAGCCGGGCTGCCCTGCCGGTTGAGCTAGCCCTCCAACTCTCCAGGTATTGCTAACCATACGTGGCAGCACTATTGTGACGTGGGAACCATTCATTCATAAACGACGTCAATAGGGGACCTTTCTTTTCTCTTCTAAAGATCGCGCGGGGACTTGTATTTGTAATTCTGATAATTCGGCTGATCGTTGTGAGTTTGGGGCGGATAGTCACAAAATTTAGGCATTTGCTTAAGTATGTTACTTTTTTTTACAAGAGGGACAAAATACTAGGTGTAATATATGTTCTTATTAGTTTAATATATGATACGTTGTCAATTGGATCACATGATATTAAATTAATTTTTTATAAGGAGTGTGCTATTTAAGATACCTTGTTGTCGGGTCCTTGAGAGTCGCTCTTGACTCACCCTTAAAAAAAGAAAATAAAATTATGCTCATATAAGGGATTGCTCTTGCATGACCGGTCTCAAGACCGGATAAAAGAGGAGAATTGCATTATGATTCTAACGGCCAACGTAAAACTTTGTTGGACTTATCTATGAAAGATTCTATAAATTATTATAAGGTGTCGTGAAAACAAAGAATTCATGTAGCCAACCCAATTTAGCATGAGAAGAGACTTAATTGTTGTTGAGGCTTATGTCCCTTTTTATTAGAATCAAACTCCCCACCAACAACAGCGGCACTAAAGCATCCTGCTTGCCATTGAGCTAATGCTATGGGCGCATGTATGTTACTCTTTTTGGTTATTTGCATTCTGATATACTTTGTTGTACGTACATTTTATTCTTTTAGAGATTTGACCTTAAAAGCTCTTGCTTTGGGATGCACCCTAATTTTCTCAGGGATTTTGTCCTAATTTTCAGGAATTTCCGGGTAATTTGGCTAAAACTACACAAATCATTAACATGTTTTTGTTTGTTTCTTTAATGGTTACCCCAAATGTTGAGAATTTCGAAGATTTTTTTCATTTGTTTTATGGATCATGAGACAGTTCCAACCACGATGCAAAAGCAGAACTGACTTCCTCAGGTGTTAGTGTTCAGCTTGTAAAAAGACAGACGCGCTTACGTGTGTACGAAAATTAAAACTAGTGCCAGCTCCAATCCAGGTGTTTCAAACCATCATATTTGACTTTCTAAGGTCAACTGGTTGTGTACTGGAAACATATATATATATATATATATATATATATATATATATATATATATATATATATATATATATATATGGAAACTGTTCCTACTTATTTTGACACGTTCGTTCATTATTTTTAGGTGTCAAGAATATAATTAAAAAATATATATATATTTTTAAAGTATGAAATATATTATTATTATATTTGTACCACAGTGGTGTGAGCAAAGTCAAAGGTAGACTGGATCTAATCACTGTCTCTATATAATATATATAAACTAGATATTTTCTTGACATAAGTATAATTTAAAAATGTAAGTCTTTAAAAATATTAGAAGACAATATCATTACACATATGCTCTCAAAAGCAATGATCATGCATAAATGAATAGTGCAATTGTTGAGCAAGATCCAATCACTGTATACACTATGCCTTTTCTCATACTAATTAAGGTCAATTATATGGATTCAACACACACACACACACACATATATATACATATATACATATATATACATATATACATATATATATACACATATATATATATATATATATATATATATATATATATATATATATATATATATATATATATACACATATATATGTATATATATGCCTTTTCTCTATACCTTAGATTTCGCCAAGTCAAATACCCTTTGGCAATTCACTAGGGACAAAGCGAGATTGGATTATGAGACCCAATTAAAGTTCTGCCGCTGCTTTCGAGTATAATGTATTTTCCATTCGTTATTAAATCAAGTTGGCGGGTTCTCACATCATGGACGGATGTGCGTAAAGAAGTTAGTCCCGCTATATTGCCGCCCGAATGTAGTGAAAAATTTTCAGAGAGGGTCTCCGCATTTTGATTATTGATGGATGCAGGGGTAAGGAAGCTAGTCCTAGATAATAAGATTTGTATTGGTTCTTGGAATATCGGAACATTATTGGGTAAGCTAATAGAGGTAGTAGATACTATGATTCGGAGAAAGATTCATATTCTATGTTTATAAGAGACAAAATGGGTTGGAGAAAAAGCAAAGGAGATAGAGGATATAGGTTTTAAATTATGGTACTCAGGTAAAGAAAAGGCTCGAAATGGAGTTGGTATTATCATAAATAAAGATTTAAAGGAGAGTGTAGTAAACATACAACGATATGGTGACTGAATCATGACGTTGAAATTAGTGTTAGGAGCAGAGGTTTTGAATATAGTTTGTGCTTACGTACCCCAAGTAGGACTAGAAGATAGTATAAAGACAGTTTTTTGGGAAGAGTTAGATAAGGTATTTCAAAAGAATCCACAAAGGGAGATGATTTGTTTAGGAGGAGATTTAAATGGACATGTCGGTAAAGAGGCATTAGGATATCAAGAGATTCATGAAAACTTTGGTTTTGGGGATATAAACGAGGAAGGTAGGGAGATTTTAAATTTTGCTATGTCATTTGATCTCTTTATAGTAAATACAATCTTCAAAAAATGAGATGACCATTTAATTACTTATAAGAGTGGCTTATGACAAATACAAATTGATTACTTTATTTATAGAAAAAAAAGATAGAGCGTGTTGTAAAGATTGTAAGGTAATTCCAGGAAAAAGCTTAACCACCCAACATCTACTTTTAGTTATGGATTTATAAATAAAAAAATGGACAAAGAAGAAAAGAGTGCATCGAACTATTCGGACTAAAGGGTGGAACCTCAAAAGCGAGAAAGAAGATATATTTAAACAAAAAGCCCTTCAAGGAGATGTTTGGAATTATGTTGGCAAACCCTTTGATATGTGGAACAATATGGCTATACATATTAGGAAAGTGACGAAAGATGTGTTAGGGGTATCTAAGGGAGGTGTATCAGCACAAAAAGAAGCTTGATAGTGGAATGAAGTAGTACAAAATAAAATCAAGGCAAAGAGAGCATGTTACAAATTACATTATGCTAAGAAAACTAGTGAAACTTTAGAAGCTTATAAGAAAGCAAAGAAGGAAGCGAAAAAGGCTATTAGTGAAGCAAAAGCTAAGATTTGGGATAACTTATATAAAAAACTCAACTCAAAAGGTTATTGTTGTTGTATTAAATCAAGTTGGCCCATATTGAGCATGACATCTATATACGGAGGTTGACTGCTATAAAGATTTTTAGCATGGCATAAAATCAAACTCTACCAAACAAAGAATCTATATGGTCGATCCAGTCTGGTATAAGAAAAAGCTCAATTATTGTTGTAGTTGAATCATTTAGAGTGTGACTTGATTGTTTATCTTAGTTGAATCAATAATTGTCTAGAAATTTCAAAAAATCCGGACTGCTTGTATTGATTTGTTGGACTTTTGAGGCTCTTGGTGAGGCTTTTACCTCACCTGGCCACAAATAGGTATGCTACTGCCATTGATCATAATATATTTTGTGGATTATCTTTTGTACATCTTTTTTACTATTCACACTTTTTTTAAAAAATACTTAAGTTATCTCTCGTCACTTTCTCTCTTCTCACACCCAATTCCTAACTTAAACCTTCTTCCAATTGGTTCTCTTTTCTCTCTTTCTCTTCTTCTTCTTCATGTTTTTTTGATCGAATTTGAAGTTTTGAGATAGTAGATGGTTTAATGTCATGCATTGGATTGAACTTCGAGTCATGAGTTGCAGGAGAAATGGTGTGGGATGATTGACGGTACAGTGAGAACTCATGTAGAGAAAGTTTCACATGGTCAAAGGTATCAACGTAATTTTTGGATTTAATAAGAGTAAAAAGAGTGCGCCCATATCATATTTTGGCTGACTGCATCAAATTTTGATTGGTCGGTAAAAAAATGTGTGTAAATAGTAAAAAGAGTTCGTGCATATCAAATTTTGTTCGATATATTTCCCCTTCTTTATTAAATCAAGTAGGCCCATATTGAGCATGACATAAATAATATGGAGATTGGTCGCTATAAGGTTTTGCTTTCTTAATCCTATCACGGCTCAATTTCACAATTGAGCCACGGCTCTCCTTACCGATGTATGGGGCCTGAAAGAAGATGCTCTTAACTGAAAAGCTTAAAAAAAGAAAAAAAATCGTATAATCCTAATATTTTTTGTTGAAAATCTGATGTTTTCTTGGTAATGCTTTATTACCGTGGATAAACTTGGCTGGGAGCTCTGACGCCATTGCTGATGGTGGGGAGTTTGACTCAGAGTTGCGTGTGCTAGCCTTCGTCCTCGTCTCGTAAAAAAGAAGAATATGCTGATTCGAACGTTATCCATAAACTTTATTTGGAAATCTCACATTCACCATGTGAAAAGACAGACATACGCGCGTTCATGTGTGTGCGTGAATTAAAAGTAACTTGTGCCATCTCTAAGTCAGTTGCTTCCAAATCATTAGATCTGTTTTTATCCGGTCAATTGGTGTTATATACATATAAAGAGAGAGATAAATTACTAGCACAATCAATCTAAACAAATCTCAATCATTCATATTGAAATTTAAATCTAAAAAATAAAAATTACATGTAGACTTTGTTTAGGTACACTTTAGTTACATCATTATTTTTGTTTTTTGAATTTCAAACTTCAACCTTCTATCATCAAAAATGAATTATTGATATTTATTTAGGTTTGTTAGCACCTAAACAAGTTAGTATATACCAATTTTCTATATATGTATATATAATTGGTACATGGTAGTATATTTAGTTGCTAAAAAATTGAAACAAAGCTTAATCATTGAAAATTTTATTTAAAAGTAAAAAGTACATGTGTAATTATTATTAGTATACTTTATTCACATTCTAATTTTTTATTAATGATGGACATTTCAATTAAAAGTATCAACCACTGAATATTTTTTGTGTCATCACTTCAATGATTCATTCCAAAGATTTAAAAATGAAAACGTTAATATAAGATTAACCCCAAAATACATTATGTATTACCTCAGAAATTACTTGTGATGTAAAATCAACAGTTAGAAAGGATTCGGATCTCATCATCTCTCTCTTTATATATATATATCGCAGAACATGCCCAACGACGGACGGAAGCCGGTAAAGGATGACCCGGATATATATATGACAAATGACATACGTGATATGACAGTGAATCAAAAGCATTAAATAAGAAAAATCTGACAGTTCAGCAACCCAACACCACATGCTTTTGAAAGATTTTTTTTTTGTAATGGTACTTTTAGTTGCCCGTCTTCACAAATTCAGAACGGCACCATTATCTACTTCTTCATATACCATACAAGAGCTCTTTGTCCCGTCATCCATTACGTAAGATTATGTGGCCTTAATTGCAACCTTCGTAGCTGGCCCTGCTTCAATTATATAGCCCAATTCGGTTAGCTTCATTTTCATTACCAGTCTTGTTGCCAAAGAACAGAAATTGCAGCCATGGTGGCGAGCCGGACCGGACGCAAACATGTTATGTTGGTAGCCTTCGGTGCACAAGGTCACCTCAATCCTCTTCTTCAATTCGCCGTCCGCCTCGCGGCGAAAGGGGTCGATGCAACCCTGGTCTCAACCCACAATGCCTGGAAAAGGATGCAGCGTGCTCAGACCAAGGATCGTTCTTCTTCCTTTGCAGCCACAGCTGATCATGGCCAAGTTAACATCGAATCGTTCTGGGACGGAGTGGACCACGAGGATGAGAGGATTGTGGATGTCAACTTGTATTGGGAACGGCTGGGCACGGTCGGGCTGGTGAGCTTGACTGAGCTCATATTGAGGCTAGCTGATGAAGGCCGGCCAGTGTCGTGCCTGATCAATAGTCCATTCATGCCATGGGTCATCGACGTCGGCACTCAGCTCGGCATTCCTTGTGGTACCCTGTGCATCCAGCCTTGCGCACTGTATGCTCTGTACTATCATCACTACCTTGATCCGATCCGGTTCTCTAAAGCCGGTTCAGTCCATGAAATCCCGGGTCTACCACCTCTTAGGTTTGAAGATCTCCCCTCCTTGGTTCTTCCTGACAACCCCTACAAAGGCGTCACAAAATGCTTATTAGAGCAATTTGAGAAGATGAAAAGTGTCAAATGGGTCTTTGGGAACTCGGTCAAGGAACTCGAGTTCGAGGCAATCGAGTCCATGGCCGATATTCATCCCATAAAACCGGTTGGTCCGCTAGTTCCATTCACTCTTTTGGACCAATCCGATACGTTTCATGTTCACGCCGATATGTGGGCAGCCTCCGAGGATTGCTTAGAGTGGCTCGATATGCAGCCAGATGACTCGGTCATCTATGTCTCGGCTGGTAGTATTGCAGCTTTTAATACTGAGCAGATGGATGAGTTGGCATGGGGTCTCAAGAACAGCATGACCCGGTTCCTATGGGTAGCGAAACCAAAATTTGGTGAATCGGATATAAACCTACCTGAGGGCTTTATAGATCAAACTTTGGATCAGGGTCGAGTCGTGTCATGGTGTCCGCAAGCTGAGGTGCTGAAGCATCGGGCCGTCGGTGGGTTCCTAACCCACTGCGGATGGAACTCAACTCTGGAGGCTCTTAGTGCAGGAGTACCGGTCATAGCCTTCCCACAGTTCTCGGACCAACCAACCAATGCCAAGTTCTTGGTTGATGTATATCGGGTCGGGATTTGGCTCCATGCGGGTCCGAACGGCGTCGTGCCAAGAGAGGAAGTGCAGAGGTGCATTGAGGAGCTGATGGCAGTCGGGGAGAGAGCAGCAGAGCTTAGGCAAAATTCACTGAAATTGAAGGATGTGATGAGAAAGGGGGCGGCCGACGGTGGATCTTCGGATCAAAATATCCGAAAGTTTGTGGATGAACTCATCTCATTGGGTCAAGAACCCAAATTATCTTGAATATTCATGTTATTTTCTAGTTCCATGAGTAATATTGTGACCTGCTCAAGGAGCTACGCCTCTCTCGGTTATGGGATTGACGGAAAATGCGTCCAGGTGTTGAACCCTAAGAAGTCTAGTGTCTCATTTTGGGGTTTGATGTGTAATATTGTGTTAGCCTCAAAAATCGAAGTGAAGTGGTGAGCACTCGAGATTTGTAATATTGTGTTAGCCTCAAAAATTGGTTTTGTAACATCAAGTTGTAGCCATTCTCGGCTGTAAATCTATGGAAACATTACATACATAAGAAACATATGCATTAAATAAATAAAATAGAAAACGACTTCTCACAAGTGAAAAACAGGAAAGATGAAGTCGGACTCGTTCTCTATAAATATTACATATGAGAATAGAAGAGATGAGATAAGCGATTATATTGAGAAAGAAAATGTATCTTCACTATAACAACGTCTGCAGGAAACCGTGAAACCCTTCCATCATCTTCTTCCCTTTCTCTGTTCTTACAAATCTGTTATTCACCCATTCTTCATTTCGCTGCATCACTGACCTCGGTGGCAACAAAGCTACATGTAGAACTTCAATTCTTCATGTTTAACCTCATGATGTTGAGAAATCTCAAAATCGTAGTGATGGTAATAACTGGCGATGAGATGAGTTTATCATTATGGCATGAAAGGAGAAGAAACCAAGTAATCATAAATTGGGATTAAAAGAAGTGTGAACATAAAAGAAGAATAATTCACTTATTTGTGTTTTAGGAGAAGTTTATAAATAACAATCACTCAATCAATAGAATCAATAAACAATATCATCAGCCTTTTTACTTCATTTTTCTTATTCTTCTTAGGAATAAACGTAACTTAGTCTCATACCAATTATCAAAATTTGTTTGCATACACCGACCGGCCTAAAAAGTTTTCTAAGTTGAGTTGAAATCTGATTCGGTGAAATGTTCAGGTTGAGGCGACCTACATAATTACCTCAAACATTATTAAGATGGATTGTATAAATTTTCGGGTTCTGTCGAGGTTTCAGGTGAGGGCCACCACACCACCCTCACTGTTTGCACATGCTCACACGTGGCGAACCTAGAAACTCTTTTTAGGGTGGGGTGAATAAACCCTTGAATGGTTTTAGACTTTCAAATGAGGCGAATTATGTATTATAGGATATGGATCCCACCACCTGCTATAGACTTTTAAGTTTGGTTTTCAAAATTTGAAAGGCCCCACCTCGACTCAATGTAGATCGGTTTGCAGCATGTTCATGTGTGGTTATTTGAACACTGGTGGTTATATTCACATGAGGTCAGTAACAGACCGTTACAACGCAAAAGTTAACAAAATAATTTTAAAATCAAGAATTTACAAAATAATCAACAGTTACATATAAAGAAATTAACCTTATTCAGTTAAATAATGATTTAAGAAAAGGCGAAGTTTAGTTTCGAGAACAGACCAAACCAAAGTGTATTTCTACATGTTAAATAGTATTAATAAAAATATTATTTTTCAATATTTAGATACAAGAAATAAAAGGAGGAGTGCGATCAACTATTCACCCGTGAGAAGCCAGCAGATTCACGTGGACCTGCTCCAATAATGGCATAATCGGCGGTCTCATGCACACACACATATAGACAAAACCAATTCCAGATGAGAAGCTGCCAAATATTAGCTGTTCCATCACGAGAGAAGAGTTCATATAAAAGCACTTGAATTACCTTTTGTATTTTACTTTCTGTATATATAATTTATAATGGTAATTGATGAGTTAACAAAACATATTCAAGATGAAGTATCTTGGTTTATGTTATTTGCATATGACATTGTGTTAATGGAAGAGTCTAAGGAAAAAGTTAATAGAAAATTGGAACTATGGAGAGAAACATTAGAAAGTAAAGGCTTCCGACTTAGTAGAACAAAGATAAAATATATGGAATGTAAGTTTGATCATTTGGTTACTTCAGATGACATAGAAATTAAAATTGGCACACATTGCATCTCCCAAAAAGAAAGTTTTAAATACCTAGGGTCAATTTTTCAGAGTGATGGAAGAATTGATGGAGATGTTATGCATAGAATTAATGCTAGTTGGTTAAAATGGAGAGGAGCATAAAGTATTCTTTGTGATAAGAAGATACCATTAAAGTTAAAAGGTAAATATTATAGAGCAACAATTAGACCTGTCATGTTTTATGGTTCTGAGTATTAGACAGTTAATATAAAAGATGTCTGTGACATAAATGAAGATGTTGAGATGGATCAGTGGTCATACAAGAAAAGACTGTATACATAATGAGGTTATTAGAAATAAATTATGTTGGCACTAATAGAGAATAAAATGAGAGAATATCGTTTAAGGTGGTTTGGACGTATAGAAAGAAGGTCAAAAGAAGAACTTGTAAAAAGGTATAAAAAGTTAGATTTTGAAAGTATTAAAAGAGGTAGAGGATGACCACAAAAGTGTTGGAAAGAAACAATAAAGAATGATCTAGCTTATTGTGAGTTAACTGCTAACATGACACATGATAGGGCTCCGTGGAAACAAAGAATCCATGTAGCTAACCTCGTCTAGTATGGGAAAAGGCTTTGTTGTTGTTGTTGTAGTATATGTATATAGATAGATAGAGAGAGAGAGAGAGAGAGAGAGAGAGAGAGAGAGAGAGAGAGAGATTGAATCAGTCCACACTAACACCTACACCATGCCACTTTTGAGTGACATGAGTACGACAAAAATATATTTAATACTTATTCAAAAATTTGAAATTATACTCATATCACCCAAAAATAATAGGTGGACATCAATGAATAGGTATTATTGTAAACCGTATATATATATATATATATATATATATATATATATATATATATATATATATATATATATATATATATATATATATATATATATATATATATGTATATAATAGGAATTGCTACATGTTAGACTGTTTATGCTCATTTGGATTAGATCGGAGAGATGATTAGTTTAGATAAGAAACACAAAATTTGAAAGTTAGATTTTAAAAAACTAAAAGGTATAAAGTATGTTCATATCTAAATTATTATCTATTCAATCTAATGATTCAAATTAGCATAAATGGTCTAACGTAAATGAGAGTTTAATAAGTTCACTATCTCTCTAAAGAGGTTCTCTTCTTATAGAATCTCATCTCAAATTTTACTCTTTTCTGAATTTTCAATACATATTTCGAATTTCATTTTGGAACAAGGCATTTTACCAAGTATAAAAATATTTATTTATTTCCGGTGGACTGAAAGAGTCCAAAGTTTTCAAAACTTTACCAGCCAATACCAGACGTGAACGTCTGTCAACTTGAGGGCTTTTATAATGGCTCCAACTGAATGATTCAAAAGTATGGCCAGGCTATAGTATGCTCATAATTAAGAAAGGTTCTGCCTATTATGAAATTTAGAAAGGTGATCACTTCTTTTTATCGGGATGCAGTGAAAAGAGCACCAGAGAGCCTAGCTTAGCAGCAATGGCGAAGCCCATTCATGTGATGGTGGTTTCCTTCGGCGCACAGGGTCACCTCAACCCCACTCTTCAGTTCCTTGCGCGCCTTGCAGCAAAAGGTCTATGCGCCACCCTAGCGACGACACACAGCGCCCACCAGCGGATTCTTCGAGCTCAGACGGACCATCCCACAGCCACAACCAAGCACCACCTAGTTCAGATCGAGCCATTCTCCGACGGGATGGACTACGACAATGACCTGCCAATTGATCTTAACTTCTATATGGAACAACTGGGCACCGTCGGCCCGAAGAGCTTGACCGAGCTCATCCTGCGCCTAGCCGACGAAGGTCGCCCTGTTTCATGCCTCATCAACAACCCGATCCTACCATGGGTCCTTGACGTGGGCACCCAGCTTCACATCCCTTGTGGTGCTCTATGGATACAATCTTGTGCAATGTACGCTCTCTATTATCGTCATTGCTGTAAGTTGACTCGGTTCACTGGAATCGGTTCGGAACCGGATCTGGTAGTACCTGGTCTACCGCCTCTCAAGTTGGAAGATCTTCCATCTCTGGTGCTTCTTGACAATCCATACCCGGTCTTCTTGGATTTGGTTACAGAACAGTTTGAGAAGATGAAGAGCATCAAGTGGGTCTTCGCAAACTCAGTGAAAGAGCTCGAATTCGACGCGATCGAATCCATGGGTGAGATCCTACCCATAAAGCCTGTTGGTCCGCTTGTACCATCTTCACTTCTTGGCCCGATAGATGGGCCTGACGTCCGAGTCGATATGTGGGAAGCTGCACAGGAATGCTTAAAGTGGCTCGACAATCAGCCGGAGAAATCCGTCATCTACATCTCCCTCGGCAGCCTCGCGACTCTCCATGCTGATCAGATGGCCGAGTTGGCATGGGGTTTGAAGAACAGTGCGGCTCGGTTCCTATGGGTGGCCAAATCGAGACTGGGGGAATCGGACCCCGGTTTCCCAGTGGGCTTACTTGTGGAGGCTTCGGATCTGGGTCGGGTTGTGTCTTGGTCTCCGCAAACAGACGTGCTGAAGCACCCGGCCGTCGCTGGGTTCCTGACCCACTGTGGATGGAACTCGATGCTCGAGACGTTGTGCGCCGGGGTGCCAGTCATTGCACTCCCACTGTGGACCGACCAACCTACCAATGCCAAGTTTCTGGTTGATGTATACAGGGTCGGGGTGCGTCTTCAGGCGGGTCCAAACGGAATTGTGCCCCGAGATGAAGTGCAGAGGTGCATCGATGAGCTGCTGGGTGGCGAAAGGGCAGCAGAGATGAGGCAGAACGCAGTGAAATGGAAGGATGTGGTGAGGATGGCTGGCCTTGAAGGTGGGTCCTCGGACTGCATTATCCAAGAGTTTGTGGACGAGCTGGTCTCATTGAGTTCACAATCTGAACCACCGTGAACCTGTAGTTCTTGGTATCCCAATTTGATATGCAACCTCTTCGGAAGTTGCATGATAATTACTCTTGGCAAAATTCCACAAGTGCTCTTTTAGAGACCATCATTTATGATAACAAGGTTCTGGAACATCCGGTTACTGTTCGCTAGTGCTGCAAAACAGGCCGAACGAGCCTAGGTGGGTCCATCATTAGGTGCATGTTTGTTCATATATATATATATATATATATATATATATATATATATATGAACAAGAGAGAGAGAGAGAGAGAGAGAGAGAGAGAGAGAGAGAGAGAGAGAGAGAGAGAGAGAGAGAGAGAGAGAGAACCCAAATGAGCTGAATACGAGCATGTTCAGATCGGTTTGACTCGGGAAAGCTCGCTAAGCGACACCTTGAAGTTTTAATTTAAGTACCAATTTTAAGGTAACTGTAGGAGGGTTTTTAATAAATGAAGTAGAGTATTATGACCATTCGACAAAATCTCCTTCTTGTAAGGTACGGAGCTCGACTAAGAAAAACCTTGGACTTGCCTCGACTTTATCAAGCTCAACTTGAGCTCATTGAGCGTGATTTCTAGTCAAGGTTAATTGAGTCAACCTTGGTTGCACTGTGCTCAAAAGAGCCTAGCGAGACGAGCTCGAGTTGTTCGAACATAAATTGAACTCTAGCTCGAGCCTGAAGGATCGAAGCACGATTGAGCTTGAGCTCAAACGGAGCATTTTCTTGGCGAAACCCATTCATGTGATGGTGGTGGCCTTTGCGGCCCAGGGTCACCTCAACTCCATGCTTCAGTTCGCCGAGTGCCTGGCCAAGAGAGGGCTCTTTGTCACTCTAGCCTTGACACACAATTTCCGCAAGCGAATTCTTCGCGCCCAGTCAGATCATCCCATGGCCACAACCAGACATGGCCAAATCCAGATTGAGTCCTTCTCGGAAGGGCTCAACCATGATGGTGAGAGGCAGGTGGATGTTATTATATGGAAATGCTTGGCACCGCCTGCTCGAAGAGCTTGACTCAGCACCATGGTTCCTGGGCGTCGGCACCCAGCTCCAGGTACCTTGTGGCACTCTATGGATACAGTCTTCCGCACTCTACGCTCTATACTATCGTCACTATCATAGCCTTGTTCAGCTCTCTGAAACGGATCCGGATCAGGGTTTAACATTACTGGGTCTACCATCTCTCAAGTTGGAAGATCTTCCCAGCCTGGTGCTTCCAAGTTGCCCTTACTTGGTCTTCACCCGTTTGTTGGCGGAACAGTTTGAGAAGATGAAAAATTTGAAGTGGTTCTTCGCAAACTCGGTGAAAGAGCTCGAGTTCGATGCGATCGAATCCATGGCTGAGCTTCAACCCATTAAGCCTGTTGGCCCGCTTGTACCATCTCAACTTCTTGGTGGGTCAGATAGGTCCGATGTCAGAGTTGATATGTGGCCAGCTGGGTGAGATTGCCTAGAGTGGCTTGACCATCAACCAGACGGATCAGTCATCTATGTTTGGCTCGGCAGCTTCGCACTTCTCCAAGCTGATCAGGCCACCGAGTTGGCATGGGGTTTGAAGAACAGTATGACCCGGTTCTTATGGGTAGCCAAAGTGAATCAGGACGGATCGGGACCAGCTCTACCAAAGACCTTTCTTGAGGAGATTTCGGATCTGGGTCGGGTTGTGTCATGGTCTCCACAAATCGAAGTACTGAAATATCGAGCTGTCGCTGGGTTCTTAACCCACTGTGGATGGAACTCGATGCTCGAGACGTTGTGCGCCGGGGTGCCAGTCATTGCACTCCCACTGTGGAAGGACCAACCTACCAATGCCAAGTTCCTCGTTGATGTATACGGGGTCGGGGTGCGCCTTCAGGCGGGTCCGCACGGAATCATACCCAGAGAAGAAGTTCAGAGATGCATTGGGGAGCTAATGGGTGGTGAAAAAGCGGCGGAGATGAAGCAGAACGCTCTGAAATGGAAGGATGTGGTGACGAAAGCCGGCCTTGATGGTGGGTGCTTGGATCAGTATATCCAAGAGTTTGTGGATGAGCTGGTCTCACTGGGTCCGCAATCCAAACCAGTGTAGAACCGGTGGTTCTGGATCTCCCAAGGATGTTATCCATTCTTTTCGAATAATGAAGATGCATATCAAGCCAATTTTTGCTACTGTTCCCATAATTTAATGATCTACGGGATATATATGATAAATATGGGTATCACATACCGGAACCGTGAAACAAGCCGAACGAGCCAAGATGAGCACAGCTGAGCTGGACCTCGGCACGACTCGTCGGGCTATTGCTTGTTCATGGCTTATCTCATTTGCTCATTTCAGACCAGCTCAATTGGGCCTGGTCATATTGGTCCCATTAGGTTAACATTCTCTTTAGCTACATGCTAGAAACATACTGCAACAATCGAGCTGCGAGCTAAACAAGTCACACACAAGCTCAATTGTGTGATCTTGGTTTTCTCACAAGGCCAAAGCCAAATAAGAAGGTACTGTTTTCGGGATGGACAGGGGGACCTGTGGGGTCCACCCGTGAAGCAAAGGAGACTGCCCTATTGATGAGAGAGATATAGGGGCAGGGACAACCATCTTTGGGATGGAATGTCTTCTTCACACACACACACACACACATATATATATATATATAGAGAGAGAGAGAGAATCTTCCAAGCTCTATTATGTTTAAATCTATTTTATCATTTGATTTTTGAGATAAACTATTGAAATAGAAGAAAAACTATTTAAAAAACATATGGTGCATTCGATTAATAATTATAATTTAAATATTTATTATAATACCAACCAAATGATATAAATATTTGAATAAATTTGAATACGAATTGAATTTGAACATTTACTATATATACAAGAGAGAAAAAGAGAGAGAGGTGATCAGGTTCTTCGACCGCATATACTTGTGGACCTAGCTTTCTAATTGTTGTTGATAGATAGATCGGAGTAGGCGGGAACAAGGCATGAGGATGCCACCAACTAATAAAGACCACGCCTTGTTGATCTCAAAACTATGTATCTTCAAGGAACCAATTATTCGTAATATATAAAACACAAGAAAAGAAGAACAGAAAGGAAAATCTTTTATAATAAAATAATTTAGTATAGTTAAATGTAAGACACCACTCAATTCATCACATAATATATATATGGAGTTTCCATTTTCGTGCGTTTTAACTTTTAACTTTATTAAAGAATATCTTATAATATTCACATACACACGCTCTTCCAACACATGTGACTTTAAAACTTTTAACTTTTAACTTTATTAAACATTTATCAATTAAGCTTTTAGAATATTTAGCATGAATTAAACTGAATAAATGTTACATGAGCTTAATTGGTCCCTACACCACTTAATTCCACCATTAAGTCCAACAAATTAAGTGTGTTCGATCCGACAAGAATTACAATTCCGTGTCCTTATTGAATAAAAATAAAAACCAAGAACTTCAGGGTAAAACTCTTGATGGAATTACTCAAGGATACAGTTATCCATATCCGTATTCTTCCTCATCACAAATCCAGAAGTGAAAACTTGCGGCAAGCGGATCCACTGTATCGGTTTATCAATGGATTGAAGTCATTATCTCATTTTTCCTGAAACTTCCCTAATTTAGTTTCCCCTTTCACTCGTAGTATGGGGAAAGAACTGGACTCTAAGGATACGCCCAATGGATTGAAATTGAGTTCAGTAACCAGCTTGTATCAATTGTTTCATTTAAGAATTCATAGATTAATTAGATAGTATATGTTTATGTAAACATATATTCCATCTTCATATTTGATTTACCGACATGAGATATGCAGAGCTCATACTAAGACGATCTGCGAGTCGAATGAGTCGGGCACGAGCTTAGTGGCTAAACCTAAAAAACCGACTCATTGAAGATATGTGCACCTATGCAATTGATGTGCTTAGCATGATTTTCTAACATCTAATACACATATAAGTATTATGTATGCTCAACTAGACGAGCCTACAAGAGCCCAGCCGATTTGGGCCTTTACTGGTGCTCGAACTTGTCTCCGGCACCATACTACACTTCTTTCATCAGCTAAGATGAGCCAAGCAACATCATCACTGCTTGAACGCATTCAGCTGAATTGGAACAAAATCTTATGTTTTGGGGTTGGATCCAGACCACTTGGACCCTTTCCTAACCTTGGAAGTGCTAAAAGATTATCATGGATGCTAGAGAAACGGGACGAGGGAACAGAGCCATGGCTGTTCACGGCTCATTCTCCAAGTCAAATCCCATCTCATGTTCAGCTTGTTGGCTCGTTTTTTAGCCAAGGAAAAACAAAGTCGAGTTAAATGATCTAAACAATAATCTCTGTTCAAAGTAAAAAAAATATTTACTTTTTTGAGTACATAAATGTTGCTAAAAACAATTTCTCTGAAATTTTATTAAATATCTTTTTGTACGGTTATATTTTAAATTAAACTGAAGCATTTGATCAGTTAAACTGCATGTGTACCCTCAATGAGTTGGGTTGCCATGGTTTTCTAACATACAGAAGTCATATATGCTAAAACCTAACGAGTTTATGTAAGCCGAGCTGAGCTGAGCGGACGACGTCTGCGTTCAGTTGTGCAAATTACCAACATACTGATCATGAGCCAAATGGACCTGACCGAACCACCCTCAGCTCGGTTCGTTTACCTGCTCTACACCACCATTATCCGACCTTGATTCCTTGCTTGTTCAACCTTTTCTCGTTCTCTTTGGAAAGGTGGTGTGTCTAAGTCATTAAATTTGTCTAGTCAAACACCGAATAACTCTGCAATTAAAGACGGTCCAGAAAGGGTCAGGTTCAGGGTCATATAGTGGCTTAGTTTGGTGACGCACACACTTGATCTTTAATAAAAAAACTGGCTTGAAATTGGTGAGTAATGACAACACCCACCTATGGCTCTTTGTTCTTTTGTATGCACCAGCCTCACCTGGAGGTCATGCTTCAAGTCTTTGCTTCACCAACTCCTTCCCTCCCTACTGTCTATATAAACGAGGCCACTCAAAGGCTAAAGCACACCAATATCAACCAGCAAGATACACACTATAACCTATCAATAAATGGAGCTTTTCTTCTTACTCGTCTCTATGCTTCTCCTTTTATCTTCTGCAGACCAGACCCGAGCCGAGGTCCGACTGAGTGTCACTAACACTGCAACCAGCACTCCAGGAGGAGTGAGGTTCGAGCGTGAGATAGGCACACAGTATACCCTGCAGACGCTCTCGGCCGCGAACAGCTTCATATGGCAGATTCTCAGGCAAGGTGAGGCTGACCGGAAGCGGCTAGGCTCGGTGGAAATATTCATCAATGACATAGACGATATCGCGTCGACGTCTGGCAATCAGATCAATATAAGTGCAAGGTACATCCAACGCTTCAATGGGGACATCCGGAAGGAGATAAGAGGTGTGGTGTACCATGAAGACACCCATGTCTGGCAGTGGGAAGGGAAGGACCCCAGTAGCCCAGGGCCAGAATGGGTGTTGGAGGGCATGGCCGACTATGTGAGGCTCAAGGCAGGGCTGGTCCCATCTTACTGGAGGAAGCCTAGTGAGGGAAAAAGATGGGACGACGGCTCCGATGTGACCGCCTACTTCTTCGACTACTGCAATGGTCTGAAGGACGGGTTCATCGCCGACCTGAACAGGAAAGTCAAGGCTGGCTACAGCGATGGCTTCTTCCAAGAGACCTTAGGGAAGACCCTGGATCAGTTGTGGGCTGACTACAGGGCTACACTTAAGGCTTGATGTAATGAAGGAGATATTACTATACGAATATATGAATAAATAAGCAAATAAAAGCTATATATGGTCATTATATATGCTGGTGTTCCTACATATGGTTGTGTTCTAACTTCATATTTCAATTCTTGGTTCTTGTTAACAATATCTAGATGAAAATGTGCACATCACTAACCTGCCATACGTGTAAGGATGTCAATGGATTGGAGTACTCTGAGTGACACGGAGGGCCCATGTGTATGTCTATGTATATGTATGTGTATATATGTATATGTATATATATTACTCAAAATAAATACCCTGATCATTTGGTTTGGCAAAAGTCCATGTGTGTGTGTGTATATATATATATATATGTTTATGTATGTGTATATGTATATGTATATGTATGTGTATATGTATATATATATTACTCAAAATAAATACCTTGATCATTTGGTTTGGCAAAAGTCCCTGGAGAAAAACCAGCCCCAATGCGTCCATTCTGTATTTGGTAGACAATCAAAGCAAAGGTATGAATCTGATGCACCCAGTGTTAGCTCCACGGTAGGGCTCTCAACTCCCATGCTGCAGTTGTGAGTTCGATTCCCAGGAGGGTGCATGACTGTGTCGGTGTGTTACGCTTCGGCCTCCTTTTGTAACCAGAAAGAAAAAGGTACAAAAGTGAAGACAAATACGTTTCGTTATCGCTAACCAGACAACAAAACTTGGTAGGAATGTGAGACGCAATTTTCTTTAGGCGTGGATTGAATTACTGAGAAAACTGTGCTTTTGTAAATTTGTGTTAAGTTTAGTATTGGATCTTGTCATATAAATTTGGTCCGATCTACATTATATCCACAAGTCACTCTAAACTTTGTGATGGAGGGATGCTAGTGGAATCCAAGTAAGTCTGGCCCACAAGGGGCACAGCGTGGTGGTAGGGTGTTGAGCCCTCGGACGGTAGGTCAAGAGTCAATCTTCGATAGGCTCTTCCTAGTTGTAGTTGGTAGGGGCCGAAGTGCCTCACCCAGCTTGTCTTAACAAAAACAAGTCTTGATGCTTCAGTTTTGGATCGAAATGATGTTAGTAATTACACGCACACAAATATAGCATGTCGACACATTTAATCTCAAAAGAAACTTCAAAAGCAATCATATTAAAAATTATTTTGTTATAACAGCAGGCCGAAGTCTCTCTTTCACACACACACTCATGCAGACACATTTAATCTCAAAAGAAACTTCTAAATCAATCATCTTGCCAATTAACTACTTTTTCTTGTGGTGGTACGAATTAACTATTTTTAAACGCATTTTATCATAAAAATCACGCACACACACACACACACACGCATATATCATGTACACTTAATAAGACGTATAGTCATGCTATCGAAACAGACTAACCTATAATGGCTACAGCAAGCATCACCTGCTTCGCCATTTCTAGATTTGATCACATAAATATTTCGGGGAGACGGTTTCAGGAGACCATGTGCATGGCATCACTCATGGCCTTCCAATACAAATATATCAGTGTGAGTCTGTGATCGGACCACTTATTGCAGAATTTGTGAAAGGTCATACTTGCAAGTACTTGATGTCATGTTGATAAACTTGGAAAGAATCAAAATTTCTATATGACCTCATGTTCGGCTTTCAACAGTGTTTGGAAAGACGCCGTTTGTATGCTGTGAAGTATTTAGTCGTCCGGAGCTTCCCGATATAAATAGACATCTCAATGCCTCTGCGCACGATTGAACTCTCATAACCTTAAGCCAGAGAGCTCAAGTCTGTCATTTAGCACTAAACCGCTTAGTTGAGGCTATTGATGTGGCTTTAATTCATGTTGACATGAAAGTAATTCAAGCAGAAAAGTTCATGGTGTGATGCAACATGGACACAAAAACTAAAGACTCATGTTTGTTCATGGTAAATGAAGACTTGGTATTAATGGCAAGTTTCTTTTGTAATTATCTCGAGAGAGAACATATAAAAGGGATGTTGCATAAGAGTAAAGCGATGAGTTTTTCAAGAGATTGTGAAAGGTAATTGACTGTGTGCAGCTCCTCTTTCGTCGCAGTGGAGATCTGCTTTCTCTTCTTGCTGTAACTCTTTCCAAATCATATAAAATTTTCTGTTTTCTTTCTTCCCTATCTTTATGTTTTCTTTAAACTGATTGTGTATGCTTCTGTGTCGAAATTCAGCAGGGATAATGTTTCTGAGGCCCGTATTCTTTTAGTTTGTTATGGGTTTCTTCCCTGTTCTTTACCCAAAAAGAAAAACAAAAGAGAAGGGCACCAAGAAGACCCTTATGATTATCTTGCTTGGTTACATATATTACCGTTTTTTTTTACTGTGCGAGTTAATTAATCAAGGGGATTATTCCCCATTTGGTGCCGCAGAGCACAGTAGTCTGCCGTCATCCTCTAGTTATTAACGATACCTACTCCAATAGGAAGCACGATTTGGCTGCAAAAATTTACTATAAGATACAAAAATCTCGATCGAGAAGTCAAAGGTGGCAAAAGGGTGATGGTTTCTCTATGATGTATTCATTGGCTCTGCGACTTCATTCAAAAGACTATTGACACCAAAAATAGAACTAACTTGGGCTCCTTGTTGCGCTACAGTTTTAGCTAGGAAGAGGAATTGCTTACAGTGGTAAAGGCCAAACGGGCCTTTGTGAAAGCCACTGTTTCCACCTATTGTCCATTGGAGTGGTTGGCCTCTCATATGAAGCTGAAACCTGCCCTTTCTTGGCCTCGATGTGGTAACATCATAAAGCCACAATACTCTCTGCGTGTGTGTCGCTGTATGTCTGCGTGCGTGTGTGCATGACAAAGGGAACGAACAGGATTCTTTTCATTTTCTTGGGCAAACAGACTGTACCATCATGCTGTAAATTTGTTCATTTAAGTGGAAATGAAGTTTTAATTGCCAAACTACTTAGACATAATTTTCTAGCACATACATACATGACAAACACTCTCATTGCCAACTTCACGAGTTGAAAGCGAGTCTCAAAAACATTACATGATGACTTCATCTATAGTGACACTTGTGAACTAATTACTTTCACTCCATGTATGGCAAGTTCGCTACACTATAGACGACCACCAGCAGGTCGCCGTTTTGGCTACCCAGATTCGTGTTTGCCATATAAGCATAATCAGACGTTGCCGCAGACCAACCTGGTTCTTTCCATGCTCCTTACTCAAGTTCGACTACTTGTTTAAATTGTTGGTAATAGAATCCAACCAAACTTATGGGGCACCCTTGTTTGTGGATCACCGGAACGGCGACCCATAGGTAGGTCTAATTGTCATTCTCACTTGTCAATGGAAAGTCATGCCTGTCTCGAAAATGATGGTATATCACAAGTCGAATCCAGAAATTCGCATCCATGTCTCAGGTCCAAAGTTTGACATTTATTTCGTGGTGCACAAGGAACCAGCTCAATCTCGGGGTCAATTTCTTCAATTAATTAATAGCTTGTGCTTGGGAAGCAGTTAATTTTCTGTGAGTATTTGTTCAAAAAAAGATTAAAGAAAGAAAAGCGTGATCTACAAGAATATGCATGCAAACTATCTATATTGCTCTTGGGATGAGCAGTTAATCTTCTGTTCGGACCATCATCATTTAATTAGTTCGAAACACTATAATCATTTTAAAAAAAACTGAAAGCTGACTTTTTCTTTAAATAGGTAAGCTGAAGTTATGCAGATCCCCAACAGAAGAATTGCATACCATGCTTTCTCTACGAAGAGAAAGTCTTGTTTTTCGAAGTTAAATGCTAAGAAAACCTACAGAACAAAATGTTGACTTAAAATCCACATGATGCCCAACATTCAAGCTCAATGGATGAATAGATATGAGTAGTGGCGTCAAATTGATCCATTTCTCACAAGCAAATCTATGAAGATTATCGAACCGCGTATATCGTGTTATTCATATATGTTCACTTGACATTCAAATCAAATTGTATAAAACACCTGCAAACTACATGGTTTACAGTTCTCTTACAAATCAAAGGGTATGAAAATAATATACACGTTGTTGGTTATGTTTCTGCATCAACCTGATGTATATGAAGCTGAAATTCAGGTGGTGGGACGGCTTGCATGGATTTTCTTTTAGATTTTTCCTGGATTTCGGATAAGCCGTCACGCCTCACCTCGCTCATGAATATGTCCGCCACAGAATATGAAGGTCAAGCAAACTGATCTTCCCAAAGAACAATTAATAGAAGAAAAGAAAAAAGCAAGAAAAATATCCAAAGTGATCATACTAGTGCCCTGCTCCGGGACTAGGCCCCTCGCGAGCTCTTCTCCTAATGAACTCATCTCTTTGTAGATCACCGAGCGGCCGGCTGCACTCCACGCCAATCAAATCCGATAAGAAGATGATGAGGAGAAGCAGGAGGAGGAAGAGGCTGTTGATAGAAAGGCAAATGAGTGCTTTATGGTTGTTCATGGCCGCGCTAGAGAGAGAGAATGGTGAGGCAGACGGCTGATATGGAAGAAGATCGAGAGTGGTGGTTTTCAAATACGAATATGAGGAGGAAGGGAGCATCCGGGGGTGATTTAAATGTGGTTGTCGAGAGAAGGGAGACCTTCATCCGTATGGCACCTACGCTGTCGTCACCGTTCCCATGCGTGATGCACAAGATAAGTCTCTCTTGGCCCTTAGAATTTCAACATATGGGTGAATGTCTACACAACCAACCTTTCAGTCTATCAAACATTTAATTGCTCAAAGAAATCAGGTCTCGAGCAGATGTAGGAGAGATAAATTTCAGAAAAAGAAAAAGAAAAAGGAAAGATGAACCTTTAATTTAAGTGATCAGCTGGCTAGGGGGTTGACTTGCAAGTTGAAAGTTGTGAGTTGGATACCCGTGATGTGCATCGGCTTCAGCCTTCCCATTGTACAAAAAAAAAAGAATCTAGTTATTCGAAGGAAGAACCATTCTCTCTGCTGAATAAAGAGCATTATTCAACGCAAAATGGGTTTTCATTCTTTTGTTTTGTCCCTCCCGACAAGGAGGGACCAGCTTGAGGTGTCAAGAGAAGTGATAAATAACAATACAAGACCTGGTTAGCAGTCAATGGCACTGTTGCAGGTTGTATTCTATCACATGCATATATTGGTGCTCAAATCAATACGATTTTTGTATGTTTTTTAAGATATAAAACATTTAACTTAGTGATTAAATGAATTTGTTTTTATTTTTATAAATTTTGATTATTTTGATTCCTTAAGTGAAGATATAAAGTGTCTTCAAGTATCCTATGATGCGGTATCATAACCTGAGAGCTCCGTTTGTAGGCAGAAGCAGGTCGATACATTAAGTTGACGGTCAGCCAGGGCTTTTAGGCCGGAACAAGGCCGGCGGTTGTGTAGATTGACTGCTGAGGGTGCTCATGAAACCGCTTGATTGAGAGGCTTAACCGCATTGTGATCTTCTGTGGGTTCCTTTTATTTTGCTTGATGTAAAAAGGGAAACTCAGCTTCTGTGAAAATGGAAAAGCGTTGCTGGTTTCTGTTCTCTACACTGAAGCAGTTGCACAATTACGCTATTTTTTTCTGTTGATTGAACCTCTGACCTACCGTCAGAGGCCATCGGCCTAAATATAAACTGCTCCGCCGTGCTCTGCGTGGTTTTGAAATCCATAAGAAACGGCTCTAGCCTTGTAGAGATTAGCTTGAGCCAGCCAAGTATGGACGGTGACACGACTCTCTCTCTCTCTCTCTCTCTCTCTCTCTCTTTATATATATATATATATATATATATTATGTGTGTGTGTGCACGTGCACGCGAGTGCAAATAGAGAGAGAGTAAATGGACGTTGAAATATGATATGCTACTTTCTACCTCCGGGCTCGGGTCATAATCCCTTCTACTAATAAACTGATTACTACACGTGGTCTCTTTTTATTGGTAAACATCCCGTTATTTTTTTAATTTTAATTTTTAAATATTTGTTCTGGGTTGAAATGGTACTGGACTCGAATCGAAACAGGATTGAAACCTCTACTGGCCAGTCCCGGTGAGGTTCCTGGTTCCAAGAGAACCAGAACCGTCGGTTCCGGATAATTTCGAACCTGCCGTGTGCGCAAGGCCGGACAAGCTTTGAAAATGGGAAGTTTTACGTAGGGAAGAAACATTGACCAGACAAAATTGAATAGGAATTTTTGACCTATGCGGTTGAAGTCATGAAGAAACATTGTGCTATTTTCTTCGGTTACGACTTGTTCCTTGAAATGAGAAAGTCCTTTTGTTCAAAGACGTGTGCCTCTTTTAAAGGTGAGCCCCGGCTTTTATGATGCTTCAACGGTAAGCCCACTACCGCCGGCGACCTCACTGCATAGGCCAATCCCGGAAACGGGCTCCGGTCCACTCTGCCTCTAATGGCCGTGGTAAGTGAACCAAGTCCCCTCATGGTTCAGCCTTGTCTGAGTACTCCCATGACAAACACATTCGTGATCTAAACAGAGTGAACATGAAGAATCATGTTTGGTTTGCCACTCGTATTAACCTGTTTAGTTCAAGTGATTATAGAACTTTTGTGCACAAAGCATATACGAGAATAATAAAAAAAAAACATTTATAATCCAGAATTAGACTTTCTACTCAAAAAATTGTGTAAAAGGTCATATTTTAAGCTTTAATGGCAGTTAGTCCAACTCAGCTGGTGTTGGGTTCATGTTGGCCTTGGCTCAAACAAGCTAACAAGATAAAGATGAATAGGATATCCAGTTGAGGAGCAAGCTTTCTGTGTCTTATTTTGAGAAAACAGGAAACGACATGACACGACCACAACACGAAACACAAAACACAAAAACTTCGAACGACCTCTGCATGAAGGCGGCCTGTAATTTCATTTGCGGCATACGACAAGCTGCAGGGTCTAATATTGGTTATGACGAAAGATGATGAAGACTTCGAAAACTTGGGAAGGACAAACCTCTCGACTGGACCCCAAATCCTCGTCCATGGCAGGGTTGTATGGACAATGACACAATTCTCACTCACTCACTCTCTCTCTCTCTCTCTCTCTCTCTCTCTCTCTCTCTCTATATATATATATATATATATATATATATATATATATATATATATAGACCCAGTTCATGTGTGTGTGTGTGTGTGTGTGTGGACCCAGTTCTTTGATTCCTCGCCTTGCTACAGTCTGGATCGACCGACTTAATTTCGGGTCAATGTGGGTGCGCATTTATATTGCTCATCTGCTCAGCAGATTCTGGGAACACCTTTCGGCTTTCGCACCGATAAATCGCTACAAAGTTAAGTTTCGGCCTCCAGCAGACTCAGTCATCCAACAACTACACAGGCATCGGAACCAATGGATTTGGCTGAGTTCCAATCATGGGCAAGTCCATGTCGTACTCGGAACCGACCGTTTTAAATAGCCGGTTTCAGTTTGTCTGAATCCAAGAGCCAGAATCAAACAAGGGCGGTTTGGTTCCAGAGCCGATTGAAACTGTCGATTCCGGTTTGGATCATAAACAATCTAGAACCGAAAAATATTTAAAAATTTGGATTTTGACAAAAAGTATTAAAAAGTTATGGAAGACAGTTCCAAACCACCGGTTCTGGTTCTGGTACAGTTCTGATTCAATAGAAGCTGGAACTGAAACTGAACCCAAGTCCTCCTCGGTTTTGGATCTGGTTTCTGACGGTTCCAATTCCAGCCTGTTCTTGACCCGGTTCAAAACCAGCCATGATGCAAGTACGATATCCAGATCTGCATTCTATCAGAAGGAAAACCGTACTCATACAATGAATATATTACAGAAAAGAGGGAAAGCGTTTGAAATATTTTTATGTGCATTTTTGCAGATCTTAACCAGAACTATGATAAAATCTGGGCTTGGTTTTCATATTATAAAACCATACTTGGCTCAATATGTTCATTAGCTACTTGTTCATGTAGGTCAAGTTTGACTAAATGGATCTGTTAATTGAAGCCAAACTGACCCTAATTAGGGGCTGGATTTAGGGTCCAAATCTACGCAAGGGTGTCCTCAAGTAGGAAAGAATGAAAACTTTGTGCTTCCAGTCAATTACTTCCGACTTTGATTGTCCTAAGGCGTCCCACTCCGTAAACCAACTTTGCGGGTTGAATCCGAAAACCTGGACCGGAAGTCTTTGTTTCCAGTAAGGCCCGATCTGGACCTAGACATGGCCATTTCCCTATTTTCTGAAAGCTGGAATCGGAACCAAACAAGGACCGGGCTGGTTCCAGTTTGAGAGTTATTACAAATTTTGAAATTTTAAAAAGACATAACTGAAAAATATGGAACCAGCAGTTTGGAACACTGGTTCTGATTTCAACCCAGTTCTGTTTCTATAAAAGATGGAACCAGAATCGAACAAGATGGTTTTTAGTTCAGGTTTGATTTGACTGGTTCAATTTCAAGAAAATTCATCCAGAAATGGATTTATGGCAAATTTCACAACGTACAACAAATTCTGGTAGATGGACAATAGAGGGTTTGATTATGTAATCGAATGTATAAAGATCAAACTCGTGAATGCAACAAAAAGAAACGAGAAGGAAATTCTATTATCATGAAAAGAAGGTTTACAACTACTAAAAAACAACTAAGAAAGATAAATCAACAAAAGAGAATTGAAATAAATACATTGATAATGTGTCTGTTTGATTGATTAATTGATGCCTCTCCAGGTAAGAAAGCTAAGAATTGTTTATAGATTCTTCTTTACTTCTCTGTATAAGTTTCTATAACTTTAGGAGGATGCAGGTAATTTTAGAAGGCGGTTGTTAATGGGCCATTACTTCATCGGCTTTCATCTATATGAGAAAATGGACAATTAGTGGATCCTAGGATTCCTTTTCAATTTTTGGCGATAACAATAAGAAATATGCATAATTGTGATGTGTATTGTCCTTTTCTAAGGGAGCGGGGGTTTGGATGTAACCTAAGAATCGAACTCTGGACCTTCAACTTTTGAGTGGGCTGGTGAGCTGTTTCTCGTGGTGCTATTGGCCAAGGATTTTACAACGAGACATTACCGTATCATAGTATATCGGGAAATATGTATGTTCTTAATTGTATAATGTAGCCCACGGGTTCAACCGTGGGATATAACTTTTCTGGTTGCTTACTGATTTTTGGGTGGACCAAACGCCCCCACATTGCATGGCTCCATATAGATCCACTACTGCTGGCAATATGATGTTAAATCATATTGCAACTATTTGATGTCAGGGATTGATACTTGCAACTGATCTGGAATAGAATATCAAAGATTGGCAACCAGAATAAGCAGTGAGCGTAGACTATAGTGGCAAAGAGCTGCAACTGTATAACACGCTCCTGAAACTAGCACAAATATGGATTCTATTCCTGCAGCAGTGGGTACATATAAAGAGGTCACATGCCTTCCAAATAAAGCTGGAGGCACACCCAGATCGCCATTGTTTGAACTGTTAATATCCAAAAAATCATGCTAACGAGATTCATATCTGAAAACTCGAGTCGAGTTTAAGAATTCAGTAACTTAAGTGTTTCAATGGAGACAATTAACTACGTAACAAATGCATATACATGAAGGGATTATTGCCCTCCAATAAGATTATCTTTTGTTGTTTTTTAATTCCCTTTTGTCGATTCCCTTGGCAAATTTGATGGTCTACCATGATCAATCACTTCAAGAGGATCAAGCACAAGCCTGCATCTCACCATCATTAGGGGAACATAAACATCTAACATTTGATGGTTTATCTCTATTGCTCAAGAAAATTCAGGGAGGCAGGCCCACAAAATGGTCTTATACATAATCTTTCATTGACTAATCTCAAATTTGTAAACCTAATCGCAGTCATATTATTTTCCATGAGCTAAAGAGCTCTTGGCTAGGCGGTCGCTTTAGAAAACCATCAAGTTGAAGGTCCAGAGTTTGATACTTAAGGTGTGGATGTTCTGGTAAACAATCTGGCTAACCCCAGCTTGTATGAGAAAATGTCAAACTTACTTTGACATAGCTTGTTGCATGTCACTTGCAGAATGGTGGTGATCCGATTCAAAATTGATCCAATTCAAGCACAAGTCTTGTGGATTGAATCAGATCAAAATTGTGCGAGGAACTGGAACCAGAACCAAAGCGAAACTGGGTGCTCTAGAATTGAATTCCAGTTTCACCTATTGACAAACCGAACGAGAACTGGAGACATCATTCCTACTTGTGCTTTCGTTCAATTTTAAATCATATCATTGTTTCATGAAATTCTCAAATAAACTCCGAACAGAAGTGGATCAGAAATTTGTCACAAAAGCGCATGTAACCGGATCCAGAACTGACAAAACTGAATCGGTCCTGGACCTGGGGGAGCCAGTTCGGTCCTAGTTCTAGGTTTTGGTGGAACAGGAACAACCAGCATACCTGAAACTGGCCAGGTCTAGCAGCAACAAGAGAGTTGTCTTGATTTTGACCCAACAAGTTCTTTCTACTCCCATATCTAAATTGTTGGTATAAGATTTCACTTGTTCAAATTAAGTATTTCTTGTCATAACTAAATTGATTACATGCACGTAAACGAAAACTTTTTGTAATTAGGGAGTTTTGTATATATTCATGAAATTAGGATAATAAATATTAGATTCTTTGAGTTTGGCAGTTGGATGAGATCTCATAGAACTGTCTAAAATTTGGAGTAGGAAGCACAATAACTATACCGTCTTGTTAGAAATATTTATTTGCCAGTCCAATATATAATTTTTTTGTATGGATTCAGAAAGCTCAAATTTGAAACACCATGATTAGTGGTGAAGTGGTTAGTAATCTAACTCTTATGCATTATTTTGTAATTGAATATCACACGCCTCGTGATGCTGGTAAGTTTGGTAGGTAGTTCGATTATTTAATGCGTAGGTTAGATTACATATAAGCACAACGAGCAATAGCTCACCTGGCAAGAGTGTGGACTCACAAGTTGAAGGCCATGAGCTCGAAATCTGGGGCGTGCATACGGTTTTGTTATGCCTAACCCCGCTTTCCCATCAAATTTAAAGATGGCTTCGAAATCATCTTCCCCTGTTTGTGTGGAACAGAAACATATCATGAATGAACAGAACAAGATAAACTAAGTTGTTCAACATAGCAATGTGAAATGAGTTCATAAAATATATTTACAATCTTCCATAAAGTTATGAATTGGGAAAGCAATGACAGTAGCCATCGTCCTCGAAAAGGCCCATTATTGCCTCTTGGGCAGTACCAGTCGACCTATTTATCTGAATAAAATAACACAACAGAGCAATCTCTCCTTATATCACAAGGTCAGAGTGCTGCATCACAGGAAATAAGAGAGTGTGCCCTTCCTATTAACCGCTGTTGCTGCTTCGACGAGCATTAAAACCCCAGAACGGCTTGGCTGGAGTGCGCTTCAAAGCCTTCACACCCAAGGGGTTGTTCTTGCTCTGCAACGACAGAATCAAAGAATTAAATGTGTAATAAGACACAAGAAACAAAGAGAGAAGTTGAGGTTAGCTGGTCACCTCAGCTTGGGCTCGTCAATTCTCATGAACATTCATTTAAAACGGTTTTAAGCATAAGATAATATATAGAATTTATTATATGTTTATAATATGCATAGAATATTATGTTTCTTGAGATGTGTACTACATCCATCTCGAGAAATGATGGATGACCATGAGGCATCCATATGAAGCTGCGTAAGGTTCTGCTTCACGAATAACTGCCTCACAGTTGAGTCGAGGAGAAACCAGCTCAGCTTAGATAAACGCATGCTGGGCTGCAAGTCCTCACGAGCTTACTTGTTAGTTAACAAGCCATAGATTATTTGGGGTGGTTTACAAGGAAAGCCATGGCGAGCTTTTATAACAAAACAAGCTGAAACGAGAATCTCGCCTCTGCTTGCAGCCAAATGCATGATTCATGAGTAATTATGTTTCATTACCTTAAGGCAGGTGCCGGCGTCGACGTTGCAGATGGGGTAATCCGACGGGCAGCAGCTGTAGTGATCCTCGCAGCAGGTGGCCGAATCAAGAGGGCAGCATCCCCAGGCGAAGCAGTACTTTCCATACTCATAGATGCAGCAGCAGGTCTCACTCTGTGGACATGAGTAGTAGTCATCACAGACTGTTGGTGGCTTCACTGGAGAGGGTGGAGAAGGGCCAGGATTAGGCGGGTTCTGCCCATTCTTAATTGGGTATGATGCCTCCATTGCAATTCCACATTTTCCGGTTGACAATCCCGAATTCCGCTGAAGTCTAACATACCCATTCTCGCCCCAGCTTCCACCCCAAGAGTTCTTCACAATCCAGTAATCGACTCCATTGTCTGTACCATACCCAACTGCGGTCACTCCATGATCCAGGTCTGTACCACACTTTCCAGTGAAGACACCCTACAGAAAGCCCGAAAAATCAGATGCAAGTCTTTAGGACACATAACAATCAAAGAACTGAAAGATGGAAACAGTCATGAGTCAACAAGGAGACTCACAGATTGATACAGTTGGAACTCTCGGCCTCCAGCTTCAATGGCGACGCTTACAGGCTGGTTAGCAACCGCTTTCTCCAGCCCCTTCTCATCGTTTTCAGGCACATCTTTGTATCCATCGATGGTAACAACATGAGCATTTTTCTGCAATCATTTGATCAAACCAAATGAAGTTCCGGTGAGAAGGCTTGAGAAGTTAGAGAAGGTCTCGGTTACTTCTTTTTCAAGTTAATTATGAACATGACACGATTGAGGAATGATCGAGTTTAATGGCAACTGAGAAATAGTTAACTGAGAAATAGTTCAACCCCACTTAAAGTAAGAAAAGGAACGGATTGGCCTTCCTTTAATTTAAACAAAGAACTCAAGAACAAAGATGAGACAGATGAAATAGTTACCCTGTACTGATCGCAGGTGCCATCACGGCTCGTGTAAGGATAATCTTCTTCAGTGTCAATTCCACCATTTTTAATGATGAATTGGAAAGCATAATCCATGAGGCCTCCATTGCAGCCTTCGTTGTAAGAAGTATCACAGTCCACCAATTCTTGCTCCGACAGAGAAACAAGCTCATTCGTGGCGATCTGGTTTATTCCTTCCACTGCGGCTATGGTCGAAAACGCCCAACAACTCCCTAAACAAAATCTATCGGTCAATTTATATTCAAACTCTTCATGTTTGGCCTCAAATCCAAATTACGCTAAATCCTCAAATATGAACATGTAATTGATTGCAAAATCACATAACTTCCTATAAACAAAGTCAACAAACAGTATCCATTGCAAGTTTAAGATTATTGCCTTTTTGCTTCAGCATAATATTTCACTAGAATTTAAGATGAACAACAACAAATTACACCTAATCTCTAGCACAACAACTAATTAATTGCAAATGAAAACCTTGAAAATTTCCTAAAAATCTCTTCTAATCTGATTGTGATTTGCTTGAAAAATGAATTGCAGAGAGCATCCAATATGAAGAACACGTAACTAGACTGCCATCAAAAGACTCGACAACACCCAACAACTCACAGAAACCAATCCACAAATTTCAGGTTCTAAAAGATGGAATTTGCTTCAACATCAATTCTGATTGACTACTTAAAAAATACAAAAACAGAGAACAGTAAAAAAGAGAGATTTTTACCGCAGCTTCCTTGATCCTTAACCGGTGTAACGGCACCCTTCTCCCTCCAATCCACCTGATCAGGGAGATCTTCTCCTTCTTTAACGCTGTACCTCGGATTCGGTGACCGCAGGCGGTTACGGTTGATCCTGGTCCCCAAGTAGATCGATCGGTACTCCTGGTTGCTCAGATCGGCGAACCTGTTGAGCCCGAGCTTGAACGAATGGTTCCCAGCGTTATGCTGATCGATAAACAGCAAGTTGTCTTTGAAGATCTCGAATCTCCTGTCCCTCTCTCCAAGATCGTTGTAGACCTTGTCGTGTTTCACCATCCACAACTCGTAAATCTTCCTGACCTCGGCGTCGCTCCTCCCACTCGGATGCTTCTCGTCGTAGCTGATGATCGACATATCGAGGGCTTCGCCAACGACGACCGAAATAAACAAGACCAACATCACAAACAAAGCCCTGGACGCCATGGCTGCAGCAAATCCCAACACCCAAGGAACGCAAAGAGATTAAAACAAGACCCCGGTTAAACAACTTCGGCCTATAAAGGAAGACTACCTTCTTAAGCAAAAGTAAAGGAAACCAACTAGAAATCCGTCTTTCTCATGGCTAAAATCGAAGAACTTGTAAGCCACAAACACAAACACTTTTTTAGAGAAAGAGGGTACCAAACGATAGGGTGCGGTGGGGAGTGACGAAATCCACGCGTCTGCTTCTTTTGTGGTTTGCTGAAGGGTGTCCTCGTCCAATGGACGGGAATAGAAGAAAACGGACGGGGCGGACTACCCAACGCAAAGTCCACACACCCTTTGGGGAGGGGAATGGGCCTGAATTGCAGGACCCCTTATCCATTATTTAAAGCGTCTACGACTCTCTCTCTCTCTCTCACAGCTTTTGACATTGACCATGGTTACTTTTTCTAACCTTGAATTCACTCTCTCTTTCTCTATATTACAAACAAGACCATTTGACATTGACCGTGGCTGCTTTTATCACCTTAACTAAATTCGCGGGTTAAGTAAGTTTATTCAGCTAAACATGGGCACTCCATGTTTAATTCCTCGCAACTCATATAAGCTTGCCCTGTTTGTATGTGTGTGCGTGTGCGTGCATGCATGTATTTGTGTGTTGGAAAATCATGCTAACCCAATAAGTTAGGTAGGTATATATAGTGGCGGATCTAAAATTTATTCAATCATTTAAGGTGGGGCAAAATGCTTATTCGATCATTTAAGATTGGGCAAACTATTTATGGATTCAATCGTGTCCTATTTTATTAGTTTTTCAAATTTCAGATGGAACGGCCACCCACCACTTCAACTCAATATAGATCCCCCTTTGGCTATATACGTAAGGAAACTATCGCCAGTTTTTCACCTAAAGTTTTAGCCACAGGGTGTTCTGTGCCCTTGCTCCTGGTGAATTCGGCTCCATGTGCGTGCGTGTGTTATGCTTCAGCCTTTCATTGTAATGCTAAACCATCCATACCAATGTTATCAGGAAGACGACCAGGATCCCAATTGACCCAGTTTGATCCGAGTCGGCCCACTTAGGGAGTAAAGCTAGGCCGATGCTGGTTTTCAGTGCACAACCACTAGAACCAACCAAGCATTGGTCTAGCAGAGGGTATTTAGTTTTAACGTCGGTCATGTCCTAACATAATCCGTGCCCATTATCAAAAAGCGGGACTCTATCAGAATGAGTGAAATGGAACGGTTCTTACTAGATATCTACCCAGATTGATGAGTTGGCAGAAAATTATTGAATTGCAAGGACCCACAACCAATCCCCAGGGGTGCTGATTTCGTGTTCGTGTTAGAAACTGGTTACTTATTCGGCAACTTCGTGTTGTTCATGTCAGAGAACAGGTAGAAGTTAATTTAACTTGACCACGTTTTTTTCGTGGTACCTTGGATAGACGTGAACGTAGATTTCGAAGATGTACTCGTGTCTGGTTCCGGTGTTGTGTCCAATATCGCCAGCCTTATCCATCCCTTGACCTCGCTGCCACACTCCATCATCACAAAAAACGGTGTGCTTGAACATCTTCAACAATCTCAACCATCCCATCAACGAAATCTATTGTTAAAATTCAATTTTCAAAAAAAAAAATGTTGATACTTTTTATAAGTGTTATAATTTGTTTTTTAGCTTAAAAATTTTAATCACCCAATTAGTTAATCAAACCAAATAGAGAAAGAGATAAGAGATTGTAAATGATCATCCTTAAGAATCTCAACAACAAATTATGTTGATACTTTTATACGTACAATAAATACATACTCGAATAGTGATCGTACGATTAAGACTTTAAGAAGTTGGACCATGGATGATCTCTATTTATTATATATATATATATATATATATATATATATATATATATATATATATATATATATATATATATATATATATAGATATAGATATATATAGATATATATATATAAGAGAAACTGTAACCTTTACATAAGTATACTTATGTTCATCTTTTAATTTTAAGGAGCATGTCATTTAAAAAGTTTTAAAGGTATTTAAAATATATAAAATTATTTTTATTGTATTATTTCTCAAAAAAATATGCTCGTGAAAGGTAAAGGTGGATGTGAGTATGCATGTACTGAATATTATTTTTTGAAAAAATGAGAAGGTACAAAATACATCGTATTCTTAAAATGCTTTTATTTAGACCTTTCATCACGTTATGATACAAATTGACATATGAATTGTCTAGTTAAATAAGAAACTAGCAATCAATTCTCTCTCTTGACATTACGCTACAAATTCACATAGATGGTCTAGTTAAGTAGGAACCTGGCAACTCTCTCTAAATCTCTCTCTATATAAAAGAAAACCGGATCCTACCGACCACTGACATGTACAATTTTTTTTTCTATTTGATATGAAATATTAAAAAAAAAATGAAGAACAATATCATTAGGCTCATATCCTTAAAAAAGAAATGATTGAGTATGAACAAGTAGCATAAGCGGTGGGCACAATCCAATCTCTCTCTCTCTCTCTCTCTATCTATATATATATATATATATATATATGAGACATGTACACTCATTTTTTGATGGTACGAGTATAATTTAAAAATATATATATTTTTTTAAAGAATAGAAGACAATATTATTACACATAAACCCTTAAAAATAAATGATCCAGAAGATCCTCTCTCTTTATATATATATGAGATTCCTTTCACATGATGCATGGGACCATGCCCATCTTGACGTCTTTAACTAAGATCTCTGTATTTTCTTGAGATAATAAGCTCGAAAAATTGCACCACCTTAAGAGACGGATATGGGAGAACACAAAAGAGTGCAAGATCTTCCCATCCTTAGATTATTTGACATCTTTAATTAGGGATTTATTATTTTGTTCAAGAAAGACAAAAATTGGGTTTAAATCAAGCAACAAATAGGCCTAGAACCACTCCATTTGTCCAACCATTCTCTGAGAGAATTTTGATTTATTTACCTCTATTTATTAAATTTTATTTTTTTGATAGGCAAGATGTGGTTAGGCATATCCCTAGATGCGCACTGGGTATTGAACTCCTGACCTATTAGAGAGTGCAACTTCCTAGCCACTGAGCTGCGGCCCTTTGGAGTTGGATTGAAAGGTTAATACAACACGATAAGGATAAACATGTAAGCATAGATGAACATCATAAATAAAATGTTTCTCATGAGAAAAGGCTTTACAAGACTAAGTGGTAATTAATTAATTCCTAATGTTGTTTCACTTTGGGAGTGCTTTGATGGGAATGAATGGACTTTGGAAGAAAAGGCACTTCCATTGATGTTCAAAAATTTCCCTTAAGACAAAAGCAGATGGATGAGTAGACCGTCACTTTTATTAAATTGCTATTTCTTTTTTCTTTTGAAAGGTAAGGGCCAATATTTAGGGTTAGACATGGCTGGTTTAGAACCCGGCCCACGGTCGGACCATGTCAAAAACGGATTAAAACCAGTCAAATCAGACCCGAAACAAGGGACACCTGGTTTGGTTCTGGTTTCACCTTCCATAAACGGGTGGCTCCAAGTCATTGGTTTAAATTTTCTTTTCAAAGTTTTAAACTACTCAAACCAATTCGGTTCCAGTTCCTTATTCAAAGAAAACCAAAAATTTTAGTAGTTAAACTTGATACATGACCAAAATTGGACTTATATTGAGCTTTACAGATCGCAAATAAGAATAAACTCACCATAGAATCATAACGATTGGATATAATGGGTTGAACTAATCAATTTGATGAGAAGAAAGAGAGCAAAACTGAAAAAAATAGAATAGAGAACGAGCTAATTAATCCTAAAACTTTTAGGAGGACCAATTCTACATGCTTGAAGCCATTATTCTCAAAACCTTTTTATCTCAATTTTAACATGACTCGAATATATCTATATATATATATATATTGGTATTAGATATTTCTTGACAATTAGTATTGTTCTTGAATCAATCACGATAGTAATGAAGCTTTTTATTTCATGTCATAACGAGTGTATCAAATGTTATTGATTTTGTATTAATGTTGACAAGACTGGATTACAACACATATTATGTAGTAGAATATGGTATGATAACTCCAAATCTCTCTCTTTCTCTCTCTATATATCTTGGTTGGCGGACTACAAGAGTAACTTTTTTAGGTGTTGTGTTCCTGTTGTTGTGTCTTTGGGTCGTGTTTTTATCCTTGGTACTTTCGTGTTTCATGGCGTTCACGTTTAAGCAAGTCAACCTGAACACAACTGTCCCTGTCGTGTTCTAGCTTCCGTGTGGTGACGTATCTGCCAATCAAATACTCCTTGAAAGGTTAAATGAATAAAGAACCAAAAAAAGATGATGTATTACAATTATGAATACCTACCACTCAATTTTCTTCACCTAAAATTCGTAGAAGAATACAATTTTCAACCGAATTATTTGACTGCCACTATTTTTTCCCACTAAATTACAATTATTTTTTCGCAGCCTTGTCATAATGACGTTCTTATCCCTTACCACCGTATTAAGCAACAGTTTTGATAAGGTGGGCTCGATGTTGACTTCTTCTTTTTTTGGTGTCTCATTGGTTGCATGAACTGTCATTTAGACCCTTTGCGCTTTAAGCAATTGCCGAATTAATAAAGAGAAATCTTATAAATAAATAAATTTGTTTATTGACAGCCCACGAGATCCATGCTGGCCACAGAGAGGAGTGCAGCGGTACCAGGCACAGGTATCGTCAAGCCGAGTTCGAGCCAAGTTTCGCGAAGCTCAATTCGGCTTGTTCAAAAATGCTATTAAGCTCAAGCTTAATGGAGTTTCGGATCTTCGGGATTGAATTCAATTCGAGCAACTAGAGTTGTTAGGATAATTTTTTTTCGACTTGAGCGAAGTCGGCACCTTGAGCTCATGAACGACCAGCTCGAATTCGTGGAAGACCCATTGAAAACTGTACCAATTTGCATAACATAAATAATTTTAAATTAAAAATCCATTAAATTCTATATTTGGCCAAGATCAAAGGTAAGCTCATTTTAAGGAGAAATTTTGGAAATTCTTGGGTCTGTCATTGTAAGTAGGAAAATACAAGTACTTTATAAGTGTGAAATACAAGTGTGTCACAAGTGCACCTCACCCTAAAACAAATTCTTTGAACCTCTACTGGCCAAGATACTGCAGTTGATGAAGAAGGGAATGTTTTACCTCTATGCCTTTCACCTGTTTTTATGGTGTGTTCTATGAACACAATTTACAAACCTTCCGATTTGAGCTCAGGTGTTTGTATTGACAGAAAATTGGAGTTGTTATAAGTTTGATGTATTAGGGACTAAGAATTCATGTGGGCAACCACATGTATTGTGTAAAAGGGGCTGGTTTTTGCTTAATTTAGATACTTATTGCGTGCACTTTATTATTAGCTCCGCTTAGGGGTGCTCATGGTTCGGTTTGGTTCGGTTCTAACCTAACCTCAACTTTTAGAGAATTGAGCCGAACCAAACCAAACCAAACCATCAATTCAAGTTTGGTTTGGTTTTGAACCACGATTCTACTAACTTAAAGATTTTGCTAAATATAATGTATTACGACATGAGATTATTTGGATCTACAGTCTACATTTTATATGTATATGAGGTTAAACCATATAAGTATATAAACTTATATACATTTTATGAGTTTATACATTTTATAAAACTTATATACAAAAATTTGTAAACTTGTCGAGATTTCAATTATAAAAGTATATACATTATATATATATATATATATATATATATATTATATTTATTTATTTATATATATATATATATATTTATTTATTTATTTATATTTACATTTTTATATGTATATAAGGTTCTAAAACTCACATACATAAACTTATAAAGATTATATATAAGTTTTATAACCTTATATGCATACAAAATGTGGATGTATATATAATATCGGTTCGATTCAGTTCTCATTGTTCATTTTCAACACTAAAAACATGAACCGAACCACCAGAATTTTTTCAACTAGAACCAAACTATCAGATATCTGGAATCGAACTGAACCACCTGTTTTGGCAGTTCCATGAACACCCTTAGCTCCTGATTAGAATTGGTTTATCCTCAACTATAATAAATAAGAAACTGGCCATTAGTTTAAGTGCGACTCTCTTATTTTATGTTTTTATCGTGTCATTACAGCTATCCATTTGAGCCCTCGTTTTCATCTGATCTTCTATCATAATATGAAAATTAAGTGGTATGTTGATTTTTTTATGAATTTCTGCCGAACTAATAATAGAGTGGACGATGACAGCATGAGAAGATTCAGCAACCCAAGGCATACCAATGAATCGGGGGTAGGTGGGTGGGTGGAGGAGTGCAGAACGGAACCGGAGGAGGAAGAGAGAAAGATTCACAAGACACCAACGGTTGGCACGGGCTGCGGTTGCGTAGAAAGCTGGGCCGAAGGCCCTCGTGGGGGGTCCGTTCACCACTCGTTGGGATTTTGAAAAGGCCACCTGCCAAAGGAAAGAGTTTTTTCCGCGGAGCCTTTTGACAATATTTAAGCGTTTGATGAAGGGTGCTGCCATGTCCAACCTGCTGATTTATACTTTCCAGGGTCAGCCTCGGACCCACACTCAGATTGGCCACTATCAGCGAACGTCACAGATGACCATCACTTTCTTTCGGACATATATGTCCTCAGTATATATATATATATATATATATATATATATATATATATATATATATATATATATATATATATAAAAGAGAGGGAGTGATCCATACTCAACTCCGCACACAATACCCGAGCTTTCGTTTGACATGATTTTGCTAGTTCAACGATCAAAGTCATACCTTCCATCACTTTTCACTATTCATTCAAGATGTAAAACAGGTAAGATATGCATTCATTTAAATCGTTAACACCATCATAAAACCAATTAAAAAACCATAAAACCATTCAAGGTTTTGGAGGTGGCAGCAATGATCTTTTGAAAAGCAAAAAATAATGAAAAGTGATGAAAGACAGCAATAAACCGATGGAACTATGCAACAGGAGGGATTGAACACGGTACACAGACCACTACCTCTATGTTTGATGGTAAAAGTAAAAGCAGTAGTAGAAGAGAGAAAGACCCCTCGCTTCTAGCACTAATGCCTGCTAATAAAACCAACAACCGCTGTGTAAAAGAGTATTCTTTTAACTATTTCTGTATGATCATTATTTGAATACTAGCAAGTCTCTTTCTCTCTCTTTATATATATATATATATAGAGAGAGAGAGAGGAAGTTGTTAGATAGTCTTTCATGCTAGACCTCTTTTGATCATTACTATCATTTTTGTCTTATCAAAGCTACCATGTTGCATACATGCATTAAATGACATCAATTCTCATGTCGATGTTGTTAGACGGCTCAATTTATGTTGATGGACGACACCGAAGCCATCTAATATAATATGGTATGAAAGAATGTCGAGCAACTATGAGTTTTGTGTCATATTATATATATATATAACAAATCCTTTTATATTATGTATCTCCATGTCAACGTTGGTCTAATCGTTCTCTGATATATACACTCAAGAGACACCAATTTGTGACAATATTCCCATGAAAACTCAAAACCTCATTTATGTTCATTTGTTAAAACAAATTATTTAAATATCCAGCAACAGCAATTCCATCCATTGATTTCCTTAATTAATTCAAATAGTGTTAAGACGGAACTCAAATGAATTAAAAATCAACCATTTTAGATAAACAAATTGATGAAGCGACTATTGACGGAAAGAGCACAAGCTGGGGATTTGCAAAAGAGGACGATATATTGCAAGTTGTAACTCAGCTAACATAGCCAAGTGAAGTTTCATATCTCGTGGTTTACGAAATTCTCGTGGTCAGTTTAAGGCTGGGAAGATCTTGCACTCTTTTATGTTCCCCCATATCCGTCTCTTAACGTGGTGCACTTTTTCGGGCTTATTTTGTCGAGAAAATATAGAAATCTTAGTTAAGATATCAACATCCACATGGCTCATGTATCTAGGGATGTTGATGGAAGGAAATCTTTCCTCTAATGGGGCGGATTTGAGGAATCTTTCATTTCCTGAATGAGACGGTTTTGAGAAGTGAAAAAGGAGAGACAGAGATGGGAGAGCAATGAAATCCCCAAGGAGAATTGAGGAGGGGATGAGATAGTACCATTGATGGTAGAAAGTTAGGCTCATCTAAAAATTTTTAGAAAAAATATCACCTCTTTTTTTAATTCAGAAACTCATTATCATTCCCTATCTTTCATCCTTAATAATATGTCCGAATTTAAATATATTTTACATAAATTAAGATTTTATTTTATATATAAGTGAGCTCCAACATGTATTTGAATGGCCCTTTTAAACGAGGATGGGAATGAGGATGGAGAGAGAAATAAAATTCCCGATGGAGATTGGGACGGGGATACAATGTTCCCTCCCCACAAACTCGGCCCCAAACCTTCCTCTTATTGATTCTAGAAAGTTAGGTCCATCTAAAAATACAATAAATTATAAAATAAATAAATAAATAAATGTGTTATTTTTTTTTAATTCGTGAACTCATCGCCAATCTCCATTTCATGTGTAATAATATGTTCAAAATTAGATATATTTTATGTAAATTAGGTTTTGTTCATATATAAAAGTGAGTTTCAACCTATGTTTGAGCATCTCAATTTTCTCCGACCAGTCCTCGGGACACGAGGATGGGGCAGAGACTTTGATCCTGACCCAGATCCATCCTATGAACATCCCTAATGGGACCGGGTTGTGAAACGGGAATGGAATGGCAACTTTTATCCTTGATCCTATCCCGACTCATGAACATCCCTATATTCATCCTATATATATATTAGAGAGAGAGAGAGAGCTAGACTCCTATTTAACTATCATTCATGCTCGGGCACGAATGTAACGATATTGTCTTTTGGTTTTATCTAAAGATCTTTAAATTTTTTTAAATTATGCTACCAAAAGTAATTTATGATAATGAGTGAGCATGACAAAAGTGTGAAGGATTCGGTTTATATATATATCCACGACGACTGTAGTATCATAAGTTTTCAAAAT
This sequence comes from Brasenia schreberi, assembly GCA_036023115.1. NCBI lineage: Eukaryota > Viridiplantae > Streptophyta > Magnoliopsida > Nymphaeales > Cabombaceae > Brasenia > Brasenia schreberi. The sequence continues at coordinate 11,480,220 of JAYKKT010000077.1, forward strand.
TGTGTCTTTATTACGCATTCAAGGGCCTCTCTCTCACAACCATTTCCTATTTAGATTGATATTTTCTACCGGGTATAAAAGATTTCCTTCCTTTTGCATACAACTTGAATCTCACTTGCATCATGCCCTAGCAGTCCAACTGATTGCATCTGTATGAATAGGATGTTGTTTAATGCAAGCCATCCAGATGCGATCATGGTCTGATGAACGATGGATGCATGGTTGTCAGAAGAGAGGCCATGTTTGGTTTACCTTTGAATTTGATTTATTTGAAGCAAAAATGAGAAAGGAAGTCACTCATCACACATCTTCAACGTCCGCCTGGAGAATTCTATTAGAAAAGTCGATTTCGGTGAGGTAATGGTTAAATAGGTGCGGGAAAAAACAACATGAGCAGAGGGGTAGATGTTCTGAAAAATCATCCAGGAAACTCCATCTCCTTGCGAAGCTTTCCGTCGAAGTGCAAAACTCCAACCGGATTCACGCAAGTAAATGAACCTTTCTGCCACGAAACGTTCAAAGAATCGTTTTGGCCAACTGCATATTGACAATTGGGAACTGGTTCAAAGATGCTCTATTCACAACTTCTAAAGCATGAATGCCAATAAGAACATCATGGCAGATGCATAATTAGCAGGCATCTTGTTATCGTTATGATAGGAGTGCACAAGAAGCAACAGAAACAGATAGTGGGGGCTTGCAGGTTAAATCGAACAAGGCACCGGTGGAGCTAGAAAATTTTCCAAGGCGAGGGGAAGTCCAGGTGGATGAAATTCAGGTCAAACTGTCTATACAATTCTTCCTAAAATCCGACTGCTTGTACTGAAACTTTAGAGGATGACGGGTGACGCGGCTGCATCACCTGGCCCGTGAGTAGGTGCAGAAGCGAATCTACATTGAGCCGAGGACCCCGAAATCTTAAAATTCAAAAGAAAAAGTATGATATTGTGACTGAGCAGGTGGTTTGACACTTACCGCCGGCGAGAGCCTTGTATGATGACGAAGTTGGCTAGGCAGCACCACCAAGAACATGTCATTGGCATGACATCAATACGGTGGCAGACTCACTTTAGGGCGAGGTTCCGAAATCTGAGAAATTATTGTAGGGAAATACAAATGCTTTATTGACTTGAAATATCGCCTCAACCCAAAAAAAAATTCTGGGTTCGTGCCACTACATGAATATTTTGATTGGATGCTGAATCGGTATTTTTGTACTGATCGGTTTCTATGAAACTAGATCCGCAATGTAACTAGAATAGCCCAATCCTAGCTATAAAGTTTCGGATCTCAAAGTTGGATCATGTGTGGATTCGGGTCATGGTTTGGTTGACCCAGACAATGCCTAACTAGCTAGTAGTGCAGCGTCATAAGTGTGATCATACCCTGGATGTCCTAAATGTGCTGTCCAATTCATACGTATCAACCTGGGCATAGTTGGGATATGAGTTTGGATCCGTACCCAGTTTTAATTAAATTATGTTTCTGGTCCAGTTTGGATCCATAATAGGACTTTGGATCCGTTTCAAACTTTTTGAATCATTGGAGCGATATGATGTCCCATTGGGTGTGACCCCAGTAAATTTGATGCATTTGAAATAGCACTTTCAGAGGTTGAAATGGCCTCCCTTTCGTAACCCAAAAAAAAATATTGCACGGTTTGTATAAGTGGTATGGATATGCTTACTAGAGAAGGATCATCCTACATGAATCTACCTTTTAGGTATTAGGTTAACTGTGCAAGCCCAAAAGAAGATGGATTCTGGAGTCACTGGACTAAAGGAAAGGCAAGAATACAATTCAAGCAGCATCTAGGACATGATGATCGACGCCCATTAGCACGTCAACAAAGTGAAAGATAACTAAACCTTTGGTGCTTCATGAACCAATAAATCTATAATCCTTTTAAAATAGAGAAAATTTCATAAAAAAGTATTTTTTGGTTTCCAAAATTATACACTTTCTCCACGTTTAAGGAGAGACTTAAGATTGTCATTACAAATCAATTGAGGACTTGAAGTTTCAATTGTTAATGAAATAGAAACCTTACAACTGAGGATATTAGTTTTACGTACACATCGTAAAGAACTCAAGTCCTTATATGATTAACAATAAAAACCTCAAGTTTCTATTTGATTAACAAATAAAACCTTATGTGAGAAGTTGAGGTCCCAAGATGTAAAAATTTGAAAAACTACAAGATAGTTTTGTAAAAATTTCAGTTAAAATATCATGTTCAAGCTTCATGCGATGGAAAGAGAAGAAGCCGACTATCCAAACCGAACGGTTCGAGCATGAAAGCATTTGGAGAACCATGTGCAAGGAGTTCGGCACGCCAGATTCGGAGCAAGAATTAATTGCTTTCTTGATCCTAAGTCATACTCAACATATATGCATGTCATTCCGTAGACAATAAAAGAACCGGTACCTTGATTCTCATTTTCCAATCTCCATTCCATGAGGGCATGTTTGGTCCGATCCCGGAGACGAATGCGAATTAATGGGGAGGGCTTGTGATTCAGATTCACAACATGGAGTGAATCGATCTCTCTTCACTACACAAGAGAACCAAACAGAAAGAATATCTAATTTAAAGATGAAATGGAAGAGTCGCCACTTAGCGTGTCAGTGGATCACACTCAGTTCTGATCCAAGACCAAGTCCAAATCCACAAAGCTGCTGAACTAGTCCGTATTCAACTGACTCAAAGTGGTTCCTCCTGTATCATAGCCCAAAATCCACACAAACTCAAAGTGGACTCAACTGGCGTCGAAATCTTGAATTTATATTCCCTTGACTTTGATAAACTTGCGAAATATTGTCATGGGCCTCACGCTCTGATCTACAAACAGCCATTGCCTCCAGACTCGACCTCGGCCCAAAACAGCTCCATCTTTTTGGGTTATAATGGGAGGCCAAAGCCTAGGGCGCACACCTCCTTGCCACCTCCGGCCGGCCTTTAGAGAGCCCTATCGTTGAGCTAAGCAGAAGCTCCCTTTAAAGCCCTGTACTTTTCAATAAATTTTGCCTAAACATGATGATGATGTGCCCGATTACGCCTTCAACTAACATCACCTCTCTGCTCAAAGTTTACCTCGAGGAAGGTTCCTGCTAGTAATAAAGTTCACCAATCAAACCATAGAAGTTGTACACAGTATCATAACGAAAGTTGAAGTCCATTACCGGGTGCAACGCTACCGACAGATCACGGATTCTAATCCTATGAAGGGCCTGCCAATTTTACAGCAATAGTTTGACGCATCCCATTATGTATTTAGATCTGGCAGTTCCAATGATCTCAAGATTTTCTTCATTTTATTAGCTTAAAACCTGCTCCTCTAAACCTGCTGGAATTCATTTCATTATCAAGCATTTATTTGTTTAATATAATTTATCATATCACCTGGTGCAAACCATAGACGAGATCTACAAACCTACAAGCTAACGATACCTCCCACGCTTCCTCGATCTGCCCTTGTAACTTTTAAAACACATGAATTCCTCCATCTAACCTTGTAACTTTTAAAACAAATGAATGTAATAAGAATATTTTTTTATATTTTTTTGACACTCTTACAACTTTTAAAATAACTTAGATAAATCACAAAAATAACCAAGAAGCTGTCCTGATTAACTTGAGAAATGCGTGGTTTGAGTTTTGGTGGGATACGAGCTTAACTAGTACCAATATCAAATACAGAATTAACTTTTATATAAAATTTTAAGATCAGTATTGTGATCGTGATCAATCTGGTAATCCTCTAAAGCTAGCTAGCTAGCTGCTGTTTCTTCGCATGCAAAGTATTTTTGTCACGCAGCTTCAATTTGATGGCTGAACATAAACCAAGCGAAGGGGAAGCTAGAGGAGACGATAGGGAATCAAAATGAAGAAGGGGAACTCGCATCTTACACTTTTTAAGAACCTGGATACAGAATCGATCATTGCTAAACTAATTATTTTTACCGAGGTTTCTCTGAATGTGATCAGACTTTCAACATGTATCATTGCCGGCATTCATCATAGATACTTGGACTTATACGCAGTTTTCTCCTACATCTAAATGCCATAATAACTCCATAATACCTAATTACTTGATTGTGACAGGGTAGAGAATTAGTCGGCAGATAAACATATGTGATCTCTTACGTTGCAATAGTAACCAGGAGAAAAGGAAAAACAAGATTGGGGCTTCATAGTACAAGAGTAACAAACGTTGGCAGCTGCTCCGGCATAACCTCCCCAACTGGGATATGCTTGTGGCAGGTTAGACTCGTTCAACAAATGCTTTTGAATCAAATGTGACACCACTTTTGCTGATAAGCAGCTTTATCGACGTGATCAAAGTTTGAGAAGTCTCCTCCCAACCATTATGATGTTTGATGCCTGTTGGTAGTCATCCAGTAGGCTCTCGGCTGAGTTGCATGTTTTCATATTCTCTTGCACTATAAAAGGAATAGATCTTAAGAAGCAAAACGCATCCAAAACTAAAAGAACTAGATTAAATGACAAGAAATGACTAATAAAAGTCCAATTTTGTACAAATGCATCCACCAACTATGAATGAATACAATGCCTAATACCTCTATCCATTTGATTTTCGCTATTCTATCCCAAATCCAAGAGATGACAGAGAATCAGTTCATAAGAGAACTGGTGCACCAAAACAAAATGGCGCAGACAAGCCGCATCATCAAATAGAAGGGGGAAGCGCCTAGGACTAGGGATTTCTCTTTGAAAAAGAAACCAAAACCAAGCTTTTCCCACATCAGCTACATGGATTCTTTGTCAATATTCTGATCCATATTGATTCACATCGCTTTAACATTCAAAGGAGCAATATCACAATTTCGTACCATTACTGTTTCTGATAGGGAAAAAGAAGGATTACGTATATGACTAACTAAAATAAATAGATAAAGATGGATTGCACATGTTTGTACTAAATTGGAACAAATAAGAACACCAGCATTGCCAATTCTACGTTGCAGCTTACGGCCAAAAACAACCACGCACCAGACTTTCTAAGCACCAACAAAGAAATGGTTTATAGGCGTACCCTGTTGCCTATCGATCACTGAAAGTCAGGTCTCGTTCCTCCTTCCCTTCCACTAAGGCGTGTTACCGTGAGAACTGTGCCACCTCCTGAACGTGCACGCAATCAAACCCCGGCCGGAGAGCAACCCCAACCTCGATTTCGGTCCCCGCTGACTGCTCCCGGGTGCCGTCTCAGGCACTGTCAGAATCGGCTGCTCGCCATTATCGGTCACGGCGCCTCCACCATCGCTAGTGCTGGCATCGACATTCTCTTCGTCTGCAGCGACGTCTAAATTCACAGAAACTGTCCGTCTACTAGCCCACAACAATTCTCCACCTTCCACTGTCACCATCCTGCACTTTTTCACCTTCACCTTCACCAAGTTCGGGCATCCTCTGCGGCAGCAGCGAACCCCTGGTCCGTCACCGGGCAGCCTTTGATGCAGAGCTTCTTTAGAGATAGGCATTTCATTGCGATGCAGCAGAGTTCCGGATCTCCTATTGTATCGCTCCCGCACAACGCCAACCTTTCAAGATTCAGGCAATTGCTCCCCAGCATGCCCAAACTCAGAGACGTCGGGTTCACCCCGATGAGAACGAGCTCCTGCAAATTCGGACATTTTCGAGCCACAGCGATCAAACCTTCGTTGCCAATCCGATTCGTCTTCCAACCATCGATGTGTAGCTTCCGGAGGAGCCGGCAGTGCTCGGCAACCGACATGAGGCCGGCGTTTGTGCACTCCGGCGTCTTTACTAAATGAAGAACTTCAAGATCCTCCAATTCCGACACAGCCTTCAACCCACGGTCGCTCACCTGAAGCCGCTCTAAGTGAATCTCAGTCAATCCCTTCGCTCCGGCTACGATCGACTCAAGTGCAAGATCCCAATCACCGGAATTTCGGAAGAGTTTGAGCGTCTGGAGCTTCTTCGCCCCCGCTATCATCGGGACAAAGCACTGCCCGTTATAGAGTTCTTTGAGGCAGACGCTGCGGAGGCTACCGGTGGCCAATTCGGGGTCGTTCTCGTTGTCAGCAGCAACATCGACGAGGCCACGAAGGCGCTTGATGGAAAGCTCCTCCAGAGCGGGGCAATGGTCGACGAGGGCCTTGATCCCGTTGGCGCCGAACGTGCACGAACCACAGGAGACCTTCTTCAGGGTAGGAGGGCAGTTTTTCGCAAAGGCTTCCATGCCAGAATCCGTCAATTCGCGGCACGCCCGGAGTTTCAAACGCGTGAGTTTCCGGCAGTGGACGGCGACGAGGAGGAGCGCTTCGTCGTTGATACTGACGGAGCGGCCGTGACATTTGAGCGCCAGCTTCGCGACGAAGTCGAAGCGAGAGAAAAGCTTCGGAACGAAGGGGAGAAGATCGGCACGGGCGTCAAGAGAGAAGCGATGGCGGGGCTGGCTCTCGACCCGAAGCCATCGACGGCAGACAAGGGAGCAGCGTTTCCTTTCGCCGGACGGAAGCGAGTGGAAGATGCACGCTAGGCACTCGTCGGGCAGATCTAAGTGTAGTCCCGAGGCCCTTCCTCGTCCGCGTGGCCGAGATCCACCACCGGCATCGGCGTTGTGGTCGCTGCTGCCCCTGGGTTGTCTCGCTTTCTAATCGATCTGCCATTGGCCCAATACCGCCGGTCAGACCACCAGATTCCGGTGATCGACGATGACGCTTGGCCCATTTACGTTGTTCACCTTTTCGTCCACCGATTTTTCGTTACCGAACTCTCTCTCTCTCTCTCTCTCTCTCTCTTCTCTCTCTGTGGAGAGTTCAGTCTTAGGCTTATAACTTTATATGGAGTAGAAGGTCGAGTTTGCCACTTGAAATATTTAAAATAGCGGAGATGCCCTCTCATCGCGAGAACCCCTCTGCGGGAGCTACCATGCAACCCGACCCGACCCTATACAGGGCGTGTTGGGTCAAGTTGGGTACCTGCAGTTAGTTTCAAATCGCCATCCCTAACCTTTGCCGAATCTGGCCATCCGTTTGATTCGTGTTGTGTGACACGACACGAACCTAGCTTCCATTCCGTAGCGAGTGACATCGGCAGTTCTCGACACAGAACCATCGTGGGTCACATCACTGTTTTTCAATGCATGACTTGGTTTTACAAATAGGAGCTCAATAAATGTCCTAGTAACCAGGTTAGGGTAGATGACACTAAACCAAACCAAATAAAAACCTTGATGATAGTATTTCTTCTAAAGATGAACAAGAGCAGGTCCGGCATGAGTTGGATCAGGATCCAGGTACAAAGTCTTCGACGTATTATCCAGATCCGGCAGATCTGTTATGGAAACGGGTTGGATCAGTGCCGTCAATCCGCAATTGTTCGTATCGACCCGATCGGGACAATGGGAGCAGGACTGAAGGGTATTTCTGGAAATAGGAAAGGGTACTTTTGACCCCATGCGGTTTGGAGTGCGCATTACGAGAGTATCGGAGGAAAAACCGCCCTAATTTTCTCAACTGCGAATTACTTTTCCACCTTTTTTCTGGGATTCCTTTTCCTTTTCCTTTTGGAAGTTTCATTGGAATTCATGAGGTAGCTTCAGAATGTGAGTCGGGTCGGTTTGAATCAGAGTTGGATGGAGATCGATCTAAATTGGACCTTTTATTGGACTTGGACCTGGCTGAGGATCCATAATAAGTGAATTTGCAAAGTGGATTCAGATTGGATACCAAATTGACTCTAATTGAATATAAAGTCTGTACTCCAAGTTGGTTGCCAATAACTCCAAAACAAACTTTGTCCAAATCATATAATTAGCCAGAATGCAAGTGAACCGAACATGCATGATTCGCGTTCAACTTGTATACGTTAAGAAGCAACTCTTGTTCTATTCATTCATATCATGAACCGAACATGAATGAGCTTGTGATGAGTCAAACCATGGGTGACTTGGTTCATTTACCAGCTCTACATCTAGGTAGAGATTTTGTATAAGCATAAGAGATTTTTGGAGTGATGCAAATTATAGTATGGTTAAAACTCTTAATAACGTTACCCTCCTGAAGGAACCTTTTGATGGCCTTGCAAACGTCGGAACCCACTGTCCTCCAATAATGTTGGAAGAACTTAGTAGAATTTCCATCGGCTTCAAGCGAACTATCGGATTTTATTGAAGAACCGCTCTGTTAATCTCACCACCAGTAACTGGCACAATTAGTCTCTCATTCATAATCGCCGTCACTTTTGCTGGAATTTGCTCAAACTCTCGTTGTAGCTTAGCAACTTGATTATGAAAGAGTGTTTTCCACCGCCACTTCTCCTACTTGCTTTCGGCCTGTCCTCCATTCACCATTTTGGTCTTTGATGCCCCATAGTCTGTTCCTTCAAATGCATGGTGCACATTTGCAGTGAAAATATCGAGTATTCTGATCACCGCAATGCAGCCAGGAAGTACGAGATTTCTCCCGCTAAATTCCTCTCCTCATTGTTGTATGGCATCAGCCAATTGAGGTTCAACGTTGCAGATCTCGTCTTGGTTATATTATACCACTTGCTGTCGTCAATAAGTGGTGCAATTGTTGTCGGACTGATTCAATTTGTTGTTTTATAATAGTAGAGTTGTGCTGGCACCAGTTAATCAACAGCAACACCGTCTTCCTTGAAGATAAAAACGGCTTTGGGGGGTCAGAAATTCTAGCAAGACATCTAACAAAAGCAGCCGATGATCTGATCTAACTGCATCTAGATGTGTGATGCTGCTAAAGTTGTAAGCAGGAGCCTACCCACTAGACGCTAGGCCTCTATGAAGAAGTTGTTTAATGAACTGTGCACACCTATTACTCCATGTATGTTGCGGTTCCACATAGACCTGTCCATCACCTCCATCGAGTCGCAGAAGTTATCGAACCTCTAACTGGAAATGATCGACTTATCATTACCACCGACCTCATTCTGTGAAGTTACTGTGTGACAGTTACAATCGGTAACTTCTCTGGTGTAACTACTCCGGTGATAATCTTGTCATGTGACTGGTGGTCTCTGCTTCTTGTTGGAAGGGCTTCATGGCCCAACATAATGTTAGTCAAGAGAATGCTGAGAATGATATCATTGCTTTTGATGAAGACATCAACGAAAGATTGCTGCAATGCAAACGTAGCCTTGTGAACCGGTCACTTGCGGATCGAGGATTCAGCGCAGGAACAGCACAGAGTGCCTTGTTCTACATTTGGGGCAGGCCTCCATGGAGCTATTTGCAACCAGCCAATTAAGAATTCTCTGGTGAAGTACTAGAAGTGCATCAAAGATGCAGTCATCGACTCTCTCTCGAGAGGCCACAGTTACCGCGAGCAAGCATATTAATGTTTTGGAGTACAAAGTATGCGAGACGACGTCCTTCAGTTTTACTTTGAAGATCAGCACGACATGTTGCGAATTCAGCTTGGATCATGCCACATTGATGGTACCTTCATTCCCACGACAGACGACAAATGGACCTTTTACCCACCCTATAGTAACTCCCATTAGCTCTGTTCAATCTACTGTTTCTGAGCAGATGAAACCACAATCTTCTAACTCTTCCGATATAATACAGGAACCAAGCACAACCTTGACTGACCTTGATATAATAGTTCAGTCGTTTATACAATCAGTTCAGTTCTTGCAAAATCTCCTCAAGCACAATCTAATCCCATTAGATCTCCAAGAACGCACCATGAGTGGGTAAATGCTATGAATGAGGAGGAGATGCAGCCTATAACTTGGGACCTTACAAGCCAACCTTTAAAAGAAAAATGTATGCAGTTGTAACCATATACTCATTCCCTGATATAGAGATGACTTCTCTTCAAGCTCACAGTTTATAACAGCCTGACAATGTAGAGTGCAGTCCTTATAACAGCTTTGCTTCTTGGACCTTCTTGTGTTTAAAACCTCCAGCCAGCATTGATTGCAACCACTAGGTCTAGGTTAGGCTGCCTACGGTTCAGTGAAAACCTCCAAGTAAATCAGTTCTTGGCGTCAACAGGCTGATCTTTGCAATTTTGGTACTTTGCATTGAACACTTGTCTGGACTATCACCAACATCTGTAATCCTAGATGATTGGTATCACCTTAAGTGAGATGCATAAATGGACATATTTTTGAAGTGACGAGTATACATATTGAATGAACCTACATGACTAAGATATATATTTGACCACTCATATCAATCAAAGAAAGACGCATGTGTCAGAAGGCACATCATGGGCATGCATTCACCACCACTGAAGAATTGTATCCACACACTAGAACACAAAGAGACATTGTTTTCTGCTTTTCAGCATCCGTTTTAATTGTTACAACTCAAAGAAACTAGGATGCTTGCCCTTAAGGTCAATGATATGGCAGGTCAGCGTCCCAAGGCACAAGAGTTGAACGCCTGACTGACAACCAGTCTAACAGCTAAGGCCATTTCCACTACGCTAGCTCCTGTTGAGCATCCTATTTAAGACAACATAGGGGGAACAAAAAGAGTTGCAGTTTAAAAACTCTTTGTTTTCCTTCTCTGGTTCTCGGTTTTAGACGTTTCAAGCCATTCTTTTGTGTTGTTGAAAATTCAGATCAACCCTCATTTTTGCAACTTGACTTATCATTAAATAAGGTGCAGACCTTGGGCACATTGTTTACACCTTTGGGGATCATATAAGTTAACGAAAGTACAGTTGCTCAAGGATTGGTTTGTTGAATCTTAACGATATACGAATATCATCAATGCTTTGCACTATGTAGCGACTTCAATCCACCCTCCTTACTGGGAAGCCCATCCCTTGCCACTGCTTTTTATATATTTTCCAAGAGCAAAATAAGCACCGATCCCTTCCACATTAGCTGGAGTTGGCTGAACGCCTTATGTTGTTATTTCACTCTGTAAATTTGCACTTAATCCAAAGGAGCAAGATCATGTTTTATGGTTTCTTTTCACATATTGTATGCTTTCCAAGCCTTTACCGGTCACTTTTATCTTCTACCTATTCCACAACGACCATTTATCTATCAGTCTCGTTAAAGACCGTCTTTCCTAGTCTAACATACATCCACCTTAACATTTTTGTTTTTATCACAGATATCTTCTGCATGGACCGGTGAATGCTTGACACCATATAAAATCGTCACATACATCCATGCTTGCTTGCGTGATTGTCTGCCAACAATCTACACCATATAACATTGTTCGGCATAAAGCATGAGTAACAGTTTCGTTCTACTATGCATTTACAAAAGTTCATGCACCATTCTTAACATATAGCCTGGAACGTTAACCGCAACAGACCCGAAAGAAGCATCAAAGTGGTATAAGCGCCACATTACAAGCAATCATTCTACTATGAATTTATAGAATTTCATATACCATCATTAACATTAAAAAAGAAAAAAATAACAGGCTCGAACTCTAAACATAAACAACCAATTGCCTAGAACGTTAAAGGCAACAGACCCCAAAAATCATCAAAGTGGCAGGCAGCTCCAAATGACATGCAATCATTCACTCAATCTAACTTCCGAGTAAACGAATTTCCCTCCAGGACAAGTTAATTAATGGAAAACAAGAACATATACAACCATATCAGTAAGCCACCCCACACCTTTTCCAACATAATCTTATTCTAGTATTCATCAATCAAGTGAGCGTAAACCAGGCAGGATAAAAGGCGGTCGTGTTCGAAACCCATTCTCTCTCTCTCTCTCTCTCTCTCTCTCTCTCTCTCTCTCTCTCTCTCTCTCACACACACACACACACACACACACACGGAATAGAAGGAACCAAAGAGGTCTCGTTCTTGAAACCCACCGTATCATGAGCGCGCGCGCGCACATACACACAAACAATAATACCACCATCAATCCTAACCGAAGAGGTCTCGCGTTCAAAACCCAGCACATCACGCACACACACACAGTTACCGGTCAGAGTGGAGTATCTCTTTGGCAAGGAGGGTAATGGGTTCTATGTCTTTCAGGATTTCCTTTTCCTTCTCCTTCCATTCTTTCAACGCCACCAGATAGGAAGATGACCATGCCGATGGCGGTGCTTTCTGGACGCCAACGAGAGAGGAGGACGACCCCCCGGAAGACTCGGAGCACGCGCTCAGAGGAGCCGAACGCCCAACCCGGAAAAGCCCCCCAAACTGGAGGATCGAACCGCAGTGTTGCCGCGCTTGCACCACTGCCAACGAGTTCAGAACTCGCGCCATCGCCCCGCGCCTTCACTGACTCTCACAAACACAACACATTCATGAAAGACGACTCCCTCTTGAGAAGTGAGAACTACAAATTCACAAGCTTATGAGGTTCGGGTCGGATCTAAATCCAGTGCGAGATAAGTGCTGTACCTTAATGTTGCATAGGTTCTTCAACTTCTTCATGCACTTGGAAATGGGATAATGCTGAGCACTAATAAATATCTTATCACACAAACCTATCAATGGTGTCTCTCTCTTTCTCTCTGGATAAATATCACAGAATAGGGACATCAGCTTTTGGGACTTGCATAGATTCCCTCAGATGTAGTGTTTGCATATAGTGCTGGTGGCTCATCTACTAATGGTATTTGTTGGTCATTTGGTCCTGCACATGTCTTTGTATGTGGTGGTAGAGTAGTCTGGTCATAAGCATCAGCATGACGGCTGATGAGTAGTGGGAATGCATGACTGGTCAGTACTAGCTGCATTCTGCACCTGCTATGTACTTGACTATGTTGCCCTATATTCTGCTAACATTCTGTTTTGAAGTTTGGTTCTAATCAACCTGCCTCAAACTATTTCCTCATTAGGTTCTAAATTCTGACCTCCAAACCAGCTGACCAGAATCTGGTTCCAAAATCAATTCACCATGCAGTGATACCATAGCATCCCCAAGAAACGCTCTCATATACTTAGGGTCATTATTCCAAGAGGATAGGAGAATTGATAGAAATGTCACTCATAAAATTACAGCAGGCTTGCTAAAGTAGAGAAGTGTGTAGGCGTTGTGTATGACAAGAAGATACCTTTAAATTGGAAGGTAAAAGTTATAAACGATTACAAGACATGCGATAGTTTAGGGGCCCAAATGCTACACAGCCAACCATCGGATGTTTGTTGTAAAATGAAGATGTTAAGTTGACGTATGGCCAAGCTAGAAGACAATAAGATACTTAATGAGATTATTAGAGGAAATGCCTGGAGTGAACCCAATAAAAGACATAATGATAGAAATAACCTAAGGTAGTTTGGACATGTGAAAAGGAAGCCAAAATGCATCCCCAGTAATAAGGTGTCAGAAATTAAAAGGGAACACTTTAAACAAGGTAAAGATAGACCTCGTAAGTTATGGAGGGATATAACAAAGCATTATCTTGGAGTCAAATGCTCATATGACACTTGATTGTACACAATAGCGAAAAAGAATGCATGCAGCAGGCTCCAATTGAATGTTGAATAAGCCTTGTTTTTGATTGATTGATAAACCTGGGTCACTATAACCGTGCAATTAGGACATGTTTAGATGCTCATTCATGAGATGTCGTCCTGCCTTTCTCTGCAAATGATGCCTTGATATGTAAAAGGTCCCAACACCTATAACCTTCACTGCCATCAAGACATCCCACAAATCTGCAAACAACTTCCTTTGGTGCAAACGTATTTCAACAGGAATCATCAAATGCGCCACGTAGCGTCATCCCCAAGGTGCATAGAAGAGGCTATGTGGGTGAATCCCATACATCATGAATTACAGTGACTTATCATTTCAAGCTTTTGCTGGCAGCTGATTAATAATAAAACAGCCATATGAAAGGCTTCTAACCACACCTAATACGTGCCTTGTTGTTGTGTTTAATGGTGATACCGTGATAGTGTTCTCAACAAAATGGTGCTTGCACCTTAATCCTCCATTGTGTCAGGGAGTATGTGGGCAAGATAAAATTATGATAAATGCCACACTCATAGGGATAGTCACGGAGAATGTGAAGTGTATTTGCCACCTTTATCACTTTGAAGGTTCACAATGGATCACCTAAAATCGGTTTTGGCAAAGGCATAACAATATTAAAATGCAGAAAATTTCCTATTTGTATTTCATAAAATGGATCCTAGTAAATCATATATAGTTATTAAAAGGTAAGGAAGCTCTTCTGTAGAAAGAAATGAAAGACTTACATGTTTGCTATCTTGGAAATACTAGGAATTATAATCACTGAAAAAACTCGGCTCTTATCAAATAATGATTACATAATAGGGGTTTGTACAGTATGCCAATACATGTTGCCAAAGATGTGCACCCACAACAACTTCATGTGGAAGCAACTCGAGAGGATACTCTCTAATCTCTATAGCAATTCAACCGTAGGGCTTCTTGAGTGTGTAGAGCTGGCCATGTTTGCCATCCTCAGTGAGTGATTTGTTTGTGTGTCTGTCTTTAACCTGTGCAGAAGAAGCAGTAAAAGCAACATACAAACTGATTTTATTATATAACTCGGACGCAAAACCTAGATTGTTCTCATACAAGGAAAGAGGAAACTTACTTGCAATGCTAAAAAAGATGGGTCTGATTGAATGTGGGCTGGCCAATGTGGATGATGGAATGAGATTGTTAAAGTATGTAATAGGTACGGGCCAGTAGGGCCCGCAAACTATCTTGGCCTGACCGTGCCACTAGGGCTCGGGCCACGAACCCAAGGCCCCAAACTAGCCATTGGCACATTCTCTCTCTCTCTCTTGATTTCATAATGCTGTATTTTCTTCTCATCTTGGTCTATAAATATAGCTCATTCATTCCTTAATAAATGTGCTGATTTGCAACACTTTGGATATTTGGTTTGACTTCTTAAGTGTTTGATTATTTGACTTACTTTGAGTATTGAAATACCAAGCATTTCATGGATTGGTCTCTTGGTGTTTTTGGATTGTGATTGGCGATTGGTTAAGATTCCTCAAGTGAATTGAAGAATTGTATTCTTACGTGGTATTAGAGCCTACTTAAAAGAATATCATCAGACACGACCGCATTGAGAAGCATGCCTAACATGAAACAAGTTTTGTTTTCTTGCTTTTGATATTCCAATGTTAAGGTAATCTCCAAAAGCTTGCCTTTATGAGAAATGCAAGGAAAAAATGAAGTGTTTCGTTGTCTGCTTACTCAATTTGCTATCAAAGTTAGGAAAGAACGATGAAAAAGTAATTTTTATTAAAAGATTATTAGGATTACATTTATGACACTATTCACAAGCCAAAATTGAAAATTGATGGGCTTAATGAAGATGATATCATCACGTCCCAAGAAAATTACAAACAAAATTTGAAAATATAGGAAAAAATGAATACAAAAGTTAGTTTGATTATTTATCAAAATGTAGATGAAAAACTTCGTAATAGAATGAATATCTTTGAAAATGCATTTGAAACATGAGAGTATTTAAAGAAAATCCATTCTCAAGATGACTTCGTTTTTAAAATTGATTTGATGGAAAAATTGATAATATTTTAGTAAGGTAATTTAAGCATTAGGGATTATCACAATGACTTTTCATAATTATGGAATCAACTACGAAGTTTTGATAAATTTGGAAAACTTCAAAGAATTGATGAATTTAAAGAATAACTTGATAACTAATATTTTTTAGTGAAGAATTTGAATACATAAGATCCACTTTAATCCATAGAAAGCAAGACCCAAGGGTGATGGGTTCCTTGCCAATCTAGCTATAGAAGAAACTATATTGAAAAACTTCAATGCTTTCGACGAGGCCATTCTTGCCACCTCTAGACCGGGGGGCAAATCTAAAACCATACAAGCCACCACATGTAAAGAATTTTGAAGGGCAAGTTAAGACTATCATGAGGCCCATGACCCAAGAAGAGGACTATTTGTCACTATTGCAAGGAGAGCGAGCACATCAAGACTTATTATCTCCTTTTGATAAGAAAAATCAGTAATGCAACTGACTTGGAAAATAAAGAGGGAGGAGCACTACCCTCCAACATCAAGCCTTACATTGAAGAAATGTTTAGTGAGAAAGCTAGCATATCCAGGAATGCACCATCCATAAATTTTCAAGGAATGTCTTGGTTTTTAGATTCGGATGCCTCTTTTCACATGACACATAGAAAGAGTTTTTGAAAACACTTTCCAAAAGACTTCAAATAAGCATGTTTTTATGGCCAACAGTAAAGACTCCAAGTAAATGAGATTGAAAGTTTAGAAAGTAAAGATTTCAAAGTACCGAATATAAGCCTTGTATCAAAACTTAATCTAAATTTACTTTCCGTTGCTCAAATTTGTGACAATGGTTATATAGTCACTTTGTCATTCAAAAATTTTGTGGTGCAAGATCACCTATCAAAGAAGGTGATTGGATGAGGCCATAGAGAAAGTGGACTATACAAAATGGATAACTTGACAACAACAACAACAACAACTAAGCCTTTTCCCATATTAGACGGGGTCGGCTACATGGATTCTTTGTTTCCACAGATCCCTATCTTGTGTCATGTTAGCAGTTAACTCCCAATAAGCTAGATCGTTCTTTATTGTTTCTTTCCAACACTTTTGTGGTTGTCCTCTATCCAAATTTAGTTTTTCTAACCTTCTTACAGGTTCTTCTTTTGATCTTCTTTCTATATGTTCAAACCATCTTAAACGATGTTCTCTCATTTTATCCTCTATTGGTGCCACTCCTACTTTGTTTCTAATAACCTCATTATGTATACGGTCTTTTCTTGTATGACCACTAATCCATCTCAACATCTTCATTTCTGTCACAGACATCTTTTGTACATGTTGATGATTAACTGACCAACACTGAGAACCATAAAACATGGCAGGCCTAATTGTTGCTCTATAATATTTACCTTTTAATTTTAATGGTATCTTCTTATCACAAAGAATACCTGATGCTCCTCTCCATTTTAACCAACCAGCATTAATTCTATGCGTAACATCTCCATCAATTCTTCCATCACTCTGAAAAATTGACCCTAGGTATTTAAAACTTTCCTTCTGAGGAATACAATATGTGCCTATTTTAATTTCTATGTCCTCTGAAGTAACCAAATTATCAAACTTACATTCCATATATTCTGTCTTTGTTCTACTAAGTCGGAGGCCTTTGCTTTCTAATGTTTCTCTCCATAGTTCCAATTTTCTATTAACTTTTTTCTTAGACTCCTCCACTAATATAATGTCATCTACAAATAACGTACACCAAGGTACTTCATCTTGAATATGTTTTGTTAACTCATCCATCACCATTATAAATAAGTATGGGCTTAAAGTTGATCCTTGATGTAACCCAATATTAACTTCAAAGAAGTTAGTCGTTCCTTCATGAGTCCTCACACATGTTTTTGCACCATCATACATGTCTCTTATAAGGTTAATATATGTCGATGGGATAGCTCTTTTTTCCAAAGTTCTCCTTTGGTACCCTATCATAAGCTTTTTTTAGATCAATAAATATCATGTGAAGGTCTTTCTTTTTTGCTCTAAAATGTTCTAGAAGACGTCTCAAAAGGTGAATCGCTTCAATAGTAGATCTGCCTGGCATGAACCCAAATTGGTTCTCTGTTGTACTTGATACTTGTCTTAACCTACGTTCGATAATTCTTTCCCATAATTTCATAGTATGACTCATTAACTTGATACCTCGATAATTTGCATAATTTTGAATGTGTCCCTTGTTCTTATATATGGATATAAGTGTACTTGCTCTCCATTCCTCGGACATCTTTTGGTTTTTCCATATTTCATTAAATAGTCTTGTGAGCCAAGTGATTCCTATTTCTCCTAGTATTTTCCAAACTTCTATAGGAATATTATCTGGTCCTACCGATTTACCACCCTTCATATGTTTAAGAGCCTCTTTGACTTCATTCTTTTGAATATATCGGTAGAAATTATGGTTTATATACTTTTTAGAGTTGGCTAAATCTCCTAAACTAATACTAACATCTTTATTTTCATTAAAAGGATTATAAAAATAGTTTTTCCATCTATTTCTTATATCATCATTTGCCACTAGAATTTTTTCATCCTCGTCTTTTATGCATCAAACATAATTAAGATCTTTAGTTTTCTTATCTCTAGCCCTAGCTATCCTAAAAATATCTCTTTCACCCTCTTTTGACTTGAGTTTTTTATATAAGTCCTCCCAAATCTTAGCTTTTGCTTCACTAACGGCCTTTTTTGCTTTCTTATAAGCTTCTAAAGTTTCACTAGTTTTATTAGCATAATGTAATTTGTAACATGCTCTCCCAAAATGGATAACTTGATTGTACCAAATTTTGAACATTGTGGTGTAATTCATGACACAACTCTTTGGCACAAAAGATTGGATCACTTGAATATAAACAAGTTGTGTACTCATGTATTATTAAAAATTAATAAAGATAAAGATTTTGTTTGTGAAGAATGTATTATTGAAAAATTGCTATGCCTTTCGGTGAGAGAAGTTTTATTTCAAGTAACCCTTTGAATTGGTTCATTCCGATGTTTGGGGACCCACTCCTATTGTCTCTAAAGGAGGAGTTGGATACTATTTGACTTATAAAGATGATTTTAGTAGATATACTTGGATATTTCTCTTAAAATATAAATTTGAAGTATTTAGAAGTTTTGGTATTTCATAGTATGATTAAGAGCCAATTTGACACCACTCTTAAAATCTTGATCGGATTCCGGGAGTGAATATGTCAAAAGAATTTCAAAACTATTTAGAAACACATGGAATTCTATACCAAAAATCTTACATAAAAACCACGTAACAAAATAGTTTAGTTGAATGAAAACATAGACATATTATATAAAGTACTAGAACTCTCTTTATTTCTAATAAGGTATCAAAATTCTTGTGGGCGAAAAATACACTTCTTGCCGTTTATATGATAAAATAGAATGCCTTCTTCTCAACTTGACAATGTTTCTCCTTTTGAAAAATTGTTTAAACTTGCCCCATATTATGAAATATTAAGAGTTTTTGGTTGTAGATGTTTTGTTTATATGGATAAGAATGATAAATTATCTCCTAGAGCTATAGAGTATAAAGTGTGTATTTCTAGGTTATGGCATTCACAAAAAGGTTATAGGTGTTTTGATCCCACTGAAGATAAAGAAGATAAACTTTATGGCTCTAACATTGAAGATAAAGAAAAATATACCTTTCTAAATGACTTTGCAAACTTAGAAGATAGTGAGAATGAAGATAGTGATAGAGAAGAAACCATTAATTTGAGGTAATAAGATGAATACATGGATACAAAAATGAGAGAAAACAATGAGTTTCATGATACTATAGGATGCTGATGTCTATAAGTAATTCCGCTGGTTGTTTGATGCTGACTATTCAGATTGTTAGGCCATCGCAAGAAGACATCCAATTACTGCTGTGGTGACCACGTCCTGCACCTTTGTCTACCTCTACCTTGATGATGCATCCATAGGTTCAGTATTATTTTGGGAAAATGAGATGTCTCATTCTGTAATACGGACTGCAGAGCTTCATATGTTGGAAGTTGTGGTTGGCTGTTGGTACCACCAACATGACTTATTCTGGACCAAGTCCAGGTACTGTTTTATTCTCCCTTGCTTTCGTGGGCTGACCAATGATAGATCCATCTTTTTGTATTTTGAAACTCTCCTTTATATTTCTTGGTTTAGAAATGTGGGAATAGTGTTGCTGAAGAAATTCCTAAAGTTCCTTGGGGGGCATGCCATCTTGAATGCGAGAACATCCTGGGACAAGCCGGACATCAAGAAACCAGCACTTTATCGTGGTTGATCCAAGTTTGATAGGCTAAATTCAAAACTCATTCATCTGATTTGGGATTTGATGGGGCATCTTCCCTACTTCTTGATCTCTTCAACATACTGGGGTGGATTACAGTCTGATCTGTCTTGATGATCCATAGATTGAGAACTTTTCATCTAATATTCCATGTTAAAAAGTTGGAAGGGGGAAGTGTTATGGAGTTAGCTGGGAAAGAAAGAAACTAGTTGTGAAAGAGTACTAGGGTCTTCACTTAGGGGCTTAAGTGGCCTGCAACGCGTACTTAATAACATGGCACATCCAAAGGCATGAAAAAGTAGTTGTCTCATTGGTACTACGTTCAACCAAGTATGCACTGTTGGAGTGGCAACTTGGTTCTGCACAGGCTTTTTAGTAAATGGATTTGAGAATTAGGTGTTCATTGCCAATGTTGTGCTCTTTGAGTAATGATTACAGCATAAGATGTGGTCATTTAGTTGTACATATTGGACTACCTGTGGTTATTAGTTGTATATATTGGATTAGCCATGCATACTTTTTTCCTCTTGTGCAGCTACGAGGATGGAGGATGCCTCACTGGTCAGGATGAGAAAGAGGTCGTTGAAAAGCTTTTGGAATATCATCCTAATGCAAGTGATAAAATTGGCTGTGGCCTAAACTCAATTGCGGTAACCAGAAACCTGTTAGCCTACTTTTTGATTTATTTTACTTCATCCATATGGAGCCTAGCTGTTCTTTTCTTTCTTTTCGCATTCATTAGTTTTCTGGAAATCTTTGAAGCCATGTATACCCTGTAAATTTGTTTAATTTTATGAAGGGAAAAAACTTTACTTTTACAAGTTGGGAGAAGAAAAACCGTCATATGCTTCAATAAATTGTAACACAGTTTATGAAATTTGACAAAGGCAATGAGCCTGTTGCAGGAACTATGAAGTTTTTTATATTTTTATTTTATGTATTCGTCTCTAGTTTTAAGGAGAGTTTCCTCTTGCCAGCATGATTAAGCTAGTCCTGTTTCTATTCCAATTTGGGAATGATTTTGTTTCCAAACGTAAAGGAAGAACTTTGTGGAGCCTTGGATTTAGATTGAAGTTTCTATGTAGTTAACACTAAGGGTTTTTGTTTCTTTTGTTGGGGTTTAGCATCTGATGTAAAAGCTTAATGAAATGCTTTCTTCCTGGATCCAGATTCCTTTAGAAGATAGAATCGTGATTGATGAAAGCCATAGTACATGTACCTTTCATATGCAGCCAACGTCCTTCTAAGTGTCGGATATCATGGGATTTTACACTGGTTTCACCAACACTTGTGCAGTGTTTTAGTTGGGAAGTGTCCATTGAACACTAGGCTTTAATGGTATTTGGTATGGCGGCTGATCTTTTTCCTTTCCTTTGGAAGGTTGACAGGCATCCTACGTTCAGATAATCAAGGTGCTTGTTTTTGTACGGACAGATGGGACCTGGGAAGACTTTCATATCAGAAATGTCTCCAATGGTATATTCGCGAGAAATATCCAACTTGTGCAGAAAAGTTTATCCAGCGACATTTTAAGAGGAAGATGTATCTATGATGGGTGAGTTCCCGTTTTCTGTTGAGTTATTCGTGTTCAACTTTGTATGGCATAAGTTTATTGATTCAATTGGATATTTGTGTATAGTTTCATCTTGAAAAGGATCTACATGTACTGGACCATGCTAAAATCTCGTAAACTGGTCAAGCTTTGCTCTACTGTCTTTTTTCTTTTAAGTTTCAGCTTTTGATTTCATCTGTTGATATTACAAGTCACTTGTTGGTTGGGCACATTCTTGGTAGATTAAGTATAAGAAGTTATTCTAAGCTTACCGCACGTTGCTGCTGCAATGAACGAACCTGACATAGGTCATGCAATGTATCTCATAATTTGAACCAATAGCTTGGTTTTCCTAGGTGACGGGGGAGAAGATTGGAGGTGTGCCTATGAAAAGCTCAACGGTGGCATGTAAAGAACATAAAGGGGACTGCATGGATGGTTAAATGTGAGATCGAAGCCTCTTAGTATGAGATTCTAGATTGCTGTTGTATATGGAGGTCCCCCTTTTGCTGCTGCTTTGTTGATCCACCATACTGGTTAGAGATGCTTTCTGTTGGTATGCCCGATACGGTTTGTTGCTCGATGCACTCCCTGTGGCATGACATTTTACTGTAAAGTTTAAAAATCGAAGATAGGGATTTGAGTCTCTTAGTTATGCTATGTACTCGAGTAAAGAGGCAACGGTAGTAGAATATCATTTAACTTTCGTTAATTATGATGGACTTTCATGCTGCTCTTAGACTCCTTGTATTTGCAGTATTTGTAAGACTGCCATGGATGGCGTTCCTGCAATCTAGCAACTATTTTCCCAATGTTTGATAGCATCAGCCTGTGGGTTTTAATGGACGATTTTCTAACATTTCTGCGCTCAACATAAGCGTTAAGTGTCAAACAGCATTAGGGTGACCCAACCTAGAAAGTCCTTGTCTGCGTTGGGAGGGGTACGGGTACCTGGGTTGGCATGAAGCAAACACAACAAAATTCAGGTCGAGTCTGGGATGACCTGCATATGACATATATATATATATATATATATATATATATATATATATATATATATAGAGAGAGAGAGAGAGAGAGAGAGAGAGAGAGCATAATTCATGCACATACCCATTGATGCTTAAATTTGTTTAATTTGATTGTTAAAACCAATTATGGAGATTTGAATTTAAAAATAAAGTATGAAAAATATAATTGTATTTTTCGCTTTTAAACATTTTATCATGCCGGTAAAATCATGAGGTCTTTGAGTCGATTTTAACATAGATGGTTGTGCTCATATACCAATTTCTCTCTCTCTGTCCCTCTTTCTATGTGTGTGTGTGTGGATAAGGATCCATCCCAAGGTCTGCATTTTTAAAAGAGACGACCCGAAGGTCCACTGCTTTTGACCTGAACTCGAATCTATCCAACCCATCGACTTGATTTGCCACCCCTCAACAGCGATCTTTCCAATTCACATCCTTTAACAGTATGATGAAAGTGAGACTGCATATTAGAGACAGATTGGATAACCATGTGATATCATGACATTCTTCACTCCATTGAAACTCAAGATGTTTGCGTCTCCTGTGATTGTGGACTCTGAGGGTTTCCGTAGGCTATTTTATTGAGTCTAGCAGGCAGATGTCTCATCGTTTTTCTGAGTCTCCTAATTCAAAATCTCAAGGTCAGCCCTCTCCCTTCTTCTGGAATCAAGTAAATAGTTTCATGCTTTATCACTAAAGAGTGCTGCAGAAGTGAGTCATTTGGACTCGAAAACTGTTCCTCTGCCAGTATTTTTTCTTTTGGTTACCAGAGGAGGTGAAAGCCTTACACACACATGCACCCTCTAGCAATTGAACTCCCCACCAGCAGCAACAGCAAGAGAACACGCCCTGCCATTAAGCTAATGCTCTCGGTGCATTTCTCTACCAATATTGCTTAAAGACAATACACCCTAATACATATGGCGTAGGTGTTTACCCTTCTATACTAGGTCAAAAACCTAAATAAAGGAGGTTGGCAAATCCAAATTTCATACTTTTGCTAGAAGGATCAACCCCTATCTTTACACTTACATGGAGGGTTGCATTAGGTAGCTGACAGTCGACATAAAATCTTATTTGATATTTACAAGGGTGTGATCTTTCCAATAATGCTTATACCGTCAACTCGAAAGTTAAACATTTTTGGCAACAATACCTTGTATGAAATTATCATGTTTCACCCTCCAGCACTAAGAAGCCAATAGGCATACAGATTTTCTCACTTCTATGCAACTGATGGGTGTTGCCTACTCTTGATCCCATACATCTTGTTTAGGTGTCTTTAACAATTTGAGCGGCGAGCTTATGAACACGAGCAAACCACCATAATGAGAAAGGGAAACTTAGCAGCCCCCATTTACCTATGTATGTATAGATGCAGTCTAGAGGAAAACCGATTCTTTTAACGATCAAGAAGTTTTCTCACTCAATGTCTGTCGCCGTTGTTAGGAGTGTATGAATTGATATTGTTTTCTACTGAATCAATTGTTTCATTTTTTATTTTAAAGATCGGTCTGTCATGGTTCAATTCAAAATAAGGCTCACAGCCTGATCAAGTTTATAGAAATGTATATCTAGGGTTCGGTCTAGATTCCTTATAGGTTCGAACTAGAAAAAGTGCTTGGAAGAGCTCAGCAAAATCTACAGAAGATACATGGTTAGGCTTAAATTTCTAAGCAGGCCAAATAATTGAATAGGTACTCTTCGAACCTCATCCAGTCTAGAGACGGTACATACTTGTTAATGGCTCGTACTTTGAATCGGTACTCTGCTAACCTCATCCAGTCTAGAGACGGTACATACTTGTTAATGGCTCATACTTTGGGTCTAATAGATGGCTTTGTCTGATCCAATTCGCATGCAACCAATTGGATCGGGCATGGATCTTAAAGGAGATACTCGGATATGAATGAATACGGGTGTTCATGGTTGGGATTTGGTTCGGTTCCAGTCTCAACCTCTCTAGTCTCAATTCTTAACTTTTAGATAACTGAACTGAACTGTGCTATGGCCTGAACCATACCAAACCAAACCACTAGTTCCGGTTTGGTTCAGTTCTGAATCACGGTTTTATCTATTTAAGGGTTTTGCTAAATACAATCTGCTATGCCATCAAATTATTTGGATTTACGGTCTACATTTTATATGTATATGATGTTATAAAACTCATACATATAAACTTATAAACTTGTCAAGATTTATATCCATATAAGTATATATATATATATATATATATATATATATATATATATATATATATATATATATATATATATATATATATATGTATACTGTGCTATGGCCTGAACCATACCAAACCAAACCACTAGTTCCGGTTTGGTTCAGTTCTGAATCACGGTTTTATCTATTTAAGGGTTTTGCTAAATACAATCTGCTATGCCATCAAATTATTTGGATTTACGGTCTACATTTTATATGTATATGATGTTATAAAACTCATACATATAAACTTGTATATATATATATATACATATATATATATACATGTATATATACATCTATATATATATATGTATATATATATATATGTATATGTATATATATATATATACATGTATATATATATATATATGTATATGTATATATATATATATGTGTGTGTGTGTATGTATATACATATACATATACATATGCATATATATATATATATGTGTGTGTGTGTGTGTGCGTGTGTGTGTGTGTATGTATATAAGGTTATAAAAGTCATATATATAAACTTTTAAAGATTTATATGTATATGTGTATAAACTTTACATATACATATATATGTGTGTGTGTGTGTGTGTAACCACACTGCCAGATTTTTTTCTTTTTATAACTGAACCAAACCAAACCATCAGACATCTAGAACTGAATCTGTTCTGGGGTTCTATGAACACCCCTACGAACGAAGTCCATATCAGAAACAGATTTGTCCAGTAAACGCTGTTCTCCCCAAGTTTTATTTGTCTTCATTTAGCATTTATATATCTGGCTAATTGTTCCTTTAAAACTTGAGTAAATTGAGATTATGACAGTGACCATGACAAGCTGAAAAAACGGGTCGCGTCACGGTGGCTGTATTTTTTCTGAACTTGTTTTAGGTGGGAAAAGTACGCCCCAATAACGATAGACTCAATGTTATAGCCCATTGATTCAACAGGGGAAATAAGACTGTCGGATTGAAGAGACTTTCATTTGTTATCCATTTGTTTATGTCATTCATTTTTTTAATTAAATTGGCATAAATGATATAACATGATTTGGAGTATAACCACTCTCATTTTCTCTCTCTATATGTATGTGTATATATATATATATATATATATATATATATATATATATATATATATATATATATATATATATATATATATATATATATATATATATATATATATATATATATATATATATATATATATATATATAAGTGGGGTATGCTACATATAGTCTAAGTTGCCATTCAACTCAATCTTCGTGTCACATTAGCATTTCACTCCAAAGGAGCATAATAATGTTTTATTGCTTCCTTCGGATATTTTAGCAGTTTTCATTACAAAAGGTGCTAGTTATTCACATGTCAAATACAAGATATATAACACGCAAAGAAAATTGTTATACTAATAAGATGATAACATACCAAAATAACTAATGGGAATTATGACTTATTCTAATAAACTTGTAATTCACAGCAGGTATATTGAGGTAGATTCAAACGAAACAGAAGGGAAAATAGCATGTTGGCAAGTACACCAATGAATTCTATGACTTCTATACTTTCTTTTCCAAAATATAAACTTTATTGATGTTCTCGAAATCTCCACTAAACAAAACTACTACAACAACAGCAACAAAGCCTTTTCTCATATTAGATGAGGTTGGCTACAATGATTCTTTGTTTTAATAAAGCTCAATCATGTGTAATGCTAACAGTTAACTAAACATAAGTTAGATCATTCTTTATTGTTTTCTTTCAACACTTTTATGGTTTTTCTCTTTTTCTTTAATATTTTCACTATCTAATTTCTCATATCTTTTTATCAGAGCTTCATTTGGTCATCTTTCTATATACCCAAACCATCTTAAATGATTTCTCATCATTTGATCTTCTATTGATGCTTCTCTCAATTTGTTTTTAATAACTTCATTACATTATGATTTTTCCTTGTGTAACTACTCATACATCTCAACATCTTCATTTTTGTAACAGACATCTTTATACATGTTAATAATTAACTGCCTAACACTCAAAACCATATAGCATAACAGCTCTAATTGTTATTATATAATATTTACCTTTTAACTTTAATGACAGCTTCTTGTCATATAGATTACCTGATGCACCTCTTTGTTTTAACCAACATGTGTAACATCTCCATCAATTTTTTCATGGTTTTGAAAAATTGCTCATGAGTATTTAAAATTTTTCTCATGAAGAATGCAATACATAACAATTTTAATTTCTATGCCATATAAAGTAACCAAATGATAAAAGAAATTACATGAACATCTTTTAAATATTTTATATGCCAAGAGAAATAAAACCGTGTATGTCTGTGTTATCCGAGGGAGCATGTAAACATTTGATTCCAGAGATCACATCTACATCACTATATCTGTTAAACATAAGATGCATGTACATCATTATATCTGTTAAAAATACGATGTATGAATTCAGCTCAAAGAGCAATGGCTCACCTGGTTAGGGGTCGACCCACAAGTTGAAGGTCATGGTTCGATGCTCCGGGCATGCATCTGGCTTCGGTCTCCTGTTGTAACTGGAACTAAAAGAAGATCTATGAGTTCATGTTCTGTTTACCTTAATATTATCTAGCTTAATTATTCGAATTTTCCCATACAACTACGGATACTTGTAAAGGCTGGTTGTGAGTCCAGTATTGGTGGGTTGATGAAGAGTGGGAGTGCTTTGTACCATTGCAACCTCTCAGTCTGGGGGATTATTAATTGGGATGGCCAGAACCTTCTGTCTGTTTTCTTCACGGGGATTTTGAATGCCATCCAACGATCCCAAGACATCATAACTATATATGGGGAGTCAATAATGTCACTCTTCCCCTTATATAAATGGAATTAAAGTTTGTGCTGCATTTCAGTTTCACCTTTCTAGCTACTGTTGCTTCACATCTCTCTCTTTCTCTCTCTCTCTCTATCACACACACACACACACACACGCAGAGTCATCGTCCTTGAGTCTCTAAAGTGGAACCTATTTCGACGCTGGCTAAAACGTCTTACTTTTTGTCAGTAAAAACCACGCACGCATTATGTTCTCTGAGCTTATATTGGGACATTGGTTTGAGGGGGAATTGGGAACGATAATCTGTAACTTAACACTATTATTGGCATTGAACATCTTCTCTTTTTCTCAACAGAATGATTTCTAACTAAATTCAAGGAGCCCAAGCCAGAGGATGGTCAGACCAACTTTGAGAACACTTCTTTCGTTGAGAGAAGCACTGAATCGGGGAGAACCCATTCTTGCTATTGGGCTTGCAGCCATTTTCTCACTGAAAATAAAATCATATAGGTAATGCATGCCGCTTCACTTTGTAAACACCTGGTTTTGATTTTGGGTTTGGTGGATATTGATGATCTTGCTATGTTCTACGAAATCTCAGTCTTCTTTTTGTTAGAAAACATTCTTTTAAAGATCCAGATCCGCCTCGTAACTATGAAACCCCATCAAAATCAGAAGAAGAAGAAGAAGAAGAACCTAAAACTCGTGAACCAGACGACTCTGAATTATTAAAAGAAAATTGAAGGTACAGAAACCCATGTTTCTGACCATTGAATGATGCTGCCTTCTCTGGTTTTAGCTTTCAATTGAAGGCCACGAAATATTGCCCCCGCCCTTTCACCACCAGAGAAATCAATGCGGGAATGATCATAAACGACCCATGGGAACCATTTATGGCTATTGCAATCCCATGGCAATATCATAAATAGGGCTTCGGGACGAACCAAGCTGCGCGACTCCATGGCTAGGCTTGTCAGCTTCTCTTGCACGACCAGTGTAGAAGTCAAGACATGCTAGCTTTCTAATTAAACTTAAGTCTTATAATTTTGTAAAAAATTCATTTAAAGCACTAGATTTATACTCATTTAAGTCAACAGTTAGATCAGCCATACAAGCTTGCAAGCAGACACACAGCTACATCAGCCATACAAGCTTGCAAGCTGCCCTTGTTTGCAGCTCAGCTCACTCCCGTACCAAAACAAAAACCAGCACTTAGTGAGGTTGGCTACATGGTTTCCCTTGTCTTTGCTCTAACTCGTGCTGTATTAGCATTTAACTCAGAAAGAAACATCATATTTTACATTCGCATTGAATAATTTTGAGGTTTCTTATATCTCATTTAATTAAAATCATTCTACTTCCTAATTTCTCACACCTTGTTAAAAGTGATTCATTTTGGCCGTGTTTAGGTGTCTTTATCTTTTTCTGGATTGGTGTAATGTCAATTTTTTTAATAAAACCACAATGAATGCTCTTTTTTCTTAAAATATTGATGATACATGTAACTCCGCTCATATAAGAGATCACCTTTACGTGGCTGGTTTCAAGCCTTGATAAAAGAGGAGGGTTGTGTCAGCTTCCGACAGTCATCATAAAACTTTGTAGGACTTATGTATCTTAAATTTTAAAAAAAAATCCATGTAGCCAACCCATCTACTATGGGAAAAGGCTTAGTTGTTATTGGTCATTCATCAAACACTCAACAATAGCTCACTTAAGTAACATAAGCAAACCAACTTCTTGGTCTAAGCGTCGACCAGCTCGTAACCAAGGAGACTGGTGACAAATAATGTGCAATGTCCTAATTCATTCGGCAGTCTAGAAGTAAATAAGACAAAATAATTACATATCTAAAAATGGAATTTTTGAATGGCTGCATGCATGCAAGTAATTGATTGCTAGGAGGGGACGGCAAGCAAAGACAAACGCTTCAATATGATGGAGTGTGGACAAGAGGGTTTTAGGCAATCTGCATGCTCGTATAGGGACAATGGTCTAGTTGAGATGTGTGTTCTCTGTCTACAGTTAACAAGATTACGGTAGGTTATCAATGGCAAACAGATAGAGCCAAAAATCGAGAGAGAGAGAGAGAGGGATGCCCCAATCAAAGGCATTTACTGCAACAAAACGCATCCTCCAGGACTATGGTCAAACTCTCCAACCAGTGATAATAAGCAGTAATAAAATCAGCCACCTACCATCTCTCTCTCTCTCTCTCTCTCTCTCTCTCTCTCTCTCTCTCTCTCTCTCTCTCTCTCTCTCTCTCTCTCTCTCTCTCGTGTTTAAAATTTGTGGGTGTTTGGAGCTTCAGATTTGCATTACTGAAGCCAGGGTGTCGACTGTACTGTAATGGCAGATGCTACATGCCCCACATACGCTTCCTTGTTTGGTTGATCACGGGAGTTTTGATTCCAGGGATTCCAATGTCTTGCCCAATTCTTCGTCCAACCTATTTCCTGCACAAGGTGGGGTCGTCAATAGCGTACAATGCAAACTTCCTAAGGTTATCACTTTAATATCTTATTACTACTCCCGCGTCCAATATTAAATCTTGATTTTAGAGTTTAATGGGATCTAACACTGCATATTTGCTCGCAAGCTTGAGTTGAAAAAAGAAAAACTTGAACTTGACTGGACTTTGTAAAGCTAAGGCAAGTTAGAGCTGGCCATATATATATATATATATATATATATATATATATATATATATATATATATATATAGAGAGAGAGAGAGAGAGAGAGAGAGAGAGAGATTGGATCTTATTCACCTCTTATGTTGTGCATTGGTAGCCAACCATTGCTTTTTGGCAACATTTGTCTAATAAAATTATCTCTCAATATTTTTATAATTTTTAAAATTATACTTTTACCTTCAAAAAATAATAGTTGGACATGAGCAAGAAGTTATTCAAACTTTGTGGAACCATCAATGAGCCTAGTGTGACCAAGCTTGAGTTTTCAGAAGTAACTCGACCTTGAGTGCAAGCCTGAACATGAAGCTCGATTGAGCTGGGGCTCGAGTCCGGCATTTTCTTAGAGACTCAAGGCTATCTTGCTTGTACTCGAACTCGAAGAGGCTTGATTAAGCCACTAAGCTGTTTAGACACACTACAACTAAATTCCTTTTTGTGGGATTTGCCACTTTAGCGTCACAAAACCCTGTTGATACTAAATCAACTTGGCGGCACTAAGTGTTAATGCCCAAATGCTAATGTCACTACAAAGGAACTGGTTTCAATACCAATCCAACCTCATTTCTGTAGTTCTCATAGATACAGAAACATTTGAACCATTTGTTCTGAAAGTCCCAACTACTCTTTCTACAAACGTTTAAAAATGGATTCGATCGAAAAGAAGTCGCGCACAGAGCATGAGTTTGGTTAACAGAATTGGGGATTATCAGGATCGATCAAAATCAATGGCCTTTGAGTTCTTAATCACAGTTCTATATTTTTTTGTAGTCCTTGCCAAATTGAAAACATCTTTATAAATTGGGGGCCTTTATATGAATTAAGTTCTTATGGTGACTACATTTACTTGCTTATGCCAATGTTATTTGGCTTTGAGTAGGTCAAAGTGATGAACTGGCTGAGTTCAATGAGGTGAGGATGAGATATTATTAGCTTTGATTGCTTTATAATGCATCTACCAAGTTGGTTTCAGGCCTTTATATGCCATCATTGGATGAGGTTGAATACCCAGAAGATCTTTAAGCTGTCTGCTGCATTTGGTGTGTGGGACACCCACCAATTTGTGCATGCTTTGTGTTTCTTGTCATAAGCAGGTCAACCTGAGCACACACCCGTTACTTCGGGTGGACAAAAGCAGGATGCAGAAGACGAGTTCTCGGACAAGAACATGGATTAATGGAATCGTGTTCAAGACGAGTTTCGTGTTGCTTGGTAACATTGTCAGCCTCATTGTTGGTGAAATAACAGAGCCCAAGGAAGGCATTGCCTGTTTTGTTTCAGTGACAGTTCAATGTGCATGAGTGTTGCTGGACCCACTTGTTCGGTACCCTAGTTTGATGGAGGAGTAGTTGGATTTGGGTTAATTCTTTGCATTATTGGATCCAAATCAGATCGGATCTTTACATGTAATAACCTAATCTATTTAAGCCCCGAAGGATCAGCATAATGTGAACGGTCGACCTCGGGTGGTAGATGAGATATTACAGGTACGATTCACACAAATGCCTAAGAGTTGAGAGACTTGGTGTGTTTGGCCGGCCGAGATGCAACCAAGCCTCACCAGTCAGGTATGGTGTCCTCGAATTACTGGGTGTGGGTTATGGGTTGGAAACTGAATCGACACAACAACCCGATTTTATTTGGGTTTTCAAATTCAAATCAGAATTGGGGAATCCAACTCATTAAGATGCTTGGGTATTTACTGTTGAAGAGGCTCATCTCAGCAAGAGTTCCTATTAGTATTCACTTGGGCAAGTCCACCCCTCTTTACATATAGTAGATGTTACAGTAGCAGGGCAAGTCAGAGACAGCAGTGAGGGCCTAGAAAATGAGGTGGCCATATAAATAGTTTTAATTTAAAGACTGATTCATGGTATGTATATATGTATATTTGTATATATATATATATATATATATATATATATATATATATATATATATATATATATGCATCCTTAAATGCTTGCCCAATAACCCCTTCATTGACGAGCCAAATTATATACAAGAAAATACGTATATGACCCAAGTCAATATGCGGGTACCCAGGCTCATAATATGATTTATTCAACTTGTAATATTTATTTAATAAATAATTCAATATGCTCTGGTCTTGGGGGCATATGGCCATTTTATGCCTCAGCATACTTATAATGAGAAACAGCAAGATTCTGAAACCCTATAACGGGTGCATGTATGTAGACATGGTCGGTTTCTAACAGGTCTGACGGTTCCAATCGAGACCGAATTAGGTCAGAAACTGGCTGAACTCAAAACTGATGAAACCATAATTGAAACAGGAGACCACTTGATTCGGTTTAAGTTTCATATTTTATAAAACCGGAACTGAAACTGATAGCTCCAAACTGTTGTTTTCGTTTTTTTATTTTCTCTATAATTTTAGAATTTTTAATAAAATTACCAATTCCGAACTCAAAAATAAAAAGGATCCCTTCGGTCATGTGTACCAAACCGTCGGTTCAGCGATGGTTCCAGGTTCTGAACTAACCGGTTCGGGTCATGTATGCATGCAAGAATGCGCTGCCACATCAATGTCTTCTTTACGCCCGTATTGATTGATTCTCCTCTACTTTTCAAAGATAAAAGGGTCCCTCGGTCAAAAAAGGAGCTTGCCATCATATTATCTGACAATTACTAAGCGGGCCATGAAATCTAGTCCTTGTTGAATCTCTGGATAAAAGACACAAAACACATTTGAAATTTCTTTCATGCAACCAAACCCGAACCCCACACACTAACCTGGTATGACTTTGCAAAGCAAAGTTGAGGGATCATGATCATACTCATCAAGATAGGAAACGGGCTCGACCATCCGGAAACCGGAACCGAAATGGTAACAGAAAAGTCTTCAATTTTAGCGAGCAGGTAAATCTTTCTGTGCTGCACAATGCTGTGCCATCTAAATACTTAATGATGCGAATAGGTAAGCAGAGACCTTCAAAACAAGCATTTACTTGGGAATCATGTAAGGAGAAAGAGAAGAGTAGCTCAAGGAATGTGATGAACCATATGACAACCTTTTCAAAATTTGATTCTGTAACTCGAGGAAATGAGTCCCTAATAGAGGGATCTAGTGACACCCCAATGGAGCACTGTGGCAGACAGGAAATTTTTTGGGGGAGAGCATTTGATGTCTATAAAGCACTCGTATTTTCTTAATGTATAATGGTTGATCAAAGATTTCGAGTGACATGCATGTCTCGTCTCGCCCTAAAGTGGCTTCGCCACTGATGGAGGAACTTTGACGCGAGGATCCTGACTTTGGGATCTTAAGGATTAGTATCTCAAAGAACCAACTTTAACAGTGAGACTTGGTCACATCTCCAATGGCATGAAGCAGAACTTGAAGATGGCACTGTAACTTTCCGGTGAGGGTAAGGATTGGTACCGTTAAAGGAAGGTGTTCTTTTCAATACATGTGTGTGAATGGGAATAGTGTTCGAGGGTACTGATGGAGAGCCGGAGAGTGAGTGAGTGAGTGAGAAATGGTAAGCAAGAGTGGCCCCGTGTACGAGGTCAACCCAAATAAAAACGAAAACCTAATGGGGGACAGCTTACCCCCTTCACCCTGCACATGAGAACAAGCTCTTGATTTTCTATTGTCATCAGCTCTTCATCCATGTGGTAGGTATCTCTCTCTCTCTCTCTCTCTCTCTCTCTCTCTCTCTCTCTCTCTCTCTCTTTATATATATATTATATATAGAGAGAGAGTTGGGAATGGTGGAGGTGCCTTTCTCATTTCACGAAGATAGGTTGGGTTTTCCAACACTTTCCCTCAGTATTTTATATTGTATTATTATATTCATATATAGGAAAATACTATCATAGGCAATGCGTGCAGTACACTCTAGTGTACAACCAAAGAACAGATTGCACTTTATGCATAACTGGCCTTATGTGTGAAACAATAGGAATCAATCGTTTATTTGTACAGTTAAATATTAACGCTTTCTGTTAAACTAATCCAAATTCTGTAAACATTTAAAGTCACCAACCTTAGCTTCTTCCACTTACAAAATATGATCTGCACCATTAAAGAAAACTGCCATTTGGTTCTAAGATTTTTCTCGTTCTCAAGACATTCTAGATTCTGAATGGCAACTTAGTTTCACAACGAGAGAATCCTGTATTCTTCTTTGTTAGTAATTGCACTAAATGCATACAAGACTCGCATTCAAGACCATGCTTAAGGAGAGCAAATGCCAATCCACTTGAACCAATTATAATTAACTGATAAAATTTTGCTGTCAAAGAGAAAACTGGGAAAATAAGAAATGGTAGTAATGAATAATATAATGGTTCCCATATTTCCTTTTCGAACAGCAAGCCGGGTTAGCAAGATAAATGTGCACCCCTGGCATCGAACTCCTGATCTTCAACTTGACGCCAAAAGAGATGTAGGCTCCTTGTGCATTTTCCATTGAATTGGAAAACAATAGCAGCAAAACGCGTGCATTATATTACAAAACAACAGAACAGAGATAATGAAGGCTTATGTATTAAGTTATATATAACTAAGCAACGGTCTTTAGACACTGGAATCATAGAGATTATAAACGTTTTGTACGTAGCTTTAAAAAGCTACGAAGCTCTTTTTTTCCTCTTTTCCTTCATGGAAAACACAAGCATATATTGGATAAACACAGAGTGCGGGTCGATGCTTAACATGATCAAATTAGTCTCTCCATTTTGTTGGTGCTCATGGGTTCCGGAAAATGTCGACAGATACTTGGTTCAACGGCGAAGCATGTCGTAGCCCATCATCGGCCAGCCTGCCTTTCTTTGATACTTTCTCGTGTAAATCCATGGGGGAGGAGGGTGAAGATGCGGACGAAGAAGAAGAAACCCACGAACTATTTGAAATATCGGAGTTAAATGACGCATCGAAAACTCCTCTAGGGCTGCTTGGCGGTGAAAGGGCCTTACGTTTCTGGCCTGCCACCATTGATGACTCCTTGATGAGTCGAAGGCAGTCTTTGACATCCTCCTATCAAAATACCAACAGAGAAAGGCTTAGAGGACTCACCGCATCAAGGAAGCTGCATCTTTTAATCTAGGAAAATATGGATGCCACTTGAACCATTAATTTAGTAGTCCACTGCATGATTTTCGGCATAATTGCCACTCCAATACAATTATTTCTAAACAAACAAAAAAGAACTTGCATTGCATCTCCTTTGCTAGAGTTATACTGGTGTAAGCAGGGTCACAGAGTCACTTTGTACATACTCGCACACAATGCAAATGTACAAACTCATTACCTGGCTCATTTCCATAACACCAAGAAGCTGGTTCTCGTATTCCTGTGGATTGAAGGGCTCCAGCTGATTTATCACATAAAGCATAATAGATGCTGCTGCAACTGATGACATATAGCAGACGAATCTCGAATCTGAGGAAAAAAGTATACGTATATAAGCAAATAAAAATTTATAAGAGATAACAAACAAAAGAAGAAGTGAAAAGGGCTGCTTACCTCTCAGTAAATAAAGCATAAGTTGCTCGCATCTCCTAAAGAACTCCCAATGCCGATGAGTCCTTAGGCCCAACCTTCTCACAATATGATCGATGAAGGAGAGAGGGGTAACAGGGTGCATTTTCCAATCTAGTGCAGAGAGAACCAGGAGCTCCATTCGTTGAATGGTTTTGGCTTCAAATATAAACTTGGTATCTTCAACCTGCAAGTCCAAAAGGAGAGGAACTTGCGTCTCTTCCACCTTAGCGGCCAAAGAGAGGCATGCCACAGCAGCTAACTGTGTCATCCATGGCTTCTCCTTCTGAAAGAAACAAAGGAAAACAACCATTTAGTTTCTTCATCAATCCAACCAAAACAAAACAAAGTCTTTATCACTCTAAGTGAGATCTATAGACGGATTCTTAGAGCATAAACAGAATACCATCTTGGCTTTAAACTCAAAGATAATATTGAATAACATGTTATGGTTTCCGTTCGACTCTTTTGAGGCTTTACTTTTTGAAATTTGAAGAGGAAAAAGAAAAATAGTGTGTATGGAATTGATCAAGACCTGAAACTGGAGGCTAGAAAGAAACCGGTCGAGAAAATCGACGGAGAGGACGGCAGTGTGTGCCGTGAAACTGTAATGGGCAGTCACAGACAATATCCATTCAACCGCTTCTCTGCGAGCCGACGCCAAAATGGGGTCATTCGTCAGTGATTCAAGGTAATCCTTTGTTACCATCTTTTGGGTCTTCTCTTTCGTTGCGAGAGAGACCAACTCACGGTGATCCCAGACAAGCTGATCATCTGCTAGCCCAAAGCTAGAGGAGTCGTGAGGAAGGATAATGATATGATGAGGGGCTTCACTGCTATGACAAAAACTCAAACTCTCTTCTTGATGTGTGAAGAGATCATCTGCATCATCCCAACAATCCTCTGCGCAGTAGAGATTGAGCTGAGCCATCATGGCGATTCCTCTTTGGAGAGGAGGGAGCGCTGGTTTTTAAGGCATTGCCGCTGCTCTTTATCTCCGACTTCCCACCAGAGAGAATTAAATAACGCAAAAAGGAAGGGATGAAAAGTCAGCACTCCGAACCATGCAAAAGAATAATAATATAATAATAAATGGTGAGTTTTATTTGAGCTGGTCTTAATTTTCAGAGTTATTAGTCTCAAACATCCTTTTCGACTTCATTACAACGGGAACATGACAGATAAGTATAGGCCTGGAACCGTCTTTTTCCAAGATATCCCCTCCATTCCTGCTGTTTCTTCATATGGTACTCCTATTCTTAGCTAATTACAGAAAACATTCTAATCATAGCACCTTATTTTTAATTGGCAAGCTTGACTATGGAGAGACCTTGATTGCATATGAAGGAACCTGGCTGCCTCGAGTGACTGAACTCATGATCTCTTGTCAGGGAGCCCAAAGCCCGACCTCATTAGCCATTCGGACCTAAAACAAGACAAGCTATTCAAGTTCATTAATGGCTTACAACCGTGAACTAGAAAAAGAAAGGAGCTCAA
This sequence comes from Brasenia schreberi, assembly GCA_036023115.1. NCBI lineage: Eukaryota > Viridiplantae > Streptophyta > Magnoliopsida > Nymphaeales > Cabombaceae > Brasenia > Brasenia schreberi. Next base: position 11,517,320 of record JAYKKT010000077.1, read on the forward strand.
TAAGATAAGTCTATAGACCATTTCCGAGACTATGATGAAATGTTTGCTTGACAACGTCGTTCAAGAAGCCCGGAGAAACAAGACAAGATAAGTGAAAAGAACAATGACGAAAATATGAAAGTTTGATAGAACAAAGAGAATGATACATCACTCGAATCTTCTATTGGATAAGAAACAAGATGACTATTTTCAAAAGAAGGATAAAGCCAATGAATCTACTCAAATATTCAAATTTGTATGCAGGTCATCCATTCAGTTTTCTACTCATATATTCAAAGGTCTCGGTGGCTTAGCCCATGAGTTAGTAGTGAAAGAGTAGACAATCAACTTCCTTCATCTTGCTACGAGCTAACCCAAAGTAGTATCACCGGCTCTCTGAGGTCGAGTATTCCTTTAAAGTCACTAGGTTTTTATGCATAATATGCATTTATTGATGTTCGAAAATGATCTTGATATTTATTTTTAAATATTATCTTGATATGCATCATAATAAGGTGATCCAAGAGTCAATTACAGTGGAATCATGGGCATGGTTCTATAATTATATTTATACAGTTACATTATCGTTCATCATTTAGAAGAGGAGTGGTTCAACACAAGTTGGGGCCTAAAACAAAAGTTGTTACAATACGGGACTTACAAAATTGCACCTAAAATCACAAGAGTAAAAAAAAATTAGTCTACGAGAATGATATTATAATGAGTTTAAAGTTAAGAACCTAAGGTAAGTATATTCCCATAAAACAAAATAGAGATATGTTCTTTTGAGCCTTTTTGAAATCAAAGTCATTGCTGGTACTCTATTTGGAAAGGGTACGTAAAAGCTAGGAACTTGTGATATTACCTAAAGTGAGTCAGTATTTCAGACATGTCTACGGAGGGAGGATCAAATTCGAAAAGAAACCATTAATACAAGCTCCATTGCCTCTTCAGTTAAGCTCCAGGCAATCTATCAATGCAAATCACTAATATCTAAGTAACGGACCACAATAAATAACTCGAAAGCTTTTGACCATATACGCAATGTCACAGAATCCATGCGCATAGGAATGCAAACCTAGCTTTATAAATTTCAAACTAATCATATATATATATATATATATATATATATATATATATATATATATATATATATATATATATAGTTATTCTTGGTCTCTTGTGGTGGATCTAGAAAGAAAAAAAATTACAGCAAAGCAGGTTCGCGGTTATCGTGTATTTAGTTAGCTCGTAGTTTCTTTTGGGCAGTTTACATGGACTATCCCTATGGTCTACAACTTGGTCCCAAGTTGCATTTTTTCTTTGTTTTTCGAAATTTGGTTCGCAGAGATGTCTCAATGTAAATCCACCATGTCCTCGCCCACTTATGCACAGATGTGTTTTAGGTGGTGGTGGTCGAGTTTGGTTCGGTTCAGAGCTCAATCAGGGATCGAACCAAGTCAGTTCTTCAATTTCTTGAATCAAACCAAACCATTATGAGTCATAAAGCTGAAAGAAACCACACCATCATCCACTTCAATTCAGATCCCAGCCTAGGTTATGTTAATATATGACACTTATAGTGTACCATATATTATTAATCGTACGACTAGTAAACTTGGTGAATTATGGAATAAATCAATCATATTTACCACTATACAAAAGCTATGTTGACAATTATAATCTAGATTATCGCATTTTTCAGCATTGAGGCTTCAATTATGGCACGTATAAATAGCAACTTCTACCCCTACAATACTGCCTTTAGAATAGGAAGGGTGAAGCCTGATGCACGACCCTGCTGTTGAACTCATGACCTTCTAGCCAGGTGACCTATCTTTCGTTGTGCATTCGAATTGACTCCTTCGACACTCTATGTATGGATGATATCCATGGGCCTGCAGACCTTCCTGTTTGATATATGAAGATGATAAGCAAGTAGTAAACAACAGCATACGTGTGGATTACACTTCATCATAATATGCTAAACAATGATAATTCATGTGATATAAAATTAAAAAAGAGGTTGGAGTCTGCCTTTTGTCCTGCAATGGCGGTCAGGAACTTAAACGGCACGCGGACCAAGCCCGGGCCCATGAAAATAACTCGAAAGAGAAAAGTGAGCTCGAGAAAAGAGGAATTGTGTGGGCATGGATCCTCTTGTTGGTTCTTCCTTGTCTGTTCTTTAGCTCCCTCCCTCGCTGTCCGTTTCATTTGGTTTAATTAGATCACGTCTAATTGTAACTAGAGACAACGATCATCTCCGGGGTCAGAACGGCTCTGCAACCTAAAATTTCAAGGCTAAGATCCTCGACTTAAGGCTTATGTTGAGCCTTAGCATGCACATGATATGGTTTTATATCAAATCCTCACGGAACCTCTAAATCCGATCACAAGTGATGGTAAGTGGTAATAGTAAAGAATGATCTAACTTATGTTGAGTTAATTATTAGCATAACACATGATCAAATTATATGGAAACAAAGAATTCATGTAACCGTCTTCATCCGCTACGGGTAAGAAGCTTAGTTGTTGTATAAGATTATACTCATATCTGAATTTAGTATAGGATTCAAATTTCCGTTTTTCGCAGGGTTGAACCCTTAATCCAACTTCGATTTGAAGGTATCATGTTAAGTCAGATATGGTTTTCTAATATCTGAATCGACTGCAATCCATTTACATCTCCCATTGTATCTTAG